>OW386294.2:50571288-51771288 GCA_936432065.2 Rutpela maculata
TGCATGCAAGATCAAGACTTGCTCGCCAGTTCTCGCCAGTAACTGTTTATACGTTCAATATTTTTTTACTGGCGTGCCAACATCTACTGGCGCCACTAAATCCATGCACATACCCAGTAAACACTGTTATGTAATATTTACGTAATTGTTATATAATTGCGTTATCTCCCATGTAACATTTTACATAACATGTGAGTTAAATTCATATATGAATGTAACGTGAAATGTCCGCAACATGTGTACGTAATTTTTACATAAATAATACATTACTTTATTATGTAAAAGTTATATAACATTTTTATATAAAAAATACTTCATTTTCTTATGTAAAATGAAGTAATTATTTTACGTAAAAAATACATTACTTTGTTATGTAACATTTTACATAAAATTCATGTATGAATGTAACATCAAATGTCCGCAACATGTGTACATAATTTTTATATAAATAATATATTACTTTATTATGTAAAAGTTATATAACACTTTTATATAAAAAAATACTTCATTTTTTTATGTAAAATATCTGTAATGTTGGTAGCATCCATGTATATTTTTTATTTACGTTAACATATCTAATCTAATATTGTTTTCTATAATTCCCACAAGGGTGGCCTGCAAATTATAATTGTCTATTAAATTATTAAATTCAATTTTTACTTACCTTTTTACCAGTTGCGGTGGTGAGTAGGGAGCGAACCTTCAACGCCTGTGTTGTCTCTATAACATTTCCGACTCTCTAACCCACTGAGCTATCGTGGCATCCGTTATTTTGGATGCTAAAAATAGTATAAATGTGTGTGAAACGTTTTTAATGAGATTATCAGTGATAATAAGTCTTTACTATGTGAAATTGAATTTCAAGCCTTATTTAGAATTCAGTCAACTTTTTAAGAACTAAAGTTTTATACAAACCTGGGAAACGTGTTGGAGAAAAAACGACAAAGGACTAACTCGTCGTCTACAACATAATTAGAATATTTAATGCTCTAAAACAGACCTAAAATTGAACAAAAAGTACATTCGTTTATCTATTTTATAAGCAAAAAAAACCTAAAATTTTTTCGCAATTATTTTAACCCGCGGCGTGCAACGTCGCGGTAAGTAGGTGATCGGGTGGAGGGGTTTAGCTTCGGCTGTAACAACAGATGCAATTGGGGCGTTAGGGCTCCTGTTTAACATATATAAAAAACTTAAACCTAACAATTTCGTTGAACAATAATCCGGGAAGATATTAAAATACTTAGAAATAGCTAGAAATACGAAGAAACAATTGCATTTTTAACACACGCGCACTGTCGCACGCGCGCACTAAATTTACGAAGAAAATCTTGTTGTCCATACGGGAAAAACTTAGTGAAAAAACCCGTTCGAGAGTCACGGATTTATCCAGTGGTCTACCTGCCTCTGGAAGGATGGGGTGAGGGGAGATGATATGATTTTAAAAGTTGGGGTTTACTAGCAGTTATTGGTCTAAAGGGAATTTGGAAGAAGAACAAAAAGGGACAAAAGAACAAAAATTGACAAAAATAATAAAAATGCAACTAATGGGGGAATAGAGGGGATACAAGTAAAAGGTGGTGAAAATAAAAGATGGTGAAAGTAAATTGTGGTATAGGAAAGATGTGGCTAGGGAGGTTGCCGAAAGATAGGCAACGCCTGGTATGGTAATGGGTGTTTCAGGTTGAAATATATGGCATTATACTGTCTGATTCGTGTGATGTCTCGGGTTAGCGGACTTTCGCCCAGTTTGAATTGGTAGAATTTTTGGGAAGTTTCCCGGACGAAGTCCGCTAGTGGGGTTATGTCGTGGCAACGTGCATAGAGATCTCTGAGGGAGGTGTACCTACCGGAGTCTGAAATGAGGCGCATATATTTATATTCTAAAACTCTAAGTTTCCGCATTGTCGTGGCCGGGATGCTGCACCACACCGGCGCCGCGTATGTGATGGCCGGTCTGTTCACCATCGTATACAATAATTTTTTATTAGTCCTGTTTATTCCGCTGCCCCGCGCCAAGAGCGGATACAGACTCCTGGACATGGAGTAAACCTTACGTACAGTCTCGTTTATATGCGTGTTGAATGTCAGTCTCCTGTCCAAGTTGACCCCCAGATGCTTCACGCACCGTTTGATTGGAATTTCTCTACCCCCGATCGAAAGTGGCGTTAAAATCCGATTTTCGATAAATCGGCGCGTGAAGAGTATGGACTCCGACTTCTCGGCGTTGATCCGAATCTTCCACTTGTCGTAATACGCCGTGGCACGAGCCATGTGCGCCTTGAGTAGCGGATGCTTTGCCACTCGGACACTGAACTCATCTAGTAGACCTTACTTAAATATAGTACAGTTGGATGAGATTTATTATGTTATCATTAACCTTTCATTTTAATCTAATTTTACTAAAAGGAACTCAATATCTGCACAAATAATAATAAGCTCTATCCATTGTCACATTGCTTTAATATTTTCAAATTAAAATAGAATATACCCACTTGATATGTTTATTAAATATAAATAGTAACTGTATACTGTATAGTAAGTACAATAATGACATGATATTTAAATCAATGTACAACAAGAAGACAAGTAGGTAATCGGTTTTTTTTTAACATTATTACATATATTAATAAATTGCCGAATGCACATTATAATATATAAAATAGTCGGTATACAGACAGGCTGCAAAACATCCTTAATTCATAAACGTCGAACGATCACGGGTGTCGCTAGTTTTTTTTGGAGGGGAGGTTAATATAATTCCCAGCTCTCATTACAGGAAAATTTTTTCTCCAAAATGAATATTGATGAGCGGGGGGGGGGGGGGGGATTTTCCTCGAATTCTCCCAACTTGAAGCTTGAATTTCTGATCTGGAACCACAATAGAAAAAATCTTTCGAAAATAAAAATTGATGAGCGGTGAAATTTTTCCCGATTCTCCTTCTCTTTTTGCAGTCCGTAGGATATACTCTGGGACATTTCAGTATGTAGTTTGTACAGCCTATTCGTAATACTTAGGGCATCCCGAAATATCCCGGGATGTCCTTAGGCCTGTAGCCAGAAAATGCTTTAAGATCGGACAAACAATTTTTCAAAAATTCGTTTTTTCCATTTAAAAATAGCTACCTCATTATTTTCTACGGTCGCCGTAGGTCGGGCGAAAATTACTCCAGGACGGGCGTAGTATTTTATATTAATACGTTCTTCCAGTATTATATCATTGCTATGTAAAAATGTTCCATTTAAATTTAGTGTTACATTTTATATATATATTATATAAAACTGGTATAACTATTTTATATTAATATGTTCTTCCAATATTATATCATTGCTATGTAAAAATGTTAGATTTAAATTTAGTGTTACATTTTATATATGTATTATATAAAACTGGTATAACTATTTTATATTAATATGTTCTTCCAATATTATATCATTGTTATGTAAAAATGTTACATTTAAATTTAGTGTTACATTTTATATAAATATTATATAAAACTGGTATAACTATTTTATATTAATATGTTCTTCCAATATTATATCATTGTTATGTAAAAATGTTACATTTAAATTTAGTGTTACATTTTATATATATGTTATATAAAATTGGCGTAACTACTTTATATTAATATGTTCTTCCAATATTATATAGCTGCTACGTAAACATAACAAGAATGTTTACTGGGTATAAACTCGCTATTAAAGCAAGTATTGTGAATGTATAAACTGACATTCAGATTTTCATGGAAATGTACATTGTTAACCTAAATTGAATTCAAAACAGCTGTTTTTAAAAAAATGTTTACTGTCTGTATCACCTTTTTTTTTTTGAGATATTTCAATTTGTTTCTTTTCGTACTCCATACTAAGATTATCCTGATTATTTTTTTTATAAAATAAGTCATTCGGAAATATTCTTTATTATCTTGCAATGTACCAATTTTTAAAGCAACAACTGTTATATGAGCAGAAGTACAAACATTTTATTATTTATTCATGCTATACATTCATAAAAGTCACATAAAAGTAATTGTATTTTATTGAAATAGAATCAAAATTGAACGTCGCATGCAGTTGATCAATACGTTTTAAAATATCATCGATAGTGTAGATTATACTTACCCAACAGAATGTTTTCTGAATATTTAACGTGCTTGCTATAGATAATATGGTACTTTTCCTAAGTACTTTACTTTATTGAACGACGTTTTGCATACATCTTGTGGTCTCTATAACTGGTCCAATTTTCCGTCACTATTTTTGGGCATCCAATTCTTTTAGAAATGTAAAACATTAAAAATAGATATAATATATTATGGCACTTAATAAATTGTACTACCTACTTAAACTATCAGTTTATTAACTCATATTTGATCTCATGCAATACCTATATAATTTAAACCAAATATACAGAAGCTGGTTTAATAAGCAGTACCTATTTGAGTTTTATTTGCATTGAAAAACTAAGAGTACCTAGTCAATATTAGTTAGTCTAAGATCTGAAATGCCTCATAGACAAATTCAACTTTATTAAAAAATATGTATTAAGTCTGTAAAATAATTATATACTTGTATATTATTTTATTTTAGAGAGCACCTGAAACCCTACGACTACGCCTGAGGAATAATTACAAATAAGATAATACTTGCCTACAAAATGATTTATTCCATTCTTTCTCTAACGCGGGATCGTATATAAAACACTATTTACCGATTTTGAAAACAGAAAAATTGTCTGGATGTTATGGAAGTCTAAGAAACACATAAATAAAACAAAAATAACCACAAATAACAATCCGCACTTTTCAATATTCACCATTAAATTTACCGATGGAGTAACCGGTTAGAAACATTTTTTTCCGGTAAATATCTGGTTGCATGAGGTTGATTAAACATTTTGAAACGCTTCGGTGAGGCTTTCCGGTTTGTCGTTTTGATTCCAACTTCGCGGACAGTTCCCATCAAGCAACGGCCATGCGCAGTGTATTGAAATAATGAATTTATTAAACTGCGCAAGACGGGATCGGAAACACCGAAATTCCAACTCAAAAACCTGGTGGATGTGGTGCCTTACCGGTTGAAACAGCTGATCACACCGGTGAATTTAGAAACACCTTATTTTTGGTGACTGGTTAATTTTGAAACAGCTCGGTGAGAAACCGGTCGAGATCGGTGCACTTACCGGTGAATTTAGAAAAACGCCCAATGGCGATGTAAACAAAGTTTTAATGCATTTTCGACATTCGACCCGCGACGTTTGAATTAGCCAATAGAATTCAGGGTACCTTGAAACCCCCCGCAAAAACATCTTGTAACATGGGACACGCCCACATGCCGAGTCTGGATAATATATGGTCGAAGAGTTGAGCTCTCAATTCATAACCTCAATTTATTTGACGTACGGGTAGTAGGATTTCTTGTGTCTAATTTGTGGTCAGTATTAGCAACGTTCAGCTGACCTTGCGATCACCATAAAATTAAACGGTTATTACCGTGAACCAACGTTGGATGTGGTTGGGTAGCGCAACTATGATTAGTGAGAAGTTACCGACGTCGGACCAACGTTGCACTACAATACCTACACATAATATGACGTACTACAAACGTCGGTTGTGGTGTGATATTTAAACTACGGCACATGGCGGCAAATGGAAAGTTTCCGACGTCAAGTTACCATCGCTTAGACGTCATGATACAACTTTGGGTTAGAAGTTAGTGGCCGACATTGATTTAACTTAATCCGACGTCGCAATTAGTACAAATTTGGTCGGAAGACGGAAAAATGCTATTTGGGTAAAAGCATATGAAACAGAATTTTCTTTTATAAATACATTGATATAATTTTTTTCAGTATTTTTTCAAATAAAAGTAGCTCAAAAAATAGAACAATAGTTTCTTCATAACTTCATTTGGGGTTTTTTTATAACAGAACCCACTAAGCAAGGAACCTTACAGTACTTACGTGATATTACGGAAATCTTACTAGAGTCACCTTACGTAATGTTTAAAAAAATAATGTTTAGTAATATTGCATAAAGTTTGCCAATTCAAAAATGTATCTGTAAGATTACTGTTACCTTTATTTAAAAATTACAGTAAAGTAAACTTTTTAAGTTAACATAAATATTTCTAATAACATGTTGCACGTGTAATATTGCTGCTAATTATTCCTTATAAACCCACTGAAATATTGTAACTATAAGTTTACTTCAACATCGCCATCGCCAATTCGCCATATGCATTATGTCATTAAACCACGCTTTGGATGTTCTGTGTTCTGTTCTGTCCTACAGCTTTACGAAGTTACGAACGTTGTGATAATAATAACTAGGTAATTAATAATACAAGTGCGAGTTGCCATTCAATCAACCCTGCCAAAAATGGCTCATAGAAACTTATAAAAAATATACGTATTTGGATCTATAAGATTTGAGTTGGATAGTGAAACTGTAATTTTCTATAATCCCTCATCGAGCTTTACCAGTTTATAACAGGATTTGCATTTACATCTTTAATCAGTTCAAAATGGTAATTCCAGAAATGATTGTGAAGAGTCTGTATACGTTAACTGATGGACAGGAAACTGCGAATCCGCATAGATTTTTATGTAAAAGCAACAGGAAATCCAGATAAATTGTTATTATAGTTTATCGGAATTTCCCTATTCACAACCCACATAGCACAAGATATTCTAAGAATGATCTGTAAATGTCCTCTAGGGAGTATATATATTCGAAATAATATTGTATTGTTCCAGGAATATATATAATTTAACATGTTGATACTAGAATATTTCATACGAATAATAAAATAATATTCTTTCTGAACAATAGTATAATATTCTTAGTATATATATAATTTTTGAGAAGGAAACAATAATATTCCAAGAAAATAATACAAGAATATTCTTTTTGAACAATAGTCTAATATTCTTAGAAGATATATGATTTTTGAGAAGAAGACAATAATATTCCAGGAAAAATAATACAGGAATATTCCCATTAAACACGCAAACGTCGGTTGGAACTAAGGTAAGAGATGGCATCAAATGCCAATTATGTAATAATGTCAGCGAAGGCAATTAACTGTTATGTCACGTGTATTTAGAATTAACCGCTTATTTATTGGTATTTGACTCATTTCGAAGCCTTTCCAAGTTTGCAATAGATTTTTGTAGATAAATTTGGTTATAACTCGCCGACTTAGTCCTACTACTGGTCTATGAGTATTCACCTAATATTTCGTATCGGCAAACACACAGTTCACCCGGACACCGAAGCGAGCAGACCACCTAGTGAGTAGTGCAGTTTCCCAGTGCAGTGAACAACGAAGTGGCAGCCCCACAGTGAGTGCGAATTGTAGCGTGTGCAAGCGTTACAATAGGAGAGTAGCGAGAAGAGGAGAAACACTAGTTGTCTTTTTCAAGGCACTAGTGTAAAAGATAAATAAAGTCCCCCGCCTGGGGACAAAGTTTATTTTTCCTTTCCCTCCTATCCCGCTAATCATTTCTTTTCAGGTATTTCTTTTAGGTGAGACAGGACAAAAAATACAGGAACCATATACTGTGGAGGACAGTATGGCCGGACAGGACGGAGCCCCTCCTGGAGGCAGCCCGCAGCCCATGGAAGTCATGGACGAGAGCAGGGAGGCGCTAAAGGCAATGATTGCAAGGCTCACACAGGAGAACGAGTCTCTGAGATTCCAGCTGTGTGACATGAACCAGAGGATGGCCCAACTCCGTGCGGATGTGGCCAAACAGCTCGAAGCGCAGCGAATCCAGCACGAGGCGCAACAAATTCAGCACGCTGAATTACTGGCAGCCATACGAGCTGAGAAGCCCCCCAACCCCAGACTGTGCCCCAGGCAAAACCTCAGCCCCAGGCCCCCCTGGTGCAGCCACAGCCCCAGGTCCAGACCCCCGAGGTGCAACCCGCACCTAATGAGGCCCCCAAAAGGAAGGCAGCCGAAGCCGACAGTGACGGCGAATTCACCCTTGTCACCAGGACAAGGGCGAAAAAGGCGGCCCAGCCCGAAAATCAGGTCCAGCCGAGCACCAGCCAGGATGCCCCCTCCACTAAGCAAGCCACCCCCGAGCAGGAGGTGGCCACAGAGAAGGCCCCCAAAATCCCACCTGTGGTCCTAAGGAGACAGGACACCTGGTCTGCAGTCAGCCAAAGACTAAAGCAGGCCAAAATCCAATATACGAAGGCCAAGGTAGTCGGTGAGGGCATCGCAATCACCCCACAAACGGCTGACGACTACAGAAGGATGACCAGGATGTTCACACTCGAAAAGTATGAATATCATACATACTCACTGCCCGAGGACAGGCTGCTTCGAGTAGTGATTCGAGGCATCCCTAGTGGCGTCAGCTCTGACGAGGTGAAAGAGGACCTCCAGGACCAAGGATTCAACCCTACCTCCGTCCAGAGGATGACATCCAGACGGACGAAGAAGGAGATCCCACTGGTCCTAGTTCAGGTGCCCCTCAGCGAGGAGAAGATCCTCGCTGTAAACCGATGCTGTTCCCTGGTAGTCCGCACCGAGAGACAGAAAGCAGCTCAAGCCGTCACGCAGTGCCACCGCTGTCAGAGGTTTGGACACGCACAAGGCAGGTGTACCGCCCAAGCCAAGTGCGTCAAATGCGGAGACCCACACCACTCGGGAGAGTGCAAAAAACCCAGGGACGTGCCAGCCAAGTGTGCCAACTGCCAGGGGGCACACCCAGCGAGTTACAGGGGGTGCCCAAAGTACCCCAAGAAGACAGCTGGGCCCTCCCAGAAGCAGGCACCCAAAGCAGCACAGAGGCCAGTAGCGAGGACGCCAACCACCAGTGGTATCAGCTACGCCAGGATGGCACAGGGCACGACGGGGCAGACCACCAGCCCCGTCAAGAAACAACAAGCACCCTCTGAGGCCCAAAACCTCACTGCGGTGCTGGCCCAGATGCAACAAATGTGCTCAGCAATGAGCGCATTTTTTGCACAAATGCCAAAATTTTCTAACCTATAATGTCTTTTCAGGTTAAACCAGGCTTCCTGCAGATCGCCTCATGGAATGTCAATGGACTGCTAGGACGCAGGCTCGAGGTGGAGGAGCTCCTAGCCAGGGGCGACATAGACATCATGGCACTGCAGGAAACGAAGCTGCGACCAGACCAGGCTGTCAACTTCCCAGGCTACCACGTATACAGGAAGGACTGGACGAGGCCCCACAGAAGGGTAATGAGAGGAGTAGCCCTGCTAGTTAAGACGAGCATCGCACACCATCCGATCCTGCTCCCGGAGATGGAGAACCTGGAGGCCACAGCCGTAGTAGTGCCCACGGCACGAAATGGCGACATCAGAGTGGTCTCCTGCTACCAGCCACCCCACAACATGCTGCGAGACGCAGACCTGGACTCGGTCCTCCCCCCAGGGACCCAGACGGTTGCTATCGGCGACTTCAACGCCAAGTCCCCGGAATGGCACAGTAGGATCACAAACACTCGAGGACGAGAGCTACTGCGATTTCTGGGACGACCGGATGGCAGCCTGCTGGTCCTTGGGCCGGAGGCACCGACCCATGACAATGGTGTAACCAGGCCGGATGTGCTGGACATTGCGATGCTGAAGGAGATGACCCTCGAAGCCGAAATCACCGCCATGATGGAAGGTTCCACCGAGCACAACCCTATTCTCCTAGAACTAGGAGAAAAGGACGGTGAGAACACGACAACTTTCGTCAAAAGGAGGACGGACTGGGAAGTGTTCCGTGCAGAACTGCAGAGGAACATCGCACACATTCCCAGACTCGAGACCGAGGCAGACGTGGAGAGGGCCATCGCCTCCCTGGAGGACCAGATCCAGGCGGCACTAAGGGTAAGTACCACCGAGACGGAAACGAGGCGAGCACCAGCTCCCCTGGCAAACCTCCCAGAGGAAACCAGGCAGCTGATACGGGACAGACGAAGTGCCAAGAGACGGGCCCAGAGAACCCGACTCCCGGAGGACAGGAGACATTACAACACCCTGAGCCGGAGAGTCAAGGCCGCCCTTCAGGAACACCGACAAGAAGGGTGGCAACGCCACCTGGAATCCCTGGACACACAGGACAGGAGCATCTGGACCACCCAACGGGCCCTGCGGAACCGTCGGACTCCCATGCCCCCGATCCACGGAGAGAATGGTGTTGTCTACACTCGCCAGGAAAAAGCCGAGGCATTTGCCGACAGCTTGGAACTGCAGTGTAGGGAAAACCAACTCGATGATGAGGACGAGGACTGGGAGGACGACGTGAGACGCAGGGTACGTAGGATGAACCGTCTGCCAGATGAAGACCACATCCCCCCGACCACCCCAGAGGAGGTCAAGGAGATCCTAAGGAGCCTAAAACCCAGGAAAGCTCCAGGATGTGATGGCATTGGGAACTTGGGAACATCGCCCTCAAGAAGCTGCCCCGGAAAGGAGTAGCGGCGATGGTCAACATCATCAACGCAATGTTGAGGTTGAAACACTTCCCATCCAGGTGGAAAAAGGCCGACGTCATAGTCATCCCAAAGCCAGGTAAGAACCTAACGTTTCCCTCCTCTTACAGGCCCATCAGTCTACTCCCAGCGATGAGTAAGGTAGCCGAACGAGTTATACTCAAGAGGATAGCCGAGAAGACAGAAGAGCTGGAAGTCCTCCCAGATGAGCAGTTCGCCTTCAGGACAGGGCACTCCACCGAACTCCAAGTGCTCCGCCTCACCGAGGAGGTCACGAAGGGGTTCAACCAAAGACAGGTCACGGCAGCGCTGTTCCTGGACGTTGCCAAAGCCTTCGACAGGGTCTGGCACGACGGTCTCCTAGCCAAAATGATGAGTATGGGTTACCCCATTGCACTCGTCAAGCTAGTGAGATCATACCTCCACAGGAGACAGATGAGGGTGAAGATCGTGGACAAGGTGTCCACGTACAGAACAATGGAGGCAGGAGTCCCCCAAGGCTCAGTGCTGTCCCCCCACTTGTTCTCCATCTTCACATCCGATCTACCCCGGACGGAGAGGACCTCCATGGCCCTCTACGCCGATGACACAGCCCTGACTGCCAGATCCTGGAGTGCCAGGCTAGCCACCAGAAACCTCCAGGAGGCGGCCACCCTCCTAGAGGACTGGTGCAACAGATGGAAGGTAGCCGTCAACGCCGAGAAGAGCAAGGCAGTACTCTTCAAGAAGGTAAGAAAACAAAACCCCACAGGTCACGTTTCCATGTTTGGTGAGGACATCCAATGGCACGACTCCGCCAACTACCTTGGCGTGGTCATGGACAAAGGCCTGACATGGAGACTGAACACGGAGGCCATCGTCAAGAAGGCCAGGAGGACGAGAGCCCTAATCTACCCGATGACGGGTAGACAGAGCAGACTCAACCTGAGGAACAAGCTCACGCTTATCAGGTCCCTCATCCGGCCTCAGCTGACGTACGCTTCGGTAGCTTGGGGCTACCAAGCAAAGAGCTACCTCCATCAGATCCAGAGAGTGGAGAACGTCGCCCTCAGAACGGCAGTCGACGCACCCTGGTTCATCCGCAACGAGGACATCTACAGGGACCTGGACTACACCCCGGTCACTGAGATCATCAAGCAGAGAGCCAGAAAGATGTACGCCCTTGCCGAGGAGCATGGGAACCCACTAGTCAGGGAGGCAACTGACTATGACCCAGCTGATGCTCCGAGGCACAAGCGGCCGAAGGTGCAGCTCCTGGATAACGGGTGAGTATGAGAAGCATACCACCGCCCGATGTTCCACCCCCACGGAAGAGACATGACGATCACCCAACCACCCACCCAAGACCCTGCGGGTACCGGACAAACAACCGCCCAGTACCTGTAGTCCCCCTAGCTCCGGGCAGACCAAAAATGCTACCAAAGCAGTTAGGTCTGCCCTTCCTCGAGCTACACAGCTCATCCTTACCCTACCGATGATCCGGATGACAGGATGCCTCTTGGCATGTTGTGTACCGGCAGTCACTCCCGCCACAAACCTAAAAACACCTAACAGACCGATGACTACCCCCCGGGGGGCAAACAAGCTGGCGAAGAAAAGAAGACGAAGACAGAAGAACGCCAGAAGAGGCCTTAGCCAGCAAGGTCCAACGAGCCAGGACCCAGGGAGGTGGGCCGAAATCGTCTGCACCGCTCACAATTGTGAGTGGGGCCGGCGTAAAAGTAAGCTCGCCCGCCCTGCACGAGGCTGGTCCCCGGTCTACAGCGATGTATTGGGGTAAAGGCCAATAGTCCTGCCCGGCCCCAGTCATCCGAGACCGACATCTTTAGCCAAGAATATTGGCGTATCGGCAATCTAACATAATTCTCCGGTGTGATACCTTGAGACAGAATCTTACATGCAATATGTGCTACACTGATGATTCTGACGAAAACCAAGAGTTAAAAATCGATAGTTGTAAGCAATTATCGTGTCTCTTGTTGTAGTTTCGTTCCATTCTGGTATCATTCTCGTATATTAAACAATGATAAGTCAAGAAAATAATCATATATAAGTAACTGGTAAATGCCATTTCAGTTTAAAATTGGGTATTATTCGTCGACTTATTATTACATATTATGTAATGCAACATAAAAATCCAGTAAAATAGGAATCAATCTGTATGTGAGAATAATATAAGCTTATACCCATAACATTCATGAAAGAGTGAAATAATAATTTAGGAATATTCTATTAAGGAGAAATTGTATTATTATAATATTTTTCAAATATTCCTAGAGTAACTTGATTATTCCTGTAATATGCGTTTTGGATAATCGTAGAATATCTAAAAATTGTGCCATTTGGATAAAAAAAGAATATTCCTGTAACGTCTGGATTATTTAAAAATTATTTTAGGAATAATCAAATCTTCCAAACGTATAATCAATGAATATTCCAGGAATCAAATCGTGCTATCTGGGAAGCCATTTGAATATATGAGATTTCATGTGGTTTCACTAAAAATAGGAATTGGTAATGATGAAATCTTTTGAGAATGTATGCGGAAAAGACAATGGAATTCGTTGGCATTTATGAGACTGAATGTGGTCTCAAAGTGGTATGTATAGGGATCTATATGAGAATTGAAGTCTAAATGATCTGTATCTATCCAATTGTAGGAGCTCCCTTTATGAGCATATATAAGATACTGTAAGAATGTATGTGAAACCACAATGGAATATATGAGGCTTCATGTGGTTCCAGAATGGTATGATGGGGGAACTATCTGGAAGCTGAAACCTGAATGATCTGTCTCTATACTTCCCTTTGAGTATATATAAGACACTGTGATAATGATATGTGAAACCACAATACAGTAAAAGACGCCAATATTCTTGGCTAAAGATGTCGGTCTCGGATGTCTGGGGCCGGGCAGGACTATTGCCCTTTACCCCAGTACATCGCTGTAGACCGGGGACCAGCCTCGTGCAGGGCGGGCGAACTTACTTTACGTCGGCCCCACTCACAATTGTGAGCGGTGCAGACGATTTCGGTCCACCTCCCTGGGTCCTGGCTCGTTGGACCTTGCTGGCTAAGGCCTCTTCTGGCGTTCTTCTTTCTTCGTCTTCTGTTCTTCGCCAGCTTGTTTGCCCCCCGGGGGGTAGTCATCGGTCTGTTGGGTGTTTTGGGTTTGTGGCGGGAGTGACTGCCGGTACACAAGATGCCAAGAGGCATCCTGTCATCCGGATCATCGGTAGGGTAAGGATGAGCTGTGTAGCTCGAGGAAGGGCAGACCTAACTGCTTTGGTAGCATTTTTGGTCTGCCCGGAGCTAGGGGGACTACAGGTACTGGACGGTTGTTTGTCCGGTACCCGCAGGGTCTTGGGTGGGTGGTTGGGTATCGTCATGTCTCTTCCGTGGGGGTGGATCGTCGGTTGGTGGTATGCTTCTCATACTCACCCGTTATCCAGGAGCTGCACCTTCGGCCGCTTGTGCCTCGGAGCATCTGCTGGGTCATAGTCAGTTGCCTCCCTGACTAGTGGGTTCCCATGCTCCTCGGCAAGGGCGTACATCTTTCTGGCTCTCTGCTTGATGATCTCAGTGACCGGGGTGTAGTCCAGGTCCCTGTAGATGTCCTCGTTGCGGATGAACCAGGGTGCGTCGACTGCCGTTCTGAGGGCGACGTTCTCCACTCTCTGGATCTGCTGGAGGTAGCTCTTTGCTTGGTAGCCCCAAGCTACCGAAGCGTACGTCAGCTGAGGCCGGATGAGGGACCTGATAAGCGTGAGCTTGTTCCTCAGGTTGAGTCTGCTCTGTCTACCCGTCATCGGGTAGATTAGGGCTCTCGTCCTCCTGGCCTTCTTGACGATGGCCTCCGTGTTCAGTCTCCATGTTAGGCCTTTGTCCATGACCACGCCAAGGTAGTTGGCGGAGTCTTGCCATTGGATGTCCTCACCAAACATGGAAACGTGACCTGTGGGGTTTTGTTTTCTTACCTTCTTGAAGAGTACCGCCTTGCTCTTCTAGGCGTTGACGGCTACCTTCCATCTGTTGCACCAGTCCTCTAGGAGGGTGGCCGCCTCCTGGAGGTTTCTGGTGGCTAGCCTGGCACTCCAGGATCTGGCAGTCAGGGCTGTGTCATCGGCGTAGAGGGCCATGGAGGTCCTCTCCGTCCGGGGTAGATCGGATGTGAAGATGGAGAACAAGTGGGGGGACAGCACTGAGCCTTGGGGGACTCCTGCCTCCATTGTTCTGTACGTGGACACCTTGTCCACGATCTTCACCCTCATCTGTCTCCTGTGGAGGTACGATCTCACTAGCTTGACGAGTGCAATGGGGTAACCCATACTCATCATTTTGGCTAGGAGACCGTCGTGCCAGACCCTGTCGAAGGCTTTGGCAACGTCCAGGAACAGCGCTGCCGTGACCTGTCGTTGGTTGAACCCCTTCGTGACCTCCTCGGTGAGGCGGAGCACTTGGAGTTCGGTGGAGTGCCCTGTCCTGAAGGCGAACTGCTCGTCTGGGAGGACTTCCAGCTCTTCTGTCTTCTCGGCTATCCTCTTGAGTATGACTCGTTCGGCTACCTTACTCATCGCTGGGAGTAGACTGATTGGCCTGTAAGAGGAAGGAAACATTAGGTTCTTACCTGGCTTTGGGATGACTATGACGTCGGCCTTTTTCCACCTGGAAGGGAAGTGTCTCAACCTCAACATTGCGTTGATGATGTTGACCATCGCCGCTACTCCTTTCCGGGGCAGCTTCTTGAGGGCGATGTTCCCAAGTTCCCAATGCCATCACATCCTGGAGCTTTCCTGGGTTTTAGGCTCCTTAGGATCTCCTTGACCTCCTCGGGGGTGGTCGGGGGGATGTGGTCTTCATCTGGTAGACGGTTCATCCTACGTACCCTGCGCCTCACGTCGTCCTCCCAGTCCTCGTCCTCATCATCGAGTTGGTTTTCCCTACACTGCAGTTCCAAGCTGTCGGCAAAAGCCTCGGCTTTTTCCTGGCGAGTGTAGACAACACCATTCTCTCCGTGGATCGGGGGCATGGGAGTCCGCCGGTTTCGCAGGGCCCGTTGGGTGGTCCAGATGCTCCTGTCCTGCGTGTCCAGGGATTCCAGGTGGCGTTGCCACCCTTCTTATCTGTGTTCCTGAAGGGCGGCCTTGACTCTCCGGCTCAGGGTGTTGTAGTATCTCCTGTCCTCCGGGAGTCGGGTTCTCTGGGCCCGTCTCTTGGCACTTCGTCTGTCCCGTATCAGCTGCCTGGTTTCCTCTGGGAGGTTGGCCAGGGGAGCTGGTGCACGCCTTGTTTCCGTCTCGGTGGTACTTACCCTTAGTGCCGCCTGGATCTGGTCCTCCAGGGAGGTGATGGCCCTCTCCACGTCTGCCTCGGTTTCGAGTCTGGGAATGTGTGCGATGTTCCTCTGCAGTTCTGCACGGAACACTTCCCAGTCCGTCCTCCTTTTGATGAATGTTGTCGTGTTCTCACCGTCCTTTTCTCCTAGTTCTAGGAGAATGGGGCTGTGATCGGTGGAACCATCCATCATGGCGGTGATTTCGGCTTCGAGGGGGATCTCCTTCAGCATCGCAATGTCCAGGACGTCCGGCCTCCCAACACCATTGTCATGGGTCGGTCCCTCCGGGCCAAGGACCAGCAGGTTGCCATCGTGTCGTCCCAGGAATCGCAGTAGCTCTCGTCCTCGAGTGTTTGTGATCCTACTGTGCCATTCCGGGGACTTAGCGTTGAAGTCGCCGATGGCAACCGTCTGGGTCCCTGGGGGAAGAACCAAGTCCAGGTCTGCGTCTAGCAGCATGTTGTTGGGTGGCTGGTAGCAGGAGACCACTCTGATGTCGCCATTTCGTGCCGTGGACACTACTATGGCTGTGGCCTGCAGGTTCTCCGTCTCTGGGAGTAGGATCGGGTGGTGTGCGATGCTCGTCTTCACTAGCAGGGCTACTCCTCTCATTACTCGTCTGTATGGCCCGGTCCAGTCCTTCCTGTATACGTGGTAGCCTGGGAAGTTGATAGCCTGGTCTGGTCGCAGTTTCGTTTCCTGCAGTGCCATGATGTCTATGTCACCCCTGGCGAGGAGTTCCTCTACCTCGAGTTTTCTCTCTCGCAGTCCGTTGACATTCCACGATGCGACCTGCAGGAACCCTGGTTTGACCTGAAACAACATTATACATTAGTAAATGCTGGCATTTGTGCAAAAAATGCGCTCATTGCTGAGCACATTTGTTGCATTTGTGCAAGCACCGCGGTGAGGTTTTGGGCCTCAGCGGGTGCCTGCTGCCTGGGGGCTGGGCCTGGGTTCTGTCCCTTCCCTGCCTTGCCCTGAGCTACCCTGGCGTAGCTCAGGCCTCCAGTTGTGGGTGTTGCCTTTTTTGGGGCAGCACCGGTCTGGGTTGGCTTGGCTGCGGGGGCTGGTTTCGCCGCCGCCGTCTTCTTGGGGTACTTGGGGCACCCTCTGTAACTGGCTGGGTGTGCCCCCTGGCAGTTGGCACACTTCGCCGGTACATTTCGGGGCTTCTCGCAGTCCCCGGAGTGGTGTGGCTCTGCGCACTTCACGCACTTGGCCTGTGCGGTGCAGTGTCCTTGGGCATGGCCGAACCTTTGGCAGCGGTGACACTGCGCAATTGCCAGGGCGGCTTTCTGCCTCTCGGTCCTAACTACCAGTGAGCAGCAGCGGCTCACCGATAGTATCCTCTCCTCGTTGAGGGGGACCTGGACGAGCATCAGGGGGATCTCTTTCTTGGTCCTCCTTGAAGTCATCCTATGGACGGCCACTGGGTTGAAGCCCTGGGTCTGGAGGTCCTCCTTGACCTCCTCCCCGGTGACTCCGCTGGGGATCCCTCGGATCACTACTCGTAGTAGTCTGTCCTCTGGGAGGGCGTATGTGTGATATTCACGCTTTTCCTGCGCGAACATCCTCGTCATACGCCGGTAGTCCTCGGGCGTTTGGGGCTCGATGGCGATCCCCTCTCGCACGGTCCTGGCCTTCGTGAATTTTATCCCTGACTCATCCAGCCTCTGCCGGACAGCCGACCAGGTCTCCGCCTTTCGGAGGATTACTGGTGGGATTTTGAGGTCCTTTTCCTTGGGGGTTGTTTGGCTGGGGGCCCTCTGCTCGACCCGGCTGGTGGTTGGGGCCTCCTGGGTGCTGTTCTGCACCTGGGACTCCTGGTTGGCCTGCTTTTTCGCCCTTGTCCTGGTGACAAGGGTGAAGTCACTGTCGCTGTCCGTGTCAGCGTCAGCTTTTCTCTTGGGGGCCTCTTTTTGTGCGGGTTGCACCACCGGGGTCGGGGGCTGGTCCTGGACCATGGGCTGGGCCTGGGGCTGGACCTGGGCCTGGGACGGGACCTGGGCCTGGGGCTGTGAGGCCTGGAGGGCTCGCATGGCTGTTACCAGTTCCGTTAACTGGGCACCTTGGACCTCGTTTTTAGCTTTCTGCTCCTCGTACTGGGTACGTTGAGCTTCCAGCTGTTTGGCCATTTCTGCTCTAAGCTGGGCCATCCTCTGCGTGACATCTGTCAGCTGAGCTCGCAGGGCTGCGTTTTCGGCCCTGAGGCTGGCGATCAGGCCCTCTTGGGTCTCGTACTCTGTTGGAGTTGGCCCTCTGGGGTCCATACCGTCCTCCACGGTATGTTCCTGGCTATCCGAAATAAAGTTTATATTAATATCTGGCACAAAGTTATTATTAGTCCTGAAAGAAAAATTTTTATTAGTAGAAATGGTTGGGATGGGGAAAAAGGTAAAAACAAAGTGTCCCCAGGCGGGGGACTTTATTTATCTTTTTACACTAGTGTCTTGAGAAAGACAACTAGTGTTTCTCCTCTTCTCACTCCTCTCCTATTGTAACGCTTGCACACGCTACAATACGCACTCACTGTGGGGCTGCCACTTCGTTGTTCACTGACTGCACTGCACTACTCACTAGGTGGTCTGCTTGCTTCGGAGTCTCGGTGAACTGTGGGTAAAAGAGTCTGCTTTACTCTTAATTTAACAAACCTAATCTCTTAGGTCACATTAGATTAGATCTGAATTAGCGACATGTATAACAGCTCCCTCTACTTTAGGCTGGAGTATGTAGCACGAAACTTCTATTAGTTTTAATCGTTGTGTGTGTGTTTTAAATGTACATTCTTCGTATGAAACCTATTAGTAAAATTATGTAAGTTTTTATAGTATTTGAAATGTGTTTTTGATGTAAATTCCTTGCCTGAGGTCTATCAGCACTTGCACATATTAATACGAAATATGAAGTTTTTATAAGATTTGCTGTGTAAATTCCCTATATGGAGTCTATCATCAGCAGTTATACGTTTTCACTGTAATTGAAATGCGAAATGTTATTTGAAATAGATATTTGATGATTTTTTATGCGTTTCTAAGGCTAATTGAAAATATACGAGTTTTAATGAGACGATACTGTTTTAACGATTTTTGTTTTCTATGAGTTTTTACAAGACAAGAAATGTTTTAAGGTTTTTACCAGTTATAATAAGATAATACAGTTTGAATTTTTATCGTATTCTATTAGCGTTCATTGGACAAGAAATTATGGGGGATAAATGAGTTTTATTCAGACAATGCAGATCAAATTTTGATAGTTATCTATGAGTTTTTATCCAGCAAAAAATACTTAAGAATTTATGAATATTTAAGAGAAACTGCAATTCTAACTTCTATCGTATCCTATCCGTTGTTCATCAGTCTAGTTGTTTGTTAGGTATTTATGAGTTTTAGAGAGTATAAATATATTTATTGAATCGTAAAAGTTTTTATAAGACATGCAATTCGTGTTAAATTTCGTGTTTTTGTAGGATAATACAGGTCTAATTTTTGTCTTCTATGAGCTTTTACAAGACGAGAAATGTTTTAAGGTTTTTATGAGTTATAACAAGATAATACAGTTTGAATTGTTATAATTTTCTATTAGCGTTCATTAGACAAAAGGAATTATGGGGGATAAATGAGTTTTATTCAGACACTGCAGATCAAATTCTGATAGTTTTTATCCAGCAAAAAATACTTAAGCATTTATGATTTTTTAGAAGAAACTGCAGTAACAACTTCTATCGTATCCTATCAGTTGTTCATCAGTCTAGAAGTTTGTTAGGGATTTATGAGTTTTGGAGAGTACAGAGTCTTAATATTTTATTGAACCCTATAAGTTTTTATCAGACATGTAATTCTTATTAACGTTTGTGTTTTTGTAAGTACAGTTATAATTTTTTTGTTTTCTGTGAGGGATTTATGAGTTTCGGAGAGTATGGAGTCTTAACATTTTATTGAATCCTATAAGTTTTTATGAGACATGCAATTCGTGTTGAATTTCGTGTTTTTGTAGGATAATACAGTTCAATTTTTTTGGTTTCTATGAGTTTTTACAAGATGAGAAATGTTTTAAGGTTTTTACGAGTTATAATAAGATAATACAGTTTGAATTTTTATCATTTTCTATTAGCGTTCATTAGACAAGAAATTATGGAGGATAAATGAGTTTTATTCAGACAATGCAGATCAAATTCTGATAGTTATCTATGAGTTTTTATCCGGCAAAAAATACTTAAGAATTATTTATGAGTTTTTAAGAGACTGCAATTCTAACTTCTATTGTATCCTATCTGTTGTTCATCAGTCTAGTTGTTTCTTAGGGATTTATGAGTTTTGGAGAGTATAAAGTCTTAATAATTATTGAATCGTAAAAGTTTTTATGAGACATGCAATTCGTGTTAAATTTCGTATTTTTGTAGGATAATACAGGTCTAATTTTTGTAGGATAATACAGGTCTAATTTTTGTCTTCTGAGATTTTACAAGACGAGAAATGTTTTAAGATTTTTATGAGTTATAACAAGATAATATAGTTTGAATTTTTATCATTTTCTATTAGCGTTCATTAGACAAGGAATTATGGGGGATAAATGAGTTTTATTAAGACAATTCAGATCAAATTCTGATAATTATCTATGAGTTTTTATCCATCAAAAAATACTTAAGAATTTAGTATTTGAGTTTTTAGAAGAAACTGCAGTTCTAACTTCTATCGTATCCTATCAGTGGTTCATCAGTCTAGAGGTTTGTGAGGGATATATGAGTTTTGGAGAGTATAGAGTCTTAATATTTTATTGAATCCTTTTCTTGAGACCTGTATTTCTTGTTAAATTTTGTGTTTTTATAGAATAGTAGTTTTATTTTCTTCTGTTTTCTATGAGCTTTTACAAGACGATGAAGTATCACTTACAAATACGTACTAAATTAAACTTACTAATACAATAAATTTCATATAATTTACATTAAAATTCATTGTAAATATATACACATTGTATTTTAGAAAACCTTCTTATTTCCATAAAAGTCTTACAATAAACCTCAAGCGAGGAATTTACATTAAAGACTCACAGAATCTATACAATTTTCGTATTTCGAACACCATGAAAACTTATAAATACTTATAGGCCTCGTACTGACAATTTATATTAATATCTTTCAAATTCATATAAAAATCTCTCGGTCCCGGGCTTGTTTGGGGGGCCTGGTTTTGAAATGTCGAAAATTTGTATTATAATTTTTATTCGCATATTTTAAAAATTTCTTCGGATTATTTCTACACTGTCCGCTCGCCAAATTTTTTTTTCTGATTTCTCCCTTCTCCCGTTATCAATTTTCAAAAAAAAAAAATTTCCACCGGGCCCTTATTTTCTCTCCACGGCTCTGATAAAAACTTCATGTTTCCTATTAAAACGTGCGAGTACTGATAGATCCCAGGCAAGGAATTTACATTCAAAACACATTTCAAATACTTCAAGAACTTACAAATACTAACTGGTTTCGTACTGGAAATTTACATTAAAAATATATAAATACCTATATATGAAATTTATTGTATGAGTACGTTTAGTTTAGTAAGTATTGTAAGTGATACTTAATCGTCTTGTAAAAACTCATAGAAAACAAATAAAATTAGAACTGTATTATCCTACAAAAACACGAATGTTAACAAGAATTGCATGTCTGATAAAAACTTAAAGGATTCAATAAAATATTAAGACTCTATACTCTCCAAAACTCATAAATCCCTGACAAACCTCTAGACCGATGAACAACTGATAGGATACGATAGAAGTCAGAACTGCACTTTCTTCTAAAAACTCATAAACCCTTAAGTAGTTTTTGCTGGATAAAAACTCACAGATAACTATCAGAATTTGATCTTCATTGTCTGAATAAAACTCATTTATCCCCCATAATTCCTTGTCTAATGAACGCTAATAAAAACAATAAAAGTTCAAACTGTATTATCTTGTTATAACTCATAAAAATCTTAATTCCTCGTCTTGTAAAAACTCATAGAAAACAAAAAAATTAGAACTGTATTATCCTACAAAAAGATGAATTACATGTCTCATAAAAACTTATAGGATTCAATAAAATATTAAGACTCTGTACTCTCCAAAACTCATAAATCCCTTACAAACCTATATACTGATGAACAACTGATAAGATACGATAGAAGTTAGAACTGCAGTTTCTTCTAAAAACTCATAAATTCTTAAGTATTTTTTGCTGGATAAAAACTCATAGATAACTATCAGAATTTGATCTGCATTGTCTTAATAAAACTCGTTTATCCCCCATAATTTCTTGTCTAACGAACGCTACCCAGGTAGCAAGAGCACGTGAAAATGACGTGAAAAAATGGTCAGGGGTGACGAGAAATGACGAGTTAGATGACGTAAATGAAACGTGAAAATGACTTCCTAATGTCTCAGACGAATGACGTCTTTTTCAGGTTATATCTGGTAATCCCCCCACAGGTTTTTAGTAATAGGAACATATAAAACTACATACTAGTTAGTAATCTACTTGATAAAAATAAAACAATTAATGCATAAATAAGTTTTATCCTAATGAATTTGTTTGTTAGCCATCCGTAATTTTATTTATATTTAACATATCTAATATTGTTTACAATCACTCCAACTTTTTCTCACAAGAGTTGCCTGCAAATTATAATGTTTATTAAGTTATTAAATTCATTTTTACTTACCTTTACACCAATTGCGGTCCGTAGGATTCGAACCTACACGTCTCCCGTTGTCCGTATTACAGTATAGACCAAATTACCAAATTACCAAATTAATATATTCTTTATTTTATTTAACTGTACTTAACAGGTCGATTTTGTGTCTAATTTAATCTGTTTTACAATAAAAATAAATATAAATTACGACACATTTACGCGACTGAATAGTATAGACGCTTCAACCAACTGAGCTATTGTTATAGTCCGGCTGAAAATAAGCCAGCCAATCAAATTGCTGCATTTCTCCCCGGCCTAGTATAAATATATTTGTGACACTGGTGACGCTATCAGTCATTCGCAGTGCACCATCCGCGTCACTTCGTGGCTCGATCAACAACCTTAAACTTTAACTTCAAGATCAGTCATTCGCAGTGCACTCTCCACGTCACTTCGAGGCTCGATCATTTTTCTTTCTGCCACCGAGGGAGCCCACAGCGGTAACCCCAGCGGGCCCATATTCATTTTCACCACCGAGGGAGCTCCTAGCAGTAACCCCAGCTGGTCCAACAACATTTCCAACAATTCTATAATCATTAAATACTGATGAACTCTTCAACACACAGCTTCTACAGCTAGACAACGACAATTTGCGAATGACAAGTACTGATTAATTAATTATTTTCTAAACCACGCGAATCGCGAGTTAGGGAAGTTTGGCTACCTTACCAGGTGATATTAATTAATATAAGGTATTATTCGAAATTCGAGTGTCTTAATGAATGAGTGAATCCTCTCTCTTTCCTATCCTACCAGAGCTGGGCTCAAACCCCCTCAGCTCCAAGGAGGACGAGCTGTACAAGAAATAAATAAAATTCTAAACGAGCATAAGGCCTCGCAACGTCTAATTTATTTCCCACAGTGTTTAAATAAAAGTGCTTCTACACCGGACTCAAAGGTAAAGAACCACCACAAACTTTAACCTGGGTAGCGGGGCCATCAGCCTGCAGCCCCAGCTGATTAGACAGTCAGTGCATTGAACTCTCCGAGGAGGTTCAAACCAAAAAACATTGATCTAGGTCAGGGCCATCTGCCTGCCTGCACTTAGTGACATTCTTGCCAATTGAACTCTCTGCTGAGGTTCAGATCAGGACAAAAGACTTTCTCACTTTGCTAGCCCTCTTCTAGGGAGTCCTCTAGTAACGTAGAGCCAGTGCATAGACAGTAAGCTACGGAGAAGCCAGCCAGCTGAGCAGAAGTGACTTTATTCTTGTACATTTTTTACAGCCAAGTTGCCGAGTTCCAGCCCTGCAGCAAAGGGGGATCGCTTGTGCCGCGCCGGCTACTCACTAACTTGCATTCACCAGGCCTCCAGGTGCCTCGTTGAAGTTGACTCGCGTAACAAGTAGCACAAGCCGTCTTTCCCAAATGCACCACTAATAATTCACCAATAAGTCTGTAACTTTTGTATTTCGAAAAAATGTAAACTTTTGTGAAGTGATTTTTCCGTTCTGACGAACGCAGAAAGCATCCCCCAGGTGCACACGGCGCCGAAATCATTATTAAAGAAAATAAATTTTTTCGGGTCACCTCAAAACGCGTTTCCGTTGGGGGCCAGAAATTCAGCACCGCCTCGGACGTTCACAAATTACGTTTCCGTTGGGGGCCAGAAATTCAGCACCGCTTCGAACGCTCAACTCATGTTTCCGTTGGGGGCCAAACATTCAGCGCTGCCTCGGACATTTTCAAACGAACAATTTCATTTCAACTACGCTTCGTTGTTTATGAGTACAAGCACTCATATGCATCAGGACTAGTCTCACAACATCAATTTCGCGGGGTGCGAGAGAATTAATTTTCCTCGCAGCCACAAAGACAATCTTCGACGTACTTTCGAATTTTATCAGAGACAAATTTCGTGGTACTTTCGAATTTTTCTCGGCTTCAGTTTCCAAGTGCGGGCCGCGTTTCATCATGTCGCGCGCGAGCAGCAGCACGGACACAGCCCCAATTCACGTAAGAAGAGATTGGCAAAATCTACAGGAAGATCCAGCCCTTCGATTCTTTTTCCGCGATTTGACACCAAGCCCTCAAACTACTGTAGTGACGAGCCCACTCAGGAGGCAACACACGTCAACAACAAACTCCGGACATGACGTCCAGGACAGGGAACCAGAAGCACGCGTCGGGCGATCTGGGAGGCATGGAAGCCTGACCCACACGGCGAGGCCAGCTCTCTCTCGCCACAGTGCACAAGAAAACACAGGCCAGGGCCAAGCTGGAGAAATGCAGGCAAGGGGCGTGAAACGGCATCGTCTTCGGGCCACAGCGACACGCCGCCTCAAGAAATGCACAGCCAGGTGCGTCGGGACGTCGGGAGCGCAGAATTGCGGAGGCTCACCCCGGCGCTCTCACCATCGAACCGAGAACACCCCCCTACGTTTTCCCCCCGCCGAAGACATGTCGCCCAACTCAAGGGGCATTCGAACCAAGCGACCCAACCGGCACAATACCCCCCCAGGAGGGAATCAGACAGGATGAGTGTGCATGCACCTGATGATGCATACATCCAAGTTGAAAGGAGAACTGTTACATACAGAGATGTTCAGTATGTACCAAGGGAACCTATCTACGATGAAAGATACGGTTTTCAGACAAACCGAGACACACAACCGCATGACACTCCTCGGAGGCATGGAGCCCAAGGAATGGCAAACACCCAAGATGACTTTCTGGGACTTCAACATGAAACCCCGTGGCGCCCAACAGAAGAACAGGCCTATTATGCCAATATGTTCGAAAATGCATTGCATAAGTTTGGAGAAACAATGCGCAGCACAATGCAGAATAAAAATAGGAAACTACTAATCACCTACAGCGACTCTGATTATGAGGATCTCTATTACTTCTTAAAAGAAGTCGAAAATCATTTTGAGCGAACACAGCTACACTATGCGGACTGGACGCCTACCGTCGTGGCGCAGCTCCGTGGAGACGCCAAAGTCTGGCAAGAGATGTACAGATTAGTACACTTAGACTACGAAAGTTTTCAACGACGTTTAGTAAAACGATTTAATAACAGGACAATTAGATCGAAACTACGTGCACAACTTTATGGGAGGAAGCAATCCACAGAGCCTGTTGAGCTTTTTATTTCCCAGAAGATCGCTTTACATAACCGGCTGAACTCAACTGCGGACGACGCCGAGTTAATCGATATAGTAATCGAACTATTACTACCTGAAATTAGGACAGCACTCAGAGGGGTTTACATCGAAAGCATGGACCACCTCGCCAAAGTCGCCTCTGAAATCGAAATGGACTTAAAGGATATTCATAAAATACCTGCAAGTGTTCCACAAAATACAAGACAGATTAATTCGCAACCACGAGAACCTCGGGCTGTGATACAAGCAGCTCCCAACATGGACCTCGTACCGCGCCGAGCGGCGCCTGCGCAGACAAGCCAGGCGAGAGCAGATGTAAACAACCCCCCCTACCCATGCAGGCATTGTAGGGGAAACCACTACAATAAAGATTGCCCGCGCCAGCAGCAACCAGTAGTGGAGACCACACCGACGACGTCGCAACGTACAGTGAACAGTGGAACCGCAAATCTAGAAACTCAGTTAGTGAGGAGTATGCCAGTAGTGGTGAACAGTGCTGATATAATGGAGGAAGTGACGGAAGTGGACACGGCGTTACCGCGTGTGCAAGTCCGAATAAACAATAAACCGGCTTGGGCTGTCTTAGACACAGGGGCTAACTTTACGGTAGTGAACGAAAACCTGCTGGAGGCACAGCAGCTGCCTGAGAACACAACTAAAGTGCGGGTAGCGAACGGACAGATAGAAGTGGCGCGCGGGCCAATGCAATTACCTATGTACTTAAATAAACAATTAATGTTAGTGAAAGTGTACGTACTACCGGGACTTCACGAACAAGTGTTGTTGGGGGCAGATTGGATGCGGACGGAGAAAGTAGTATTGGATTATGCTACTCAGACAGTCACCTACGGCTTGGATGCCCGCCACCAGGCACGATGGGTGTACAACAGAGGAGTCAAGCCCGACGAGAGCAAGGAACTTTCCGCTTCGCCGGTGCCTAGGGAGAACATACCGGTTCCCAAACCAATAGCCACCGCTGCACGGGCGCATCCGCCAGCGTTACAAATAACCAACATACAAATGCCCTGCGAGACGCTGGGAAATGTGACCAGCCGACGCCGAGCTAAGGAGGGAGTGCTCCGACGAGTCCCCTTAGCCTTAACCAGACCAGCAGCCATGCCAAAGTTGGAACTGGCAACGACTCTAGAAGAAAGGATAAAGCAGGTGCACAGGCACTCGCCGGATTTCCGAGATCTGATTTACATGTGGAAATGTGTGAGGAACGCAGACCCTCATCTCCTTCCCCCCTGGAAGCAAGACTTGCAGCGTGACTACACGTGGTACGCAGATCTGTTGTGGTACACGCGACATGGGAGGCGCGCCTTGGTAGTGCCTTATCAAGATCGTCATGCCGTTATTGATGAATATAGACATATGACACAGTCATTGCGGTACAGTGAAATAGCCGAGTTGATCAAGAAAAAATACTACTGGCCGGATATGACGAGAGAAATTCGATCCAGACTGCGAGCAGCGGATCATAAGCCAAAGGAATCCCTGGTACCCCCACGCGTAGAGTGTTTGGTGGACCTGGAAGAAGAACCCCCTGAACCCTCGTCCTGTGAGTGTACTATCGAAGGACCGAGTACTTCAAGGGCATGCGCACAGTGCAACCATGTCCCACTTGAGGTGGGCAAGAGACTGGAAGAGCCGCCTATGAACCTCAGAGGCCCCTCGCCCAGGATTCAGCCAACTTCACCGAAACTTTCGTTAAATGAGCAACGGATGCTGAAGGCAACGAACATTATGGACCAACCAGTCCCCATGCTTATCCCAGGATGGGAGCGCATTCAGGAGCCGATCCGCGAGGAAGCCCTCCGGCCTGCAACGGCTCTCCCCAGCCATTCGGTGATTACAGCGGTCCGAGGAAGACTGCGACACCACCATAAGTAAGCCCTTACTCTCAGGTAGTGCAGTAGGCGTTGCTACTCCGCTACCCAATTAATCATATCACATATCTATCCGGAGGCATTCGCTCCGAGGCCTTTTGGCCAATTATTATTTTCCATTTACCGGCGCATTCGCCATTTTCATTTTATTTTTATATTCTGTCCCTGCCAAGGGAATTATCTTATTCCAACATATATTAACCACTATTATATATCATTCTAACCTACATAACCACTTTTATTTTATTCTGGTGCAACATGCATTGCTGCTACACCACCCAAATTTATTCTAAACCTCAGGAGGCATTGCTCCTGCAATTTTATTAATTTTTCGAAATTACCAGCGCATCCACCATTTATTTTCTAACTTCACCCTGTATAAGGTGAAATTTATTACTCATCATTATTTCAGTATTTTAATACTTACCTTATTTACTGGCCATTTTACTTTATTTTCGATTAAAATCCGCCAGTAAATTTCTGTCATCTTATTCAAATTTCAACCTCATCTCTCGAGTTCAAAGTAGGAAACCCTGCTGCGAGCTTCAGCCATCTCAACGCTTCAGTTAACTTCTGTGCAAGTATGTAAACTTGTACCTTTTACCCCTCCGTGTGTACGAGTCCGACTTGGGCCAGTGATCTGCCAAGTCGACGTTCAACAGTCCTGTCGTGGGATGGGCCAAACCCTGCCCCATGATTCTACGAAAGGGTCAACAATCCCGTCGAGGTTCAGGTTGGAGATGCCTTGCCTCCGAAGGGCAACTTGTGACCACTTCGAACACAACCCAGACGAAGACATCGACACGCGTTTTAACATTGTAATTTCCGAAAATTATTTACTTTCTGTGCCACTAATTATTTAAGTAAAGTGCCTTATGTACTAAAATTATATTGCAATATATTTACTACATGTTTTGTACTGATAAATATTTAGCTGCGCCCAGATAGGTCAAATATTTTAATCTAGATTTTAAGGTAGTTTTGTATACAAGGTAGCCAAAATTCACCAGTCATTTTTGAAAATTAGTACGATCCAATTATCAAGAAAATTTTCAAATCTCTTCAACCTCATTTCAAATTAGCTCAGGCTGATTTCTAAAAAATTTCTCTTCCATTTTTCAATCGAAACTAGTACGATCAATTTAATCAAGAACGTTTCGAACTTCTCAAACCTCATCAGCCCGGGCAAATTTCAAATTTTGCCGGTCAGATTTCTTTCAAATTTTCTTTTCAATTTTCTCTCTTAATTTCCAACACTCCCGAAATTTTGCCTTCCCGGCAGGG
The DNA here is from genome assembly GCA_936432065.2 of Rutpela maculata. NCBI lineage: Eukaryota > Metazoa > Arthropoda > Insecta > Coleoptera > Cerambycidae > Rutpela > Rutpela maculata. The sequence goes on from OW386294.2 coordinate 50,600,100, forward strand.
TGGTGTTATAGTCCGGCTGAAAATAAGCCAGCCAATCAAATTGCTGCATTTCTCCCCGGCCTAGTATAAATATATTTGTGACACTGGTGACGCTATCAGTCATTCGCAGTGCATCATCCGCGTCACTTCGTGGCTCGATCAACAACCTTAAACTTTAACTTCAAGATCAGTCATTCGCAGTGCACTCTCCACGTCACTTCGAGGCTCGATCATTTTTCTTTCTGCCACCGAGGGAGCCCACAGCGGTAACCCCAGCGGGCCCATATTCATTTTCACCACCGAGGGAGCTCCTAGCAGTAACCCCAGCTGGTCCAACAACATTTCCAACAATTCTATAATCATTAAATACTGATGAACTCTTCAACACACAGCTTCTACAGCTAGACAACGACAATTTGCGAATGACAAGTACTGATTAATTAATTATTTTCTAAACCACGCGAATCGCGAGTTAGGGAAGTTTGGCTACCTTACCAGGTGATATTAATTAATATAAGGTATTATTCGAAATTCGAGTGTCTTAATGAATGAGTGAATCCTCTCTCTTTCCTATCCTACCAGAGCTGGGCTCAAACCCCCTCAGCTCCAAGGAGGACGAGCTGTACAAGAAATAAATAAAATTCTAAACGAGCATAAGGCCTCGCAACGTCTAATTTATTTCCCACAGTGTTTAAATAAAAGTGCTTCTACACCGGACTCAAAGGTAAAGAACCACCACAAACTTTAACCTGGGTAGCGGGGCCATCAGCCTGCAGCCCCAGCTGATCAGACAGTCAGTGCATTGAACTCTCCGAGGAGGTTCAAACCAAAAAACATTGATCTAGGTCAGGGCCATCTGCCTGCCTGCACTTAGTGACATTCTTGCCAATTGAACTCTCTGCTGAGGTTCAGATCAGGACAAAAGACTTTCTCACTTTGCTAGCCCTCTTCTAGGGAGTCCTCTAGTAACGTAGAGCCAGTGCATAGACAGTAAGCTACGGAGAAGCCAGCCAGCTGAGCAGAAGTGACTTTATTCTTGTACATTTTTTACAGCCAAGTTGCCGAGTTCCAGCCCTGCAGCAAAGGGGGATCGCTTGTGCCGCGCCGGCTACTCACTAACTTGCATTCACCAGGCCTCCAGGTGCCTCGTTGAAGTTGACTCGCGTAACAAGTAGCACAAGCCGTCTTTCCCAAATGCACCACTAATAATTCACCAATAAGTCTGTAACTTTTGTATTTCGAAAAAATGTAAACTTTTGTGAAGTGATTTTTCCGTTCTGACGAACGCAGAAAGCATCCCCCAGGTGCACACGGCGCCGAAATCATTATTAAAGAAAATAAATTTTTTCGGGTCACCTCAAAACGCGTTTCCGTTGGGGGCCAGAAATTCAGCACCGCCTCGGACGTTCACAAATTACGTTTCCGTTGGGGGCCAGAAATTCAGCACCGCTTCGAACGCTCAACTCATGTTTCCGTTGGGGGCCAAACATTCAGCGCTGCCTCGGACATTTTCAAACGAACAATTTTATTTCAACTACGCTTCGTTGTTTATGAGTACAAGCACTCATATGCATCAGGACTAGTCTCACAACATCAATTTCGCGGGGTGCGAGAGAATTAATTTTCCTCGCAGCCACAAAGACAATCTTCGACGTACTTTCGAATTTTATCAGAGACAAATTTCGTGGTACTTTCGAATTTTTCTCGGCTTCAGTTTCCAAGTGCGGGCCGCGTTTCATCATGTCGCGCGCGAGCAGCAGCACGGACACAGCCCCAATTCACGTAAGAAGAGATTGGCAAAATCTACAGGAAGATCCAGCCCTTCGATTCTTTTTCCGCGATTTGACACCAAGCCCTCAAACTACTGTAGTGACGAGCCCACTCAGGAGGCAACACACGTCAACAACAAACTCCGGACATGACGTCCAGGACAGGGAACCAGAAGCACGCGTCGGGCGATCTGGGAGGCATGGAAGCCTGACCCACACGGCGAGGCCAGCTCTCTCTCGCCACAGTGCACAAGAAAGCACAGGCCAGGGCCAAGCTGGAGAAATGCAGATGCCGAAAGGTGTAAGCTTTGGCAAGGGGCGTGAAACGGCATCGTCTTCGGGCCACAGCGACACGCCGCCTCAAGAAATGCACAGCCAGGTGCGTCGGGACGTCGGGAGCGCAGAATTGCGGAGGCTCACCCCGGCGCTCTCACCATCGAACCGAGAACACCCCCCTACGTTTTCCCCCCGCCGAAGACACTATCTTGGCGACTGCTATTTGGGATGCTAAAAGCAGTATTTATTGTGGTGAATGAAGTCTTTATTATGTGAAATTGAATTTCTTGCCTTATTTAAAATATATGAAAATCTTTCAGGTTCTCGCTTCGAGTTACTAGTATTTTTATTTATTTATAATTATTAAGAAGAACTTATTTAATTTAATTAAACTGTCACCAGTGTCACCTGAGAAGTACAAGTAGTTGTTGAACATAATTATTGCATTCATTAGTATTAGTGGCGGTTCGTTAAAAAAATATATTTTCCCCAGATCTCGAAATTGAAGAGCAGAGAGGGAGAAATCCGAAAAAAAAATTTTCCTTATCTCAAATTTGATGAGCGGTGGAGGGGAAGTCAGGAGTCAACTATTTTAAGAATTAAAGTTTTAAGTTGAGGTACTTATACAAACCTGGGAAGCGTGTTGGAGAAAAAACGGTAAAGGTGTAATATCGTCATCTACAACATAAATAGAATATTTAATGGTCTAAAACAGACCTAAAATTGAAAAGAACCAATAAGCAATTATTACCTTAAAAAAAAAAACAACTAAAATTTTTTTCGCAATAAGAAGAACGCAGTGAGCAGGGACCGAACCGCCGACTCATGACTCGGAAGACGACGCCTTAAGCACTCAGCCATCAACCTTTCTGAGGTTATTTACCTAAAGACTTTATAGTTGGAACTGGAACACGCAACGGATAGATTTTGCTTTTTAATGCATTTTAATCTAATTTTATTATTAAAAGAATAGATAGAAATATAGTTTAAACAAATAAACTGCCGAATCTTTGCAAACTCTTTCGAATATAAATTATTTTGGATAATGTTAAAAAACAATATATCCTCGAATAAAAACGCCAATACTTATCCCTCATCACGACACGGTTTATTTTTTTTTAAACTTTACACTCTGGTTACGATAACAAAATGCCATTAGCGAGTTTTAAAGTTTGTAATCCGATAAAATATAAATAAATTTAACACCAAAAAAAGACGACAATATGACGTGATGTGTACACGTCATTTTAATGTCATTTATAAGACGTCATTCTGTCGTCGATTTTTAGTGCCCTGACGTCTTTTTGACCAGAATCACCAGATTTTGACGTCATTATAACGTACCCTTGCTACCTGGGTAATAGAAAACGATAAAAATTCAAACTGTATTATCTTGTCATAACTCGTAAAAACCTTAAAACATGTCTTGTCTATTAAAAACTCATAGAAAACAAAGAAATTAGAACTGTATTGTCTGATTAAAACTCGTATATTTTCAGTTAGCCTTAGAAACTCATGAAAAATCATGAAACCTTGTAGAAAGTGTATACGACAGATATCACATACTTATATATTACAGATTAAGCTTATAGATTCTTAAAGAGACTTATAAATTGTTTACATTTTTATATGAGTCTTAATCTGGCATTTTTGGCAGGGAAGGCTTCAAGTTATACAGGTCCTTTATTTTATTGCCTATTTTAGTAAATTACTAAAAATGAACGCAACTAAGTAAGTGAGAAGGCAGGTGATGGATTGGATACTTAGAGTAAGTACTTGTTTATTTTTAATACTATGGTGGATTTTCTTTCTGATTAGTCATATTAGACCATGTGAAAATCAATGAAATTCAAGAAGTACCTACTTAAATGCATGATTAATACCCAACAATATTTAAAAAAATAGAAACGTATTTTTATTATAACCTCAAATATATTAGTGTGTATTTAGCTGTTTATTAGTTAAAATGTTAAAAGCAAAATGCAGTAATCAATCACAGATATTAAGTCATATATTCAGCCAATGACCTTGGTGAAGAAAATATATTGGCCAAAAATATTGTGTTTTACTGTTTAATTGATTTTTACATTGTAAAAATTACGTACCATCGATCCAGTTACCAGGCGTCCACGACAATTAGGAACGTTACAATTTGGATTTTAGTGGAGCGAAAAAGAGGTAAAATTGTGTCGTTTTTTTTTTATCAGCTTAGAACAAGATCAGACACAGTGGGTATTACCGACAACATCATTTTACACATAAAAACACGAAATACGACATTTTTTAGTGGTCACAGATATTCTTATTTAAAAAAAAGTGTAAAATTTAATTTTTTTTTAAATCATGTTTTTTTGTACATCTATTGCCATATTTCAAAAATGAATTGAGCTATCGATGTGAATTTTTTTTTGTTATAAAACACACACTTAAGCGCTTCTTTCTATGCATAGGATTGCTAATAAAAAAAAAATGTGAACATGCCAAAAACGTAGATGACCCTGAAAGTTTAGAGAATACGCCATCAAATTTTCACTAAGGAAGGACCTTTTTTGTTTTTGAAAATTTTGTGTAACATGCTATGAAGAAAATGAAGTCAATAAACTAAAAAAGTTTTTAGAAAAAAAATATTTTCATTATTAGCAACAGTTTGCTAGTCACGAATTTTTTAGTATGGAGGAATTGTCGAAGCGTACGCGCGCGGCACTTAAGAATAATAATGATTATGTATTGTGTGTAACGGAACTTTTCATTATTATTTTTTTATGTTTAGGACTGTTTTATCACGTTTTAGGATCTGAAAGGATAACTTTTATTTTCTAGTGGCGCATTAAGGACTAAGGTTGAAGGCAAAAAGGAATTAAAAATCTCAAATAAAGTATCTGGGATAAAAATGCATTACATTGGGATCTCGAAAACGGTAAAAAATAATATTATAGTAAATAGAAAAAAAGTTGCGCAACTAGGGGGCTAATAAAATTTCATAAACAGAAGTTTAGGAAAAGTAATAATTTTGGAGTGTTTTGATAAAAAGTAAACTATCGAGTTTTCCTTTTTTTTGCGTTATTATTGGAGCTAAATAGAAAAGACAGTTTCTTAAAGCACTTTTTTTTGAACGTGGCAATCTTAATATTTGTATCCGACATTTCCTGTGTCAGAGTCCCTATCCGAAATTCCCATGCATTGCATTTTTACCCTATATCCACACAATAATTGAGTAAACGTGTTATTTTCGCCTAAATTAGGTAACAAAAAAGAAAAAAATATCCTAAATTAAGTCTCTTTTAATTTCCGCAGCTCTAATTATAGAAACTCTGTTTCCATGGCTTGTGCACAAGTTTATCGTTCTCCTCTATTACTACGCCACATAAAATCCACTCCATTTTACAATGAAACTTAGATTGCTTTTTTATCTTAAATTTTTTTTCAGCAGATAATCCACGCACAATTCGCATAATAGCAATACGTTCTACAATATAATACAAGTGGTAATAAGGGAAAGAATATCGTTACACATTTTACTTCCACATCCAGTGTAAGTATAGTATCGACAAAAATATTTTTGAAAATTGTTATTGTTTTTAGAATGTCATGAAACGTCGAGATTTTAAGAGCAAAAAGAAAAAATCTGTCTGTCGGTCTGTGCGCACAATTACTCCGTAACCGTTTAAGATATTGACTTGAAATTTGGTACACGTACATTTGTTTTAACGAGATCTGGAACTAGATTATTCCGTTAAAAGGTTGGGGGGTAAATGGGGGTAAATAGGCAAATCAAGCAAGTAAGAGTCCATACAATTGGTATTTAGTAGGTATATATAAGAGAAGCTAAGGTCTCAAAATTTTTTTGGCATTAACCACCCCCATTACCAACTCCCACCTCATTATTCAAAAGGGCGAAATACCGATCTGACATATCGTTTTATATGTTTTTGGGGTAGACGATTTCAAATATTTTATTATTAAAGTTCCATAAACAATTATTTCCACATTCAAATTTTTTCGTTGTGAGAGATAGAAGATCAGGATGTGGAAGTAGTGATTCCTTGGGCAACGGTTTTATAATTTGACCTTCGACGAAAACGAATAACGTTGATCGTACACCGCCCTGAGTTGTAGTTAGTTTTAGTGGACGTGGGCGTATTAATACTCAATTTCTGCAATTCGCGCGCTCCAAAAAAATCACTGTACCTAAACTATCAAAGATACAATAAGAATTATGCTATCAAAAACTTTTTTGGTCTTTTGGCTTTATTTATTATACAAAATTTTCAAAAACAAAAAAGTTTGTAGCTTAGTGAAAATTTGACTGCGTATTTTCTGAACTTTCAAGGTTATCTAAGTTTTTAACATGCTTAAAAATGTTGTAATTAACAATACTATACACAGATAGAAGCGCTTAAGTGTGTGTTTTATAACAAAAAAAAGTTCATGTGGATATCTCCATTCGTTTTTGAGATATGGCATTAGATGTTCAACAAAACATGATTAAAAAAAAAACAAAATTTCACATCTTTTTAAAAATAACAATGTCCATGACCACTAAAAAATGTCGTATTTCATGATTTCTAATGAACATCGACCTACTTAACGAAATGGTATATGTCTCAGTTTGTTCTAAGATTAAAAAAAAAACTCGAGGAGGAAGCGACTTTTCCCCTGTTTTTTACTCCACTATTTGGAATTGGAATATAGAATACATAACACAACAGTGGCGGCTGGTGATTTTTCAATTTTTTTTTTCTCGTCTGGCGCATGGGACCCATACGAAATATGGGAAATAACATCTAGAGGAGCACTTCTCTAATGACCCCTAAAAAATTTTGAAAAGCAGTTTGCGAAACATTTTTTGAAAATTCGTTAGCCTCCCCTGGGTCTGGGACTCCTGTTTATTTTTTTTTGTCATATGCATTTGACTTTTCATACAAATACAACAGATTTTGGAGTTTATGAAAATATTTTCATTACTAACTGAGATACAACGAATTGAAATATTGTAATTTGTTAAATTGTAAATTACAAAATTTCAGTTCATTGTATTTCAGTTAGTAATGAAAATATTTTCACAAACTCCAAAATCTATTGTTGTATTTTTATGAAAAGTCAAATGCATATGACAAAAAAAAAATAAAAATAAACAGGAGTCCCTAGACCTAGGGGAGGCTAACGAATTTTCAAAAAATTTTTCGCAAACTGCTTTTTCAAAATTTTTTAGGGGTCATTAGAGAAGTGCTTCTCTAGATGTTATTTGAAATTTTCCCAGCCGCCACTGTAACACAAAGCGTATGGGGGATGCGGAGCTTAGTGGTTAACGCGCGGTTAATTTTTTCTGAGCCTATGTAGCAAAGTGGGTTCGGGGCCAAAGTCTACTACAAAGTAAGTAATTTACAATTATAAATATAATCTCCAAAAAGTGGTTCGGAATCCACTATAAACCACGAGGTTCGGTCTCCTTTACCCAGATAAATCTATATTTAGACTTATTGACATGACGTGGAAGGAGGTAAAAAAACATTTTCAAAAAGAAAAAATACCTAATATTTAACCAAAACATGTTTTCGGTTGATAACGCCCTCTTCTCTGTCCAAGTCATATATATATAATAACTAAAATTTAATAAGTTAATCTAAAGTTATACAAAATACTTAGGGGACAATGCCAGTCACAAAGTTTCATCGGTAAAGCTAAAGCTGAAGTGGGGCGAGGGGTAAGCAGTGTGGCTAGTATGGAGCATCTGCACGTGACATCACAACTAACCTCAAAAATATGTGTTTCTTAAAATTTCAGAGTATTTATTACGCAGCTGTTATTAAAATTTCTGCCTCGTTTCCGTATTTTCGACTAAAATCTAGTTCAGTGTAATGTTTATGAAGTTATAAATACTTTGCTCTAATAAAATAGTATTCTTTTTGTAGTTTGGAAATCTAATCTGTAATTAGCAGTCTATTTTTATTAAAAACAACAATATTGCAAAATTATTTATGTGAATTTTTAAATATTTGCTTGGAGCCAGTACGGCTTCAAGCTAAAAATGCGTATACAAACATTAAAAATGAGAATAAACGTGAAAAACTTAAAATTTAAGGTTATGTTGGTTACATGATGCAGTGCTGTAGGTGGCATCATCTATTAAAAAGCACTGCACTAAAATTCTTGACTGGGAAAAACCAGTTTTTAGCCAAACGGCTGGCGTTATTAAACTGAAAAAATGATATTCTTATAGGTAAATGAATACTACACTTCTATTGAAGAAAATTTTTAACTAAAACTTATTTATTAGGAAGATCTCTCTTCACAGTGGCTAATAAACAAGTTTTAGCTAAAAATGTTCTTCAATAGAAGTGTAGTATTCATTTACCTATAAGAATATCTTTTTTTTTTCAGTTTAATAACATGAGTCAGTTCGCTAAAAAATGCTTTTTGCTGGAAATTTTTTTTAGTACAATGCTGTTTTAGTAGATGGAGTCACTTCAATATAATTAAAAACGATTGCAAAAATAATTACATTTATAACCGATGCGCACTCATTTTGTGTATTTAAAGCTTGGTCTCGATGTGTTCTTGACCTTTCAGGCGTAATTGTAAGTATAGAGCAACGATAAAGAAAGTACCAACACCAAAACTAGACGACCAACACAACAGCTTTCTGTACTTTATTGGCTCATTTCCGCCCACTCCCCTCTGATTTGATCGCATTGCTCCCTCTTAAAACAATTTCATTTTTAGTAATTTGATTTTTCCTAGTAAATGCAAGTTAATCTAATTTATCTGTAATTAAAGTAACAACCAATAAAAAACATGTACCTAGGTAATTATTATGAAAAGCTATGTAGAATTAACAAATAACTTTTATCTCAGGGCTGCCTTAAATTGTAATATGTATAAGTACCAGAGCCAAAAGTTTCACTGTGCAGAATCCATATTAAATTAAAAAAATATGTATTCTGTATGGTCTAAATGCTGCAAAATGGAATTTCTTATCGTCACAATAATTAAGGTAGTTTAAATTCTGTAAACCGGTAATTTTTTTTTGAAAGTTTGTGTTATTCATTTGATGTTCAACATTGCATAAATTTTAAAATGTCTTGGCTAGAAAAAAAATATATTTCTTTTTGGCAGTTTTTAAAACAAATTTTGTAAAGTGTGAGTAGTTGAATCATGTAGTAAATATATATAACACATATGAATCTGGGAGGTGTATGATTTCCTCTAATGGGTAAAATTTGCCACCTGAGAGCAGTAATCGCAAAAGAGGAGAATACACTTCACTACAGAGTTATGGTGTTTTCTATGGCCATTTCAACTGATGAGTATTATTGCAAGAGCAGAATTAAAAATATACATTCGACAATTAAATTAGAACCATTTTATAAACATCAACTGTGATGATATTAAAAATTCAATCAGCACAATCAAAATTGGGTATGCATTTATGATGATCTATAGCGGCAGTTGCTATGACAGTATATACACGGTATTCAGACACTAGTTTTAATTGTTTCTACTTTCTATAACAATGCTAGTGAGCGGGAAGTATATCTCTCCCTAGTGAAGAAATATTTCTTCGACTGGGAAGAAGTTTCATACATTCGACTCTAAAACTCGGGAAGAAAACTTCCACTTTCTGGTCGTAGAAAAAATATTCTATATTTTGTGTTACTGCTGCTTTTATAGCTTTGCTCAATATATTGTTAGTTTTTACTAATATATTTGTATGTTTTTCCAGAAAAAACTAACTGCAGGAGCACCGGAACATTTTGTGTTTTAGTGAGTTTAATATATTTATGATTATAATTTTTGACTTTTTTACAGATTTTTAAATAAAGATAATTTTACGAAATACGTTTTTTATTTTGCTCACCCTGTAAAAATTACGTTAAGAAAGCAATATTTCAGTAATGTTACTTTAGAAAAGTAAAACAATATTGATAATAAATCTTATTATAAATGTGTATGTAAAGTTGTAGAATAAAGCTTTATGCAAGATTTTTGTGGTAATATCACAGTAACCCATGAAATCATGTATTACAAATATTACAAATTAAACATCTAAAATGTAAGTTTACATAAAGTATATAAAAAGATTTCAGTTAGGTTACATTTAAATTGCAGTGGCAAAGTTTATACTTGTAATATTACTGTCGTGCAGATAAGGAGATTATGTCACCTTACCTGTGCATTACATATCATTTTTATTGAACCTTACAAGTGTCTTTTGTAAGCTTCAGTAAAATTACATCAATATTACTTTGCTTAGTGGGAAGGGCCTTCGTTACTTGAGTTAAGTGATGATAATTATACTATATCAAATAGTAGAATGCCTGGGTTCCACTACGGGTTCATTATAACTAAAAATAATGAGTAATATAACACCCTCCATCCAATTTTTATCATAAAAATCAGACGGCCATTTCGACTTTCCAATTTTATTAATTTTCTTGAGAGTTTAGTACACATCTACTTGCAAAATTTCATGTTCTTAGCCGAAAATAACAGGTGAGAAAATAACAGATAAGAAACACGACCGTTGAGTGAATGGACCGCAATAGTGTGACGTTTCACTCCCACTCTAACTATTCCATCCTATTTCTAACATCGACCTTATTACCACTGTACCTACATAAGACACTGGTCAAAATTGAATTTGAAATTTCAGAAAATCTGTGAATATTTAACTATTGAATTATCATACAAATGTTTTAACTTTAAAAGCTGCGCCTTCTTGTAATAAAACTGTAATTTTTAAAGTGCTCTTGAAATTTTTTCAGAAATTAATTTTTTATTGCGCACGCGTGTGTACGTATGTCGAACATATCTGCATCTTTTTATTTGTTTACCTGGACTAGATCAAATTTAAGGTTATGTATATTGGATTATTTCTTTTATAATTTTCAAGGATTTTACAGTATTTAAAGCGTTTGCATTCCAAATTTGTACTGGGAGTCAATAATAATATATTTCAACGGCATCGTAAGTACCTACGTTTGTGATTGAATTTATAACAAAGTAATTTTTAAATATGTAGGTATGTATCAATATACTTACCTATTTTTAGCATTGGTTCAAAAACACGTATTGCATTTTTCTGCGATTGCTCAATTTTTTAAATATAAAGGAAAACTCATGGTCAAGGCAGAAAGTTCTGTTGAAGCGAGCCATGTTAAAGGAATAATTTATGATCCCGAAGTACCGATTGTTAAGGGACAAGTTCATGCTAGCATGAGAGATAGAATCTATAAAGTAGAGGTGTGTGCATTTTTTTTAAACATCATATTTGACTTTTAACGTAATTAATTGTTTTCAGATATTTTTGAATAACGATAAAAATATAACAGATGCAGAATGTACTTGTCCAAGGGGATTATGGTTATGACATCATATATAGCTGCTCTGGCTCTCTTTGCACACTATAATATTTTTGTAAGAGTACGAACATGCCGAAGATACTACGCAGATATAGAAGTTCAGGCCGCAGTTTCAGTCGATGCATCAAAGCTATCAATTTGTGCTAAGAGCAGTTCACTCTGCTAGCATCCACGGTATGTGCGGTCACATTTAAATGTATAGGTTTGTTTTACACGTTGATGGCTTCGATACATCTTCTGAAACTGCGGCATGAACTTCTAGCTGGGTAGCATCTTTGGCATGTTCGTACCCTAACAGATGAAGCATGTTCATGGAATATGTCGTATTTATTAGACAGTTCAATTTTAAACTATTTTAATCATTTATAGATTTAATAGAAATAAGTTGTGAATAAATGATACAATATGTAATTTCTTTATTTATTTGTGTTTCTAAGTGAAAATACTTACTTACAAATATTTAAACACGAAGTTATAGGTTGAAAATCTATGATAATAGTATAAATTAATGGAAAGCATTTCAATTTCAAATAAAAATAAATAAAACAGGCTTTGAGGTTAGAATACAAAGAAATAATCAAAGAACTACGTTCCGAATAATTTTCCAGACACTTGTAGAACGCATGCGCAGAAATAGCCATCCAGAAAATATTTTTTTTATAATTTTCGGTAGAGAAAATTGATTACCACATGTAAAAAACCTATAATCCAGCTCTATTTTTATATCAGTAGTTAGGTTTCAATAGCTAAATATAAAAAATAACGTACCAGTTCTTAGATACATTTTTAAGTAATTTATTTTGACCCTTAAAACACATGTACAGAAGGCATGCTTCAAAGACTGCATGGAATGCAATTCAAATTAACCGCCTCATGCATGACGTCACGACTATTGTGGTCCATAGACTCTTCAATCAACGACACGACGTAGTAAAAATGTTCTTGCTTACTGCTATTAAACTGTTATTCAGAAAACAGCAGTAGCAAATAATGAAATCGCAACGCAGCCGCTAATGTAGTGAAGTTGAATATTATTGTGGGTATCTTGAGTCATCGGCTTTATGTATACACTTCTTAGTTGCTTTTTAATCATAACATATTCAAATTTTTTCGATTTTTTCTCCGTGTGTATATTTTGGATTACCCGCATACCAAGTTTAAAAATGATGGAATGCCAGAGCTGAGTTGAATATTTTTGTAGAAATTTCGAGCCATCCGCTTTATGTACTGACTTTTAGCTGTTTTTTAAAATCATAATATGTTCAGAGCTTTTATACCGTGCGTGTAGCCGAACGCTAGGCATAGGGAGTAAAATTACAACATCGCGCGTGCCAGCTGGCTAAAATGAAATAACAGGCTGGAATGCTCCGCTCGACGGAGGAATTTACGGCAGCTATGTTGTCATATCTATCATGCCTAATGGGAAATTACACGCACGGTATTTTCTTCTCCATATGTATATTTTCGTTTACCTGCATGTCTAATAATAATTAAAAGTTGAGGCTTAAAAAATGATTTGTATAAATAAAATTATTTATATGTATATGAACGTAAGAAAAAATCAATTAATACCTCTATAAAACATAAAAACCAAAGAATTTTTTCTGCCTGTCAGCCAGCGGCAGCAGCATAATGTATAATAAATAACACAATAAGACTAAGTACGTCTATGAACTAAATAAATTGTACCCAAATTGTACCTACGTCACCCGCACTGTTTTCCAAGGTTTTAACCCCAAATGGTGTAACGGTCATTTTTATTTATAGTCATAAAAGCCCTCAAATTACGTTATTTTATATTTTTCGTGCATAAATTACTTATTTTGTTACCCTTTAAAAAATAAATTACCGCCGCTACTGTCGGATATTTTAACCGTTATGTGAAGATGATGTCATACAATAGCGCGACGTCTGTTTCCATATAAGGTAGCATTTTGAAAACTAGACAAATGATTGGTCCCTTCAAATGTTATGCTATGTCATAATGTTGCTCCCCACCCACCCTTATAAATATCGCGAAAAGCGTCGACCATGACACTTCCACGGCCGCTTTAAGCGTGCCCACAGTCATCGCATTTTAACTTGAATTTGAGGAACTAAAGTAATAGTTCCAGTGTTAAAATGTTTAGCCTTTCTCAACCTTTATTATCCTACGTTTATTGTCTTTTGTCTCGAGAATTTAACCATATCTTGTTAACAAGAATTAGTCAAGTGGTTGGTTATGTTTGTTTTTTTCGAGAAATAGAATATAATAATATTCTTGTTTATGTAAAAACTACGTAAAAATGATAGTGTTGTAACCCTACGTACACTTTGGTGCCCAACTAAGAGATGTGCTGCAATCCAGTGAAAGTGTTTTCTGTTCATCGGGAGTTTCGTAAGTAGAATTAACAACAATTTATTTCCCGTCCAACGATTCAACAATTAACTTTAGTGCAGTGTTTTCGGTTGCACTTACCGTTTTACGCGACATTGTGAAAACTACCTTTTACGTCTGTTTCGTTTTCGCATAAATAGACAAACTATTCTCGTGTGAAGCGATTTTAACTGCTTGATATAAATATTTGTTATTCATAAAGAAAAATGTAACTAATAACCGGTGTATATACACCATATTTTGTATGTTTTTTTAGTTAAGTGTCATTCAGGGGCGGCCCTAGGGCGGTGCGAACGATGCGGCCGCACCGGGCGCCTTCTTGGGGGGGGGGGGCACCGAAAATGCAATGATAGTTCGTCTGCGTAAAAAATAAAATCCAAGCACCTCAATATTACTTAACCTTACAACTTCCATTACCGTGAAAAGATCTATATTCATTTGTTTCAGTTTTTAATTAATTTACGATGTAAATTTGACATATGCCTGGTTTTTTTGGGGATTTCTCTCCTTTCTTCAAAAATTTATTCGAACTAAAAAAATTGTTTTTTCGGATTTCTCCCTTCGCTCTTCAAAAAATTCTTTCGGATTTTACCCTCACGCTCTTCAAACAATTTCTTTGGATGATAAAAAAACTTTCTCGGATTTCTCCCCCCCTCCCCGCTGTTTTCGGACTAAAAAAAAAATAATTTTTTTTGGATGTAAAAAATGTATGTTATCTTCGGTCTCTATGTACAGCCTAATCACGAATAAGCGATTGCATATTGGGTGGGGGGGCGCCACAATGAGATCTCGCACCACCTGAAAAATTTGCAAGGGCCGCCCCTGGTGTCATTGTACTATTTTTGGATTCACAATTAAGTAAATACTTTATTATTCATTCGAAAACGGTTTGTTTTAAATTTTCTTTTAGTAAATTAGTGAACAATTTTATAACTGTTTTTCCTTTGAATAATTACTGAATTGGCCAATATCCATTATATTGCTTTTAGTATTTTTTTTACCTTTTAACTATGTATATAATTTATTTGTATACAGTTATGTCTGTCTCTCCGTACATCTATGCATTTGTTTGATTATTTGTTTGTACTTCTTTAGTCGTTAGCACAAATTTATTTGCCCATACCCTGGATTGTTCTCATTGCTCTACCATTTTGTCAATAAATTAGTTTATTGTTAATTTCGTATTTTTATTTATTTAGAATTCATTTTAAATAACCCCAAGAGAGACAGGGCGTTATAATTTGGCTTCAAAGCGGGGCTTTCTTAAATAGCTTGTGTTTTTTTGTCTATATTGATTGTAGCAAAAAGGCGAAGTTATAATGGTTTGTGCGCGACGATCTGCGCAAACCGTTCACGCCATTCAAGTTTCCCTGCTGTCTCTGCTGTGCTCAAGGTCCTCAATCCATGCACCCTGCGCGGGTCGGGCTCGTAAAGGAACTTTCAGCCTTCAATTTTTAGCGGGAAATTTAAATTCGGAAGTACCGAGCCGGCGCCCTCTGCAGGTCAGATGCGTAACTAAATCCCCCACTGCCCACTACCGCCATTACCGGGAAATTTAAACTCTCGAGGCACCGCACTCGTGCCATTGGATTTCTTAAAAATTAAGGGAAAAAGAAGCGATAAACGTGAAAAAAATTACTTTATTTTAAGAAATAGCCATTGCATCCTTAACAAAACAAATATTACTAGTAATAAGTGAATGTAAATAGTATAAATAATTTATAAAATATTCTACAAATGACGCTGTATAACTTATAACTAGAAATTTGTATAACACGGAGGATAGCAAGCTGGTAGCATATTTTCATAACAATTTCAAATCAAACTGGCATCTGGGATCTTACTCACATTTCGGGTTCCTTAGGAACCATAAAAAACCCATGCCCTTTATCTTTATCGTTTCTTCTACGGCAGTTTGGAAAATTGCAGGCCACAACCATTATATACTTTATAACTATAATCAAAACTATAATTTTTTTACACATATAATACTCATTTGCTTTTTCTACGTGTGACATTTTATTATGATCACCCATGGAGGTAGAATATAAATTCAACCTCCTTGTGATCACCATTGATTACCATTGCATGATTGTAAGGTTAGGTGCGTTTTTTTGTCCACGACCGGTAGCGTTAGAAATTCCAGAATGATATTTACCAATAAAACGACAAAACTGAAATTCCTAGGTGGGAGGTGACAAATTTCTTAGGATTCTTAAATAACGAATACTGGCATCGACATTCATGTGTATGGAATCAGAATGGCGAGCAAAAAACATCAAGATTTGATATTCCGGTGTCAGAATTGTAGCAAAAAAACGCACCTGTTGATTACAGACGCGATATTGCTCGATGCCAATCGCAAGGTCAATAGTATAGACGACAATCTCTTTCATTGATGCCGATGCCTGTAAATATGAAGTTGCTGCCTAGAACTTGATAGATGGCATGTGTACGCGAGCCTTTCACTCTATCTTATCCTTTTTGGGTCTGGCTTGTCAATTGTCAAAAAACGACTTTTCGCGAGTTATCGAAACCAACGAGGTCTAAAGTATAGAGGGGCAATCCCAATTCAGTATACGTACGGTTTGTTTGGACATACAATAAACGCCCGACCCAGTAAACATAGCAAGTCCGGCAAAATGCCGGGCCAATGCATTTATTGCCGGGCAACTGTCGCTTGTCGTGTAATGATGCTGGCCCTGTGTCTTATAAGTAACTATAGGGCGATGATAAATATGCTTTGATGGCCCAACAACGATAAAATGTCAATTGACCGTTGATTATTTCAAAATTAATCTGTTGCAATATGTAATATAGCTATTACGTTTTATTTAATCATAAAATAGACTAAATGAAGATAAATATTACATTTTTTTTGTATTAATGTAGAAAAAAATATGAATTATATATACCAACACCATCTAGCACTGGAAAGTGCAAATTCACAATTGATGAGTCATCAACACAACGACAAAATTCGTGGACAAGGCTCATAAAGAGCGTTATTGGTTATTTTTTCAAGTTTTGGAGTTTTACTTGTTTATTTATTGAATAGTCTTTATTGTCATGAAGAGGTAAGTAATTGATGGCTTTATAGAATATATTATGTTATGTTCAGTTCATGGATAAATTATAATTGTTCCATGATTTGCTTGAAGGTTATGTTTACAATTTTTCGATTAATTTAATAATAAGTATTTTAATTTTATATTTTATTTTCAAAACGAAATTAGGTATGATTTTCTATTTATTTTTATTTTAAGGTCTGTCAATTACACTTTCGGCAGGATAAACTTGAAATTGAGACAAGCGTGTATACACAGGAAGGGGAAAGACTCACAGCTCCATTACGTCACTCCCGTTTGATAGAAGGTTTGCTATACTAATTAATACTTAACTTCTTTTTAGTTTTAATTTTCTTTCTATCATGTGTGGGATCCAGTCAGTTTTCAAATTGTGTTCAGTATATGTCGAAGCCCAATAATATCAATCGGGAATATATATCCTACAGCTGGTGTTGATTATACTGTTTTTCTAGGTTTGGTCTGTTATATCTATAGGTTGATAGTGGTGAGTGATTTGTTGGAATTTTCAGCAGACAGATGCGCTAGTTTTTCAAATTAAAAAGAAAACTGAAGTCAATATACATACAACAACTTTTATTATGAAGAAGTGAGTATACATATTACATAACATTAGAATTACTTGCTGTAGCTTTCCCACATTTGATTAATAGGTAATGTTTGTTATGTTTACAAAACACACGTGAAAATTTTCAAACATTACTCTTTTAACAATATCAAAAACCTGATGCCATTGAAAATTAATGACCATTATCCTATATTTTTCTGAGATGTCGGTTACCAAAATTCCAAAATGAGGGTATAATATGCAGGAATGTACAAGTAGGTACTTTAATTTAGACCCTTCAAGTGTTGTTTTCGAGGTGTTTTTTTTTTATTATTTTGGATTTTACAATGGCCGTATCTACACTTGTTGCGTATTGTATATTGAATTAAATTCTTTATTACCCATTATGTGATACATTACATGCATATTTGGTAAGTCAAAACTAATACAAAAGTAATATGGGTAACATATAAGTATAGGTATATAAATTTTAAATATTATAAAAAAGGTACAACACGGACAATACGAATGCATGTATAAGGTACAAAATATATTAAAATCACAATATGTGATGCATATTAAACAATTCCTAATTGTCTGAAATTTTGTTGCATAATATTAAAACAAATATTCTGAATCGTACTGCTTTGAACCTGTAATATAGACTACCTATTAGGTTTGAGTGGGCATGTTCACATTTTCTTAAATTTTATGGATTTAAATCCTCGAGAATAAAAATGTGGTTTGTTTTCTTAATATTTCGTACTATCAGGTCAAAAAATAAATAAATCCAAAAATATTATGTAAGAAAACTTGTTTCAGCTGTAATACGAGGAAATCCAATGGGAAATAGGAACTACCTGGTACGATCTATTACTAATCGAGAAGAGGAAGAAGATAATTAAAAGCAAATGAGAACAGAAATAAGACCAGGAGAAGATATATACGTTGGAATATGAAATGTATTTTATTATGTTCAGAGAATTATGTTTTGATGATTTTTAATGTTAACGCATTGACTAAATTTTATTATTTTTTTGTAACTTGGACTCAGTTCTTAAAAAAATAATGTGTCAAGACTTCATAGAAATGTACCGGTTTTCATTTTTTTAGAAGGGGCAAATCTAAAAACCACGATATGGGTATATTTATTTAATCAAACTTTCATTTAGACGTTCCCAAATGTCAGTTGACAATTCTAATCAAGCAGTATGTGTTACGTGATACATGTGGTTATTGACATACACGGGTAATATGTAAAAGAAGTTTTGAATATAAATATGCATATGGTGGTAACTTAATTTTTAAACTAGCAAAAAAATTTTAAACAGAAAAATTCTATCTATAAAGGTAATGGGTTGGGGGTAGCTCGTCTCCTGGCGTCGGTGATAGGCCCTGGTAGCGGAAATAGGCCGACGTCAAACAGTTAAAAAAAAAAGGTAATGGGTCGTTACTTATGGCCTAATTAAGTTGCAGGTATATACAAGGCGTCCCATATCGTTATGTTCAAATTTTGGGAGCATAAAGTAGACTTAATTGTAAGACTAAAAAACACAAAAGTGGTAGTACGATTTTTATTCGTTTCGAAGTTACAGGCCTATTCAATTTATGAACAGTAAATAAAAAAAAAACTTAGTCATTTGGGAATAAATGACAAAAAACGAACCATTTGACCACGGGTGACATATGCTTTTTTTATATTTACTGGTCAAAAATTTTATAGTCCTGTAACTTCCAAACATAAACATTGAGCTACCACTTTTGTGTTTTTTAGTCTTGCAATTAAGTCTACTCTACGCTCTCAAAGTTTGAAGATAACAATACTGGACACCTTGTATAGGCCATATGCTGGGCCACTGAAGTAAAGTCAAATTTAATTTAACGGCCCATAGTAGAAGTGTCGACATTGTAATTTCCATATGATGGCACAATGCCGGCCCAAAGACGGCAAGTGATGGCAAATCATCTGTGCCCGGCTGCCGGCTGTAGTGACCTATATATGCCGGCCCAATGAAGTATGCCAGTAACAGGCCAGCAATTCATATGCCGGGTGTACGACATAGGGCCAACAAAAATCCGCTGATAAATGTTTGCTGGGGAGGGACGCAATGGGGGTGAATTTGTTGGCCCTAGTTGCCAAGATTTGCAGTGGAGTACTGCTTTGAGGGATACAATTAATGAATGAATATTGTTTTTTATTGCTGTTCTATTATTAGTTGAGCTCAAATCTATTAGTCAAATTGCTGTAGAAGTAGTAACAAATTATATTATATTTAAAAACGGAGTAAATGCTGCTCTATACATTTTTAAAATATTCGCAAATTCCATAACGTTAAGTTCAAGTGACGCCTATGCGGACTAGTTGCTTGAATATGTTCTGGCCATGTGCCACGCCTACTTTTCCAGTCTCTCCTTATTATGTCGCTGATCGGAACAATTCGGTGGTTCTTCGGTTAACGTACGTTGATTTTTAACGTACCCGTGTAAGTCCGTAAGATTACGTGCGCCCGTAGGCTATCTCCTAAGCCAAACGTCAATAATTGCGAACTGCGCATGCGTAGCTGTCACTTTGTACGTTTACGTTAACGTTCATGACCACACTTCAACTGCCTACTGTCCGGTAACGGTAACCACATCGCCCACGGTACATGACATATCGTGGACCGGGCTATGCGCACTCCCACTAATTTTCAAAACTGGGTTTAGTCTTCCATTACGTCGCTGTGTCGCTAATTGTACGTGAATCATACAACGGCTGCGCAAATCTGCATCTTGCCTGACTATATCACTACCTTCGAGCATTTAGGGAAAAACAGATTTTTATAGAGATGTAAAAGTGTATAATACCCGGTACGAGACGTATTTTATGGTACGGTATAAAACTTTTTAATACCACTGGTATTAAATAAAAGTTAGGTTATGTTATTTCAACTCATATTTATTATTATTTCTTTGAATTGATGTGTATTATTTTGTTTATTATCTTTTTTACTTCAATTACAGGATTGGAATGATATCTTTATCTTCAAAATGGGAAGACCTTCAAAGTTTGATAAGTATGTTTTGAGATTTTTTTATCCTGCTGAATCCAAAGTCAAACGAAGGGAAGTGTCAAACGTACAGATGTACATTTTGTCAATGTTCATTTGCAAGAAACTATTTTAGAGTGGTGAAGCATCTGTTGAAATGTGAGAAAACACGAAAACAGATGCTTCCTTTAATAGATATTATACGTACTATACGGTATTATACAAATGTATTATACACAAACAAATAAAATACGGTATTTTTACATCTCTAGATTTTTACAACAATGCGTATATTTTTTACAATTAATTATTTTTTATTTATTTGCTTTTATCATGTTTAGAGAATATTATTTAGGTATTATAAATAAAAAAGTGTGTAAGTTGTGATTTGCATAATACCTAAATAATATTCTCTAAAAATGCGTATATTTGTTCTCAACACATATGGCAAGAGCCGCGAGAGGCGTAGTAAACACCCACAAAACACAATAGAACACGAAAGTAAACAATACGCAAATGGACCACAATAGTCGTGACGTCATTCACGAGGAGGTTAATTTGAATCCCTTTCCATCCACTCTTTGAAGCATGCCTTATGTACATGTGCTTTAAGGGTCACAATAAATTACTTAAAAATGTATCTAAGGATTGGTACGTTATTTTTCATATTTAACTATTGAAACCTAACTGCTAATATAAAAATAGAGCTGTATTATAAGTTTTTTACATGTGGTAATCAATTTTCTCTACCGAGAATAAATAAAAAAATGTTTTCTAAATGGTTGTTTATGCGCATGCGTTCTACAAGTGTCTGGAAAATTATTGAGAACGTACTTCTTTGAATATTTCTTTGTGCTCTAACCTCAAAGCCTGTTTTATTTATTTTTATTTGAATTGCTTTCCATTATTTTATACTGTTATCATAGATTTTCGTCCTCTAACCAGGCCCCTGTACCAAATTCACTGGCAGGCCCCCGCACCTAGGAGAAATTTGAAGAAAAAAAAATTGTCCATATCTCTTAAACAAGTGAGAATTGCATTTACTAGCCTAACCGGGCCCAGGTACCACAGTACCTACTGACCCTCCCTTGTGGGGGCCTTGCCTCTAACCTCGTGTTTAAATGTTTATTTGTAAGTATTTTCACTTAGAAACGCAAATAAATAAATAAATTACATATTGTATCATTTATTCAGAACTTATTTCTATTAAATATCTATATGATTAAATTAGTTTAAAATTGAACTGTTTAGTAAATACGACATATTCCATGAGCACGCTTCATTTGTTACGGTACGAACATGCCGAAGTTGCTACGCAGCTAGAAATTCAGACCGCAAAATTCAGTAGATGCATCGAAGCCATCAATGTGTAAAACAAATCTATACATTTAAATATAACCGCACATACCGTCGATGCTAACAGGGTGAACTGGTCCTAGTACAAATTGATGGCTTCAATGCATCGACTGAAACTGCGGCCTGAACTTCTATAGCTGCGTAGCAACTTTGGCATGTTCGTACTCTTACAGAAATATTATAGTGTGCAAAGAGAGCCAGAGCAGCCATATGATGGCATAACCATAATCCCCTTGGACAAGTACATTCTGCATCGGTTATATTTTTATCGTTATTCAAAAATATCTGAAAACAATTACATTTAAAGTAAAATATATAAATTTTTTTAAAAAGCACACACCTCTACTTTATAGATTCTATCTCTCATGCGAGCATGAACTTCTCCCTTAACAATCAGTACTTCAAGATCATAATCATTCCTCTCATGCGGCCCGCTTCGCCCTCAACAGAACTTTCTGCCTTGACCATGAGTGTTTCTTTATCCTTAAAAAAGTTGAGCAATCGCAGAAAAATGTAAGTTTTGGACCATTTTTGATATAAAAACACTTTAAATACTGTAAAATCCTTGAAAGTTATAAAAGAAATAATCCACTATACATAACCTTAAACTTCAACCAGGAAAACAAATAAAAATAAGAAGATGGAGTTGTGCCCGACATACGTATTACGCGTACGCAATAAACAATTAATTTCTGAAAAAATTTCAAGGACTTAAAAATTACAGTATTATTACAAGAAGGCGCGGCTTTTAAAGTTAAAACATTATGATGATAATTCAATAGTTAAATAGTCACAGATTTTTTGAAATTTCAAATTCAATTTTAACCTTGGTCTTATGTACAGTGGCGATAAGGTCGATGTGAGAAATAGGATGGAATAGTTAGAGTCGGAGTGAAACGTCACACTATTTTGGTCCATTATACTAACGGCCAGTTTCACAATCGTTGGTTAGCTAATGGTTAGGATTTCACCATAGGTTTACTATGAAAATCCGTTTCACAATGTCTGGTTAATTTCAAGGTCTTGGTTATCTTATGGTTAAGCAAACCAGTAGAATAGGTATTGGTAAACCAATAATTCGTGGTTAACTAGAAGTATATAACATCAAGATGCAGATTGCACCGCCGCTAGTGCAAATACAAATTTTTGTTTAATTTAACTTCTAAGATAGGTAAACCTATTAGAAATAGAACATATTAAATGGGCTATTTTTCTAGTTTGGAACATGGATATTTCAGCAATTTTTGGGTATACCTATAACTATCTAAATATCTAATAACATTAGAAAGAAAACACTCACGCTGCGTAAATGCCTCTTTATAATTATTTCAATTAAAACATTAATACCCAGGTAGCAAAGGCACGTGAAAATGACGTGAAAAAATGGTCAGGAGTGACGAGAAATGACTAGTTAGATGACGTAAATGAAACGTGAAAATAACTTCCTAATGTCTCAGACGAATGACGTCTTTTTCAGGTTATATTTGGTAATCCCCCCACAGGTTTTTAGTAATAGGAACATATAAAATTACATACTAGTTAGTAATCTACTTGATAAAAATAAAATAAGTAATGCATAAATAAGTTTTGTACTAATGAATTTGTTTGTTAGCTATCCGTAATTTTATTTATATTAACATATCTAATATTGTTTACAATCACTCCAACTTTTTCTCACAAGGGTTGCCTGCAAATTATAATGTTTATTAAGTTATTAAAATTCATTTTTACTTACCTTTAGCTTCAACCAACTGAGCTAGCTTGTCGACCGCTATTTCGGATGCTAAAAGCAGTATTTATGGTGGTGAATGAAGTCTTTATTATGTGAAATTGAATTTCTTGCCTTATTTAAAATATATGAAAATCTTTCAGGTTCTCGCTTCGAGTTACTAGTATTTTTATTTATTTATAATTATTAAGAAGAACTTATTTTTTTAATTAAACTGTCACCAGTGTCACCTGAGAAGTACCTACGAGTAGTTGTTGAACAATGTAATTATTAGTGATGGGCGATATTTTACTGCCGGTGATTAAATCATCGTGATTAGAAAATCACCGATAGCAACAGTGACGAAGGAAACAAAGTCACGGCGATTAGTGATTTTAATAGCGCATGATATATATTCTTCTACTCTTCTATACACTAGCATGATAGAAATAGCATTTACGAAAATGGTGATTATGGATCGGACGTAATAGTAACATTTCGTAGATGTGATCATTCAACTCAAGTTCTAATACTTTTGACTCATAAGCTTAAAATATTTATTTATTCATATGTTTAGTATTTATATATTTATTTACTTAAGTTTTATTATACAAGTTGTTGCTATAAACAGTAAAATGTATTCACGTTTATTTCCGTTTCCTATTAATTATGCAGAGCAGCGTTATATGCCAAATCACGGCAAACTTATATCAAGCTCGCAGATTGATTGCGTTCACTTTCAGTCTAAACCGCGATCGTAGTCATCACTGTTTAAAACGTAGTGCAGATATGTAATGTAAGCATGTCACGGCAAACATAACAGTTTACAGATTTTTGGGCTAAACCGCGATCGCAGTCACTGTTTAAAATCACCGTGATTCAAAAATAGCAGTCACTGATCACGGAGTGATTGAAAAATCGCGATGTCGCTCATCACTAGTAATTATTACATTAGTTAGTATTAGTGGCGGTTCGTTAAAAAAAATATATTTTCCCCAGATCTCGAAATTGAAGAGCAGAGAGGGAGAAATCCGAAAAAAAAAATTTCCTCATCTCAAATTTGATGAGCGGTGGAGGGGAAGTCAGGAGTCAACTATTTTAAGAATTAAAGTTCTAAGTTGAGGTACTTATACAAACCTGGGAAGCGTGTTGGAGAAAAAACGGTAAAGGTGTAATATCGTCATCTACAACATAAATAGAATATTCAATGGTCTAAAACAGACCTAAAATTGAAAAAAACCAATAAGCAATTATTACCTTAAAAAAAAACAACTAAAATTTTTTTCGCAATAAAAAAAAAACGGAATGAACAGGTCGAACCGCCGACCTCATGACTTGGAAGACGACGCCTTAAGCACTCGGCTACCAACCTTTCTGAGACTACTTACCTAAAGACTTTATAGTTGGAACTGGAACACGCAAAGGATAGATTTTGCTTTTTAATGAATTTTAATCTAATTTTATTATTAAAAGAATAGATAGAAATATAATTTAAATAAATAAACTGCCGACTCTTTGCAAACTCTTTCGAATATAAATTATTTTGGATAATGTTAAAAAACATTATATCCTCGAATAAAAACGCCAATACTTATCCCTCACGACACGGTTTATTTTTTTTTTAAACTTTACACTCTGCTTACGATAACAAAATGCCATTAGCGAGTTTTAAAGTTTGTAATCCGATAAAATATAAATAAATTTAACACCGAAAAAAGACGACAAATATGACGTGATGTGTAGCACGTCATTTTAATATCATTTATAAGACATCATTTTGTCGTCGATTTTTAGTGCCCTGACGTCTTTTTGACCAGAATCACCAGATTTTGACGTCATTATAACGTACCCTTGCTACCTGGGAATGTGTTCGGCAGGGGATGCTCTCTAATATGGCTTTTACAGCCAAATCGTACTTATAATTTTGAAACTGCCATTCCCGCACGTTTCGGCACTTCGGCAGGTAATGAATTGCCCTACCATGATTGAATCTGGTGATACATTTGGCATGAGTGCTCTTGAATTGCTATGATTTTTTTAGGGATTTAGAGGAGTAGCTTATTGATAACTTTTACATTCCTGTACAGGGTGGACCAAATTAGATGAGATTTGGGGTTTTCTCTAAGACTATATGGCAGATAGATAGATGGGTGTCTTGATTTTCGAGAAACAAACAATGGCACAAACCGCGATCGTCTATCTTTTTCGACTACCGAGCTATAGAGCGTTTTTGAAAAATTGTCATTTTTGGATGATTTCTATATCTCAATTACCAAGTGTCGAATCAAAAATAGTTTTTTTTTGAGTAGAATCCGTTGCTGATAAGAAGAAAATTATGCATGCCTCAGTTTTCGAGGTATAGACATAATTTGTGTTTTTTTAATAATTTTGTTCCATTACTCGATTTTCGATTCGACACTTGGTAATTGAGATAGCCCAGATAACATTAATTATTCCACGAATGTACATTTTGCATTCCTAATGTTCTAATTGCATTCTGTACTTGCCATGTATGTTCCCTCAACATTCCCATATAAATAATATTTTCACATATACAATATGATTATACCTACAATATAAATGGAATATACAGAAAAGTTTATGTTCACAGTCGCATATACTGTGTACACGTATCAGGGAACGTTCTTCGTATATGTGTTCATGTACATCGTATAAACATTCGTCAATGATTTTATCTGTATAATACAGGTATATTTTTTGTAGAAATATTTGCATCGCTCGAGCGCCGCACAGACAGTAATATCATCAAAAGTTCAGCACTTTTAACGCGAACGCTGATTGGTTCGATTTTTGAACTAATAAAAATAAACCTGCATCACAACTGATGAGACAGCAATGCTAGTTTTATAGTACCTATATCTACCATCTACCTACAAAAATAATTATGTTATTTCTCTATCTATATAGATTTGGTTTAAGTACATTTATAATCATCCCCTGTGCGGTGTATGACGTTTTATAAATTTTAAATCGTTCGTCAATATTATTGTATATATGAAATATGTTTTAAATTTTGAATCCAGACTTTAGATTTGTGATCGAATATTAAATAATAATGAATATGAAATATTAAATAATAATGAATGAAATATTAAATAATAATGAATAATAACCCTTTTTTAATTTATGTACTGTGTTCAATTAATTAGTAACTATCTCGGTAACTATCGGCATTTCTTAAGCAGATAGTTCAGACTTAGAATGGTTATTTAATTACATTTTATCTTTTATATTTAGATTTCCGTTTTCCATGTCATTACAATCCCCTTGTAGAATGTTTTAAATGCGCGCCACGGTCATTAGGTTAGTGCGCATGCTCGTCGTGCTGCTATTAGTACACGTCACGCTTCTGCTGTCAAATGTCGATTTCAATTTGTGTTTTGTTTTTTGTTTTCCCGTGATTTACTATAATTATTCCAAGTATACATTAATTGCATTGCAGTAAGTATTTTACAATTGTATACAATATAACTACCACATAGTTTTGTTGTCATTTGCAGATATTTTATATTTAGACACTAAAGTTGAATGTGCATCCCTTTGTGCATATACTAAGCATACTACCTATATTAGTTATAATAATTACGGCGTTTGTAGGTATCGATTTTTGGAAAAAAAACTGAGGTGGTTTTTGTAATGGTCTCGGTCCACGAAAAGGAAGCTTGGTGGTCACCATTCAAACGGAAACAATTTGAATGATCATTGAAAAACAGGAGAAACCCCCCCCCCCCCGTGGACACTACGGGGTGTTTAAATCTTACTTTCAAGAAGGTAGGTTCGATCTATTTCAATATTAAGGAGTTTTTGTTTATTTAAATCACAACATACGAGTTGTGATAGGTATTTATTTGTAGTAATTTGCTTTATACCTATTTCTACGAAAGCGTAGAAAGGACATGGATAAAATATTTTATAATTGTCAGTTTAAACTTACAATTATATATAATTGCAACTTTAAACTTACAATTATCCATAATTGTCACTTTAAACTTACAATTATCCATAATTGTCACTTTAAACTTACAATTATGTATAATTGCAACTTCAAACTGACAATTATATATAATTGTAAGATTAAACTTGCAATTATACATAATTGTAAGTTTAAAGTGACAATTATAAAAATATTTTCGTACAAAATATTTTTATAAATGTCAGTTTAAAGTGACAATTATGTATAATTGCAAGTTCAAACTTACAATTATATATAATTGCAACTTTAAACTTGCAATTATATATAATTGCAAGTTTAAAGTGACAATTATCTATAATCGTAAGTTTAAAGTTGCAATTATACATAATTGTAAGTTCAAAGTGACAATTATAAAATATTTTCGACTATGTCCGTTCTACGCTTTCGTATATTTCAGAGGATTATAGAAGAGCTGCAATTAATTGAAAAGGGCAGAGATCACATCTGATGTACAGAGTGAATAAAAACAAATAAAAGGACTATGTACAAAAAGCACGTTATTCCTCCCGTCAGATGAACATAATGATATCGAAGAACATATTGGAAGCCGTCGACTTCCCAAGAAATTTTGTCTTTACTAGAAGTTGAAAGAAGATAGGTATGTTGTTCTTTTAATAACTACGGTAGGCATTTAAAATCAAGTACCTGAAATTTCGAACGTTCACTTGAATGAATTTCATATGAAAAAGAAAAATTAATAAAAACCACACTTCGATTTAGGTGTAAAAACTTAAGTATTGTGGATATTTATTGTCAGCAAATGTGGTAATGAAGTGTTTATGCCTAAATCGATGTGTGGTTTTTATTAACTTTTCTTTTTCATCTAAAATTCATTCAAGTGAACGTTCGAAACTTCAGGTACATTTAAAATCACAAGCATAAATATTTCCGAATTCCAAAAAAATATCTATGTTTTGTAGGTAAAGGACACCGCACAAAACAAATGAAAAAGAGGGCACAGTCAAATGGGCTGAAAATGCAGAATGTCTGAAAATGGCCAGTTTGAAAGGTCAAAGATCAGGAAGATCGGTACCCACTAATGACATAGTTGAGAGTATTATGTGACAACAAGTTGTTGTTATTCATATTCATAAGACCAGAAATGCTGCAGGTTTCATGAATGAGGTGGTGATTTTTTTAAGGTCCTATGCTTACTTTAAAGTGAGGGTGTGTGTGACATTCTCATCCTTCTCACACAGTTCGTTCTCTCTTTGTCGCACAGTACATGGAGGGCTGTGTTCCTTTGTAAAACAGAGTGGAGAGCAAAGGAGAGGGTACGAGGTGTGCGACAAGGGCAAGGATGCTCGCGCCGTCCAGCAAATCAACGGCTTGTCTCCTTTAGTCAGAACTCTTTGGTTCATATGTGCAAACACATTAGAATAACAACGTTATACAAATCCTCGTCATAATATGATACTCTCAACTATGACAGCGCTTACCGATATTCCTGATCTTTGACCTTTCATATATCAAAAACTGGCGATTTTCAGATATTGTGCCCATGAAAACTTTTGATCAGGATATTATGAAGTACAACATACTGCATTTTCAGCTCATTTGACTGTACCTTCTTTTCCATTTATTTTGTGCCTGCCGTATCCTTTATGATAATATCAATTTGTTTAATTTATGTTTGATCAGTTTTATTTTTTCTGTAAGATCTTTGTAAGATGTTTTTATATTTTTCAACTTTATCATGGCCAGTTTTTAAAGAGAAATAAGTACCTATTCAAATATAATACAATGTATTTTCTTTTGTAGTTGGACTAGCACGTGTATCTCCTCCTCTAGACAGGAAGGAAATACCTTCTCCTAAAAATTGGAAAAGCCAAAAGAAAGTATTCAGCCAATAGGATCAGTCACAGATGATGTGTTGAGAATTAAAAGTGGACTTTCGTAATTACAAGTATCACCATCGGCAACACCTGGACACTGGTTTTGAAAATGTAAGCCCTCCAATTTTTACTATTTTTTACTTACTGACAAAAAATTCGTTAGAGTAAAATATGACAGTTCATAAGTTGCAAAGAAAATTTTTTTGTTAAAAAAAATCTCAATTGAAATTTTTGTCACAATTGTTTTTTATTATTGCAATTCATTTTTGTAACAAAAAATAAAAATATATTTAAAGTAACACAACTGTTTTATTTATATCTCTTCCTATTTTATAATTTAAGATGCATACTTAATTGTTACAACAATGTAAAGTAATTAATAAAATAAAATCATGTTTTGTTCTTGGCAATTTAAAACACGATTTGAAATATATAAAACTTTAAGGTAATGTAATATGATCATTAGATTTTTTCATAAATAACACGTTAAATATGATTTTTAAGCTGAAGTTTTAGAGTGATAAATGTTTGATCCATTTTAAAATGGTTTTTAACAGATCTTATTATCGTAAAACAATTTTTTTTACATATATTCTTGGACCTTTGTAAAGTATTGTTATAGGAAATACAGTTTTATTTAAGTTTATTTAGCATTTGTGTGCTCCATTCAATAAAATTTGATGAATGAAACATTTGACTTTAGTTGAAAACTAATAGTAAAAACAAATTTTCTGTGCATATATTCCACATTTACTTACATAATATTCTTCACAAGGAATGTGAAATGTGGAAAATTAGAATAAGTACCTAATAATTGACTGTTACAATTAAACTTTAAAATTAGATATTGGATTTATTATATGCAAGTACTTCACTCATATCATGTATTCTCTTGAGTTTAATTATTATAATAATTTATTATTTGCTATAATCATAGATGAGTCGCTGCGTCATACAGAACATATACAGAATGAAGCAGCGACTCATCAATGATTACAATAAGTAATAAATTATTATAATAATTAAACTTTGAAGAAAATACATGGCATAAGTGAAGTACTTATAGCTGCCACTGATACATAATGTTCATTCCTACAATATACATGCATCATAGATTTATGATCCATGTGTAACATACCAGGCACCTACGGTTTAATTCCTACGAAGGTAGTACTCATATACCGTGAACATGCAGTGTACCTATACTCATGTACCTATCAGTATATCAATATACGTTTCTGGTTCATATCAAGTTCCGTTTTGGTCTATGGGTATGTTGTAGGTATCTTACTCGTATATCGAGAGGCGGTCATCTGTACATCTCTCTGACATTCAGATTTTCTACATGGAATACAAAATGAATATTCATTCTTAGTTCAATGGGTACATAAAGTACGTTCCGAGCACATGCTCTGAATGTAAAAATGCTATCTGGGAGAGGTCATCCAAAGATGCCAATTTTCCAAAAACACTCTGGCTTGATAGTCGAAAAAGATAGACGATCGCGGTTTACGCCATTGTTTATTTCTCGAAAATCGAGCTCAGGGCACCTATATTGGTTTTTGTCTATCTGCCATAGTTTTAGAGAAAACCCCAAATCCCTTCTAATTTGGTTCACCCTGTATATGTAAACAAATATAAATTTAAGTTAAAAATAGAAAATTGATATTATTTGAAAAACATATCTAGTTTTGTCTATGAGTATAATCATGCAGAAATTAAGCAGATTTTTCTACATAATTTATAATTTTTAGGTGCGGCAGAAATACATTGTAACGCTGGCACTGTGGATGCATTAAAAAATTGATTAAGTTGAGCCAAGGAGAGACAAAACATGAGGAAAGATAGAATAGGATAAAATATATATGATAACATAATGGAACTGATGTATAAATAATTTAATTTTAGAATAAAACGTTTTTTTTACATTTTAACATACATATATCAATACATAACAACATCTAATCAACAGTCAAAAGTGTTGCAGTTATTTAAATTGATTGTTTTTATAAATACATAAAATTTATTAAATCTATTTATCCACCTATTTATTTTTATTTGATTTGAAAATAGTAGTTTTAACGGATTTAAAGCCAATTTGAAATAAGTTATAAACAACGTGGCATAGGTATGATGCATATGGTAAGTTCTCCTTTAGCACCATATACGAAATATTGCTTTTGCTATTTGATATTTAAATAATGAAATTAGTGCACATATTGTGAGACATATCCATTAAATGTAGAGGTCAACCAAAAGGGCTTTGCTGATGAGTATCCTGTTTATTTAGTCAGAATTGGCTTTAACGATTAATTTATTTAGCAAAGAATAATTGACTATATACTTGGTGCAAAAGGCAAAAATTATATAGTCAATCCTAAACCTATAAATTAATTGTTAAGGCTGATGTTGACTAAATAAGTAAATTCTGATCAACAAAACTATTTTGAGTGACCTGCAGTTAATGGACGTCCACGGGATGGCCAGTGGATGTCCACAAGCGGACACAAAATGTGTTACCTATGGACGTTCCAATTTGTGACAAACGTATGGTCTATGGACATGCAGTGGATATCCCTAAGGATTTACGATGGATATCTTATGGACGTCCAAAGTTGTGACAAAAGAATATCCACTGGATATCCCATGTGGTCCATATGTGATCCATAAGGATATCCGCTTTATGTCCATTTACTGTATAACAAATACGTCCTATGTATGTCCAGTGGATATCCCCAAGGATTTACGATGGATATCTTATGGACGTCCAAAGTTGTGACAAAAGAATATCCATAGGATATCCTATGTAGTCCATATGTGATCCTTAAGGATATCCGCTTTAGGTCCTTCATGTCCAATGCGGATATCCATAGGACGTACATAGGATATACTTGTGCTGTCTGGGTGCCTGGTTCGAACCCTATGGACCGCAATTGGTAAAGGTAAGTAAAAATGAATTTTAATAACTTAATAAACATAATTTGCAGGCAACCCTTGTGAGAAAAAGTTTGAAGTGATGGTAAACAATATTAGATATGTTAATGTAAATATAGTTACGGATGGCTAACAAACAAATTCATTAGGACAAAACTTATTTATGCATTAATTATTTTATTTTTATCAAGTAGATTACTAACTAGTATGTAGTTTTATATGTTCCTATTACTAAAAACCTGTGGGGGGATTACCAAATATAACGTGAAAAAGACGTCATTCGTCTGAGACATTAGGAAGTCATTTTCACGTTTCATTTGCGTCATCTAACTCGTCATTTCTCGTCACTCCTGACCATTTTTTCACGTCATTTTCACGTGCCTTTGCTACCTGAGTTATTTAGTACCAGTCAAGAGAATCGGGGATTAATAATTTCTTGTTTACAGTTGTGGGCCGAACAAACAAACAGCCATTTAGCGATCTCTAGTTTCCTCCATATCCTCGAAGGTCACTACTTTCGTACTTTCAGCTTTCAATTGTCACGCCATTATTGTTTACATATGTGTGCGAATCCGTTTGCTTATTTGTAAATAATATGAGTTTCCAATAAAATTGACTAGAAACGACGCTGTTCTGTTGAATATTAAAAACTGTGATGTTGTGTTGTTCTAACACGAGGACGTGAAAATGAATATTGATTTGTAAAGAACGTGGTTCCCAAGAAATTGACTAAAAACCACTGTGGTATTATTGAATTTTAAAGACTGATGGGTTCTACGTGTTGTGCTGCTATTTCAAAAAATTCTAAGGACGTGAAAATAGATATTATTGATTTGTAAATAACGTGGCTCCCAAGAAATTGACTAAAAACGACTGTGGTATTATTGAATTTTAAAGACTGGTGGGTTCTACGTGTTGTGTTTTTACTTCTAAAAATTCTAAATAAGGACGAGAAAATGTGTATCATTAAAGTACGATTTATAAACTTTTCCGCTGTAGTTGCGGTTGCAGTTGGAGTTGCCACAGTAGTATCAGTTGCAATTCACGAAAATTTGTCATTTATAAACTCTTGCTGTTGCTGTCGTAGAAAGTTGAAAGATGAAATTTGGTTATCTACCTGCGGAATACGAATTGCAACTGCAGCGGCAGCGGACTTTATAAATGGGTACATTGCTTTCGTATTCTTCATAAGCACTACAGGTGCAGCAACTTCAACTGCAACTGCTGCGGCTAGTTTATAAATTGAGCTTTAATTGTATTAAGGTATTTTGATACATTAGTTACTTTAACACTTTACTTATTTCAACGCAGCTTGAACATCTTAATACTTTTGTAATAATTTTACGTACGTTAGTTACTTTTTAAATGTTACTGCATTTATTGTAATGATTTTCCGTTAAGTTAATAAATGATCAATTTCTAGTTTCGAAATGACTTATTTAATTTTAAGCCCACCATTAGATTAGACTATAAAAGTTCTTTGACAGAGATCTTATATAAAAGATATTTTATGAGTAATTATATATCAGCGCCTCGTCCTTGAGATCGCTGAGTAGTAGTGCTTGCCTGTACTAGATGGTCACATATTTTAAAGGTAAAAAAGACAGGTATCTGTTAAGCTACAGATGTCTACTTTACGTACGGTTCCATCTTCATCTTGCTTTCTGTACTGTTCATGGTCACGTCGTAAGTATTAAATAATAATAAAATTTTCAGATTTTTAAGGATTTTCTTAGGTGAAAATGGGAAAAACAAAAGAAGACAAGTTTTTATAATTTTTGATGTGTGTATTTGAAATGTGTTTTAATTGTAAATTCTCATATGGTGTCTACAAGTATTGATAAGTTTTTATAGTATATGTAACTAAAAGTTTTTATAGGTTTTTCTAGTGTTTTGAATGTAAATTCCCATATGATATCTATTAGTATTGATGAGTTTTTAAAGTACATGTAATTAAAAGTTTCTATAGGTTTTTATAGGTTTGTATAGTGTTCTGAATGTAAATTTCCCATAGAAATTCTATTAGTATTGACAGGTTTTTTTTTACAGATTTTGGTTGTGTATTTTAATGCCAAATCCCATAAACTTACATAGGTAAGTAAATGTTATTTACTTACTATTAATATTTCAAATATCAATAGTAATATAGTGGTAAACACTAAATACTGCAAAAGTCCTTGTTTCCTCTAGCGTTCTAGCCTAAACGCAGTTAATAAGTTAGCAGTAAAAGAGACTGCTTTAGTTTGAATTTAACAAGCTCACACTAGTTTCCTAGGTCACATTAGATTAGATATGAATTAGCGACATGTATAACAGCTCCCTCTACTGGAGGCTGTGGTATGTAACACTAAACTTTTATAAGTTTTAATTATGTGTGTGTGTGTTTTAAATGTACATTCCTCGTATGAAACTTATTAGTATACGTAAGTTTTTATAATATTTGAAATACAAAGTTCTTTTTATAAGTTCTGAATGTGGTTTGATGTGGCTATTTGAGATGTGTTTTTAATGTAAATTCCTTGCCTGAGGTCTATCAGAATTTGCATATATTAATAGGAAATGCGAAGTTTTTATAATATTTGCTGCGTACAATGGGTTGTTAACGTAAATTACCTGGAGTCTATCAGTAGTTGTATGTATTAGTATATTTAAGTTTTTATAGTATTTGAAATACAAAGTTTTTTACAAGTTCTGAATGTGGTTTGATGTGGCTATTTTTGATGTGTTTTTAATGTAAATTCCTTACCTGAGGTCTATCATCATTTGCATATATTAATAGGAAATACGAAGTTTTTATAAGATTTGCTGCCTACAATGGGTTTTTAATGTAAATTCCCTATATGGAGTCTATCAGTAGTTATACGTTTTCATGGTAATTGAAATATGAAGTGTTATAGATATTTTACATGTATTTGAAAAGTATTTTTAATGGAAATAATTCTCCATACGAGGCCTATCAGTATTTGTAAGTTCTTATGTGGTGTTTGAAATACGAAGATTTTATAGGGTCAGACGTGTCTAAGTTTTTGAAGTATTTGAAATGTGTTTTGAATGTAAATTCCTTGCCTGAAGTCTATCAACACTTACACGTCTTAATAATAAACACGAAGTTTTTATAAAATTCTATGAGGATATGCAATGGGGTTTTAAAGTAAATTCCCTGAATGAAGTCTATCAGTATATTTATAAGTATTTATGGTAATTAAATTGCGAAGTTTTATAGGTTTTTATATGAGAAAGATATATATTAATGTAAATTCTCAGTACGAGGCCTATAAGTATTTATATGTTTTTTATGGCGTTTGAAACACGAAAATTTTATAGATTTTGTGAGTTTTTAACGTATATTCCTCGCTTGAGGCCTATTGTAAGACTTTTATGCTTTTATGGGAATAAGAGGGTTTTTTAAAATACAATGTGTATATACTTACAATGAATTTTAATCTTACAATGGATTTTAATGTAAATTATATGAAATCTATTGTATTAGTAAGTTTAGTTTAATAAGTACTGTAACTATTTTAGGTTGACTACCCATGAAAACTTTTCAAATAGTTGTAAATAATACTTTTCAATGGGTGCACTGAGAAATCCTTATTAAATTCTTATATAAAACTAAACTAATGATATCAAATCTTATATATACCTACTAATTATTTCTTATTAAATGTTATAAAATTCATCCCTGGTTTCCTGATGAAACATTATTAGTTTTACTACTATTGGAACCCCATGAACACCCAGGTAGCAAAGGCACGTGAAAATGACGTGAAAAAATGGTCAGGAGTGACGAGAAATGACGAGTTATATGACGTAAATGAAACGTGAAAATGACTTCCTAATGTCTCAGATGAATGACGTCTTATGGTAGACGTTAATTTGACGTCATTTTCAGGTTATTGATAATCCCCTCACAGGTTTTTAGTAATAGGAACATATAAAACTACATACTAGTTAGTAGTCTACTTGATAAAAATGAATTAATGCATAAATAAATAAGTAGTATTGTCCTAACTATGAATTTGTTCGTTAGCCATCCGTATATTTTATTTACATTAACATATTATTTATTATTATCTATCTAATATTGTTTACTTACCATCACTCCTGTTTTTTCTCACAAGGTTGCCTGCAAATTATAATGTTTATTAAGTTATTAAATTCATTTTTACTTACCTTTGCCAATTGCGGTGGGTAGGGGTCGAACCTACACAAGTCTCCGCTGTCCGTATTAAAGTAGGTACTGACGCTTCTCCCAGACAGCACAATATAATCTTAGAATATTCCTGGAATATACTCTTGAGAATAAAGAATCATTCTTAGAATAGGCCGTGAATATATAAATTCTCCAGGGAATATTCTTAGAATCGGCCAATGGGAATATCCTCCATAGACCTAGATTATTCCTTTAGGAATATTACCAAATTATTCCAAGAATAATCCAGGAATATTTATGTTTCAAACATATTCACAGCTTTTGCCAGGAATATATATTTATATTCCTGGAATAATCTAGGTTTATATAGGATATTCCCTTAGGCTGGTTTCAGGAATATTCCCGCGAGAATGTATACAGCAGTGGCGGCTGGTGAAATTTCAATATTTTTTTTCTAGTCTGTGGCGCATGGGACCCATACGAAATTTGGGAAATAACATCTAGAGAAGCACTTCTCTAATGATCACTAAAAAATTTTGAAAAAGCAGTTTGCGAAAAAATTTTTGAAAATTCGTTAGCCTCCCCTGGGTCTAGGGACTCCTGTTTATTTTTATTTTTTTTGTCATATGCATTTGACTTTTCAAAAAAATACAACAATAGATTTTGGAGTTTGTGGAAATATTTTCATTACTAACTGAAATACAATGAACTGAAATTTTGTAATTTACAATTTAACAAATTACAATATTTCAATTCGTTGTATCTCAGTTAGTAATGAAAATATTTTCATAAACTCCAAAATCTGTTGTTGTATTTTTATGAAAAGTCAAATGCATATGACAAAAAAAAATAAAAATAAACAGGAGTCCCTAGACCCAGGGGAGGCTAACGAATTTTCAAAATTTTTTTCGCAAACTGCTTTTTCAAAATTTTTTAGGGGTCATTAGAGAAGTGCTTCTCTAGATGTTATTTCCCAAATTTCGTATGGGTCCCATGCGCCATAGACGAGAAAAAAAAAATTGAAATTTCACCAGCCGCCACTGGTATACAGGTCCTCTGGTATACGTGGGTCACTTTTGGTAAAAGCAGAAATAAAACTAATACATCATCAAAATGCACCTGTATAAGGGAAGACACTCGCAATTGTTTACAGCAGCTCCTTCAGCTTGATCTGATTATCTTACTTTTCGATTTAAATAATTATATAAAAATTAAAATGTAAAATAATAACAGTAATCACCTGAAAACTTTCCACTCCTAGCATATTAGTGCCTTCTTCCTAAAAATTCTAAAAATATGGGAAAATAAAATATTGAAAGTATAATATTGCAGAATTATTTATTAAGTATTTAATAAATATATTTATATTTTGAATCTATCTTAAGACTAATCTTCTTTGTCCGTTTCATTGTTTCTAAAACAAAAGAAAACATTTTATAGGATATTTATTTAGAATTTAAACTTGTGTATTGAAGAAAGCTAATGGTAAAACCAAGAATCAACTCATATTTTTGTATTTTGTAATTACTTGGAAGTATAGTAGCGAAAAATTTTATTGCTCAAATAGACCTAGAATGTCATGAAACGTTGAGATTTTAAGTTTGAGCAAAAAAAATGTCCGTCGGTCTGTAACTTTTTTTATGCGCACAATTACTCTAGAACCTTTAACATATTGACTTGAATTATATGTATTTCAACGAGGATTATATTCTGATCTTATTCCGTTGAAGGGTTGAGGTGTAAATTGGGTAAATAGGAGTACATAGGTAAATCAAGCAAGAGCCCATAAAACTGGTATTTAATACATATAAGAAAAGCTAATATTTCAAAACAATTTTTGGCATTAGCCGCCCCCATGATTTAGCGTGTGTACAAGAACCAAAGGATTCAAAATTTGTTTTTACTTTATCCTTCATCTCCTACCCCCTCCCCTCATCAGTTTTTATTTTCAAAGGAATTCTTATTTATTGTGGTTCGAGTTAGGAAAATCAAGCTTCAAGTTGGGAAAATTCGAGAAAAATTTTACCCCCCCCCCGCTCATCATTTTCATTGAAGAAAATTTTTTTGAGTTGGGAATATTCCTGTGTCACCCCCGAGTATCTAAAAAAGTATTCAAAATTCAGAATAGAATTAGAAAGTTATATTCCTCTCGCCAAGAAACACTAAATCATATTAGAGATTTCTTTTTAAATAACTGATTCTTCTTCAGCATGCCATATGTCTTGATAGTAAGTTTCATCAAAATCAAAAAAAAAAAATTACATTAAAAAAATTAAAATAGAAAGATATTTATTATATCATCTGTTTAAAAAAAAAATTGCTAATATGATTTACTGTTTTTGGTGAAAAAACGCTTCGCAGGAGGCCGCGTATGTAAATTAAAACCAAATTAATGTCACCTACACATAGAAATATTGTCACTCTACATAAAAAAAAAATTATTCAAATCGTGCAAAAAATAGAGAGTTACAGGCTTGTTTCTCATTTAAGCAAGTATATATCCGAACCGCAAACAAATATATTATGTTGAATAATTACCTGTAACTGTTGCGAAAAGTGCCGTTTTGGAAAACACTTTTTTGTCTTTGTGTCCGTGTAAACTGTAAAGCTTGGTCAAGTCATCACTCATTATTTTTAACATAAAGCGGCATGAACATTCCTTGTAATTATCGCCACCCAATCTACATATACTATCAATCTAGAAAAAAAAATACAAACAGGTAATTAATATCTTTTTACAAAAAATAATAGAAAATATTGATTAAAATGAAAACTTGTAATAAAAGTTACTACAAATTATTTGTCCATTTTCTCTAAGCACAGAGGGTTATCATTTGCTAGTCACATATTCCAAGAAGTATATGTACCTGAAGTTTCGAACGTTCAGTTGAACGAATTTAAATTGAAAATTTGAAGTTAAATATTACCGTAGGTGGTATGCCTCAGTCGATTTATAATTTTTATTATCTTTCCTTTTCAAATGAAATTCGTTCAAGTGAACGTTCGAAACTTCAGGTACATGGAAGTATAGTAATTTTATGTTTTATGTCTTATTTACTTTACTTTCTCTGCCACTATTTTAAACATTACTTCTAACAATATTCTCTAAATGAACACTACTTATTAAGTTCGTGGTGCCTGCAGTACTATGATTAAAAGTTTGAGAATTATTTTGACTGATGCACTCATAAGTACTTTCTTGTAAATGTGAAGAATTTGTTGGTAAGCTTTTGTTCAACTGTAATAACTGTCTCTGATTTATATCATCAGTATTATGGTCTAATGGAGTTTTAGAGTTCTATATGAAGCTGCGCCAGTACCAGTAGTATTTCTATCCCTTTTTCTTTTCATTTAAGTAAGAAAATGTACAAGTGACGTGATGCCCTGTTAAATTTTCCCTATAAAAAAGATTATTGTACTTACTTATTGTTCATCGGTCACTTATCACTTATACTGCACATAGAAACACTTAAGTATCTCAACAATAACAAACGATTAAAGCACGTAAATTCTGATATTGAGGTTATGTTATGAGATACGTAAATAGGAAAAAATCGCGGGTAGTTTAAAACACTATATACATGTGCATGGCTTTATTTCTGAAGTCTAGCCTTGGCTGCACTGCTCAAACCTGATAACCTGATAACAAAAATATGGATTGAGCTTTTGTTTAAAACTGGGAATAACATCATTGTATAATATAATCATTATAATCATATTAAATATTTTTTATTAATTGAAATAAGTAAATAATAACGCGCATA
The DNA here is from genome assembly GCA_936432065.2 of Rutpela maculata. Taxonomy (NCBI): domain Eukaryota; kingdom Metazoa; phylum Arthropoda; class Insecta; order Coleoptera; family Cerambycidae; genus Rutpela; species Rutpela maculata. The sequence goes on from OW386294.2 coordinate 50,640,272, forward strand.
TATTTAAGTTACATTTTACAGAAAAAATTAAAAGCTTTTATAAAACGTTGATTTGGTTGAGTAACAATATTATTCTTTCATTCTCAAAGTGTTAGAATATTCTTGACCCAGGAGGGAATATATATATTCCAAAATGAATATTACTATCATATTCATGCTGAATATTCCAGGTATATATTTAAAATTATATTACTAGAATAATCCGTTATCTTATATATATTCCAGGATTATTCCAGAATTAATCAGAATATATTCATTCTTTTTTACATAATTACAGAATATTCCTAGATTATACGGTGCTGTCTGGGCTACCAACTGAGCTATCGTGGTGACCGTTATTTCGGAAGCTAAAAGCAGTATTTATGATGTGTATGAAGTCTTTATTATGTGTGAAATTGAATTTCTTGCCTTATTTAAAATATATCGAGTTACTGTAGTTTTTTATTTATTTATAATTATTAAGAACTTATTTTATTTAATTAAACTGTCACCAGTGTCACCTGAGAAGTACAAGTAGTTGTTGAACAATGTAATTATTACATTAATTAGTATTAGTGGCGGTTCGTTAAAAAAATTTTCCCCAGATCTCGAAATTGAAGAGCAGAGAGGAAGAAATCCGAAAAAAAAATTTTCCTTATCTCAAATTTGATGAGCGGTGGAGGGGAAGTCAGGAGTCAACTATTTTAAGAATTAAAGTTGTAAGTTGAGGTACTTATACAAACCTGGGAAGCGTGTTGGAGAAAAAGCGGTAAAAGTGTAATATCGTCATCTACAACATAAATAGAATATTTAATGGTCTAAAACAGACCTAAAATTGAAAAAAAAACAATAAGCAATTATTACCTTAAAAAAAAACAACTAAAATTTTTTTCGCAAAAAAAAAACGGAATGAACAGGGCTCGAACCGTCGACCTCATGACTTGGAAGACGACGCCTTAAGCACTCGGCCACCAACCTTTTGAAGGCTACTTGCCTAAAGACTTTATAGTTGGAATACGCGCGCAACGGATAGATTTTGCTTTTTAATGCATTTTAATCTAATTTTATTATTAAAAGAATAGATAGAAATATAATTTAAACAAATAAACTGCCGAATCTTGGCAAACTCTTTCGAATATAAATTATTTTGGATAATGTTAAAAAACATTATCCTCGAATAAAAACGCCAATACTTATCCCTCACGACACGGTTTATATTTTTTTTAAACTTTACACTCTGCTTACGATAACAAAATGCCATTAGCGAGTTTTAAAGTTTGTAATCCGATAAAATATAAATAAATTTAACACCGAAAAAAGACGACAATATGACGTGATGTGTAGCACGTCATTTTAATATCATTTATAAGACATCATTTTGTCGTCGATTTTTAGTGCCCTGACGTCTTTTTGACCAGAATCACCAGATTTTGACGTCATTATAACGTACCCTTGCTACCTGGGCACTTATCAAATTAATAGTTGTAAATCATTATTAATACTTTTTAATAGATGTCCCTATAAATCCTTATTAAATTCTTATATAAACTAAACTGATATGGACCCATGAAGTCTTATAAAAATAAGTAGAAATATATCCTTATAAACATGTATAAAATGTCTACTAGGAACTCCTTATAGTATATCTTTTCAATTTCATTACTCTTCAGATCCCATAAAAAGCCACAAAAATATTCGATGTATACCTTATTAACACTTTTTAATACGTATCCTTATAAATCCTCATTAAATTATTATATAAACTAAACTGATAACAACCCCTCGGATCTTACAAAAACCATATATTAATTGTTTCTTATGAAAGATTACAGAACTCGTATTTGATTTTACTGATGAAACCTTTTCAGTTTCAACACTATTCAGATCCCATGAGAACTTATCAAATAAAAAATTGTAATGCCATATAAAAACTGTTTTTAGTATAAACACTTATGGAAACATACCAATAACAACATGGGTATTCCAACTCAATTAAGATTCCTTTAGATACTTATTCATCCCAATATAATTTCTATATGGCAAAATTAATGTACTGTATAAAACCTTATAAACCAGATAGGCTCTTATGATTACCCATAAAAAATTTATAATTATCTATAAGTTTGAAATAGGATTTTTTGACAGTGGAAGCGTTTGAAGAAGTTAGAAAAAGTAATCAGAAACGCCATCGAAACAGAGCAGCAGCTCTAAACGATTAAAACGCCATTATAGATCTCGTAGGAGTCATGGGTCGGGCTCTTCCAGCGAATATAGTGGTGATGAGAAGTCGCATAATAGAAATAGGAGTAGTTACCTAATGAAAGAACCTCGGAGCGGAGAGGCACTCACCAGTGAGCAACCAATGGGAAAGCATCTGGCGAACAGCTGGGTGTGTGGGGGAACTAATCTAAAAATAGATTGTGTACCATCTGGTGAACACGTTTTCGACATCTGGTGAACAGATGGTACACAATCTAAAAAATAGATCGATGACTCATGACATCTGAGACGCCATCTGACATAAACCGTTATTTGATGCCTCATAATGAGTGGGGAGCCTTAATATATAAACCTGAAATTAAATCAGAATTTATTAGTTATGTTTGGATCGGCTGAAGTAGTGGAGGCAAAGCAGTGTTGTGTTTGCCGCAGACTAATTAGTAAAAGATACCTCTCCAGTGATTTTTGGCTGAGTAGGCCTAAACTGATAATAAGTTATTGTACGTATTGTAACCAGACAAGACTAATTAAACTTAATAGGTTTTATGAATACGATCCTTTCCGTATTGTAAATTCACCGATTCAAGAAACGTTTTAAAATCTCCATGGTTACGCAGTTCATTGAGAAAGGGCTATTCTTACTGGATAAGAGTGAAATTTTATGATGAAAATAAAATACTTATATACCAAGAGATGATAGAGAGCTATAAATTCCGATGTGCTAATAAAAAGTTTGATATAAAAGATAAAAACTATTCTTTCATCAGAATTACAGGATGTTATGAAGAATGCGAGTGTGGTTATTACGAACTCGACGACAATGAGAAATCGACATACTATTGTCATTCTGAATGTAAACTCGATGATGATGGGAAATGCTCTAAACATCTTACAGAACCTCCTATTTGTAAATGTATTGATAGTGATTTAGACTAAGTTGAAACATAAAAATGTTGTAATGTCATAGAAATAAAAGAACTAAAATATATTGCATGTGTTTTATTTTACAGCCATACCATACCATACCACACCATACCATACCATACCATACATACCATACATACCATACATACCATACCATACCATACCATACCATACCATACCATGCCATACCATACCATACCATACTATACCAGGTAATACCAGGTAATACTCATTGTGAAAAAAGAAATCATTCATATACCTCATGAAGTGCAGAAGATCTGGGATGAGAAAGTGTTTAAAAACAAGCAAAGGTTTCCAGGTAAATTATAATGAATGGTAAAATATATGTCAGGTGTGGGATTCGAACCCACGCTCCGGTACGGAACCATACGCTAAAGTGGGGCGCCTTAGACCGCTCGGCCAACCTGACTTACATATATCTCTTTAAATATTCATTTGGGTGTTTTATTCTACTAACTAGAATTTATAATAAATTAAATTTATAAGAAAAGCACTTTTATTCTTCCCCCTCTCCTATATTTAATAGAATATAAATTCATGTTAATTTAATAGAACATTAGTGTGTTTATAGATATTAAGATGATAACCTCGCAATTTATAGTTTTACAAGCCATTTGGCATGGAATTCTCTACATACAACAATCTGACAATACTAAAGAGGTCTTTATTTGTTTTGATAGCAACGGCACAAGAAATGAAAGTTGGCCTTCAAAATGGAAACGAATGGTACCTTCCACAATAATCAATGACTCAGTCCTTACATCTTCAATACCTAAAAATAGTACTGTGTACAAACTACGACTAAGGCTGAATGATAACTCTACTAAAGAAACAAAGTGGAACCAACTATTCGATAAATGCCCCCCACCACTAAGTGTTGATAGTACAAAAACGGATTGTAAACTAGAATTAGACACAGTTTCTTACCTGATCTACTACATTGTGCTGTGTTCCTCGTTGTTAGTTACTGAGTCAATTGTCAGACTTATACAGACAATATGGATCCAGAACTGAGCTGTTTACACTGTCTAGCAAACGCATTAATAACAGAACACAGGCATGGTAAAAATTTATATGACTTTACTGAGGAAGAACTTCGGAATTTTCCATTAAATTATCTGATCGACAAAGCCGGTCCCATGGAACTTCTTTGCGCGTGGGTCAAGTTACCAAATGAATATAAAAACAATTTTAGACTTATGATTCAATTACCTTGTTTCGTACACCACAATCATCCTGAATGGAATAGTCACGTGGATGGTCCACCAGAGCCACAATCCAGATGTCAAGTGTGTAAATGGGGCCTTCAAAGATGCGGATTACATTAAATAATTTTACCATATATTTATGCTACATTTATTATAAACCATGATGGAAAAAAATAAAAAACAATTAATAATGTATATGTGTTTTATTTATAAGTAAACAATAATATATATGTTTTTAATATAAATTACAAAGCTAACAAATTACAAACCTAATAAATTACAAATCTAATAAATCGAAATCAAAATTATCACATTCTGATTCAGACTCATCTAAATTAACACTATCCCATCCTGCTTCAGGTTCTTCTATGTCCAGGCGTCTAGCATACTTCAGCAAAATGTCCAAATTTTTATCACTACTATCAGGAATTAGATGATGCCCCCAAGCCAAGGTTCTTACATCACCAGGTATAACATACCTTTTATCATCAGCTGACGAAAGGGCTACTTTATTTTTAAGTTCAGTGTGAATGGTATGTAAAGTGGATTTAAATATAGACATTTTACGGAATATTAAACCGCCGTTTTCAACAACTTGAACATAGTCTGAAAAATCTATTTGATGTTTAATAACACTTTTAGAAACACCTTTCGCCTTTTTCATTAGATCATCGGCTTTAACGCAGTACGCTTTTGCACCAGTACCATAAAAGCTTTCTATTGGTCTTCCAGCGTATTCGTTCTTCATTTTCCCTACCACAGACTTTGTTTTGGGCATGTTATGGATGTTGTCTGCATTATAATTTGAAGTATCGAAAAAATGAACGTTTCTCTTGATGTCATCATAAACATCATCTGTATATATTTCTAAAATTAGACTGTCTGTGTCTGTGTAGATGACAGTTGCATCATCTCCATACATTGATTTGATGTAACCATATAGAAATTCATAGATGATAGTCTTGGAAATATCCAAAATGGAAAAGCCTACATAGAGTGGCTTGTCGTACACAACTTTTAATTTTTCCAACTGAACTGCTACTAAATTTTCATCGAATACAGAACAGGATTTAAAATGTGGCAAGGCAATTAATGCTCTGACACCTAATACACCTTTTTTATTTTCCCAGCAGGAGCATAGTTTAATGTTCTGTCTTTTATCAACGTTCTCCATGGTTTTGCCAAAAATTGAATTCACCATCAACTTGAATAGATCCTTCTCAAACTCGTTTTTAGCAGAATTTCGAAGATTTGTGTTTAAATCAATATATGACTTCAACCAAGGTGATTGGGAAAATTCTATTATCCTATGTATTTTCTTTAATTTCATACCGTATTTCAAGCATTGTTTCAAATTTTTGTAGTGAATGGTATATTTATATTTATTTCGTAAATTCGGAATTAATTTAGCAGTTTTACTTTTGGGAGGAATCATTCTCTCAGGACAGAATGGTAAGTCGTTATGATCATCGTGCAAGTCTGATGGATATTCCAAGTCCACATCTAAAACATAACCTTTTGGCGAATTTTCTCCAATTAGGGAACAATCAAATTTTTCGATTTCTTCTTCCTCGAGCCACCTGAAATCACCTGTGGGCAGGTATCTTTCCATTGCGGATCCATATAAATTTGTGGCGTCTAGGTACATGATATATGATGTTGGTTTAGCGGAATCATAGCTAGGTAAAAATTTATTATTTGCCACAGCCTTTCTTTTACTACATTGAGCCACGCCTCCTCGAATACCTTTTCTAAAGAAGTGCACAGTATCCACATCGGTTAAAAGTTCAAGTTCAATACCTGTGTGGAGTAACATTGCATCCCAGCTCAAAGAAGGCGCTGTCAAATAATGAGCTGGATCTAATTTGTACTGTTCCAAACACACTTTCCGAAAATTTTCAAACACATCGGTTAATAGTAAAATGTCTGATTTTAGATATAAGTCTGCATACTCTCCCAACGTTTTACATTTGAAGGTATTCCATACTTTATTGGCTCGTTCATAATCATCGTCGGAAATGGCCTCATTTGCTAAATCATTGTAAAACATATCTTTCGACGGCAATTGTGTGTCTTCCAATTTTTTAAATGAGTCTACATAATTGTAAGGAAAAACACCTTTCTGTCTGATTAAACTGAATTTTTCATCATCTTGAAAATATTTTCTAATCTCAGTACACTGATTCGATTCTAAACTCTGGCTCAATTTATCGAGAGATTTGGATAAAAATCGAAAAGAGTCTACAAATTTCAATCTCAAGTATGTGTTCGGTTCTTGAGGATTTGGGGATTTTTCCACAAGTATTGATTTAGAGAATGAGACATACTTTTCTTTGGTTTGTGCAATCACAGAAATACGCTCCTTCTTGCATGCCAACTTCTTTATGAATAAATGACTATCATAGTTTGTTAGATTGTTGAAGAAAACTGGTATGAATTTTGACACTTTATAGTTCAAATTACAGACAGAATGAGCCGCTGCTCTGAATTTGCCACTTACATGGCAATGGTCGCGAACCCGGGTTTCACAAATCTTGAATGGTTTCTTGCAAATGTGACAACATGTGGCGTTTTCAAATTCAGCTTTCTCTTGGTCCGTCAGAGGTAACATCTTTTTAACATGTTTCAAGTGGGTATTGTACAAGTCTAGAGCTGTTTCATCCAACTTCTCAGCGAATACTTCAGCAGCATCAAGTCCTCGATGTCACAAATTTTGAGTACTTATCGTCGAAATTGCATTTAACATAAAAGGCAAAAGAATAAGGCTGGTGTTCAGATACTTTAACTGTGAATGATTTGTCTTTACAAGGTTCATTATGGTCTATGGGTTTTAGCAAACTCTCGAAATCAGCATAAATTACGAATGGTACCGGTAATTGTCTCTCAAAGTTCATAAATTTAAGAATATTTTCAGGCACTGATTCACCCTATTTATTAATTCTCAAGTCTGTAGATGGCAGTTTCGTGTATGTATGGTTACAGTCATTTTTCTCATGCATTCTTAACTGTTCTATTTTCCGAAACGATTGTAGACATCCATCACAAATATGTAGTCGACCATCATGGTTTGATTTTTGTTTTGAAACTAGTCTTGACAAATCTCGTATAAGGCAATAATGATTGTTACCTGTATCATCTGACAAAAGTAATAAATTAAGGTGTGTGGCTTGTCGACATGATGTAAAATGTAATGGTCCAACCACTTCAGTAATTGTTTTCCCATCCTTGAATTCTGATTCGAGTCCAAACACATTGACGGAGATATTGTTCATTTTTTCAAACTTGGTTATATCTTTTAGTTTCATAGGGAATTCTAAGCCTCTAAAATTCAGTAAAGTATCGTAATGCGGATATGAACTTGTTTTCGTTGGATCACCTTCTGCTGGAAATATGGCTGCATTGATAGACCAAGCGAAACAAGCATTATCCTTGTTTTGTACATTTAAAACGGCTCTCTTTGATTCTATAAATTTTGGCAACTTAATATATGATGAAGCCGACATTGGTGTATAAACTTATTTATGTTTACATCAAGAAACATTATATGCTTCAGTGTCCACCCTGAGTCCTTCTCTTGGAATTCTGAAGCTTGTACGGTCATTTCTTCTCTAAATTCTTCAAAGATCTGATGCAAGTCCGTTGATATAGTGATTATTTTATTCTTAGTATTAAATGACTTAATATCAGATAATTTCTTTTCAGGTATTTCATAAAGTCCAAATAATTCAAAATTAATCTTGAGGGTCCGGTATTTCTGTAAGTATTCATCAATTTTCTCCAAAACTTTCTGTTTAACTTCTTTCAGAAAATCAGAATAATCGATATGACTTCTACGACTGCTAAAACGGTAACTAGCAATCCTGCTTTTAAATGCGCAATGAAGTTTGTCTACACCATCCTCCAAATTACATACAATAGGTCGATTAATTTTTTTCTATCGATCATAAACAAATCATTCAGGACAGGGCATCTATTATTATTAATATGGCGTTGTAAGTTAAAAGACGATGAAAAGTTACTTCCACAATATTCACAAGTTTTTGGGCCGCTCGAAAAACTTTGTTTTCTGCTAGGAATACTCTGCTTTCTATTAACACCACTTGTAGAAGGTATACTATCAAGCTTTTGTTTTTTATTCGACGGCTCACAAGTTACACGTTTTCCATCAGTTAGAACTGGACAATATTGGCGAATATGCCGAACTAAATTTCTTTTGTATGAGAAAACTTTCTTGCAGTGTTCACACTTCATTGTTGTACAATAAATTATAGAGTACTGAAGAATGTGCTTTATCCCAGCATTATATATCGTAAAATCAGTCGTAGGGGAGGGGGGTCGTTGCGATGACAACAACTGCTTACCACATGGTATCCTAGATCACATCTGGTGAACACGTGTTCGACATCTGGTGAACAGATGGTCCACAATCTAAAAATAGATCGATGACTCATAAATAAGCATCTGGCGAACAGATGGTATACATATGATATGCAGCTGGTTCAATTAAGTCGTGACGTCATACAACAGATGGTATGCAGGTGTTTGATGACTCATAGTAAATATCTGAACATGTTTGTAAAATAAAATACATGGAATATGTTTAATTTGTTTTATTTCTATGACATTACAAAATTTTCATAAAGATAAAATACATTTGATAGAGAACACATACATTTAGATTTTAAATGGTAGAAACAGCGAGGCTCTGAAAAATTGAGTGGTGGATGTTCTTCTAACTCGTATACTGGTGCGTTTGAATACTTTTCTATGTATGCAGCCTTTTCTTTTCCTTTCACATAAATTTCTTCATCACATTCGGTTAACTCTCGGATAATTTTCCCAAAATTGAAGTATGGAGTGTTTCCTTCGTTCCAATGTATACCATGGTAATTATTTGTTAACCAATTAACCTGCGTCTCCAAATCTGGTGGTAGGCATTTTATAGAATATGGTGGCTTGAAAATATAGTGAGCTGTTTTATAGCCATCATATGCGGCTAGTTCCTTAACAATGAACTTATTTTTTTCTGCTTTGAACCCTTGTACATCAAAAATTAATGGCATATTTTTATATTTGCCAACTTTCGTGTCACAAAACTTTTAAACTATATAGTTCCACCGCTTTCTTTAAATCTCTAATTTTTTTCTGATGCTCTCTCAACGCGTTTCTGTACTTAGAGTTCATTGTAAACTAACTCGGCTACCTACGTCGATGCTTCTTAAGTAGGCTAGACCTGTCTGACAATTTTTGTTAGTGGATTATACCGGAATAGACGATCATGTAAAATTAAACAGTATGCTGTGGTATCACTGGGAATATTTTCGCTTGTTTCGAATTCAATGCGCATAACGACAGATCCCGATTGAATAGTTTCTTTTTGGCGAGAACAGTCGATGTGTGTTATGGGTGAAATAGATTTGAATTCTTCAGGTGTGAATATAGGCTCATTTCCGGTTTCATAGTATGAATCTTGAAAATCCGAGAACATTTCATATAATGCCGCACATTTATCATCTTTAAAGTTTAAGTATAAATCATTGTAAGGATATCTTTCAGAATTTAAAAATACTCTTATATTTGTAAGATTACAGTAATCAAATGTACTCATATTAGAAGTTACTTTATTCTTTTTATTAGTTTGGAAGGCCACTACAACATATCGAGGTGTTTCTAACTTCGTGGTAGTTTTCACAGGCCAAGTATGTCTTGTAGTCTGAGAAAGTGAGGGATATTCTAGAAGTTACCAACTTCGAAATGAAAGTAATAATTCGCCATTTTTATCTAAAATATTAGTTAAAGCCAGCTGCTGTGGTATTCCCACAGAAACATGTGGTACTCTCCAATAAATCTTATCAATATTAATTTTAGGTTGCTCTGTATCATCGACACTAGTTACTGCATCTGAATCATTACTACTTCGAATTATGACCAGTTCTTGTTTCATATTTAATATAATTTGTTTGTAATCTTCGAAAAAGCCCATTAACATTTTAAGTGGAATGCAAACATTAAATTTATTACTATTCGGTAATGTGGTAGCTTTAGGAAACCAACCAGCATTTTGAAGTTTAATACTTTCACCTGAATTAAAAGATAGAAAGCCCTTAAGAGTAGATGTTAGTCCCACATTCCGATTTGAATCAATGACAACACCATTTAACTCGTATCGAATTTCTCTAAAGAGATAACTGAAGGCGTTATTTATCAATTTTAACTTGGTAGCTGGTGATCCATCGTTTTTTGTTAGACTTCCTTCTAAGTATAGATGACTTTTACATGGTAAAGTATAAGCATCCAATTCTTGGATTGGAATTCTAATTTCATCATTATAATCAAATTTTCCTGCTAGGAAAGGTTGATAGTTGTGGTACTCATAATTAGAAACTGAATTATCTATGAGAGGTTGTTGTGTAACATTTAAAATATCCATTATATAAGTAATTCAAAACCGAGAGATTTTAAGAAAAGTTTATTCTCAGGTGTTACTAGACTAACGTTCTTCCTATTACTGGCTAAATGTTTGTTTTTAGATCGCCTTTTATAACTGCGCTTAGCCACTACCTTGGAATGTGATATTTATTATAGCGGACCACCATTAGGATAACTTTTTTAAATGCAGTCTAACCGTGATGGTTTCTTTACGGAAATTGACAAGATTGCCGTCTTGATCGAGTATTTTAATGGTAATTGAGTTGATTGTCCTAACGCTTACAGGGAAGTATAGAATGTTTAGAGGCGATTCCACTATTTTATAGCCTGAAGAAACGGTTGGGAAAAACTGGTGTATTATGTGAACAGGTAATCCATTAGAATAAGAACCAGTGGCAATATTACAATCAAAACACAGAGCATTCACCTTAATGATTTGTACTGGAAAGTCAGATTCGTTTAGTTCATTAGCTTTAAGAATCCTTTTCTCAAATCCCAAGAGACGTCCTATAGAGTTTTCAGATGTAAAATCGATGTCAACATTTGTCTTTATTTTAACCGTCGAAGTAATACGATTTGGAACAATATTAATATAAGCAGGCTTGTGAATTATTTTTTGCAGATAATTGTTAATATCGCTAATTTCGTAGGCTCCAACAGGAATGGTCGTGGTAATAGTTCCTTGAGTGAATTTGTTGTTTGTTTCATCAATGTTTGGTATAACATTAAATGTCTCAAAATTTGTTAAACCAATAACGTAATCGGAATTATCCTCTAAATATATAGGCGGATTAAAATCTGCTGTTAAGATGGAGGAATGTCCCGAGAGTGAAAAAGTTAGGGACATGTTGCACAATTCAATAGTATACACATCCCACTAAACAAAACATATATCCGTAATATTACGCAATATTAAACTGAAGTAACATATTAAATGTTTTCTTGCAATATGATATTTATATTAAAATAACCTAACTTTGGTATAGCTGAGAAATGTTAAATTGCAAAATATTGAAGAAACATTTAGTTAATATTAGCTCGAAAATATTTCCGTAATATAAAAAATTATATTTAACAAATGTATGTCACATATTATAATCAATGTATCTTTAATATTGCCATTAAAATAAGCATATTATATTACAAGAATGTAACTTGTAATATTACACGAAAATATTTCACATATATAACTGTAAATGTGTTACGAATGAATCTCATACATTATGAATAATATGCATTTGATCATACATTAACATTATTTGCAACGTTTATTCTATGTAACTACCATGAACTTCTATGAAAACTCGCCTATTCACAGAACGCGTCGTTTCTACATAACCTTAAAACCTTCGATATTTTGTGAGTAAGTGTGTTGCGCCTTAATGCCTTTAATTTCAGAAATGGGTGATAAAGCGAGAATAAGGTGAGTAGATAATTAGAGTAATGTAGAAATTCGTGGAAACTTTTAGCAACAAAATAAAAATAAACTTTAAATTTTATTTATTTAGTTACCTTACCCTGTGTTAAGGCGAGTTTATAAAAAAAGTCCCAGTCCTAACTTAGCCTATCTTAGTCTTAATTTTTTCCCTAAAAAGTTAAATGTACAGGTTACCCGTATGCCGTTTATAAGAGTCGCAATCCTGTCTTGTCCTAACTTGACCTAAAATTTTTAGATTAATTTTTCCTAGGGGCTAATACCACTGAATAGATCAGAAATCAATTCCAATTGGCATGAAAAGTTCGCGTATCTATTTTACGATCAACTTAAGACAAAGGCCAGTTTTTATAAACCCGTCTTAAAACATCAGATATATTTTAGGGAAAAATTAAGACTAAGACAGGCTAAGTTAGGACTGGGACTTTTTTTAATTGCATTTTATTGATAAACATATAACATTAAAATATTATTCTTGTTTCAACCTGCTTATTTTAGGTCAGTTATTTATTGCTTTACTCGTCGGAGGCTAGGGGTTTATCCCCAGATCCGTTGCATATGTGGTCCTAATCACAGGGATAAAAAAAAATGAAAATTTGATATTAGGCCACCGATCAATTGTCCCTGTTTTAAGTTGGCTGCTCGACCAACGTAATAGCTAGGGAGTTGGTGGCAGAATTTTTTATATGATTTTATCATGTGACTGAAGTCGAAAAGTGTAAAGATCTCATAATAACAAGCCGGAAAAATCATTTCAGTCATTACGGCATTGCTGATTTTTTAATTAACAGTTATTTAAAAGTGCAAAAAAAACAAACGCTCCTATATAATTTTATTGTGTCAGTAATTTGTTTTAAATGTTGCCTGTCAGTGTCAATATGACATTGATATAAATGCAGTCGTCTGAAATCTATGTGTCTGCGTTTTCTTGTAATTTAATTTTTTTTATTAATTTATGATATACTAAAAATTAAGTGATTTTATTGGCGCTGTACCATATATCAAAAGTTTCGCAAAGCGGTAAGCAACAATAATACAAACTTAAGTTACCCGTACTGCTGAGTTTAAAGAGGGTGAATTTTCAAAAATGCGAAAAAAAAACGCTTCTATATTATTTTATTATTTCAGCCACTTTGCAGGAAGCTTTGTTTGTTTGTAAAGAACATAAAAAAAATAATGACTGAAATCTACAATGCTGATTTCTCATTGGCTGACGTTTCTTATTAATAATTGAAAAGTGAAACATGTTTTTTCAAAATAATTCGGCAACGCTCGATCCTACGAGAAGAATGTTCAAGACAAAGTTGAATAGGACAAAATTTCCTACATTTTTTGTATATATATTTTTATTGTAAGTCTAATACGTAAGAAGATACAGCGGTGGAAAAATGTTTGATTTTTTTTTTTTTTCAAAAAATGCTCGAACTCCTTTGTTGCGCGGACGGTCCTGCCTTTAATACGTACAGGCTTAGAGAGCAGTGTTTTTGATTTGATAATAATTACTTACACTTCGTCATTAAATTTAATAACTTTTGTTTCCTATTTTCGAGAAATGATGTAAGCCACTGTAATACTATTCCGTCAATTTAATATTTTTTTTAGTTTCAATACAAGTATTATTATAATATATCTTTATTATAATAATATAAAATTTGTTATGTTGTGAACATGCATTATATAATAAAAAAAAAATTTTTCTTAAACCCATTTGTCTGACGCTGTATCTCTTTAAACATTAGACTTACAATAAAAATGTATATACAAAAAATGTAGGAAATTTTGTCCTCTTCAACTTTGTCTTCAGCATTTTTCTCGTAGGATTGAGCGTTGCCGAATTATTTTGAAAAACAATTTTTTGCACCTTTAATTCAAGATGGCGGTTCGCGCCTCCTCCCCACCCCCAAGGTTGAAAACTTGTGTTTTTTATCATGGCCTCGACTTAAACAACATATGTCAAAATCATTAATACTCCACATTTTGCAGGGCAAAATTCCCGACTGATTGTCTTACTTTGACATTTTTTGGAGTAAATTGAGAATATTTCTGAAAATCAGCAACGTACACGTCAGCCAATGTTTTTCTCTGCTAATGGATATAAAAACTAACAAATTACCAAACACCATTCGAGGTTTCTATTTTGAATAGCCTACATTTTTATTTGCACTTAAGCTTGGTTGCCATTTTGATAATATAACTCGATAACTGAAAGACACTCGACCTATGGTCTCGTGTTTTTGTACCATAATAAAGATAATGATTAACTATGTTATGTCAGTAACTATGATACTTCTATACTGTATTCTCGATCAGATATTAATATATTCCATTTTTTAACAGAGGCTGTCAAAATTACCTTCGCAGCCACCACAGCAAAACAATTCGAAGATGTGGTAGCTGAATGGCAGCGCTTCGCCAAACAAAGGAAACAGCGAGAGAGGCAATGAATAATATGGATTTTTTTTATAACACTAGTTTTTTTGTTGTTGGGAATTTGCATTTTTATTTTTATTTATTTTTATACATTGTATATTTTTATGTATATTTTTAACAAAATATATTTTTAATTAAATGTTTTCTTTTTATTTTAAGTTTAGGTGATTATTTATTAAATACTATAGATGCCTCAACTGATGCAAGTTAGTGCTGAAGGATTATGGACAGGTGCCTGTCGAATAATGTGTCCCCCACTAATTTGTACAGTACATCTTACAATTTCCTATGAGTAGAAACACATAATTTGACACAATATTTCTGTCCGTAATCCTCTAATACTAACTGGCACTGGGACAACTATAGTATTCAACCAAGGTTATTGTTACTTTGGGGCAATATTAATTCAGAACTAAATTAATGTTACCTTAATATTTACATTTATCTTGATACTACATTGCCTTACTAGTATTCGAATCAAGTGCGGATCTAGAAATTTCAATAATTTTTTTCTCGTCTGTGGCGCATGGGACCCATACGAAATATGGGAAATAACATATCGAGAAGCACTTCTGTAATGACCCCTAAAAAATTTTGAAAAAGCAGTTTGTGGATTTTTTTTTTCAAAATTCGGTTACCGGGGGGGGGGGTAACCTGGGGGGGGGCGAGGTCTAGGGACTCCTGTTTAATTTTTTTTTGTCATATGCATTTTACTTTTCATAAAAATACAACAATATGTTTTGAAGTTTATGAAAATATTTTCATTACTAACTGAAATACAACGAATTGAAATTTTGTGATTTACAATTTAACAAATCACAAAATTTCAGTTCGTTGTATCTCAATTAGTAATGAAACGTATTGATGTATTTTTGTGAAAAGTAAAATTCATATAACAAAAAAAAATTATTTTAAACAGGAGTGTCTAGACCTGGGGGGGTAACCGAATTTTGAAAAAAATTTTCGCAAATTGCTTTTTCAAAATTTTTTAGGGGTCGTTAGAGAAGTGCTTCTCGAGATGTTATTTCCCATATTTCGTATGGGTCCCATGCGCCACAGACGAGAAAAAAATTATTGAAATTTCTAGATCCGCGCTTGATTCGAATATTAAGCATACATTGCAGCAATGATATTCATGGTGAGATATAAATAAGTATGTAATGTAACACGTTAAATAAGTATGTAATGTGGCAAGTTATATTGATAAATTATTACGTCAATATGTTATGAACATTAAGTAATATTTTCACAATGTTACCTTTTTAACAATGTAACAGAGTAACATTTAATAGTATGACAAATTACTTTGTAGCAACATTACGACACTGTTCATGATCTGTTTTACATAACATTACATGTAACTTTGTAATATTGAGGTTCTATTAAAGTAATAATGCATTGTTTAGTGGGATAATAAAGACATTTCCTTTATTTACATTCATTATATAAAAATTTCAGACATAGTTGTCCACAATTAATTGAATTATATTTCTGAATTTGATCATAATTATAATTAACCTTATTCAAGCTACTACTATCGCTATAGAAATAACTTATTAGTTTTTTCGGTGGTCTTAAGTTTCCATAACTATCGAAATAGATTATTGAGTTCTTTTTCTTCACATACGCTGTCCAGTGAGTGCCGGGTCCAGATGAATCATCTAAATTAATTATACCACATTCATTTTTTCTTATCTTCATTGGTAACGCATCTTTCATAAATACACCACGAAAGTTTGGAATATGTAAATCTTTAACATATTTCATTAATTCTATATTGGTTAATGCTTTGTGAGGTAGCTTTATTGGAAGTTTTTTTTAAAAGGTGCTAGGTATAATCCCATGCCTTTCTTGTAAGGTCGTAAGTATAATCCTTTTCCTATTGCAGCCTGCTCCATAGCTATGTTGTGTCTTTTATCCTCCTCAAGTTTTTCTTTTGCAGCCTTTGCAGCATTAACAGCTTTTGCAATTCCTGCAGCACCACCTCCTATACTTCCTAAAGCACCTAATGCAGCAAATATAGGTAAAAGGAAAGGTAGAAAACCGCCTGTTTTTGGTATAGGAATAATCCGTTTCTTTGGTAAAGACGGTTTCGTTGTTCCTATTGATGTTAAAGCTTGTTTGGCAACTTTAATAAGATTATTAGAATTACTGCTTTGAATGCCACGTCGCGCTCGTTGTACTGCATTATTAAAACTTAACGTATTCTTACGCACCCCTCTACCATGTTTCCGATTGGGGCGTTTCTTTCTGCGTAAGCCCATTCCAAGTTTAGTTTTTGCTTTCATAGTGCCAGCCACACTTAATGCGGTAATTTTTTCACCAACTGAAGAATCACTTGCTTTAAATCGCTGATAGGCTTTTTCTGCCAACACTTTATCTGCTTGATGTCTGCTCGTTAAATCCTTAGAACGTGAATATGCGATATCATGCTCCTTACATGCCTCGTCTAATAGGTTGACGCCAGTATCACCTCTCGCAAGTCGTTTAGATAGTTTGGTTCCTGGGCCACAATAGTTGTAACCTGGTATATGTAATTCGAAAGGTAGGTTATTAATAAGACTATTAACAAAGCCTGACCCTGTCTTTGCTCGTCTTCGTTTACGATTAACTGTTGGTGTGTTGTGTACAAGCATTATATAACCTCTCAAAAGTTCTGTATGTAAGTGGTTTTTCAGCAGTGTGCAATCTTATAAATAGTGTTGATGAATGATTGGTGGTACAGTTCCTTATATGCAGTTTTACGATGAAGATTGAAAAGCAATGTGTTACATTACCAATCGTTAACCAGGATGTGTCTTCATTGGAAAATAGTTATCAAAAACACGGTAAACTATTTGGAGGCTTATCCAAGCGAGCGTTGGTTGTGGGGAGTAGTGGCAGTGGAAAAACAAATTTATTAGTTTACATTACTTTCACATCCCAATGGACTCCGATTTGAGAATGTTTACCTTTATTCAAAGTCCTTGTACCAACCAAAATATGAATATTTGAGAAAATTATTGAAACCCATGAAAGAAATAGGTTATTTTGAGTTTAATGATGGAGAAGATGTTTTATCAGCTCAAGAGATCAAACCCAATTCGATTATTATCTTCGATGATGTAGCTTCTTGTAATCAAAATATTATGCGAGATTACTTTTGTTTTGGATGCCATAAGAATACTGATTGTCTTTATCTATGTCAGACATATTCAACCATTGAGAAAAGATTAATAAGGGACAATGCTAATTTAATAGTTATGTTTCATCAAGATAATACAAACCTTAAACATATTTATGATGATCACGTAAGTGTCGATATGTCATTTCAAAAATTTAAAGATCTTTGTTCTTTATGTTGGCGAGAACCATATGGATTTGTAGTGATAGATAAGGACTGTGCAATAAATAATGGGAGGTATAGAAAAGGATTTGATAACTATATTACACCATAAGATATATAATACATAAATGCGTTGAGTGAGACACAGTGTTTGTCAATATTTCACAGTGCAAAGATGGATAAAAAATTAGCTAAAGAGCTAATAAAAACTAGAAAATCAGTGAGACAAAAATATCTGTCTCTAAAATCTGATATCGCACAGTCACAAGCTCAGCTGGAAAAAGGTTATAAGCCCATTACTGAACCATTACAAAAATTTTTACAAAACATAAAATCTGAGGTAGTACTTAAAAAAGAGCCTGACGAAACTGAACAAACCAAAACTCCTAAACAAAGGTACAGCTCTACACCTAAAAAATCACCAGTTAATATTTTAAATAAATATATGCCTGCATTACCTATGACAGGATTTACTTTTTTGGAGGATACTTATCAATTTGATCCAACTAATGCACAGAATTCTACTGTTGTTGATGAGCAGAATAGTAGCGATTTAATTAATGAGGAGGTTGAAAGAAGTCGCATATACATGCAAGAATTGTCAAAAACCAAGGCTTACGAAGAATATCTTGATGCATACGATCCCTTACCTAGAACATATATTGATGAGTCCGTACGAGGAGATGAGGCGGAAAATGATCGCATATATGGCGTAACACATGATCATGTAACTAAAAAATTTCAAATAGGTGATTCCGAATTAGAGATTGTTGGTAAAGACATAAAAGTGAAAAATATAGTATATCCTGGCACCGTTGGACTGTATGAATTACTGTTTAAGAAAAGTCCTAAGGCGTTTAATCAGACAGAATTAGACCATTATATGGATATATTAAAACGCACCAATACCTATCGCAGAAATTTCGATCCTAACGAGCAAATTCAGCACAAGAATACAGCAAAATATAGAACTATAATAAGACCATATTTAGTAGATAAAGGTATACTGAAATCTATGACGAAGACTTTTCAGAGGACATCATCATTCTCCAAACCAGTACCTCCAAATACTAGATCTCAAAGTAATATTCGTCCTAGAACTCAATCATTTAAGCAGCCTACAAGAGGTGGAATGCTGAACTTGTCTAAAAAAAAATCGATTACGTATATTATGACGATCCCAATGAGTTAATAGATAGATTAAGGCTTTTAGTGGCTTCGCAGATGGCCGGAAATGATGGACATAAAATGGAACTCCTCTCAATAGTCTCAGAATTGCGTGAATTACATATTATTAAATAATGGTCACATATCATCATCTGTTCAGTATAAATCTAGCCAGTAAAGGTAACACAATGCCTATAGATAAATTTGGTAGACATATGTTTGCGTACAATATTAAACCTTATCCCACGTCATCGTTTTTAACTGCACCTACAGATGCTAGTACTTTATCTAGCCTGTCTTATACAAATTCGAGGTGTAGCACAGAAAATACCAAACAAACTTCGAACTTATACATTTTACGTATTAGATGATGGTACTGTAACATATACGTTACCTATTTCAGGTATAATTGAAAGTATAAATTTACCCAATGCCGTTACAATGTTTTTAAACAATGACAATTATGATCCAGACAATAAAAGCTTTAGTAAAGGAGATAATCTTTCATTTTCGCTTCCACAAGTAGATCCAACGCCTGCGCTTTTTGTAGAAATTGTACTTCGCTGTCCATTAGTGAAGAATTAGTAACATTAAGTTAGAAGTAGTTAATGAATTACATAAACCAGCCAGAAAAAATTTTCGAAGAAGACATGTGATTATTAAAGGACTAAATGACCTTATTCAAGCTGATCTGGTTGAAATGATTCCGTATGCTAAAAACAATAAAGGCAATCGATATATTCTTGTTGTTATAAATGTATTTAGTAAATTTGTATGGGCTCGGCCAGTTAAGAGAAAAAGCGGAAAAGATGTAACAGACGCGATGCAAACAATTTTATTAGAAATGAAAATCAAGCCGAAAAACCTTCAGACAGATATGGGTAGAGAGTTTTACAATAAACCATTTAGAGAATTAATGAATAAATTTAAAATTAATCACTACAGCACTTTCTCCAATTTAAAAGCTAGTATAGTAGAAAGAGCAAATCGCACCTTAAAAAATTTAATGTGGCGGCAGTTTAGTTTTCAAGGAAACTACAAGTGGTTAAATCTTTTACCAGATATAGTTAAACAATACAATAACGCAATCCACCACACTACGCAGAGAAAGCCGATAAACGTTACTGAAAAAGATGAAAAATATTTATTACAAAGTGGCTATGGATATTTAAAGGCTGTAGATCCACGTAAAAAGAAATTCAGTAAAGGTGAACATGTAAGAATAAGTAAATACCGAGAAGCTTTCTCGAAGGGGTATATTCCCAATTGGTCAAATGAAGTTTTTAAGATATGGAAAGTACGCAATACAAATCCCACCACTTACATTTTGGAAGATCAAGAAGGAGAACAAATTGAAGGAGGCTTTTATGAACACGAAATATCCAAATATTTATTTAGTTGAGAAGGTTTTAAGAAGAAAAGGAGATAAGCTATATATAAAATGGTTAGGCCTAGACAAGAAACACAACTCTTGGATAAACAAGAATGAATTAGTATAAACATGTAAACATTTGTATGTGCAAAACTTAAATAAAACAAATTTCATTTATTATATGTTTTTTATTTCAAATCTTTCATCAAATATTTTACATAGGGTTAAGTACATAGGAGGCTTCCTTGATTCTTCTGTGAAAGCGCAGTCTGTCCACCACCATAAATTCCCAATATTTTTTTCTAGATGAATTGTATGCATAGCTCCATGTTATAAGATGGTGAACTTGATTATTTTTCTCGTTAAATGTTACTTTTTTCATTGTGATCGTGTACTACATTCCTTTTCAAAGACATCTGGGTACATATAAATTAATTCCAGAATCATGCAGACGTTTTCGCTGTTTGGATTGCCTTTAATTATATTTAAAGCATTTTCAAAAACATTACCTCTCTGGTTTTGCAGTCCATCTTGTAGAATCTTGAAGTAATTTGCAAACTGTTGGTTTTTAATCATTTCCAGTCTATAGTTCACTAGCGGCTGTATTTCAAATAAACAACACATCGATTCATAACCCAAGTATATGTAATTATTTTCTTTTGAAATCTTGATTACTAGAGCATCTGAGAACTGTTCGAAATTTATGGAAAAGTTATCTTCATGTATTGCATCCGTTTTTCCATTGTAATACAGGTAATTCATTATTGTTCCTTGATGGGATAAAAACCTCTTCCAATCAGCTTCATCGAAAATCACTTGATCGCCTTTATTTCCTGACAGCTTTACACAGGTGGTGAAACAAGAATCGTAATACAGCCCGATCGAGGCAAATTTACATGCTGATTTATTTAACTTAAATTGACGTATACCAATCACTACATCTTTTGGAATATTATCTTTGGATTCACTTGATGGCGTGTATTGATCTACTACAGTTGGTGCACTTGCTGTATATTGAAGAGGTACATATTCGGAGAAACTGAAGGACGCAGACATTTTGAAGACTAATACTCTTTGATATGTGTCGTGAGTTATATATTCTAACCCCCACCAGATTTCAATGCCAGGGAGGGGGGCTTAGCGACCGGAAGTAACATCTGCTTAGCAGATGTACATCTGTTCCATAAATGTCTCACCTAACTTGTCTAGACAAGTCAATGAAACCAGATATATATCATCTGTTTGCCAGATGAGCTCAGTAGTGGAAATAGCTATTCGGATTGGTCCTTATGGCCGTGGATTATTGACCCCACCTCTTACTGTGCTGCGTCTCCAGATGTCGGTATAACATCTGTTCGTTAGTTGAGAATATTATACTTTACTTTTTATTTGTAGTGGGGGATTTGCTTTTAAATAGCGCAAGGTTTTATGAGAATATTTAGTAGTACTATCTGATATATTAAAGTAAACAGCTATGAATACATAATGTTGGGATAGTGACAATTTTCCAAGCTATAATCCTTTGCAGGGTATAGAAGCGAAGAATATTTTGAGGACTGCTTCTTCCGCAATTGGAAAGTCAAAAAAGCCAAGAAGGAGTTCCTACTTGCGGACCGAGAAAGACTACGTAAGCTTGGCGAAGAAGAACAACTTCAAAAAGAACAAATTGAAAAGAAAGGCGCAGAAGAGAATTTATGGTCCTAAGACGAGAAGTGATTAATTATGGATATCGAACAAGTTTCTTTTTCAGACGATGAGGGTTTACAACAAGACAGCCTAGAACTTGATGTTAAAGTGAATAGAAGTGTGTCAATAAGCAGCTTTAAATTTTTGAATTATAACTCATTTCAAAAATTATGTTTAACCCAATATATCCTAGTTTTGGATGAAGACAATCTATGTTTAGCATGTTTCTACGAGGTAGTTTCAGGGTTGGATTTAGACATTGAAGGTCGGCATGTTACTCAGCACTTTACTGGTAGCATTAATGAACTAATTGAAAAATGTGTTTGCTGTATTATTTGTAGTTTAAATTTGCACCAATTCTGTTTGACCGAATTTTGCAGTATATGTACCTATTAATAATCTCGTACTCAATAATATACTTCTGGTATTTAAACTCTAATATAATTAAACTTAATGTGTTTTTCTGTTTAATTTAACACCCTGTATATATTTTAATCATTTTACAACAATAAAATAGAATTAGAATAATATGTATTTTATTTCACGCCACCCTGTACATTATTCAGCTATTCAACAATATTTTTAAACTGTTTTCAGTTTGACTATGCAAGTATTTCACCGTCCCTCGTAAGAGCATCTTTATTTATATTAATTTTAAATTGTGATGCAAAACTAT
The DNA here is from genome assembly GCA_936432065.2 of Rutpela maculata. Lineage (NCBI taxonomy): Eukaryota > Metazoa > Arthropoda > Insecta > Coleoptera > Cerambycidae > Rutpela > Rutpela maculata. The sequence continues at coordinate 50,663,144 of OW386294.2, forward strand.
ATTTTAATTTAAGAAATTACTGGTTGCATATTATCATGTTCCTTATATAACATTGGCAGAACAAACGGTCTTATACCGTGTGTGTAGCCGCGGGCTAGGCATGGGGAGAAGAATTACAACATCGCGCGTGCCAGCTGACTGCAATGAAATAACAGAGCTGGAATGCTCCACCAACGGACGAATTTACGGCTGCCGGTGTTGTCAAATTTCTCGCGCTACGTGAATGTACATGCCTAATGGGAAATTACACGCACGGTATACTATCTCATATCAAAACCTTTTACAGAGCTGTATATTCTAATTTATTTATAGATAGACAGTTAGTACACAACGGTTTCAATTTAAAATTCACTAGCAAAATGTTAAGAACATTTTATGTATTATTTGTTAAATACATACCTGATCCATGTCGTTAATGTGTTTACCTGCTGATAGATAGACATTATGTGTGTTTTGAGTGTTCTATTCTGTGCTTCTCTGATATATAATGTGAATATTGTTTTTGTGAAATAATATTTTGTGTTACCCAAGAGTGGAGTGCGAAGTTGTAATAAGTTTTTGTTTTTCTCCACAATGGAATATCTTATTTGTGAGGTATGTTTTTAAATGATCACTAGGTATATAAAAATCTTGTAAAATCAAAGGAAAGATAACACATTCTAGAAATTGTAATTGTTTAGGCACATTTAATGGGTTTTTCTGTCTTTATTTATTTTCTTTAATATTCAAAGCGAAAAAATAATAATTTTGAGCACTATAAGGTTTAATTTTCTTTAAGAAAAATTTTAGAATTGTACACATATTAACAACTTAGATTCGATACTCCATTTACTTTTCTAGTCATTTTTACCTTTTTGAAAATGTTTTGTTAAAACAAAATTAAAACAATTTTAAGTTTCAAATATTTATTATACAAATAAAACAAGCGCTATAAATATCTATAAAATGTCTCTTAGTCTTGGCGTAAATTATCAATAAATGTTGGAACTTGGTTTCCAAAGGAAATTATTCGGTCTAAATGTTTTAGGGCTGTTTCCACACTTTTAATTTTTCTTTGGTATTTGTGAAGTTTTTTTTAACAACTCTGATTTTTTTGTTGTTTTTGCTGAAACCATTTGCCTGGTAGTTTTCACAAATCCCGCATATACTGCTCGGTTGTTAAATTTTCTTCAACCACATCTTGTTCATAATTAAAAGTTGCATTCTGGTCTTCTTCTTCGTCTGTTTCTTCTTCTATTTCACTAATATCCTCATATGGGGTAGATATTTTGCCCGGGCTAAAGTAGTTGGTTGGTTTTGTTGGATTGTCGGATATTTTACTTGGGTTGGAATAGCTGCCTAATTTTCCACCTCTTTTAGATCCAATAGGCTTCAGTTTGCTGAATGATCCATCAAGTACTTTAATTGAATTCGTGCTACCAAAACTTGTATTGAACTCTTCATTAATTGCTTGGAATTCCTCCGCGTCGACCTCTTTCTTAAGATGAGAAAGTAACTTTATAGACTTCCTCGGTCTGTCAACTATTTTTGAAGTACTTGGCGCGTCACTGCAAATCTTCGTTTTCATCTTGATGTATGTAATAAGGTTGTTTTAATAAACTTTGTTTAAAATATTTTCTGAACAGATATATATATTGTGTTGATCCCACTAATTTAGAGATTCGTAAAAGCCTGTGTTATTGCTGTAAATTATTTGCAGATCCTACTTAAAGTTCTAGAACCAATCAAACGCGAGTACTTATTCTTAAGTAGGAATTGTTAAACCCACTTTTAAACGTAAAAATCAAATGTGCAGCTTTATGCACATAGCGGGAGGTCAGAAACTCTCTGTAGGTATGTGCATTGTTGACGGGAGAGCAAAAACTATGCACTCCTCTAAGAAACTGACCATATTTTATCCACTATATTTAATATAGCAGGATGTTATTTTATATGTTTTTTGGTTGAAATATTGCGGTGTGAGGTCCCTGTTCTCAAGTTTAAAGTTATCACATGTGATACCTCCACGTAGACGGCTGCAATACTTATTTGAAACATTAAATATTAAAATTAGCCTACATATATGATGAGACCAAGCAGGCGATTTAAACCACATTTGCAAATATTTATAGAGTATATACTGTGTGTGACTGTTTTGTCGAACATTATTTTTTTAACCTACTAGAGAAGCCAGGTGGTCCTATGCACACATTTTTTATGCCACCACGTAGACGGCTGCAATACTTATTTGAAACATTAAATATTAAAATTAGCCTACATATATGTGAGAGCTCACTGGTGAGCGCCTCTCCGCTCCGAGGTTCTTTCATTAGGTAACTACTAATAGGTCCAGGTCAAAGGACTCTCGATCTCGCAGAAGAACTAGATCTCGTTCTTTTGAATCGGAGGTCCTCAGTACGAGATGCTCGAGACCCCGAGGTTCAGGTGAAACAAGTGCGAGCCACTTGACGCCATCCTTTTCTGGGTATGACAGCACGAGATGCTCTGATACCCAGTCAGCCTCAGTCAGCCAAGCAAATAGCCCACCCTTGCATGAGAGGGACAGTGAGCACTTTCCGCTGTTTTCAAAACAGGAGGACTCCGATGATGTGGTACTAATCAATGAGGATCAAATTCTCGACGAGGAGTTATTAGAATGTTTAGGAGAAAATCCCTCGGACCAGAATGAGAAAAAGTTTGAGTTACATACTGCTCTGGCCAGCAGGTGGTCTCACATTCTTACGAAGGGCCTAGAAAAAGAGGTAAAGGAAAACCTACTACGCAAATATACTGCCCCTGAAAATTGCTACCAACTAAAAGCCCCAATTCAAAACGCAAAAGTGGCTCCTTTGCTAATAACTCCGTCAGTAAAAAGAGACAAATCTCAGGCTCACTGGCAGGACCAGTTGGGGGTCGGCATAACAGCCCTAGGTGCTGCGCTAAATATGGTGTTAAAAAATGAAGCAAATAAGCCTTTGTTACAACACTTAAGCGATTCTGGCAGAAATCTAACAGATCTACATTTTAATATTTCTATGGTAAGAAGGTCCAACATTACCCCAAACTTAAATAAATCCGCAAAAGAAGTTGCTGATAATATTCCTATTGACCAGTTTCTATTTGGCAGTGACTTTGGTGAAAGGTGTAAAGCAATTAGAAATCTTGAGAGATCCAGCAACGATTTAAAACCCACTACGACAATTCAGGGTGGATCTCGAGGTGGATTACAGAAACAAAAACAAAATTCTAAAAATAATATTAAACGGAATCATTTAAACCGGAAAGACCCGTCACGGGCTGGGGAACCGAGGCACAACGCAGGCGCGGATTTATGGAGAGGTTAACGGGGTAATTACCCCCCCCCCCCCAAGATTGTAAATGTAAATCATCAACTTTTGTTTTAAAATGTTATGATTTTTGTTAATTTTGGGAAGAGAAAAAATTTTAACAGGGTAATTACCCCCCAAGAAACTTTCATTTTAAAATTTTATTTTTTAGGATGAAAAATTTTTTTTGGATTTTTGCCCCTTGCTCTTCAAAAAAATTTTGGAACGAAAAATTTTTTTTCGGATTTCTCCCCCCCCAGCTCATCAAAAAAAATTGGGTTACCCCCCCAAGCTCAAGGTCCAGATCCGCCCTTGGCACAACAGGCCATATCCCCCTGCAAGGAAGGACAGGCAGAGGACATCTTATTATCATCGTCGAGTATAATGAAGGTAAGTACACCGGAAAGGGCGAGCAAACTCAGGTCCCATACAGCACACCAAATAACGATTACGATGTGTTCGCATTGTGACGATGTATCTAGATGCAGACACAAGGTTACACAATTCTACGACGTAAATGTGCTACGTTTACACATTGTAGGCACACACGTATGCACAAAGGTTAAACGTCCGCCTCACAATGTAGCCACAGTATACCATTTACATATACACAAATAATTTGATCCACAGTGTGTTATCGGATGCACAGTGATTGACTTCCTAATGTTTCAGACGAATGATGTCTTATGCTAGACGTTAATTTGACGTCTTTTTCAGGTTATATTTGGTAATCCTCCCACATGCATAAATGCGTTTTGTCCTATGAATTTATTTGTTAGCCATCTGTATATTTTATTTACATTAAAATATCTAATATTGTTTACCATCACTCCAATTTCTTCTCACAAGGGTGGCCTGCAAATTATAATGTTTACTTACCTTTGCCAAATGCGGTGGGTAGGGGTCGAACCTACATGTCTCTGTTGTCCGTATTACAGCACTGACGCTTCTACCAACTGAGCTATCTTACTGACCGTTATTTCGGATGCTAAAAGCAGTATTTACGGTGATGTGTATGAAGTCTTTATTTATTATGTGAAATTGAATTTCTAGCCTTATTTAAAATATATGAAAATCTTTCAAGTTCTCTTTTTTTTTCTATTTTTTTACGTGTTCCCAAACCTGAATTTTTCGAGTTACTAGTATTTTTATTTATTTATAATTATTAAGAAGAACTTATTTAATTTAATTAAACTGTCACCTGAGTTAAGAATTAAAGTTTTAAGTTGAAGTACTTATACAAACCTGGGAAACGTGTTGGAGAAAAAACGGTCAGGTATAATATATCATCTCAACATAAATAGAATATTAATGGTCTAAAACAGACCTAAAATTGAAAAGAAGTATATTCGTACATCGGTTTTATAAGCAATTATTACCTTGAAAAAAACAGGTAAAAGTTTTTTTGCAATTATTTTAACAAAAAAGAAAAAAAAAGACAGAGTGAGCACGGATCGAACCGCGTACCTCTTGACTCGTCGCTTAATGTTTAACTCACTCAACCACTGACTTCTGTTTGAATATCTGCTTAAAGACTTTATAGTAGAACACGCAACGGCTAGATTTTGCTTTTGAATGCATTTTAATCTAATTTTATTATTAAAAGAACTCGATATCTTTAAAACTGCCGAATCTTTGCAAACTCTTTCGAATATAAATTATTTTGGATATTGTTAAAAAACAAAAATGCCTGCTATATGTGTGGATATGACCACTCTTATAGAGGAAAGAGGACACATGAGATACACGTGGCCGGTATGCTCACGCTGACGCTTTTGCGCGCGCACACTGTTCCATGCTCGAATAGTCGAATGTAGACACGACAAGACACAACTAAAAAGTGTATATATAGTTATTTGTATCATGTGTATATATCGCACTTTTATGTGGTGTATGCAGTAGGCACAAGTATTATATAAAGCACCACACATACATATGACTTAAACCTTGTAGGCATCTTCTACGGACGTCAAATTTCAACATTCTAATGATCCTTCTTTACGTTATATAAGAATGTTTAGAATCTTGTGTGCATACGGTATACAATTATTAAACATTGTATCACATAATTCTGTCAATATAAACATAAGTGTATCTCATATATGTGTACGTCAGTAGTCAGTACTAGTTTAACAATTAGATCCACCTTACCTTAACATATTTTGTTTCTCATGTGTATATCTTGTAGAGACGTAATTACAATTGGACGTGCTGTTTGGGGTGGTTCATTGAAGAATGGAAAGAGATCACATCAAATAAAATTTTACTACTGTGGTTAGCTGGTGTTAAAATACCTTTTCGTAAAAGGTCAGAGCAAAATTGCAGGTTGACTAAAGAACCCATTTTTCGGTTTTTTAGTCAAGAGAGGTTTCAAACTGTATCAATGACCTACTTTTGCAGGGTGTGATTACTAAATGTAAATCCACTAAAGGGCAGTTTATTTCCCCTTACTTTCTTGTTTCAAAGCCTAATAAACAGAAGCGTTTTATCTTAAACCTCAAGGGATTAAATTTTTTTATTAGACCTCCTCATTTTAAACTTGAAGATTTTATAACCGTGTTAAAACTGATACAAAAACAATGTTTTATGGCAACAATAGATTTAAAAAATTTATACCAAGTATCCATAGACAGACATTTTGGGAAATATTTAAGATTTAAATTTGGAAATGAACTTTACGAATTCACCTGCCTTCCATTTGGTCTGTCCTTGGCACCATATATTTTTACAAAAATAACTAAGCCAGTCGTTGCCACCCTGCGAAGCAAGGGCATTCATTGTATCGCATATTTAGACGACTTTATTATAATGGGCAAAGATAAACTAGATTGCTCAAAAAATGTAACTATACAGTAAAACTGTTAGAAACTCTAGGTTTCATTATAAATTATGATAAAAGCAATCTTGAATGTAAATTTCTAGGCTTTTTATATAACAGTGTAGAACTAACTATTAAACTACCGGGAGACAAACGACAAATTATTTTTAGAATGACTAAAATTTTGTATAATACAAGGAGCTGTAAAATACGATTTTTTGCAAAATTTATAGGTAGCCTAATTTCAGTTTGTCCAGCAATTAAATATGGGTGGCTTTACACAAAATTTTTTGAAAGAGAAAAATTTTTAGCCTTAGTAAGGAACAATCTAAATTATAATGCCTATATGACAGTACCAGATTCTTTAAAAGAGGATTTGACCTGGTGGATGTCAAACATTAGCCACTCATTTAATGATATTAGACAGGACGTCTATGAGAGGGAGACTTTTTCAGACGCTAGCTTAACAGATTGGGGGGCAGTTTGTCAAGGTCAAAAGACTCATGGTTAGGTTAGGTTAGGTTAGGTTAGGTTGATATGTGAGTGGGCTAGTAACCATCTGATCTATTGTGGCTCACTCCTAATTATATTTCACCCAATAGGTTCAGCTTTTTGATAAAGTCGACTACCTTATTGGGTGAGAGGTTGTCCAGATCCTCTGGCAGCAGTTGCCCTTTGCCAAAAAGTGAGAATCTGGTTCTTTCTGCAGCAGGACAGGTACATAAAATGTGAGCTGCCGTTTCATCCTCCTCCAGACACAGTCGGCATTCAGCGTTGTCCGCTATTCCGAGTCTGTGTAGGTGGTGGTTAAGTCTGCAGTGCCCAGTGTATAGGCCAACTAGAGTTCTTAGGTGTAACCTATTTAACTCTAATAGTTTTTTAGTTCTTGATTTCAAAGGATATGTGATGAACTCCTTTGAATGAACTAATCCTGGTGCCAGTACTGGAGGATTTTCCCCTCAGTCCAGGCCAAGATGGTTGTTTTCGCAGTGCTTACCGATATGCCAAGCACTGGCTCCGGTCCGATAAATTTTGATACCGCACCTTCTCTGGCTAAGGAGTCGGCTACTTCGTTGCCCTCCAAGCCAGAATGGCCCGGTATCCAGACCAGGGTTAATTTGTTGTATCTGCCCAATCGGGCTAGAGCCTTTTGGCAATTCCAGACCAATTTAGAATTGCAGCGATGTGAGCCAAGACCCAGCAAACACACAAGCATCGGCCGAAATGCGGTTTAATGATGGAAATGATGGGGAATCGATGGCATCAAATGCCAATTAAGTAACAACGTTTTTCTAGCGGTGGCAAAAAGTCACGTTTATGGTAAACGTTGGCCCGAAATTGGCACTTGAACGGCAGATTGGCATCGAAATCAAACGTCTAGAATTAATCGCATATTTATTGGGATTTGATGCGCATTATTTGATGTCATGGGCTAGTCCATGTTCTGTGAGTATGGGACAGATCAAACACGATCCCAGTAAACAGCAAATCCGGCAAAGTGCCGGGCCAATGCATTTATTGCCGGGCAACTGTCGTTATTGATGAGATGAGTCATCAATACAACGACAAAGTTCGTGGACAAGGCGTTATTGGTTATTTTTTCAAGTTTTGAAGTTTTACGTGTTTATTTATTGAATAGCCTTTATTATCATGAAGAGGTAAGTAATTGATGGCTTTATAAAATATGTTAGTTTATGGATAAATTATAATTGTGCCATGATTTGCTTGAAGGTTATGTTTACAATTTTTCAATTAATTTAATAATAAGTATTTTAATTTTATATCTTATTTTCAAAACGAAATTTAGATATGATTTTCTATTTATTTTTATTTTAAGGTCTGTCAATTACACTTTCGGCAGGATAAAATTGAAATTGAGACAAGCGTGTGTACACAGGAAGGGAAAAGACTCACGGCTTCATTACGTTTGATAGAAGGTTTGCTATACTAATTAATACTTAACTTCTTTTTAGTTAATTTTCTTTCTATCATGTGCGGTACCTAGTCAGTTTTCAAATTGTGTTCAGTATATGTCGAAGCCAAATAATATTCATCGGGAATATATATCCTACAGATGGTGTTGATTATACTGTTTTTCTAGGTTTGGCAGGTTATATCTATACGTTGATAGTGGTGATTGATTTGTTGGAATTTTCAGCAGACAGATGAGACAGTTTTTCAAATTAAAAAGAAAACTGGAGTCAACATACATCTACTTTTATTATGGACAAGTGATTGTACATATTACATAACATTAGAATTACTTGCTGTAGCTTTCCCACATTTTATTAATAATTTTTGTTATGTTTACAAAACACGTGAAAAATTTTCAAACATTACTCTTTTAACAATATCATGCCATTGAAAATTAATGACCATTACCCTATATTTTTTTGAGATGTCGGTTACCAAAATTCCAAAATGAGGGTATAATATGCACGAATTTACAAGTAGGTACTTTAATTTAGACCCTCCAAGTGTTGTTTTCGAGGTGTTTTTTTTTTATTTCGGATTTTACAATGGCGGGATCTACACTTGTGTATTGTATATTAAATTAAATTCTTTATTACCCATCATGTGATACATTATATGCATATTTGGTAAGTCAAAACTAATACAAAAGTAGTAAATGTGGGTAACATATTATAAGTATAGGTCATATGAATTGTAAATATTATAAAAAGGTACAACACGGACAGTACGAATGTATGTATTATAAGGTACAAAATATATTAAAATCACAATATGCATATTAAACAATTTCTAATTGTTTGAAATTTTGTTGCATAACATTAAAACAAATATTCTGAATCGTACTGCTTTGAACCTGTAATATAGACTACCTATTAGGTTTAAATGAACATGTTCACGTTTTTTTTAATTTTAAGGATTTAAGTCCTGGAGAATAAAAATGTAGTTTGTTTTCTATCAGGTCAAAAAATAAATAAATCCGGAAATATTATATAAGAAAACTTGTTTCAGCTGTAATACGAGGAAATCCAATGGGAAATAGGAACTACCATAACAGGTTTGGTACGATCTTTTGCTAATCGAGAAGAGGAAGAAGATAATTAAAAGCAAAGGAGAACAGAAATAAAACCAGGAGAAGATATATACGTTGGAATATGAAATGTATTTTATTATGTTCAGAGAACTGCGTTTTGATGATTTTTAATGTTAACGTATTGAATAAATTTTAAATTTTTTCTTAGTAACTGGGACTAATGAACTCAGTTATTAAGAAATAATGTGTCAAAACTTCATAGAAATGTACCGGTTTTCATTTTTTTAGAAGGGGCAAATCTAAAAACCACGTTATATTTATTTAATCAAAATTTCATTTAGACGTTCCCAAGTATGTCAGTTGACAATTCTAATCAAGCAGTATGTGTGATGTGATGCATGTGGTTATTAACGTACATGGGTAATATGTAAAAGAAGTTTTGAATATGAATATGCATATGGTGGTAACTTAATTTTTAAACTAGCAAAAAAATTTTAAACAGAAAAATTCTATCTTGAAGGTAATGGGGTTGTTACTTATGGCCTAATTAAGTTGCAGGTGTCTCATATCGTTATGTTCAAATTTTGGGAGCATAGACTTAATTGTAAGATTAAAAAACAAAAGTGGTAATGCGATTTTTATTCGTTTCGGAGTTACAGGCCTATTCAATTTATGAACAGTAAATAAATTAAAAAAAACTTAGTCATGTGGAAATAAATGACAAAAAACGACCCAAACAGCACGTCCAATTGTAATTACGTCTCTACAAGATATACACATGAGAAACAAAATATATTAAGGTGGATCTAATTGTTAAACTAGTACTGACGTACACATATGAGATACACTTATGTTTATATTGACAGAATTATGTGATACAATGTTTAATAATTGTATACCGTATGCACTCAAGATTCTAAACATTTTTACATAACGTAAAGAAGGATCATTAGAATGTTGAAATTTGACGTCCGTAGAAGATGCCTACAAGGTTTAAGTCATATGTATGTGTGATGCTTTATATAATACTTGTGCCTACTGCATACACCACATAAAAGTGCGATATATACACATGATACAAATAACTATATATACACTTTTTAGAGTTTTTAGTTGTGTCTTGTCGTGTCTACATTCGACTATTCGAGCATGGAACAGTGTGCGCGCGCAAAGCGTCAGCGTGAGCATACCGGCCATGTGTATCTCATGTGTCCTCTTTCCTCTATAAGAGTGGTCATAGCCACACATATAGCAGGCATTTTTGTTTTTAACAATATCCAAAGTAATTTATATTCGAAAGAGATTGCAAAGATTCGGCAGGTTTAAAGATATCGAGTTCTTTTAATAATAAAATTAGATTAAAATGCATTAAAAAGCAAAATCTAGTCGTTGCGTGTTCTACTATAAAGTCTTTAAGCAAGTAGTCAAACAGAAGTCAGTGGTTGAGTGAGTTAAACATTAAGCGGCGAGTCAAAAGGTCCGCGGTTCGATCTGTGCTCACTCTGTCTTTTTTTTTTTGTTAAAATAATTGCGAAAAAACTTTTAGTTGTTTTTTTCAAGGTAATAATTGCTTATAAAACCGTTGTACGAATATACTTCTTTTCAATTTTAGGTCTGTTTTAGACCATTAAATATTCTATTTATGTTGTATATTATTATTTACCGTTTTTTCTCCAACACGTTTCCCAGGTTTGTATAAGTACCTCAACTTAAAAAAACCCCACCGCTCATCAAATTTGAGATGAGGAAATTTTTTTTTCCGGATTTCTCCCTCTCTGCTCTTTAATTTCTAGATCTGGGGAAAACATTTTTTTAACGAACCGCCACTGAATTAATGTAATAATTACGTTGTTCAACAACTACTCGTTATTCTCAGGTGACGCTGGTGACAGTTTAGTTAAATTAAATAAGATTTTATTAATAATTATAAATAAATAAAAATATTAGTAACTCGAAAAATTCAGGTTTGGGAACACGTAAAAAAAAAGAGAACCTGAAAGATTTTCATATATTTTAAATAAGGCTAGAAATTCAATTTCACATAATAAAGACTTCATACACATCACCATAAATAATGCTTTTAGCATACGAAATAACGGGTCACTTAGATAGCTCAGTTGGTAGAAGCGTCAGTACTGTAATACGGACAACAAGAGACATGTAGGTTCGACGCCTACCCACCGCAATTGGCAAAGGTAAGTAAAAATGAATTTTAATAACTTAATAAACATTATAATTTGCAGGCAACCTTCTGAGAAAAAATTGGAGTGATGGTAAACAATATTAGATATGTTAATGTAAATAAAATATACGGATGGCTAACAAACAAATTCATAGGGCAAAACGTATTTATGCATTATTATAATTACTTTCTTTTTATCAAGTAGACTTACTAACTAGTATGTAGTTTTCCTTTTACTAAAAACCTGTGGAGATTACCAAATATAACCTGAAAAAGACGTCGAATTAACGTCTAGCATAAGACGTCATTCGTCTGAGACATTAGGAAGTCAATCACTGTGCATCCGATAACACACTGTGGATCAAATTATTTGTGTATATGTAAATGGTATACTGTGTCTACATTGTGAGGCGGACGTTTAACCTTTGTGCATACGTGTGTGTTTACAATGTGTAAACGTAGCACATTTACATCGTAGAATTGTGTAACCTTGTGTCTGCATCTAGATACATCGTCACAATGCGAACACATCGTAGTCGTTATTTGGTGTGCTGTATGGGGAACCATTTGACCACGGATGACAGATGCTTTTTTTGTATTTACTGGTCAAAAATTTTATAGTCCTATAACTTTCATGTCTCGAAAACATTGCTATTATGAAAAATAAAAATTTTAAAAATGAGTAAGGTTTTAATGTCGTCCTCTGTATGTGCACTATTATTAACTTGTTATTTTTAGTTGCATTGGTTGATTCACAAGTATTGTAGATTGGTTTTCAGATTATAATGTTGAAAACAAAAAATTTAAATGTAGCATATTTCTTTTGCATGGGTCATCCTCTATGTTTTCAGATATTTCCAAAAAAAATTGTTTTAAATACTGAACAAAAAGAGTATAATAATCCGAACAATAGAAACATTATGACAGTTTTTTAAATTTAGAAATATAATTTTCAGTGTGTCAAAATGAACACCTTATTTTTGTTCCGATTTTAATCTTCCGAAATATTTGAAAATATACGAGGCATTTCATTTTAAATATTAGTTAATTTCTAACTTTACCTGATTTGTGTTATGTATAAATATACATACGTGTGTGTGTGTGTCTCTGTCTATGGAGGATCTAGTCTCTCGACTCTAATAGGCTTCTAGAGGAGCCATGGTTGCTTGAACAACATTTCGACAGAATCGGTCATCTTTAGGTTCTCGCTGGTAGCTGCTAACTACGGACCATCGTTACATGAACTGGGAATTTCTGAACTAAGTCAGTTCAAATAAAGAGAAACCTCAGTAGAGTAAACAGCTAAATGTCTTTGGTCACGCAATTGATGTACATTGGCGTTACATCGGTCTATGCTTAAATAACTGAATCGTCCAGATTACTTTTGAAAGTCAAATCTGCATTGCACCATGCACTACCTAGGAAGCTCCTATATAGCTGTTTACCCATAGAGCAGGGGACATGGTTGCTTAAACAACATTTACATATGCCATCTTTAGGTTCTCACTGATATATCAGTGAGAACCTAAAGATGGCATATGTAATTCTGTCGAAACATTGTTTAAGCAACCATGTCCCCTGCTCCAGGGATAAACTGCTGTAGGAGCTTCCTAGGTGGTCCATGGTGCAATGCAGGTCTGACTTTCAAAAGTAATCTGGACGATTCAGTTATTTAAGCATAGACCGATGTAATGCCAATGTACATCATTTGTGTGACCAACGACATTTCACTGTAGGCGAACCTTATTTAAACATTATGTAATAGTACGTAAGTCCAGCATTGGTAGTCAATCGTTACTTCTTCGAAAAATACAGAACAACGGCATCTTGCCTGAAGAGGACCATTAAGTTTGATGGGTTTAAGTCGGAATTTAACGTCGGGCCGCTTAAGTCGTAAAAATAGCGGCCGCCGGCGCATTTTGATTCTGGAGATGCATTGGAAGCCAGCATTGTACCAACGTTTCGTTTTCCGGCAAGGGGTTATTCCCCCGACAGCGGCCCAATGTAAATGTGTTTGTTGGGGAGCTTTAAGAGCTGCTTGGCTGTCTGAAAAAATTTTTATTGATCTGTGTCTAGGATGCATCTGCTCAAGCCTCCTTGTACACAGTTCAATGGCAATGACTGCCTGAAAGACAGTCGCATAATTACCCAGGCTCGAAGTGATTCTTACCTTTGGGTTGCGACTGTATGCTCCAGCTCCAACTTCCTCAGAGGTTTTGGAGCCGTCTGTAAACCAACCAATGTCTGCTCTTTGTAGGTCAGTTTTATTCCGATCCCATTCGTCTCTTCCAGGAAAAAGCACGGTAAAAGGCAGTTCATAGTTGGTCGCGGTAGGCATCACATCTGAAAGCATTCCCAGGATGCCATGACACTCCATGTCATCCGACAGCCTGTTGCGTTCCATGATGCTAGCCTGCGGCATATTATTTGCCGCTTGTTGAAGTCTGTATGTTGCCCACCTGGCCTCTCTCTCCAAGTAGATGTGGAGAGGAGGTAGATCCAGGAGGATTTCCAGAGCTGCTGACGGTGTGGTACTTATCGCACCAGTTACTGCCAGACATGCTTGTCTCTGTAGACCAGAGAGTTTGGCTTTGGTCATTTGTTGTAGCCCTTTCGACCACCAAACTATGGAGGCATACGCTACCATTGGTCTTATGACCGTAACGTATAGCCAGTATATTTGTTGGGGACCTATACCCCAGGTTTTTCCACAAATTCTGCGACATGTCCACAAGGAGAGTCGCGCCTTGTGGATTACCTTTTCCAGATGGGAGTTCCAGTTGAGTGATTTATCTAGTGTAACCCCTAGGTATTTCACTTCCCCCGCAAATGGAATAGTTTCACCTGCTAAGGAGGGCGGCACTAAATTGTTCAGCCTCCTTTTTCTGGTGAAGGGTACTATTACAGTTTTGTGGGGGTTCACAGTCATCTGCTCCCTCTCACACCAAATATGGACTGTATTTAGCACCTCTTGAAGGGTATTAGAGAGTACCTCTTCGGATTTTCCTCTAACCATAATGACTAGATCGTCCGCATATGCTTGAATCTCGGCTTCCCACAGAGAGAGAATGGCCAGCAGATCATCCACGAGCAGTGACCATAAAAGGGGGGAAAGAACCCCGCCTTGTGGACACCCTCTTGCGGCCCTGAATCTTACCGTTTCTCCCTGTAGAGAAGTCGTTATGATTCTGTTTTCAAAGCCGCAGCTGTATATAGGGAGTTGGGCAATGCATTGTTGAATGCTCCTTCGATATCAAGGAATGCTGCCACCGCAATCTCTTTTTCCTCAAGAGATTGTGCGATTTTCCCGACCAGGTTATTTAGTGCTAGTTCTGTTAATTTGCCGGGTTGATAGGCATACTGGTGAACATTCAGAGGATAGGTGCTCAGGATATTTCCCCTGATATGTCCATCCAGAACCTTTTCTAGGCCTTTCAACAGAAATGATGTCAGGCTGATGGGTCTTAGCGATTTGGGGTCTGGTTCTGTCCGACCCACTTTTGGTATATATACCACTTTTACCGCCGCCCAACTGGATGGGATATAGTTCCATACCAGACCAGCTCTGTATAGTCTGATGAGGAAAGGTAGCAGTATTTCCAGTCCGTTTTGTAGCAGCGCTGGAAAAATGCCATCCTCACCAGGCGATTTGAATGGTTGAAAAGATTTGATCGCCCATTCAATCGCTGGTGCTGTGATAACCTTTTTGGCCACCAGCCAGTCGTCTTTGTGAGGTCTCCCGATGGTGGTGGTTGTTGGTTATCCAGGATCGAACTCCCTGGGAAGTGGTTCAGTGTAAGGAGTTCAAGGGTTTCCTTTCCAGATTCAGCAAATGAGCCATCTGGACGTTTTACCATACCAAATTCTCTTGCCGGCTTTCTGGAAATGATCTTTTGGATTATAGTGCTGCTAGGTAAGTCAGTAATACTCTCGCAGAACCTCCTCCAAGATTCCCTTTTTGCCCTTCTGATTTCTTTATTATAGTCCGTTAGCGCAGATCTATATTGTTCCCAGTTGCCCGAATCTTTAGCTCGATTACAGAGGCGTCGAACTTCTTTTCTCATTTTATCTAATTTTTTGTTCCACCAAGATGCCCCTCTGTTGTCTTTTTTCGTTTTTAGTGGAGAGTTTTCATGATATGCTGAAATAATTGCGCTCCGGGTCTGTTCCGCCGCAATTTCTATTTCATCACGATTCCTGATTGTGGTGAGAGTGGATTGAAGGTGTGCCTGGAGGGATTGTTTATACCCACTCCAGTTAGTACACCTAGGATCCCTGTACTTCACCACAGGTCTTGGTCCAGTTTCTATGTTAAATAGAATGTGTCTGTGGTCTGAACACGAGGGTTCAGAGGATACTTTCCAATCAGTAATCTTGTTGCTCACAAAGCTTGAGCTGATTGTTAAATCCAGTACCTCTCTTCTATTTCTAGTGACAAAGGTTGGTTCCGTTCCAATGTTATTCACAATTAGCCCTTCACCTAGTATGTATTCAAAAAGTGACTCACCTCTTTGGTTAATGTCTGTGCTGCCCCATGCCGTATGGTGGGAATTTGCATCACATCCAATAACAAGGTGAATGTTGTTCCTCTTGCTGTAGGCGATTAACGACCTAACCGCAGGTGGAGGAGGTTGAACAGCACCCCTGTCTCCCGGGAAGTATGCAGAACAGGCTATTACGTCCATTCTGCTTTCCCCCACCGGTAGCGATAAGCGGATGGCTACAACATCCTGGGTGCAGTAACTTGAGAGTACAAAGTAATTGATGTTATTTCTGATCAAGATACAGGCTCTGGGTCTTTCTCCAGAGCCGACTGATACTATCTTGCCAGAAGTGTTTCCTAGTCCGTTTACTCGGCCTGTATTGGTTGTCCAAGGTTCCTGGATAAGGGCAATGTCAATCTGCCCTTCCTTGAATCTTCTGCCAAGGACGTATGTGGCGGCCTTGGCATGTTATAGATTCGCCTGTAGGCACCTGATGTGCGTAGACTTCAGGTTGATTCCTTCTGCGACTACCTTAAAGGAGGGTTTGACAGTTTCACTTTCGCAGGGATTCTTTACCCGCTGGTCATGTGAACTGCCGTTGGACTGTAGACGTTTTCCCATTTCAGCTCGCTCAGAGAAAGTTTGTTGAACCCTCTCCGGCGGCTGGTTGGTGTCACGTCGTTCCAACACTGACTGCAAGTCGGTTTCATATGGTATTCCGCTCTTGAGTGAACGGCTAAGGAGCTTTGTTGCAGCCTTCCTTAGCTGTTCTCTTTCAGAGGAGAGGTTGTCCAAAGCTTTGGATTCCTCTTCCCCTGAATTATCTTCTCCTTCGGACTCAGGAACCGGCTTTAACAGCTCCCTTTCCTGATCCGACGGGATCGGACATGCTTGTGGAGTGGAATTTATCCCAGTCTCCAAGGGTTCTTCAATTTGAAGATCGAGGGTTGTACCCCTCTCGTTGGGTTTTTTAGAAGAGAGATTGCCCAAAGCTTTGGGCTCCTCCTTCTCTGATTTGTCCTCTCTTTCGGACTCAGGAATCGGCTTTAACAGCTCCCTTTCCTGATCCGGTGGGATCGGGCGTGTTTGCGGAGTGGGATTTATCCCAATATCCATAGGTTCTTCGATTTGAAGATCGAGGGTTGTACACGAAGCTTCTCTCAAGATCGTCCGTGCGCGGCTCAATGTCGCATCCTGCCCGAGGTGACCCTGCGTTCGGCCAAACACGGCGGATCTAGACAAGGTAAGTCGATAAAATCCTCCAAGCCAAGGTGTACGCAACCCGTGCCGAAGGCTGAATGGCACCGGGGCGAAAGGTGTCACTAACGGGGCCTCCGGAAAACTGGGCAATCTTCCGGAGTATTTTGCCTTACCACAGCAATGCAGGGCTCTACTGTGGCGGACCAACATTCCTTTGCTACTCGTGGGAACCATATGGTGAAAACGACTAACAAAAATAAACCAAACGAGAGGTGTACAACCTCTCGTTTGGTTTATTTTTGTTAGTCGTTTTCACCATATGGTTCCCACGAGTAGCAAAGGAATGTTGGTCCGCCACAGTAGAGCCCTGCATTGCTGTGGTAAGGCAAAATACTCCGGAAGATTGCCCAGTTTTCCGGAGGCCCCGTTAGTGACACCTTTCGCCCCGGTGCCATTCAGCCTTCGGCACGGGTTGCGTACACCTTGGCTTGGAGGATTTTATCGACTTACCTTGTCTAGATCCGCCGTGTTTGGCCGAACGCAGGGTCACCTCGGGCAGGATGCGACATTGAGCCGCGCACGGACGATCTTGAGAGAAGCTTCATAGAGGATGGCCATTTTCCCTCAGCTTTTCTCGTAGAGTCAGTGGCCAAGTAGCTGACTCCTTGACCCCAGACTCATGGTTAGTGGTCGGAGGAATATAAGGTGAAACATATAAATTATCTGGAACTTCTGGGGGTATTCAATGCTCTTAAATGTTTTGTCAAAGATTGTAGATCATGTAACGTGTTAATTAGAGTAGACAACACAGCAGCACTATCGTACATTAATAGGATGGGGAGCATTAAATTTCCAGTTTTAAGTCAATTATCTAGATCCATTTGGCAATGGTGCGAGAAGAGAAATATTTGGCTTTATGCCTCTTATATTAGTTCTAAAGATAATTCTGAAGCAGATAAAGAATCACGAATTTTGCCCAGTGAAACAGAATGGGAACTAAACCGAGAGGCGTTTACCTTAATAGAAAATAGATTTGTCTCTCCTGTGATAGAATGTTTGCTTCAAACATCAATAAAAAATGTGTTAAATATGTATCATGGAGGCCAGACCCAGACGCTTTTGCGGTAGATCCATTTAGCATAAATTGGTCAAAATTCTACTTCTATGCTTTTCCCCCATTCTCAATGATTTTACGCACATTAAATAAAATTATTGCCAATAATGCGGAGGGTATCTTAGTGGTTTCAGGTTGGAATACTCAGCCATATGGTATCCTCTTTTCTGTAGTTTATTAGTTACGGATCCTTCGATTCTTAAATTCTTTAAAAGTTTACTTACCTCTCCTTCCAGCGAGGTCAGTCCACTCCCACACAGAATTAACCTGATAGTAGGGAGGGTATCAGGGGCAAGAATATAATTATTATGACCTATTTCCTTTGTTACAGGACGTACCTTTATTTGCAAAACCAGTATTTCCTGGTGGTGGTAGTATGATTAGAGAAGCTCTTCTGAGAAAAAATTCTCCAGAGTCAGCAATCCTGATACTAATGGAATCTTTGACAAAAGCAACAATTAACCAATATGAAAGTGTTTATCGAGCTTGGTGGGATTTCTGCAATCAAAATAATTTTGACAAATTTCAAGCAGGCGAAACAGAGGTTATTAAGTTTTTGGAGCACCAATTTCAAACCAAGCAGATCTATTATGGGTCTTTTAATGTATGTAGGTCTGCTCTTTCTTTGATTTTACCAGGAGACACAGGAAAAAATTTAAATATTAAGAGGTTCTTAAAAGGAATTTTGAGATTAAGGCCCCCCAGGAGGAGGTACAACTTTACCTGGAATCCGCAAACTGTGCTATCTCTTCTAGAAAAGAAAGTACCTAATGATACGCTTCCACTCATGGTACTTACTAAAAAGGTCGCTACTCTCCTAGCACTAATAACAGGACATCGAATTCAGACATTAACGAAGATTAAAGTGGAAAACATAATAATTTCTCCAGACGAGATGCAAATTATTATACCAGAACACATTAAAACAACAAGTGCCAAAAATGAACAACCTTGTCTACATGTACCATATTTTTATGATAGACCAGGGATTTGTGCAGCTTCGGCGTTAGAAGTTTACATTCAGAAAACAGCAGAAATCAGAAGTGGGGCCCAAGAATATCTATTTATACTGCCACGGAAACCTCACAACACTGCAACGGCAAACACGATCAGTCGCTGGATAAAACAGACATTGGCTGAAGCAGGAATAAATACAAGCATTTTCTCAGGTTACACTACACGACATGCCGCCACTTCTGCAGCAAATAGAAATGGCATAACTCTAGAATTGATCAGGAGAACAGCTGGATGGTCTAAAGACTCGGAAGTCTTTGCTCGCTTTTATAATAGACCTCTCCAAGAGGACAACTTATCTTTCGCAAAGGCAGTAGTGAAGACTGATATATAAATATATAACTACCTTTTTATTTTGTCGAATATTTTAATAAATACCTAGTTTAAAATATTCGTTTAATCTTTAATCTGCAAAAACCGCTTAATCTTTGAACATCTACTCAGTGGTCTCAAGGACGAGGCGCTGATATATAATTACTCGATTAAACGAACTTACCTGTGAAGTTCAATCGTAATTATATGAGGCGCCTCGTCCGCAGAGATCACTCCCACCTCGTCCGTAATTTAAAAATAAATGATTTAAAAAACCCAATTTGCGGTTTTTTCAAACTTTCAAATAAATGAAGATGGAACCGTAGGTAAAGTAGACACCCTGTCAAAAAAATCTCATCAATCCGTATTGAAAATTATCAAAAATTAATAAGTATCTATGAGAACCTATATGGTCAATAAGTTTCTATAAGAGTTAGGTAAAGTTGCTGTTGAAATTGTTATCAGTTTATATCCGAACTGACCAGCAAAATGAGTCAAGCCATATCCATTTGTAAATCCAAACATTTACTTATACCACATCAATGAGAATTTAACGGCACAGTATCTAATGTAATTCGTGCGGCTTTCCGTGATTAAAAGACAAGTGTTTCTTTAAGAAACGGGCTGCATTAGGTTAGAACAGTTTTGATTTGCAATTGAAGATTACAAATTATAATGTTTGAATAGGGATTTATGAGATCAGTATCTATGAGTATTAATGTTTTTTTTCAGTAATATATTAAATGTGTTTTCATTTGTTTAAATGGGTAAAAAGAAAGGTCAGTTTTCAACTGCAATTACAAATACAAGTTTAATCGCTTCGAAAGGGTTATATGCGATCGATTTCTAAAAGTATTTATGCTGTTTTCCGAATATAGTTATGATGAGGTTTAATCAGTAACAAATTGTTAACTACTTGTTATGATATGGTCGGAAATTCCAAGTACACATTTAGTATTCCTTCAAGAGGATTGATGAGAGCAGTTTCTACGAGTATCTATTTGTTGTTCCTATAGTAAATTATATAAGTCTTTATCAGTACAGATTCGGATCTAATTTAAATATGAAAATTATATCAGAATAAAGCAACCAAATATTTTAAACACTATCTATTTGTAAATCCACACATTTACTTATACTATCTCAATGAGAATTTATGAGAACAGTATCTAATGTAAAACGTGCGCCTTTCCGTGGTTAAATGGCAAGAGTATCTATAATAAACGAGCTGCATTAGGTTAGAACAGTTTTGATTTGCAATTGAAGATTCAAAATTATAATGTTTGAATAGGGATTTATGAGATCAGTTTCTATGAGTATTAATGTTTTTTTTTTCAGTAATATATTAAATGTGTTTTCATTTGTTTAAATGGGTAAAAAGAAAGGTTAGTTTTCAACTGCAATTACAAATACAAGTTTAATCACTTCGAATGGGGTTATATGCGATCAATTTCTAAAAGTATTTATGCTGTTTTCCGGATATAATTGTGATGAGGTTTAATCAGTAACAAATTGTTCACTACGTGTTATGATACGGTCGGAAATTCCAAGTACACATTTGGTATTCCTTCAAGAGGATTGATGAGAGCAGTTTCTACGAGTATCTATTTGTTGTTCCTCTAGTAAATTATATAAGTCTTTATCAGTAAAGATTCGGATCTAATTTAAATATGAAAATTATATCAGAATAAAGCAACCAAATATTTTAAACAGTATCTATTTGTAAATCCAGACATTTACTTATACTATCTCAATGAGAATTTATGAGAACAGTATCTAATGTAAAACGTGCGGCTTTTCGTGGTTAAAGGGCAAGTGTTTCTATAAGAAACGAGATGCATTAGGTTAGAACAGTTTTGATTTGCAATTGCAGATTACAAATTATAATGTTTAAATAGGGATTTATGAGATCAGTTTCTATGAGTATTAATGTTTTTTTTCAGTAATATATTAAATGTGTTTACATTTGTTTGAATGGGTAAAAAGGAAGGTCAGTTTTCAACTGCAATTACAAATATAAGTTTAATCACTTCGAATGGGGTTATATGCGATCAATTTCTAACAGTATTTATGCTGTTTTCCGAATATAATTGTGATGAGGTTTAATCCGTAACAAATTGTTCACTACATGTTACGATATGGTCGGAAATTCCAGGTACATATTTAGTATTCCTTAAAGAGGATTGATGAGAGCAGTTTCTACGAGTATTTATTTGCTGTTCCTACAGTAAATTATATAAGTCTTTATCAGTATGCATTCGGATTTAATTTAAATACAAAAATCATATCAGAATGAAACCCCAAATATTTTAAACAGTGTCCACTTGTAAATCCAAACATTCAAAGATAATATTATAATGAAAATCCATCAGAACAGTATCTAATGTAACGTGTGCGGTTTTCCGTGGCTAAATTTTAAAATGATTTGCAATAAATAAGCTTTAACGGATTCGAACAGTTTTCGTTTGCATTTCCAGATGAATAGTTTTAATTGTTAGGGATCTATGAGGTCAGTGTAACGTTTTTTTTTTTTCAATAAAATGTGTTTTTATTGGAAAAAAAACATTACACAAAGACACTGATCTCATAGTTCCCTATTTAACAATTATAATTATTCATCTGGAATTGCAAATTAAAACTGTTCAAATCCGTTAAAGCTATTTATTAAAAATACTTTTAAAATTTAGCCACGGAAAGCCGCACGCGTTACATTAGATACTGTTCTGATTGGTTCTCATTAAAATATATCTTTAAATGTTTGGATTTACAAGTGGATACTGTTTAAAATATTTGGTTGTGTCATGCTGATATAATTTTTGTATTTAAAGTATCTCATAGAAACTGCTATCATCAATCATTTCGAAGGAATACTAAATATGTACCTGGAATTTCCAACCATATCGTAACATGTGGTGAACAATTTGTTACTGATCAAACCTCATCACAATTATATTCGGAAAACAGCATAAATACTGTTAGAAACTGATCGCATATAACCCCATTCGAAGTGATTAAACTTGTATTTGTAACTACAGTTGAAAACTGACCTTTCTTTTTACCCATTCAAACAAATGAAAACACATTTAATATATTTATTACTGAAAAAAAAAACATTAATACTCATAGAAACTGATCTCATAAATCCCTATTCAAACATTATAATTTGTAATCTTTAATTGCAAATCAAAACTGTTCTAACCTAATACAGCTCGTTTCTTATAGAAACTCTTGCCATTTAACCACGGAAAGCCGCACGTTTTACATTAGATACTGTCCTCATAAATTCTCATTGATGTGGTATAAGTAAATGTCTGGATTTACAAATAGATACTGTTTAAAATATTTAGTTGCTTTATTCTGATATAATTTTCATATTTAAATTAGATCCGAATGCATACTGATAAAGACTTATATAATTTACTATTGACACAACAAATACATACTCGTAGAAACTGCTATTATCAATCCTTTCGAAGTAATACTAAATATGTACCTGGAATTTCCACACGTAACATGTAGTGAACAATTTGTTACTGAGCAAACCTCATCACAATTATATTCGGAAAACAGCATAAATACTGTTAGAAATTGATCGCATATAATCCCATTCGAAGTGGTTAAACTTGTATTTGTAATTGCAGTTGAAAACTGACCTTTCTTTTTACCCATTCAAACAAATGAAAACACATTTAATATATTACTAAAAAAAAAACATTAATACTCATAGAAACTGATCTCATAAATCCCTATTCAAACATTATAATTTGTAATCTTCAATTGCAAATCAAAACTGTTCTAACCTAATGCAGCTCGTTTCTTATAGAAACTCTTGCCATTTAACCACAGTAAGCCGCACGTTTTACATTAGATACTGTCCTCATAAATTCTCATTGAGATAGTATAAGTAAATGTCTGGATTTACAAATAGATACTGTTTAAAATATTTGGTTGCTTTATTCTGATATAATTTTCATATTTAAATTAGATCCGAATGCATACTGATAAAGACTTATATAATTTACTATTGGCACAACAAATACATACTCGTAAAAACTGCTATCATCAATCCTTTCGAAGTAATACTAAATATGTACCTGGAATTTACGACCATATCGTAACATGTAGTGAACAATTTGTTACTGATCAAACCTCATCACAATTATATTCGGAAAACAGCATAAATACTGTTAGAAATTGATCGCATATAACCCCATTCGAACTGATTAAATTTGTATTTGTAATTTTAGTTGAAAACTGACCTTTCTTTTTACCCATTCAAACATATGAAAACAGATTTAATATATTACTGAAAAAAAAACATTAATACTCATAGAAACTGATCTCATAAATCCCTATTCAAACATTATAATTTGTAATCTTCAATTGCAAATCAAAACTGTTCTAACCTAATGCAGCTCGTTTCTTATAGAAACACTTGCCATTTAACCACGGAAAGCCGTACGTTTTACATTAGATACTGTTCTCATAAATTCTCATTGAGATAGTATAAGTAAATGTAAAGACTTATATAATTTTTTAGAGGAACAACAAATAGATACTCGTAGAAACTGCTCTCATCAATCCTTTTGAAGGAATACTAAATGTGTACTTGGAATTTCCGACCATATCATAACAAGTAGTGAACAATTTGTTACTGATTAAACCTCATCACAATTATATTCGGAAAACAGAATAAATTCTTTTAGAAATTAATCGCATATAACCCCATTCAAAGTGATTAAACTTGTATTTGTAATTGCAGTTGAAAACTGACCTTTCTTTTTACCCATTCAAACAAATGAAAACACATGTAATATATTACTGAAAAAAAACATTAATACTCATAGAAACTGATCTCATAAATCCCTATTCAAACATTATAATTAGTAATCTTCAATTGCAAGTCAAAACTGTCCTAACCTAATGCAGCTCGTTTCTTATAGAAACACTTGCCATTTAACCACGGAAAGTCGCACGTTTTACCTTAGATACTGTTCTCATAAATTCTCATTGATGTGGTATAAGTAAATGTTTGCTGCTCCATTCTGGTAGAAACTGATAGAAATTTCAGCAGCAACTTTAACTCCAGGCTCCAGTAGAGGGAGCTGTATACGTGTCGCTAATTCATATCTAATCTAATGTGACCTAAGGAACTGACGTGTGTTTGTTAAATTAAAAGTAAAGCAGTCTCTTTCACTGCTAACTCATTGATTGCTTCTAGGCTAGAACAAGAACACCCGAGGAAACACCCGTATTTTGTGTTTACCACAATATTAGTATTTCTATTTGAAATATGCAATTTAAAACTGTACATTTGTCGGCATGCATATCCAAATTAATACTAATAAAAAAGCAAAATGGAAGTTTACAATAAAAATACATCTGTAAAATATACAATTGAAGCTGTACATTTGTTGACATGTATATCCACATTAATACTAATAAAAAGACAATGTTGAAATTTACAATAAAAACATGTTGATAAATGGTGTGTTACATACGATAGATACTGGAGAAAGGACGGACTGGAACTCTTATGATATTACTTATAGAAAAGTTTAGAATCTCTTTAAAGTTGTATCTGTAATTCCATATGTTTACAGATATAAGGGCAAGGGTGCATTTGCAGACACTAAACTGTAGATTTGTTGATGTATATTTCATATAAGTACTCATGAAAGGGCAACATAATAATTCCAAATAGCTCATTCGGAATTACTGTTTCATAACCGATTTAAAACTTAATAAAACAGATAAAATCTTGTCTGTATAATACTAATATAACTTATAGGAACGATAAAACCGCATCACTTTTTTTTTATAAGTTTCTATGTGGAATTTTTGGCAGGGCATCTGTACCTTAACAGATACCTGTCTTTTTTACCTTTAAAATATGTGACCATCTAGTACAGGCAAGCACTACTACTCAGTGATCTCTGCGGACGAGGCGCCTCATAATTACGATTGAACTTCACAGGTAAGTTCGTTTAATCGAGTAATTTGATAGATATTTTATCTCATAAAATATCTTTTATGAAAGATCTTTGTCAAAGAATTTTTATAGTCTAATGATGGCCTAAGCAATTTGTTTGAAAGTCGTTTAAAATTCCCGCCTGTACCAAAAAGGCGGGAATACAGCGCTGTCTGCGACGTAATGTTTGCTGTTTGAAAAAATACTGAGTTTCCTATCTATATATAATATATGTCTTTAATCTATGTCGTGGACTTCATCGCTCCCAAGGAGGTTGATATTTATATTCTACCTCCATGATCGCTCCCCGTAGTTGTCGGACGACAAAATAGAGGGTATTTACCAACCATGGAGGTAGAATATAAATATTTAACCTCCTTATTACTAACGAGGTCTAAAGTATACGTACGGTTTGTTTGGACATACAATAAATGTTCGAGGGACGCAGTGGAGGTGCATTTGTTGGCCCTATAGTTGCCAAGATTTGCAGTGGAGTACTGCTTTGAGGGATACAATTAATGAATGAATATTGTCTTTTATTGCCGTTCTATTATTAGTTGAGCTGAAATCTATTAGTTAAATTACTGTAGAAGTAGTAATAAATTATATTATATTTAAAAACGGAGTAAATGCTGCTCTATACATTTTTAAAATATTCGCAAATTCCATAACGTTAAGTTAAAGTGACTCCCATGCGGACTAGTTGCTTCAATCTGTTCTGGCCATGTGCCACGCCAACTTTTCCAGTCTGTCCTTATGGACCAAAATCACAGATCAAACAAACCAGATGTTTCACTTAATAGTGTTCCCTATGTAACAAGTTTCATTTTTTGTCGTGTGACGTATACCTTCCAGGATTCTGCGCAGAAGACATAGACAGAGCAACCTAGCGGTTGACATGAAAGTTAAGACCAGCGAGTATAATCTTACAGGAGGGAGTGTTTAGTACTGAAATCTCAGAGATGGAAGTTGTCATCAGCTACAAAAGTGATATTAATTATTTTGGTATGTGGTGTATTGTATTGAAGCTTAGAGTTGTTATTGTTATACATTTAAGTGGTTTTTTGAGTATTTATTAGGTGACTTTTAATTATTGTTACGTGTCATCAGCTCCCTCCTGTGACTATACTCGCTGGTTAAGACTGCTTGGTATATCCCAGATAGCATTTATTATTCCACGAATGTACATTTTGCATTCCGAATGTTCTAATTGCATTCTGTACTTGCCATGTATGTTCCCTCAACATTCCCATATAAATAATATTTTCACATATACAATATGATTATACATACGATATAAATGGAATATACAGAAAAGTTTATATTCACAGTCGCATATACTGTGTACACGTATCAGGGAACGTTCTTCGTATATGTGTTCATGTACATCGTATAAACATTCGTCAATGATTTTATCTGTAAAATACAGGTATATTTTTTGTAGAAATATTTGCATCGCCCGAGCGCCGAGCCGACAGTAATATCATCAAAAGTTCAGCACTTTTAACGCGAACGCTGATTGGTTCGATTTTTGAACTAATAAAAATAAACCTGCATCACAACTGATGAGACAGCAATGCTAGTTTTATAGTACCTATCTACCTACCTACCTACAAAAATAATAATGATATTTCTCTATCTATATAGATTTGATTTAAGTACATTTATAATCATCCCCTGTGCGGTGTATGACGTTTCATAAATTTTAAATCGTTCGTCAATATTATTGTATATATGAAATATGTTTTAAATTTTGAATCCAGACTTTAGATTTGTGATCGAATATTGAATAATAATGAATATGAAATATTAAATAATAATGAATGAAATATTAAATAATAATGAATAATAACCCTGTTTTAATTTATGTACTGTGTTCAATTTATTAGTAACTATCTCGGTAACTATCGGCATTTCTTAAGCAGATAGTTCAGACTTAGAATAGGTATTTAATTACTTTTTATCTTTTATATTTAGATTTCCGCTTTCCATGTCATTACAATCCCCTTGTAGAATTTTTTAAATGCGCGCCACGGTCCTTAGGTTAGTGCGCATGCTCCACGGTTAGTCACGATTCTGCTGTCAAATGCAAATGTCGATTTCTTCAATTTGTGTTTTGTTTTTTGTTTTGCCGTGATTTATTAATTAGTCCAAGTATACATTAATTGCATTGCAGTAAGTATTTTACAATTATTGTATACAATATAACTACCACATAGTTTTGTTGTCATTTGCAGATATTTTATATTTAGACACTAAAGTTTAATGTGTATCCCTTTGTACATATTATACTAAGCATACCACCTATATTAGTTATAATAATTGCGGCGTTGGTAGGTATCGATTTTTAGAAAAGAAACTGAGGTGTCTTTGTAATGGTCTCGGTCCACGAAAAGGAAGCTTGGTGGTCACCATTCAAACAATTGACCGATCATTGAAAATGCAGATGAAATGTGAACACTTTACGGGGTGTTTAAATCTTATTTTCAAGAAGGTAGGTTCGATCTATTTCAATATTAAGGAGCTTTTGTTTATTTAAATCACAACCATTGGATTTGATTACAACATACGAGTTGTGATAGGTATTTACCTATTTGTAGTAATTTGCTTTATACCTATCTCAGAGGATTATAGAAGAGCTGCAATTAATTGAAAAGGGCAGAGATCTGATGTACAGAGTGAATAAAAACAAATCAAAGGACTATGTACAAAAAGCACGTCGGATGATATCGCAGAACATTGGAAGCCGTCGACTTCCCAAGAAATTTTGTCTTTACTAGAAGTTGAAAGAAGATAGGTATGTTGTTCTTTTAATAACTCTGGTAGGCATTTAAAATCAAGTACCTGAAATTTCGAACGTTCACTTGAACGAATTTCATATGAAAAAGAAAAATTAATAAAAGCCACACCTTCGATTTAGGTGTAAAAACTTAAGTATTGTGGATATTTATTGTCAGCAAATGTGGCAATGAAGTGTTTATGCCTAAGTCGATATGTGGTTTTTACTAACTTTTCTTTTTCATCTAAAATTCATTCAAGTGAACGTTCGAAACTTCAGGTACATATAAAATCACACGTTAAACAAATCCTCGTCATAATATGATACTCTCAACTATGACAGCGGGTACCGATATTCCTGATCTTTGACATTTCATATCTCAAAAACTGGCGATTTTCAGATATTGTGCCCATGAAAAATTTTGATCAGGATATTATGAAGTACAACATACTACATTTTCAGTACTGTACCTTCTTTTCCATTTATTTTGTGCCTGCCGTGTCCTTTCTTGTATATACAAAAAAATGTTGAGTATTCTATAATTAACATTTTTAACAAATTGCCGGACAACATAAAAAATCTCACTTTAAAAACATTAAAACTAGAACTCAAACGGATACTAATAAAAAAGGCTTACTATACGGTGGACGAATATTTCACTGATGTTTTAATACATTAATAAAAAACTTACTTTTGTACTCTCAAACTAGGCTGTTCTCAAATTTATCATTGTATTGTATTGTTATACCATTTTAATATTTTAACCAAACACATTTTTATCCAAACTAGGCATATTATCTATTTTAAAATTAACTTTAATTACTGTTGTCGTCCTCTATTTATTTTCACTGTTACCATTTGTTAGTGTTTCAATTTTATTATGATATGTATTTTTTACATTAATATTAACTATATTCTTTTTTTCTGTTGTATTCTCTTAATGTTTTTGACGTGTTCTACATCCAATGAGGTATTGTATGTAAAAAGGAACAAATAAATGTATCTATCTATCTATGATAATATCAATTTGTTTAATTTATGTTTGATCAGTTTTATTTTTTCTGTAAGATCTTTGTAAGATGTTTTTATATTTTTCAGCTTTATCATGGCCAGTTTTTAAAGAGAAATAAGTACCTATTCAAATATAATACAATGTATTTTCTTTTGTAGTTGGACTAGCACGTGTATCTCCTCCTCTGGACAGGAAGGAAATACCTTCTTAAAAATTGGAAAAGCCAAAAGAAAGTATTCCGCCAATAGGATCAGTCACAGATGATGTGTTGAGAATGAAAAGTGGACTTTCGCAATTACAAGTATCACCATCGGCAACACCTGGACACTTGGTTTTGACAATGTAAGCCCTCCAATTTTTACTATTTTTTACTTACTGACAAAAAATTCGTTATAGTAAAATATGACAGTTCATAAGTTGCAAAGAAAATTTTTTTGTTAAAAAAAATCTCAATTGAAATTTTTGTCACAATTGTTTTTATTATTACAATTCATTTTTGTAACAAAAAATAAAAATATATTTAAAGTAACACAACTGTTTTATTTATACCTCTTCCTATTTTATAATTTAAGATGCATACTTAATTGTTACAACAATGTAAAGTAATTAATAAAATAAAATCATGTTTTGTTCTTGGCAATTTAAAACACGATTTGAAATAGATAAAACTTTAAGGTAGTGTAATATGATCATTAGCTTTTTTCATAAATAACACGTTAAATATGATTTTTAAGCTGAAGTTTTAGAGTGATAAATGTTTGATCCATTTTAAAATGGTTTTTAACAGATCTTATTAACGTAAAACTATTTTTTTTACATATATTCGTGGACCTTTGTAAAGTATTGTTATAGCAAATACAGTTTTATTTAAGTTTATTTAGCATTTGTGTGCTCCATTCAATAAAATTTGATGAATAAAACATTTGACTTTAGTGGAAAACTGATAGTAAAAACAAATTTTCTGTGCATATATTCCACATTTACTTACGTAATATTCTTCACAAGGAATGTGAAATGTGGAAAATTAGAATAAGTACCTAATAATTGACTGTAACAATTAAACTTTAAAATTAGATATTGGATTTATTATATGCAAGTACTTCACTCATATCATGTATTCTCTTGAGTTTAATTATTATAATAATTTATTATTTGCTATAATCATAGATGAGTCGCTGCGTCATACTGAACATATTCAGAATGAAGCAGCGACTCATCAATGATTACAATAAGTAATAAATTTTTATAATAATTAAACTTTGAAGAAAATACATGACATGAGTGAAGTACTTATAGCTGCCACTGATACTAAATGTTCATTCCTACAATATACATGCATCATAGATTTATGATCCATGTATAACATACCAGGCACCTACGGCTTAATTCCTGCGAAGGTAGTACTCATATACCATGAACATGCAGTGTACATTGTGAATGTAGGATGGACCTTCCTCCTATATACCTCATGTATCTATCAGTATGTCAATATACGTTTCTGGTTCATATCAAGTTCCGTTTTGGTCTATGGGTACGTTGTAGGAATCTTACTCGTATATCGAGAGGCGGTCATCTGTACGTCTCTCTGACATTCAGATTTTCTACACGGAATACAAAATGAATATTCATTCTTAGTTCCATGGGTACATAAAGTACGTTCCGAGCACATGCTCTGAATGTAAAAATGCTATCTGGGATGCGCAGATCACTACACAAATTGGTACCTTCCAGGAGTTGATTTATTATCTAAACCATGAAACGTCATAAGTGAAACATCTGGTTTGTTTGATCTGTGCCAAAATAGTGTGACGTTTCACTCCCACTCTAACTATTTCATCCTATTTCTCACATCGACCTTATCGCCACTGACCATGGTTAAAATTGAATTTGAAATTTCATAAAATCTGTGACTATTTAACTATTGAATTATCATCATAATGTTTTAACTTTAAAAGCTGCGCCTTCTTGTAATAATACTGTAATTTTTAAGTCCTTGAAATTTTTTCAGAAATTAATTGTTTATTGCGCACGCGTAATACGTATGTCGGGCATAACTCCATCTTCTTATTTTTATTTGTTTTCCTGGTTGAAGTTTAAGGTTATGTATAGTGGATTGTTTCTTTTATAACTCTCAAGGATTTTACAGTATTTAAACTGTTTGAATATCAAAAATGGTCCAAAAATTACATTTTTCTGCGATTGCTCAACTTTTTTAAGGATAAAGAAACACTCATGGTCAAGGCAGAAAGTTCTGTTGAAGCGCGAAGCGGGCCGCATGAGAGGAATGATTATGATCCTGAAGTACTGATTGTTAAGGGAGAAGTTCATGCTCGCATGAGAGATAGAATCTATAAAGTAGAGGTGTGTGCTTTTTTTAAAAAATTTATATATTTTACTTTAAATGTAATTGTTTTCAGATATTTTTGAATAACGATAAAAATATAACCGATGCAGAATGTACTTGTCCAAGGGGATTATGGTTATGCCATCATATGGCTGCTCTGGCTCTCTTTGTACACTATAATATTTCTGTAAGAGTACGAACATGCCAAAGATGCTACGCAGCAATTGAAGTTCAGGCCGCAGTTTCAGTCGATGCATTGAAGCCATCAATTTGTACTAGGACCAGTTCACCCTGTTAGCATCGACGGTATGTGCGGTTATATTTAAATGTATAGATTTGTTTTACACATTGATGGCTTCGATGCATCTACTGAATTTGCGGTCTGAACTTCTAGCTGCGTAGCAACTTCGGCATGTTCGTACCGTAACAAATGAAGCGTGCTCATGGAATATGTCGTATTTACTAGACAGTTCAATTTTAAACTATTTTAATCATATAGATATTTAATAGAAATAAGTTCTGAATAAATGATACAATATGTAATTTATTTGTTAAAAAATATTATTTTGGGTATTCAGCAGATAACTTTCAAAGAAAACATTCGTTTCTTTCATATACCATTGGTGCAAGTCTGACCAAAAAAGGAAGCTCGACAAGACTCCCCCTACGGTGACTTGTCGACTTCTTTCATACACCTACCATATCTAAGATTCAGCATGAAAAGCAATAAAACAACCACTCTTTCTATATATTGATGATTCAAGTCTGATCATGCTAATATATATAATATTAAGCATCTCTAGCCCTACCTAGAGGATACTATCTCACAATCAAACGTTTATTACATTTCAAAGTCAAGAAAATACTAAAAAGCACAAAGAAAATAGTTATAAAATTTCGCTCACCGCATGCATGTCCAATAATTGAAGTATATCATATTTTCGATGGATTAATTCCTTTAAACATTGTACAATCTTTTTCGTTCTCTTTAGAACTCGTCAGAAGGATATAAATCCAATTCGAAATAAAAGTTACTATTATAAAAAAAAATGAAATATTTTCATGTCAAAAAACTGACAGGAAGACATCTATTTACTTGACAAATATATTAAAAATAATAAAAAACAAACATTCCTTTAGAGCCCCAAAACTCGTATAGTTTAATAAATAAATACCTATTATTTCTCCTTACATCATTGTTAAAAAATATTATTTTGGGTATTCAGCAGATAACTTTCAAAGAAAACATTCGTTTCTTTCATATACCATTGGTGCAAGTCTGACCAAAAAAGGAAGCTCGACAAGACTCCCCCTACGGTGACTTGTCGACTTCTTTCATACACCTACCATATCTAAGATTCAGCATGAAAAGCAATAAAACAACCACTCTTTCTATATATTGATGATTCAAGTCTGATCATGCTAATATATATAATATTAAGCATCTCTAGCCCTACCTAGAGGATACTATCTCACAATCAAACGTTTATTACATTTCAAAGTCAAGAAAATACTAAAAAGCACAAAGAAAATAGTTATAAAATTTCGCTCACCGCATGCATGTCCAATAATTGAAGTATATCATATTTTCGATGGATTAATTCCTTTAAACATTGTACAATCTTTTTCGTTCTCTTTAGAACTCGTCAGAAGGATATAAATCCAATTCGAAATAAAAGTTACTATTATAAAATAAAAATGAAATATTTTCATGTCAAAAAACTGACAGGAAGACATCTATTTACTTGACAAATATATTAAAAATAATAAAAAACAAACATTCCTTTAGAGCCCCAAAACTCGTATAGTTTAATAAATAAATACCTATTATTTCTCCTTACATCATTGTTAAAAAATATTATTTTGGGTATTCAGCAGATAACTTTCAAAGAAAACATTCGTTTCTTTCATATACCATTGGTGCAAGTCTGACCAAAAAAGGAAAATCGACAAGACTCCCCCTACGGTGACTTGTCGACTTCTTTCATACACCTACCATATCTAAGATTCAGCATGAAAAGCAATAAAACAACCACTCGTTCTATATATTGATGATTCAAGTCTTATCATGCTAATATATATTAGTTCCACGTCCAGTGGTAACGACAAAAAAATTTTAAAAATTTTTTATTGTTCAGATAGGCTTAGAATGTCATGAAACGTCGAGATTTTAAGTTTGAGCGAAAAAAAAATTTTCTGTCTGTCTGTCGGTCTGTAACTTTTTTTGTGCGCACGTTTACTCTGGAACCGTTTGAGATATTGACTTGAAATTTGGTACACATATGTACTTTAACGAGTTCTGGAACTAGATTATATTTTCATCTTGTTCCGTCCAAGGGTTGGGGGGTAAATTTGGGGTAAATAGGTAAATCAAGCAGGTAAGAGTTCATAAAATTGGTATTCAGTATATACAAGAGAAGCTAAGGTCTCAAAAAAAATTTTGGCATTAGTCACCCCCATTGCCACCCCCACCAGTAGTTAAGTAGTGCCGATTCTAATTCACTTCAAGCCAATTTCCCATAAGAGATAACATGGGGCGTGTCGCGGAAAAATCGAAATTTTCAAATGGTTCCAGCCCCCGGGAGGCCCCGCCTCTCATCAGTTCTAGAACCTATGACCTAGGACCTAATGGGAGGGGGAGTGGGGAGATGGGATCTTCTTATATGATAGCTCCTAAGACCTAATGGGAGGGGAGAGATGGGATCTTCTTATATGATAAGTCCTAAGACCTAATGGGAGGGGAGAGATGGGAGATTGAATATCTGAGCTTATATATTAGATTATAGCTAAAGATAAGAGATTATATCTACAAGGGTGTGGCTAAGAGTATATACAGGGTGTATCTAGTAATAAAAATAAGATGGCTACCTTTTATTGTTTATAGTTATTGACGAATAGTATTGCATGTTTACGTTAGAGGGCGTGGCTAAGAGTATACAGGGTGTATCTAGTAATAAAAATAAGATGGCTACCTTTTATTGTTTATAGTTATCTGCGGATGCTTTGTATGTTTACGTTAGAGTGTTAGAGGTTAAGAAATGGTTGCAGACGTTCATCATTGAGATTAAAATGTATATGTATGTTTTAGACAAGTCTCGACAAGTGTTTATGTTTTACATAGGATAATAATAATAATATATTCATCTACTTCAATACGGAAGTATTAGATTTGAATGTAAATACTGCAGTCAAACGTAGAGAGGTTATCAGTTTTCAGGAATTTTTTAATATAAACAACGATTGATTAATTAATAAATTGATTCTCAGCAATATATGCTGC
The DNA here is from genome assembly GCA_936432065.2 of Rutpela maculata. NCBI lineage: Eukaryota > Metazoa > Arthropoda > Insecta > Coleoptera > Cerambycidae > Rutpela > Rutpela maculata. The sequence continues at coordinate 50,697,963 of OW386294.2, forward strand.
TTAATTACCTTAGATAATTGTTAATCGAAAGGAAGAACTGTACATGATTAAATATAATAAATAGTGTAAAAATACGATTGGTATTTTTTAATTCAATATATCAAAAATAGTAAGTGACAGACACTTATATAATTTAAGTAAAGAAATCAACAAACATACGCGGCTAAGAGTATACAAGGTGTATCTAGTAATAAAAATAAGATGATCACCGTTTATTGTTTATAGTTATTGAGGAATAGTATTGCATGTTTACGTTAAAGAGTGTTATTATCCATTTCCTAATTAAATAAAGAATTCAGATTTTTTTCGAGTTTATTGTAATGAAAATGTTCATGCTACATTTTATGTGTTTCTTAATGCTGAATTCAAATATGCAATCAAAAAAATTAAATCTTAAAAAATAAAACCACCCCAGCCAAAAAATGAAAAAAGGAATCTGATTTTTTAAGTTTATTGTAATAAAAATGTTCATGCTACATTATATGTATTTTTTAATGCTGATTCTGAATATATATAAGCAAAAAAAAAATTCAATCAAACAAAGCCACCTCAGACAAAAATGAAAAAAATCAGATTTTTCAAGTTTAATGTAATAAAAATTAGAGGTTAAGCTACTAACATCCATCATTGACTTTAAATAGACAAGTCTTATATATGGGATAAATATTCAATTACTTATGATTTGAATGTTAAAACTGCAGTCAAATACGAAGACGTTATCAGATTCCAGGAAATTGTTAATGTAAATAAATGTCGACTGTCTACGGCTATGTGTATATTTAAAACGTGCTTAATTGCCTTTAGATAACTACAGCGGCTAGATCAAAGGAAATATCGAGACCCAATATAAACGCTTTTCAGACAAGTCTAGACTCGTTATCTTGAGTTTTATATAAGATAAATATTCGTTCGGTTCTCTACGTTTAGATTTCAATGTAATAAGAATATAATGCAGAGCTGTTATCGGATTCCGGGAAATTGTTAATGTAAACAAATGAAATCATTTCTGATAGCCTACTAACATAAGATAGGTATACGGTAAAGATGCATGCGAAGAATTTTGTGTCTTACAATACATGGTTTCTTATGGGAATATGTAGCCACCCCACAGCGATATAGCAATTTAACATTGTTTTATATGTAAAAGACGAACAGATTATGAAAATTCGGGGGCCTTTTAGAAATCGTTCACTGCAAAGTCACGTGACCCTCGACCGCCGAGTATAAAAGCAGCGTCATCTTCCCACCTCGATCATTAGCTGTTTATCTCTCGCGGTGAACGGTTGTCTAATTGAAACAGTATGTCGTCTACCGAGACCGTATCTAAACTCAGTACTGATATAATTAATTTAACTAAAAAATCATTGCTGCTCTTAAAGACTGATGATGAAATCAACCAACATATTTCGATAATTAATAGCAATATTAAACTAGTAGCCAAGGCAATTAAAATCAAAATTCATATCGATAATAAAGGTGAAAATATATTTAAATTGGAAAATAATTTAGCGCTTTTAAAATACTACCGAGAACAATTGAAAAAATTAAAATTAAAAAATAAAGTATTAGGCGGTTCCTTAAAGCCAGCAGCACGAAAATATTTAGTATGGCAAGAAGTAGACTCTTGTTTTAAAAATCGTGTTAAGTCCGGTATAATAACTAACGTGCAAATTAAAGAACCGGTATTATTTTTTAGAAAAGCGTTTAGAAGCTTCTCTATTCAAATTAAAAAATGTTTGAAAGATGGACCAATTAAAGTAAATGTTATTTTTGAATGTAACTTCATACAGCCTACTAATAGCAAAGCGGAATTAAAAGCTTTTGCTACAAGGAACGCCGTGATAGACTTAAATACAGATTTAAAGGAATGGTATAGAGAAAATGTATCCGAACGATTATTGAAAAATCTTGAAGATTTACAAGAAAAAGATTCAGGCTGGACCTTATCGGAAATTATCGGGCTAAAAGTAAATGTTAATAAATATTGTCCAATAACAGTGGGATTATCAACATACGCTGAAATGCCAAGCTTTATAAAGGAAAAGAAATGTGTTATTAACGTTAAAAATAATGATGAATATTGCTTCTTATGGTCAGTAGTTTCGGCATTATACCCAGCTAAAACTAATGGACACAGAGTGACTTCATATCCTCATTTTAAGGAAGTTTTAAAATATGATGATATCGAGTTTCCGATGGAATTAAGAAATATTAATAAATTCGAACGCTTAAATGATATTTCGATAAACGTATAAACCTTAGTTAAAAGGGAAGTTTTACCGGTATGTTTAAGTAAATACAGTTATGAACGAGTCGTAAATTTATTAATGATTCCTACAAATTCTGCCGATAATTTTACTAATGCTACGCAATATCATTTTGCTTGGATAAAGAATATGTCTCAATTATTATCTAATCAGTTATCTTCACACGGACATCAAAATTTTATTTGCAACCGATGTCTTAATCATTTTACAACTCAAGAACTTCTAGACCGGCATTCAAATGATTGTAATTCGAAAACTAATAAGTGCAAAATTGAATTACCGGACGAGAATGAAAAGTTTTTAAAATTCAAAAATTACCGATATAAAGAAAGAGTACCGTTCGCTATTTATGCAGATTTCGAATGTATCTTAGAGGACTGTGATGCTAACACGAATCAAAATACGCAGAATTACCAGAAACATACGGCTTTTAGCGTCGCGTATTACTTAAAATGTTCGTACGATGACAGTCTATCGCAATTTAAAATATACCGAGGCGCCGACTGTCAGTACTGGTTTGTTAAAGAACTTGAAAGAATTTCAGACCAAGTTAATGTAATCATGTCTGACATAAAGCCTATGGAGCCGTTAAGCGAGACACAAAAATTTGAATTCAAGCTCGCTCAGGTCTGTCATATCTGTGAGGAGCCCTTCAAAGAGACGGACGTCAAAGTAGCCGATCACAATCATTTAACTGGGTACTATAGGGGACCGACGCATATGGGATGTAACATTAATTATCAAGATAGTCACGTGATTCCGGTTATATTTCATTGTTTATCAGGTTACGACGGCCACCTGATAATCAGACAGCTAGCAACGGCATTTGACGGGGAAATTTCATTATTACCGATTAATAAGGAAAAATACATTTCTTTCACTAAACGGGTTAGAGATACGAAAATTAAACTAAGATTTATTGATTCATTTAGGTTTATGGCAGACAAAATCGAAAAACTAGCTTCCTATCTCGACAATGATCAGAAACGAATCACTAAATCACATTGTAATAATGACGAACAATTTCAGTTATTAACGCGGAAAGGTGTTTTTCCTTATGATTATTTAAATTCTTGGGAAAAATTAGATGAGACATCTCTACCGCCTAAAGAAGAATTTTACAGTAAACTGACTGACGAAAACATAACAGAGGACGATTATAACCATGCTATAAATATCTGGAATAAATTCGATATTAAGACATTAGGAGAATATTCCGATATATATTTAAAAACAGATGTATTACTGCTAGCTGATATATTTGAAAATTTCCGCGAGACATGCATACAGACGTACGGACTTGACGCTTTAAATTATTATACTGCTCCGGGACTGGCATTTGACGCTATGTTAAAAATAACTAAAGAAAATTTAGAGCTTCTCACAGACATTGATATGATACTGATGATTGAAAAAGGCGTGAGAGGTGGTGTAGCACAGGTATCGAACAGATATTCGAAAGCTAACAACAAGTACATGGGGGACGCGTTTAATCCCGACGAAAGAGAGACTCACATCATGTACTTTGACATCAATAACATGTATGGAGCTGGGATGTCTGTTCCGTTACCTACAGGTGCTTTCGAGTGGGTACCTGTCGAACAATTTTATGCTTTAGATATTCCAAATTTATCGAATGAGTCAGACATCGGTTATATTTTGGAAGTAGATATCGAGTATCCGTTTGAATTACACGAGCTACATAAGGATCTCCCGATGTGTCCGGAACATATGGTGCCGCCCGGTTCCAAACATTCAAAATTAATGACCACTCTGCTAGATAAAACGAGATATGTAATTCATTACAGGACTTTAAAAAAATGTTTAGAACGAGGATTAAAACTCAAGACGGTACATAGAATTTTAAAATTTAATCAATCACGATGGCTAAAGAAATACATTGATTTAAATATGGATTTACGAAAACAGGCAAATAACGAGTTTCAGAAAAATTTCTATAAGCTAATGAACAATGCGGTGTTCGGAAAGACAATGGAGAATGTCCGCAAGCACAAAGATGTTAAATTGATAACTAAATGGGAGGGAAGATGGGGCGCCAAGTCTCTGATCGCGAAACCGAACTTTCACAGTTCAACTATCTTCGGTGAGAATATGATTATTATTGAAATTAATCGACTAAAAATTAAATTCAATAAGCCAATATATGTGGGGTTCGCCATTTTAGATCTTTCAAAAATTATTCTTTACGATTTTCATTACGATTATATTAAAAAAGAATTCGGTGAGCAAGCCAAACTACTTTACACGGACACAGACAGTTTAATTTACGAATTTAGCAACGTTGATATATACAAGTACATTAAAAAAGACATCCAGCTGTTCGACACATCGGATTATCCTGTAGACAATGTCTACGGAATACCTCATGCTAATAAGAAGGTACTAGGCGTAATGAAAGACGAATGTCAAGGGCGCGTAATGACAGAATTCGTAGGACTCCGTGCAAAAATGTATAGTTATAAAGTGGAGGGTGTGTCGGTAAATAAAAAGATCAAGGGTCTCTCGCGTTCGGTAATCAGAAAAATTACATTTGAAGACTTTACGAATTGTCTATTTAATAAAGAAATTTTGACCAAAGAGCAGCGATTAATTCGATCAAAGAAACATGAAATATATACTATCAAACAGAATAAGGTGGCACTCAGTCCGTATGATGATAAAAGAATTATAAATTATATAAATACCGATACGAAACCTTGGGGATATAATTTCCAACAAGTCTCAGCTCGTCAGATGACGTCATCGACGCAGTGAAGCGCTTGGCAGTAGCCGTTCGGATTCATTTACTTTAGAGACTTTGATCGCGATGGACGGGTTAGAAAAAGAATTGCAGTACAAGCTTGTACTTATCACTCGCGACGTATATGAGAGGTACATTCAAAATGCATTGAATCGGGGTAATTATCAATTAGTTCATAAAATTTTAGAAAAGATTGTTATACCGGACAAAGCTTTATACTGGATGGCTTTAAGAGATAGTTCTAATTTCGATTTAATGAAAAAAATATTTACGAAAAAACTTCAAAACGATATTTTTATTCAACAGTTGGAATATATTTTCCAAAGAGAATGTATTACTCACCTTACCGTGTATCGATTACGAGAAGTAATTAACAGACATTATCCCGCCGCGAATAATAGTTATTTTAGAATTTTTTTAGAAGAATTATTAACGTGTAATGATGATTATATGTCAATTGATTGTTATTCGAAATCGTACCCGGTTAAAAATATTTCTGATAATTATAAAAGTATTGATTGGTCGATTAATAAAGCATTTTGCGAGGCAGCTTACTTTACACAATACCAATTTCTTGAAATTTTGTTTCGAGTAATTGGTAGGAATAATATACATTTCAAATTAGATATTAATTTCAATGAAGAGCATAAGCAGCTAATAAAATGGCTGGAGGATAATATATCCAAAGGTCGCTCTGGGCAGCCGATTGGTTGGAGCTCTGGTCCAGACAGCGGGCACTGGCCATCAACTACCTTAGAAGATTATGTTAAGACGCTTGACATAGTTCGTCTACATTTTTTGTAATTAGTATAAAAGTATTGTAATATAAACATTTTACATTTAATAAATTAAATTATTTATAAAATGTGTGTTTTTATTTCCTAATACCTATCCTGACATGATGATCATGAGAGAGGCAGGTGAGACAGCTTGAACAGCTCCAACAGCTCGAACAGCTCCAACAGGTGTAACAGGTACCGTACCTGTTACACCTGTTGGAGCTGTTCGAGCTGTTGGAGCTGTTGGAGCTGTTCAAGCCGGCCATATACATATACATATACGTGTATTATATACGAGCTGTTTGAACAGCTCGAACAGCTCCAACAGGTGTAACAGGTACGGTACCTGTTACACCTGTTGGAGCTGTTGGAGCTGTTGGAGCTGTTCGAGCTGTTCAAACAGCCCATATACATATACGTATACGTGTATTATATATGACCAGCTCCAACAGCTCGAACAGCTCCAACAGCTCCAACAGCTCCAACAGGTGTAACAGGTACCGTACCTGTTACACCTGTTGGAGCTGTTGGAGCTGTTGGTCATATATAATACACGTATATGTATATGTATATGGGCTGTTTGAACAGCTCGAACAGCTCCAACAGCTCGAACAGCTCCAACAGGTGTAACAGGTACGGTACCTGTTACACCTGTTGGAGCTGTTGGAGCTGTTCGAGCTGTTCAAACAGCCCATATACATATACATATACGTGTATTATATATGACCAGCTCCAACAGCTCGAACAGCTCCAACAGCTCCAACAGGTGTAACAGGTACGGTACCTGTTACACCTGTTGGAGCTGTTCGAGCCGTTCAAACAGCCCATATACATATACATATACATATACGTGTATTATATATGACCAACAGCTCCAACAGCTCCAACAGGTGTAACAGGTACGGTACCTGTTGCACCTGTTGGAGCTGTTGGAGCTGTTCGAGCTGTTGGAGCTGGTCATATATAATACACGTATATGTATATGTATATGGGCTGTTTGAACAGCTCGAACAGCTCCAACAGCTCCAACAGCTCCAACAGGTGTAACAGGTACCGTACCTGTTACACCTGTTGGAGCTGTTCGAGCTGTTCAAACAGCTCGTATATAATACACGTATATGTATATGTATATGGCCGGCTTGAACAGCTCCAACAGCTCCAACAGCTCGAACAGCTCCAACAGGTGTAACAGGTACGGTACCTGTTACACCTGTTGGAGCTGTTCGAGCTGTTGGAGCTGTTCAAGCTGTCTCACCTGCCTCTCTCATGATCATCATGTCAGGATAGGTATTAGGAAATAAAAACACACATTTTATAAATAATTTAATTTATTAAATGTAAAATGTTTATATTACAATATTTTTATACTAATTACAAAAAATGTAGACGAACTATGTCAAGCGTCTTAACATAATCTTCTAAGGTAGTTGATGGCCAGTGCCCGCTGTCTGGACCAGAGCTCCAACCAATCGGCTGCCCAGAGCGACCTTTGGATATATTATCCTCCAGCCATTTTATTAGCTGCTTATGCTCTTCATTGAAATTAATATCTAATTTGAAATGTATATTATTCCTACCAATTACTCGAAACAAAATTTCAAGAAATTCGTATTGTGTAAAGTAAGCTGCCTCGCAAAATGCTTTATTAATCGACCAACAATACTTTTATAATTATCAGAAATATTTTTAACCGGGTACGATTTCGAATAAAAATCAATTGACATATAATCATCATTACACGTTAATAATTCTTCTAAAAAAATTCTAAAATAACTATTATTCGCGGCGGGATAATGTCTGTTAATTACTTCTCGTAATCGATACACGGTAAGGTGAGTAATACATTCTCTTTGGAAAATATATTCCAACTGTTGAATAAAAATATCGTTTTGAAGTTTTTTCGTAAATATTTTTTTCATTAAATCGAAATTAGAACTATCTCTTAAAGCCATCCAGTATAAAGCTTTGTCCGGTATAACAATCTTTTCTAAAATTTTATGAACTAATTGATAATTACCCCGATTCAATGCATTTTGAATGTACCTCTCATATACGTCGCGAGTGATAAGTACAAGCTTGTACTGCAATTCTTTTTCTAACCCGTCCATCGCGATCAAAGTCTCTAAAGTAAATGAATCCGAACGGCTACTGCCAAGCGCTTCACTGCGTCGATGACGTCATCTGACGAGCTGAGACTTGTTGGAAATTATATCCCCAAGGTTTCGTATCGGTATTTATATAATTTATAATTCTTTTATCATCATACGGACTGAGTGCCACCTTATTCTGTTTGATAGTATATATTTCATGTTTCTTTGATCGAATTAATCGCTGCTCTTTGGTCAAAATTTCTTTATTAAATAGACAATTCGTAAAGTCTTCAAATGTAATTTTTCTGATTACCGAACGCGAGAGACCCTTGATCTTTTTATTTACCGACACACACTCCACTTTATAACTATACATTTTTGCACGGAGTCCTACGAATTCTGTCATTACGCGCCCTTGACATTCGTCTTTCATTACGCCTAGTACCTTCTTATTAGCATGAGGTATTCCGTAGACATTGTCTACAGGATAATCCGATGTGTCGAACAGCTGGATGTCTTTTTTAATGTACTTGTATATATCAACGTTGCTAAATTCGTAAATTAAACTGTCTGTGTCCGTGTAAAGTAGTTTGGCTTGCTCACCGAATTCTTTTTTAATATAATCGTAATGAAAATCGTAAAGAATAATTTTTGAAAGATCTAAAATGGCGAACCCCACATATATTGGCTTATTGAATTTAATTTTTAGTCGATTCATTTCAATAATAATCATATCCTCACCGAAGATAGTTGAACTGTGAAAGTTCGGTTTCGCGATCAGAGACTTGGCGCCCCATCTTCCCTCCCATTTAGTTATCAATTTAACATCTTTGTGCTTGCGGACATTCTCCATTGTCTTTCCGAACACCGCATTGTTCATTAGCTTATAGAAATTTTTCTGAAACTCGTTATTTGCCTGTTTTCGTAAATCCGTATTTAAATCAATGTATTTCTTTAGCCATCGTGATTGATTAAATTTTAAAATTCTATGTACCGTCTTGAGTTTTAATCCTCGTTCTAAACATTTTTTTAAAGTCCTGTAATGAATTACATATCTCGTTTTATCTAGCAGAGTGGTCATTAATTTTGAATGTTTGGAACCGGGCGGCACCATATGTTCCGGACACATCGGGAGATCCTTATGTAGCTCGTGTAATTCAAACGGATACTCGATATCTACTTCCAAAATATAACCGATGTCTGACTCATTCGATAAATTTGGAATATCTAAAGCATAAAATTGTTCGACAGGTACCCACTCGAAAGCACCTGTAGGTAACGGAACAGACATCCCAGCTCCATACATGTTATTGATGTCAAAGTACATGATGTGAGTCTCTCTTTCGTCGGGATTAAACGCGTCCCCCATGTACTTGTTGTTAGCTTTCGAATATCTGTTCGATACCTGTGCTACACCACCTCTCACGCCTTTTTCAATCATCAGTATCATATCAATGTCTGTGAGAAGCTCTAAATTTTCTTTAGTTATTTTTAACATAGCGTCAAATGCCAGTCCCGGAGCAGTATAATAATTTAAAGCGTCAAGTCCGTACGTCTGTATGCATGTCTCGCGGAAATTTTCAAATATATCAGCTAGCAGTAATACATCTGTTTTTAAATATATATCGGAATATTCTCCTAATGTCTTAATATCGAATTTATTCCAGATATTTATAGCATGGTTATAATCGTCCTCTGTTATGTTTTCGTCAGTCAGTTTACTGTAAAATTCTTCTTTAGGCGGTAGAGATGTCTCATCTAATTTTTCCCAAGAATTTAAATAATCATAAGGAAAAACACCTTTCCGCGTTAATAACTGAAATTGTTCGTCATTATTACAATGTGATTTAGTGATTCGTTTCTGATCATTGTCGAGATAGGAAGCTAGTTTTTCGATTTTGTCTGCCATAAACCTAAATGAATCAATAAATCTTAGTTTAATTTTCGTATCTCTAACCCGTTTAGTGAAAGAAATGTATTTTTCCTTATTAATCGGTAATAATGAAATTTCCCCGTCAAATGCCGTTGCTAGCTGTCTGATTATCAGGTGGCCGTCGTAACCTGATAAACAATGAAATATAACCGGAATCACGTGACTATCTTGATAATTAATGTTACATCCCATATGCGTCGGTCCCCTATAGTACCCAGTTAAATGATTGTGATCGGCTACTTTGACGTCCGTCTCTTTGAAGGGCTCCTCACAGATATGACAGACCTGAGCGAGCTTGAATTCAAATTTTTGTGTCTCGCTTAACGGCTCCATAGGCTTTATGTCAGACATGATTACATTAACTTGGTCTGAAATTCTTTCAAGTTCTTTAACAAACCAGTACTGACAGTCGGCGCCTCGGTATATTTTAAATTGCGATAGACTGTCATCGTACGAACATTTTAAGTAATACGCGACGCTAAAAGCCGTATGTTTCTGGTAATTCTGCGTATTTTGTTTCGTGTTAGCATCACAGTCCTCTAAGATACATTCGAAATCTGCATAAATAGCGAACGGTACTCTTTCTTTATATCGGTAATTTTTGAATTTTAAAAACTTTTCATTCTCGTCCGGTAATTCAATTTTGCACTTATTAGTTTTCGAATTACAATCATTTGAATGCCGGTCTAGAAGTTCTTGAGTTGTAAAATGATTAAGACATCGGTTGCAAATAAAATTTTGATGTCCGTGTGAAGATAACTGATTAGATAATAATTGAGACATATTCTTTATCCAAGCAAAATGATATTGCGTAGCATTAGTAAAATTATCGGCAGAATTTGTAGGAATCATTAATAAATTTACGACTCGTTCATAACTGTATTTACTTAAACATACCGGTAAAACTTCCCTTTTAACTAAGGTTTATACGTTTATCGAAATATCATTTAAGCGTTCGAATTTATTAATATTTCTTAATTCCATCGGAAACTCGATATCATCATATTTTAAAACTTCCTTAAAATGAGGATATGAAGTCACTCTGTGTCCATTAGTTTTAGCTGGGTATAATGCCGAAACTACTGACCATAAGAAGCAATATTCATCATTATTTTTAACGTTAATAACACATTTCTTTTCCTTTATAAAGCTTGGCATTTCAGCGTATGTTGATAATCCCACTGTTATTGGACAATATTTATTAACATTTACTTTTAGCCCGATAATTTCCGATAAGGTCCAGCCTGAATCTTTTTCTTGTAAATCTTCAAGATTTTTCAATAATCGTTCGGATACATTTTCTCTATACCATTCCTTTAAATCTGTATTTAAGTCTATCACGGCGTTCCTTGTAGCAAAAGCTTTTAATTCCGCTTTGCTATTAGTAGGCTGTATGAAGTTACATTCAAAAATAACATTTACTTTAATTGGTCCATCTTTCAAACATTTTTTAATTTGAATAGAGAAGCTTCTAAACGCTTTTCTAAAAAATAATACCGGTTCTTTAATTTGCACGTTAGTTATTATACCGGACTTAACACGATTTTTAAAACAAGAGTCTACTTCTTGCCATACTAAATATTTTCGTGCTGCTGGCTTTAAGGAACCGCCTAATACTTTATTTTTTAATTTTAATTTTTTCAATTGTTCTCGGTAGTATTTTAAAAGCGCTAAATTATTTTCCAATTTAAATATATTTTCACCTTTATTATCGATATGAATTTTGATTTTAATTGCCTTGGCTACTAGTTTAATATTGCTATTAATTATCGAAATATGTTGGTTGATTTCATCATCAGTCTTTAAGAGCAGCAATGATTTTTTAGTTAAATTAATTATATCAGTACTGAGTTTAGATACGGTCTCGGTAGACGACATACTGTTTCAATTAGACAACCGTTCACCGCGAGAGATAAACAGCTAATGATCGAGGTGGGAAGATGACGCTGCTTTTATACTCGGCGGTCGAGGGTCACGTGACTTTGCAGTGAACGATTTCTAAAAGGCCCCCGAATTTTCATAATCTGTTCGTCTTTTACATATAAAACAATGTTAAATTGCTATATCGCTGTGGGGTGGCTACATATTCCCATAAGAAACCATGTATTGTAAGACACAAAATTCTTCGCATGCATCTTTACCGTATACCTATCTTATGTTAGTAGGCTATCAGAAATGATTTCATTTGTTTACATTAACAATTTCCCGGAATCCGATAACAGCTCTGCATTATATTCTTATTACATTGAAATCTAAACGTAGAGAACCGAACGAATATTTATCTTATATAAAACTCAAGATAACGAGTCTAGACTTGTCTGAAAAGCGTTTATATTGGGTCTCGATATTTCCTTTGATCTAGCCGCTGTAGTTATCTAAAGGCAATTAAGCACGTTTTAAATATACACATAGCCGTAGACAGTCGACATTTATTTACATTAACAATTTCCTGGAATCTGATAACATCTTCGTATTTGACTGCAGTTTTAACATTCAAATCATAAGTAATTGAATATTTATCCCATATATAAGACTTGTCTATTTAAAGTCAATGATGGATGTTAGTAGCTTAACCTCTAATTTTTATTACATTAAACTTGAAAAATCTGATTTTTTTCATTTTTGTCTGAGGTGGCTTTGTTTGATTGAATTTTTTTTTTGCTTATATATATTCAGAATCAGCATTAAAAAATACATATAATGTAGCATGAACATTTTTATTACAATAAACTTAAAAAATCAGATTCCTTTTTTCATTTTTTGGCTGGGGTGGTTTTATTTTTTAAGATTTAATTTTTTTGATTGCATATTTGAATTCAGCATTAAGAAACACATAAAATGTAGCATGAACATTTTCATTACAATAAACTCGAAAAAAATCTGAATTCTTTATTTAATTAGGAAATGGATAATAACACTCTTTAACGTAAACATGCAATACTATTCCTCAATAACTATAAACAATAAACGGTGATCATCTTATTTTTATTACTAGATACACCTTGTATACTCTTAGCCGCGTATGTTTGTTGATTTCTTTACTTAAATTATATAAGTGTCTGTCACTTACTATTTTTGATATATTGAATTAAAAAATACCAATCGTATTTTTACACTATTTATTATATTTAATCATGTACAGTTCTTCCTTTCGATTAACAATTATCTAAGGTAATTAAGCAGCATATATTGCTGAGAATCAATTTATTAATTAATCAATCGTTGTTTATATTAAAAAATTCCTGAAAACTGATAACCTCTCTACGTTTGACTGCAGTATTTACATTCAAATCTAATACTTCCGTATTGAAGTAGATGAATATATTATTATTATTATCCTATGTAAAACATAAACACTTGTCGAGACTTGTCTAAAACATACATATACATTTTAATCTCAATGATGAACGTCTGCAACCATTTCTTAACCTCTAACACTCTAACGTAAACATACAAAGCATCCGCAGATAACTATAAACAATAAAAGGTAGCCATCTTATTTTTATTACTAGATACACCCTGTATACTCTTAGCCACGCCCTCTAACGTAAACATGCAATACTATTCGTCAATAACTATAAACAATAAAAGGTAGCCATCTTATTTTTATTACTAGATACACCCTGTATATACTCTTAGCCACACCCTTGTAGATATAATCTCTTATCTTTAGCTATAATCTAATATATAAGCTCAGATATTCAATCTCCCATCTCTCCCCTCCCATTAGGTCTTAGGACTTATCATATAAGAAGATCCCATCTCTCCCCTCCCATTAGGTCTTAGGAGTTATCATATAAGAAGATCCCATCTCCCCACTCCCCCTCCCATTAGGTCCTAGGTCATAGGTTCTAGAACTGATGAGAGGCGGGGCCTCCCGGGGGGCTGGAACCATTTGAAAATTTCGATTTTTCCGCGACACGCCCCATGTTATCTCTTATGGGAAATTGGCTTGAAGTGAATTAGAATCGGCACTACTTATAAACCAACCATTATAAAAGGAGATGAAAAAAAATTGTGATTTAGTGTGTGTACAAGAACCAGAAACCTCAAAATATTTTTTTATTTTATCCACTCCCACTACCACCCCCTATCACCACCCCCACCCCACTACCGATGTGGGGTATCGTTTTATGGGTTTTTGGGGTAGAGGATTTCAAATATTATATTATTAAAGTTCCATAAACAATTATTTCCACATACAAAATTTTTCGTTGTGAGTGACTTGGATAGAAAATCTGGATGTGGAAGTAGTGATTCTTTGGGCAGCGGTTTAATATTAAGCATCTCTAGCCCTACCTAGAGGATACTATCTCACAATCAAACGTTTATTACATTTCAAAGTCAAGAAAATACTAAAAAGCACAAAGAAAATAGTTATAAAATTTCGCTCACCGCATGCATGTCCAATAATTGAAGTATATAATATTTTCGATGGATTAATTCCTTTAAACATTGTACAATCTTTTTCGTTCTCTTTAGAACTTGTCAGAAGGATATAAATCCAATTCGAAATAAAAGTTACTATTATAAAATAAAAATGAAATATTTTCATGTCAAAAAACTGACAGGAAGACATCTATTTACTTGACAAATATATTAAAGGGAGAGACTAGACAACCTACCGGTAGGATGTTTAGCCGTGGTGCTGCACAACCTACCGACCGGTCGGATGTTTAGCCTTATCGATGAACAACCTACCATACAAAAATGTTTAGCAGTTGCGATCTACTTTATCTATGACATAAACATAACCTATTCATCATACAAGGTGAGAGACAAGTATCAAGTGTGCGTTGTAAAGATAATTTCATTTTAGGCATATTAACTACACAGCAATGTGTAATTTAAAGTTTTCTTAGTGACAGAAAGTTGCGAATTGAACAGAACTAAGCACATAAATAAAATTTTCTAAAGGTTCTGAGAAATTTATACTTACAGTAAGCCTAGATATCCAAAAATAATTCTTTAAAATGTCCATTAAAATTACAAAAAGCTTTCCTTTTAAGGGAGGTACTGTTTGATTCTAAAAGTTCTCTTGTATGGTAATACATTTAAAAATTTGTAAAATGATAGCCAGTAACGTCTCTACATTTTTTAAGTCAAAGAAACTTGTTTTATATCACCTTTAAAACACTTGGAGGAGGCTGGAACCTTCAGTGTGATATTGCTTCTGGAAACGTATAGTTTCCACAAACACTAAAACTCTTGAACACAACACTCGACACGCGTTTCGCAAATCATGCATCATGAGGTGATTAAAACTGTTTTTCGTCTCATGATGATGCTAATGTGTTTAGCAAAAAGCATGTCGAGTGTTATGTTAAGAGTCCTGGTATTTGTGGAAACTGCACCTTTTTTAAACTGTTTTTTTTTTCATATTTTCAGTTAAATGGCTCATTAATTCTCATTTTAATAAGTATATTATTATTAAAAAAGAAACTTCAGATTGCTTAGGATATCACTTTATTTGCATTTTACAAGCAATACAATTCCATTTACGAGGTACTTTCTTACATAAAGTGCATTTTATATGATACCTTTTTAAACATAAACTACATTTTAGAAAGTCATCACTAATAACATAATTACACATCTTACAAAAATATCGTGCAACAGTTTTACTTAAATGAAGATACTCTTTAAATTTGGTAAATGCATTTATAGTAAAGTACATTTCTATCTCATTAACATCACACTGATCATCAAAAACTGCACAGTTAATATCTCCAGTAATTTTCTCAGAAAAAAACTCTTCTGGTATGACATGTTTCCTATTTAAAATATCACTTAGGATTTGTTCATCATTTACTATCGATGATAACATCATCTTACATCTATTGAATAGACTCTGGTTCGAATAAAATAATATTTTTTCTCTTTTCTTAATTCCAATGGCAGTCAAATTTCTGCCTTTTGGTCGACCTTTTGGTTTCATTTTTAAAGGTAACTTTATATCGGTGATTTCAAATTTTTTGTCAACACAATCCATTGCTTTATTTGCTATACTACTGCTGTGTTCAACAGCTTTATTACTTTCTACTACAGCATTGTGGAATATATTATGGTCTACTATTTCTAACATTACAGAGTCATCAATTGTCATGTCACTTTGCATTTCTTGGTAGTCTGTCACCTTATCAACCACAATATAATCATTTATTTCATCACATATTTCTTCTACAATAATATTTTCTTCATAATTTTGAAATATTTCACCAAAGAGTTCATGATTTAAGCCAGCATTCATTTGATCAATATTTTCATTGCCACTTTTTCCTAGGTTTTTAATATAATTATTTTTGGATATGTGACTCGTACGAGCATAATCATGATCCAAAATGTCGTTCTGTCTAACATTTGTTTCTACTGTATCATCTATTTCAATATGCCAGTTCTGGTTATCATTTAGGATTCTCTCCAGTTGTGTTAATTTTTGAATATTTCTACTAAATTTTGTCATGCCCTGTTCTGATAATATAGCAGCTATTCGTGTACACATTTTATTAGCTTCACGGAATTTGTCATGTTGAGCTAAAATTCTTTTTTTTTCATTGATACTGGAAACACAGACTTCAGAAATGCCTTCATTAATGTCCCAAGTGGGTTGACCAAGTCTACAATAAAAATCACGTTGAAATCGTTCAGGTACCAATGTTTTTGAGAATAGTGGCAAGTTGTTTAATTTTCTAAACGCAAATATGTGCTCACAAGGCAACAACATGTTTTTATAAAATGTACAAGAACATGTTTCAGGAGTAACTGTTACCTGGCTTTTAATATGCTGAAAGTCAATTTTAGCTGCTTTCTGTAACAGTTTTTCTACAAAATTAAAAGCATATGGCGTAAGTAATCTAAAATATTCATCTTCAGTGGATCCTTTCTTATATACACAACCATTTTTCTTAGAATATGCCATATATGCCTCATGATCTTTCTCCGATCTTAAAACATCAAATGTGCACAGAAGATCTTCATAGAATTGATTTAACGTGCTATATCTCTGACAAACTTGTTTGATTTTCTGGTTGACATTCTCCAAATGATTAGTAGTGCTCGTTCCAAATGTAACAAATTGTTTTTTTAAACCTTGCACCCACTGATGTTTTATGGGGTGCCAGTTTTCATTAAAATATGTTGTAACTTTTGGAAAATTAAGATTCAGAAGCTTATTATAATTTTCTAAATATTCCACTTCATTTTTAGCATATGTGATTGACTCCAAAACTTGTAAACATGTATCCCGCTGCAATGCAGTAATATTCATATTTTCAGCTGTTATTGTTGTCCGAAAAGTTTTTAAAGTGTGAAATAAGCACAAAAACAAATTTGCATTTGCAAATTCTTCAGAAAGAACATGCCTCTCTGTAAAGTCCTTATCTGTTAAAATTGAAACAGTTTTATTCCAACAGTTATTGTTATTTTTTAAAATCTGTATCATTTTTTTAATAACACCTGCAGTTTCACTGGCAAGTAAAAAAGTTGCTACAATCTCACAATGCCCGTTTCCATCAATAACTACAATCAAATACAAAGGCATCCTTAAATTATTTAGTTTGTAGGTGGCATCACAAAGAATTATCTCAGGATATTTATTGTAATAATACTTCATATTGGAGTCTTGGTAAAAAATGCCTAGAAGTTCATTGTCTTCATTAGCCACTAACTCAACCGTGGCACCAGGGGCAGACAGTTTCTTCACAACAGATTCCAAGTCATTCTTAGCAACGGGCAAAGTAGATTGTTTTAGATTTCTAAGATCCTTTAAAGTAACACATTTACCAGTCTTATCTCTCAAAAATTGCTGGACCAGTTTGTTATTGCAACGTAAATTTAACATTTCTATTGCCTTCTCTTTATTATTCTGATCAAGTTGTCGCTGCCGTGGTAAACGTCGAAAAACCTCTTCTATCAATGGATGATTGTGTTCTGTTATGAACTCGCAAACTTCCAGAGACTGGCCATTTTCTGATAATGCAAATCTTATTTTCATTTGACATCCATCTTTAAAAGTCCTGAAAACAACATAATGGAATAAAGACAACTGATAACAAATTGCATGATAATTAGGGATGGTAATGATGTATCAATATAAAACAAATATCAATATATTAATCGTAAAGCATGGATATATGTATATAGTGCTTTTGTTACAATACATAGGGGAAAAATATCGATATATTTCTAAAATTTCATTCAACAATTTTTTTGTTTTAATATATTCCATTCATCTTATACTCTTTATTGCCGTTTAGAAAATTTTGAAAATCAAAACGAGTGAAACTGTATCAGACCCCAATACATATTTAAAAACGACAAAATATACGATTTTACGCGAAAAAGATCATTATGTTGGCAAACTGACAGGATGGCACATGCGAGAAGTCTTTCTACGATTTATGTTCGATGGAATTAATTATCTCACACAAAATTCTTGTAACAATGAGTTTCCAAGAAAACCACCTAGCTCCCACAACATAAAGGCTGTACTTGAATTTGAATCTGTATAATTTGTCTTGCTACAGGTCTATTTTTACAATGATATTCTACATACATTAGGTACCTGTTTCCAAAATAAATGGCTAATTTAGTGATCAATCCTAACACTCCTTGGAAACCAAACCTATTAAAATTAGTAACATATTTTTTAAACACTCCTAGATTTGTTATACAAGCTGCTCTTAGTTCACTGAACTACTGAACTCTATACAGTAAGTGGAACCACAATGTCCATACCTACTTGTCCATAAAATTGAATCCCGCACAAGTATAGCAACCAGGCAAATTCGCACACACGCACTATGAAAAATGCTAGGTTCGGTCTTATTTTGATTGCAAGTGTTCTTAATTTGTCTTTATTCTGATTTTTGCAAAGCAGTATCATACAATACTAGACTATAATGACTTAGTTAGAATATAATCACACTATGTTTACAAAAGTCAAGAGAAAAAAAAAACGAGAGAATTGCTCAATGCCGATTCTGAAGTTTGCATCTAATCGTGATGTGAATATTCACATCACACACCTCATCCAAGACCTATTCTACGGCAGACAAAAGTAAAATTGTGTCAGCACATAATGTCCGTAAACAGCTTTCTGACTCAAGCACAGTCATGTTTTTAATGTAATATTCCTACTGCGGTGGTGCAAAACTGCCCACTTGGGGTCCGGTATGATAAAGGTCCCTTCGATTTGAGAAATTTTCGGTGCTGAAATGAATAGTAGACAACAAAACAAAGTGAGAACAGAAAAAAAAAAATAGAGGATTATCGAGTAGTTTTAAAGAAAAAAATTAAGAAACATTCGGGAAGCAGGAGTCAAATGGGGTGCTGGGCGGGGTAAAAATAGGCACGAAAGCATTAATTTTAGGTGAATTAGAAGGACAAAAGAGTGTAAAATCATAAATAGTTTACTGGTAATGTGTGAAAAAACATATTTACCAAAACTAACTAACCTGACCTAGTGAGAACCGAACAGCACGAAGATTATCGAACGTCACCGAATGTAGGAAATAATAATGAACAATTTGACAGATCCTTGCAAATTCTCTTTAATAAATAATTAATTTAGATGTTTTCAAAATAGTAAAAATTCCTCACTTTAAAGCAACAAGAAAGGAACGTAGAATTCCACAGTAAGTACATTATTGCAAAAAACATTTTATTTAAAAGGGATCTTTATCATACCTTCACCCCCACTTGCACCACCTGTACTAGCCCTCCACTTATTATACAGAGTTCAGTGGATACAACCCGCTCTTATGGAATCTAGCCACAGGGCCTATTAACTCCTTCCAAGCCACCGTGTAGGTGGCTTGGAAGGAGTTACCTTGATTTTCGAATATGTCGTCCTTGATCTTGAAATTTTCTGCCTCCTTTGTAACATGCAAATGTGATGCGATAATACTTTAAATCAGGTTTTGCCTTTTCTACTTTTTTGGGTTTGGTTTTCTTAGCAGTTTCTAGTGTTAAACAGTCCCTTTTATACAACTGGAATTTAAATTCATTACTATACTGTTCTATGAAGGTTTCCAGCTCTTCAATACTATAAATTTTTTGTCCAATAGTAATATGGAATGCTTGATTGGGATTTTCCACATGGTCCATGATACTATGTTTTGGTATTGGGTACCTATCTAAAGAGAAAAATATTAAAGTAAAATATGTCGCCGATCACCGATATATTTACGGAAATTACGTACCTACTTTAATTTAAATCAAGATTGTGAACGCTTCACTTTGCCAAAGACAATATTGTAGAAATCAAATGTCTGTATTATTAGTAGGTTTGTACGAGAAAATTAGGGATGCCACTAAATTAATATATCATCTAACTATCCAACCATAGATTAAAGAATATTTTGTATCCAACACTTTCTGACAATTGACAGTTTAACTATACACTTCATTAGATGACCTGCGTAATTCGCCAATGGGTAGGTTGTCTAACCTGCAAGCTAAACAACCTACCGGTAGGTTGTGTAGAACTATGGCTAAACATCCTACCGGTAGGCTGTCTAGTCAGTCCGTATATGGAAAATAATAAAAAACAAACATTCCTTTAGAGCCCCAAAACTCGTATAGTTTAATAAATAAATACCTATTATTTCTGCTTACATCATTGTTAAAAAATATTATTTTGGATATTCAGCAGATAACTTTCAAAGAAAACATTCGTTTCTTTCATATACCATTGGTGCAAGTCTGACCAAAAAAGGAAAATCGACAAGACTCCCCCTACGGTGACTTGTCGACTTCTTTCATACACCTACCATATCTAAGATTCAGCATGAAAAGCAATAAAACAACCACTCTTTCTATATATTGATGATTCAAGTCTGATCATGCTAATATATATAATATTAAGCATCTCTAGCCCTACCTAGAGGATACTATATCACAATCAAACGTTTATTACATTTCACAGTCAAGAAAATACTAAAAAGCACAAAGAAAATAGTTATAAAATTTCGCTCACCGCATGCATATCCAATAATTGAAGTATATCATATTTTCGATAGATTAATTCCTTCTAGAGATGAGTTGCTATTTAACAACCTGTTATTTTATAACTGTTATTTGTAAATAGCATTAACAGACTGTTATTTCCGTTCGAAAATAACAGGTGAAAAAATAACAGATAAGCAGCAGCGACAGCAGCATGTTGTATAAAATAACGTCTCTGAAATAACATTTGCAAACTGCGCGCTGCGGTATGCGCATGCTAGCACTTCTCATCGGTCTGTTATTTTTAAAATGTTATTTTAAACTGTTATTTCAAAATAGCAGTAGCAGTTGAAACAGTTATTAAAAAATAACTGCTTTTGCCCATCACTAATTCCTTCAAGTCACCGTAGGGGGAGTCTTGTCGATCTTCCTTTTTTGGTCAGACTTGCACTAATGGTATATGAAAGAAACGAATGTTTTCTTTGAAAGTTATCTGCTGAATACCCAAAATAATATTTTTTAACAATGATGTAAGCAGAAATAATAGGTATTTATTTATGTAATTTATTTATTTATTTGCGTTTCTAAGTGAAAATACTTACAAATAAACATTTAAACACGAGGTTAGAGGCAAGGCCCCCACAAGGGAGGGTCAGTAGGTACTGTGGTACTTGGGCCCGGTTAGGCTAGTAAATGCAATTCTCGCTTGTTTAAGAGATATGGACAATTTTTTTTTCTTCAAATTTCTCCTAGGTGCGGGGGCCTGCCAGTGAATTTGGTACAGGGGCCCGGTTAGAGGACGAAAATCTATGATAACAGTATAAAATAATGGAAAGCAATTCAAATAAAAATAAATAAAACAGGCTTTGAGGTTAGAGCACAAAGAAATAATCAAAGAACTACGTTCTCAATAATTTTCCAGACACTTGTAGAACGCATGCGCATAAACAACCATTTAGAAAACATTTTTTTATTTATTCTCGGTAGAGAAAATTGATTACCACATGTAAAAAAACTTATAATCCAGCTCTATTTTTATATTAGCAGTTAGGTTTCAATAGTTAAATATGAAAAATAACGTACCAATCCTTAGATACATTTTTAAGTAATTTATTTTGACCCTCAAAGCACATGTACATAAGGCATGCTTCAAAGAGTGGATGGAAAGGGATTCAAATTAACTTCCTCGTGAATGACGTCACGACTATTGTGGTCTTCGACCATATATTATCTAGACTCGGCATGTGGGCGTGTCGCAAGATTGGTAGACTATGAGGTTCCTTAATATACAGCTTTTAGGCGAAGAAGTCAGTGCGGGGGTGAAAGGTCAGACTATCTTTGTTCTTCGAACCCGCAGTAGCGGCGCAGTTATCTCACTCTAGAAGAACCGTCCGTACTGGCCCGAAATATGGTCTGACGTTACTATAATATGTAGTGTTATATTCTACAACTTATCCTCATTAACAGCATGCAGAACAGTGACTCAAAATGCGAGGATAATTACCACCGACCTCAAAAGCGGATTATTGCGAGCCCAGCTACGAGTTCTTTGCTTAATTAACATTACACAAATTCTTACAATATTTTGAATAAGGCTCTGCATCTGGTGTGATCTCACACCAGCTGTTCATTGGCTAATGCCATTTTTTAGTGGGGATTGTGAGTTATTAGGCCACCTTAAAGTCT
The DNA here is from genome assembly GCA_936432065.2 of Rutpela maculata. Lineage (NCBI taxonomy): Eukaryota > Metazoa > Arthropoda > Insecta > Coleoptera > Cerambycidae > Rutpela > Rutpela maculata. The sequence goes on from OW386294.2 coordinate 50,720,426, forward strand.
ACCAGCCTTGGGCGTGTCGCATGTTACAAGATGTTTTTGCGGGGGGTTTCAAGGTACCATGAATTTTATTGGCTACGTCAAACGTCGCGGGTCGAATGTCGAAAATGCATTAAAACTTTGTTTACATCGCCATTGTTATTTGTGGCTATTTTTGTTTTATTTATGTGTTTCTTAGACTTCCATAACATCCAGACAATTTTTCTGTTTTCAAAATCGATAAATAGTGTTTTATATACGATCCCGAGAAAGAATGGAATAAATCATTTTGTAGGTAAGTATTATCTTATTTGTAATTATTCCTCAGGCGTAGTCCTAGAGGTTTCAGGTGCTCTCTAAAATAAAATAATATAAGTAGGTAATTATTTTATAGACTTAATATATATTTTTTAATAAAGTTGAATTTGTCTATGAGGCATTTCAGATCTTAGACTAACTAATATTGACTAGGTACTCTTAGTTTTTCAAATGCAAATAAAACTCAACAGCTTCTGTATATTTGGTTTAAATTATATAGTTATTGAGATCAAATGAGGCTACCAGCGCGAAAACGGCCTAAGCCACATTTTATTACGTTTGAGTTTATCGGCTCAACTTGCTGCCTAGTATATACATTTATAATGTGAAACGGCCTAAGCGACCTTTGCCCACTATTAAAAAGATGGTGCCACTAGTTTCACTTTACTTTAAATAATTAGGGCAACATGTCATGCGCCTAATCGGTCTAACCCACAATTCTGTGGGTTAAGCCGTTTTTTAGGGTTAGGCCGTTTTCGCGCTGGTAGCCTCAAATATGAGTTAATAAACTGATAGTTTAAGTAGGTAGTACAATTTATTAAGTGTCATAATATATTATATCTTTTTTTAATGTTTTTAATCTCTAAAAGAATTGGATGCCAAAAAATAGTGACCGAAAATTATTGTCCGTCTATTGGACCAGTTATAAAGACCACAAGATGTATGCAAAACGTCGTTCAATAATGTAAAGTACTTAGGAAAAGTACCATATTATCTATAGCAAGCACGTTAAATATTCAGAACACATTCTATTGGGTAAGTATAATCTACACTACCAATGATATTTTAAAACGTATTAATCAACTGCATGCGGGGGGCGAGCGTAGAGGCGACTTCAATATGAATATCAGTCGATATTCCGTTGAAGCAACGTCGAGCGCGGTTAGTACTTGGATGGGCTCCCATCTTAGGAAATACAGCGTTCTTGTCCCACCTTCTAGAGGCTTGTATATCAGTGTATACTCGGAAGTTATGTAATTTCAGACGAGGATTACGTAGTGGATATACCATCCTTCGGAGGGGATGTAAAGCAGGCGGTCCCTTGTCTATTAAATGTTAGGCAAGTAAAAGATCCCTACTCTTCTTAAGGGAAGAGGTTCGGCAAAATTTCCAGGTTGGGGGTAGCTCGTCTCCTGGCGTCGGTGATAGGCCCTGGTAGCGGAAATAGGCTGACGTTAAATAGGATAATCTTAGTATGGAGTATGAAAACAAACAAATTGAAATATCTCGAAAAAAAAGCTGATACAGACAGTAAACATTTTTTTAAAAACAGCTGTTTTGAATTCAATTTAGGTTAACAATGTACATTTCCATGAAAATCTGAATGTCAGTTTATACTACATTCACAATACTTGCTTTAATAGCGGGTTTATACGTGCATGGATTTAGTGGCGCTAGTAGATGTTGGCACGCCAGTAAAAAAATATTGAACGTATAAACAATTACTGGCGAGAACTGGCGAGCAAGTCTTGACCTTGCATGCAATGATGCAAAAACTTTAGGAATTTCCAACTTTGTGGCCCGCCAGTACCAATTTGTACGCCACTATGGGGTAAAATTGACATAAACTTTGAGTTGTCTAGATACACTATCCTGGCTAGTTACTTGTACTAGTAGCTGGTACTGTCGTGAACAAAAAAAATAGGACAACTATTTTTTTTGTAATGTAAATCTGTCTCTATTTGCACACTTGCGATGAATTTTGACAAATAACTGACAGTGTCACAAAAATTAGTTAGATGTACACAACTAGATTTTATACGATATAAGACTTGACCCATTTTTGTTTTGCGCACAGCAGTGCAAGTAACTATACTAATACAGTGCGTGTAATTGCGAAATGGGCATGTACATCCACGTAGCGCAAGAGATGTGACAACCCAGCAATAGTAAAACCCGCCTGCCGGCCGGCACTCGACTAGTGAAGTATCGAATTATCCCAGCTCTGTTATTTCATTTTAGTCAACTGGCACACGCGATGTTGTAATTCTTACTTTCCATGTCTAACGTTCCATTACACGCACGGTATAAATTCGTCTATAGAATATAAAAATGAGCATTAAGAAAACAACAAATAACAGCGGGGATTTCTGAGGAAATTACAAAATTTCTTGAATTATATGAAAAAGAGGCGTGTTTATGATATGATCATTTTAATTGTTATTAAATAGAGAATCTCGAGTAATTGTTCATGAAAAAATAGCAACAACAATGGCGATTGATGGTGAATGTAAGGCTAAATTCGTTCAATAAATGGTTTCTAAAAAAATCTTCTATTGAAAGTTTTGTTAACACTCTTTCTGATGCACCTAAGTTTTCTCTACTTGCAATCCATTTTCTTAACGAGATACGGCCTCTTTGCTTATCATTTAATTTATTTTCCACGTTGCTAATCTGTTGAACAATTCCTCATAGAACAATGCAGCACCCAGTACGAATTATTATTTTCTTTAATTTATTACTTGACATTTTGTCTCAATAACCACCTGCACTCAGAAGTCAAAGAATAAGACTGACTAGATAGAATTTAAAATTGTGTGTAAACCTCTACTGGCGCCAATAAATTCATGCATGTATAAACCTGGCATTAGGTACATTTTATGAAAAAGACAAATTATTCATATTATTTGTTAACAAACAATCTTTTGTTAAAGCACCATTTATTAAAAATTGACTATAAAATATTTGATTCAAATATATTTGCATTATTTTTTGGAAAGTCATCATCAAATGCAATAGGTAATTATTTTTTTTTTCATTTTTTTTCCGAGACTTGTGTACTTATATTACATTAAAAATAATACTCTCTATGTTTTATTTCAGTACCAACCTTTACCACATTGCTTTGAGAATGGTTCATCAGATGATATATACATACACAGAGTCTAAGATGAAGAGCCAGATGAAGCTCAACATACAAGAAATTACTTTTAGAGCCTAGCGACACTAGAAAAATTAAAAAGTAAAAATTAACATCGTTAAAACGCTAAAATATAATAACGAATTATTACCGAACTAACTGCTAGTAATATTTTCTAATAATGCTAATATACAAGATATGCACTGACACATTTTCCAAATTTATTAAGGTACCTATCACCTTTATATATATAACCTTAAAATATTCTAAATTAGTTTTAAAAACATATCGATTTCAGTAGAAATTAATTAAATGAAAAATTGTTTTAAAATAAGATTAATAATATCATCAAATCATTTTCTCGGTTTGACCTAAATGCCACTAGACATTCAGTAAAGATAATGCAAGTGGCTGTAAAATATGTTGTGTGCGTTTCTCAATATAGTATAATGAATTGGTCATTAGATTTTAAGTTTTTTGCCTAATCATCAGCCAAGAGAATGTGTTATGTGAACAACGCAACTAATTACCATATCTATCGTAGTTTTAAGTTTGACTTTTGGCCCTGCTGGAGAATAGTGTTAATAGAAAATTGTTGTACTTTTCATTTTTCCAAATCGCCCCCCTTTGGCACAGATTACATATGCTTTTCATCACTTTGATGAGAAAAGTGATGCGAATTTTAGAAACTAAAAACCATAAATGAAGTTATTTTCAGTCTTGGTGTCATATCTTTAATTTTTGGACAGTATTTATTTGACATTTGAGCGTTACTTGAGGGTACGCAAACCTTTTAGTCTTTTAATATATTGTATATAGTTTAATTAGTGAATTAGTTTCATATATACCAATTTTTGTAGAGAATTAAGTTTTTATTAATCCAGCTGATATAGGAGTAATATGGGAACGTACAATAAGACACAAGTGTTCACTTTAACTCTTTACTATGATCTAATCTTTACAAGCAGAATCTTCACTTTTATATAACATCTTATCTTTTAACCTGATACCGATGTAAGAATTCATAGCGTGTATCTGTTATGTGAATAATTACAAGAATTGAGATAAGATAAACAGTGACGCTACTTGGATACCAATATAACTCCTCCCGTCGAAGTGGTAGCATCGTCTCCTGGCGATGAACTCCCAAGGGTGGTGTGGATAACTTTTGCGTTTTGCCTTCTATTCTTATTAGAAAAGTATCGTGGCAATGTTTTGAAGCATCGTTTGCAGCATCTGAAGTATGTTAGGATGCTGATTGTAAGGAATAACATCACGAACAGGATGGTTAGTAGCCAGTAATTTTGGATTCCAAAAGGCTAGCAGGTTCTGGAATGAAGTGGGTTCCTTTTGTTGCCTTGGCTAATTCTTTTAGAGCTCTGATATCGGAGAGGTCAACTTCCTTCAATGGTAATGGTTCATCCTTATTTACAGTAAGGTTCCATAGTTTGGGTACCTCGATTTTTGGCAGCAGGAATATCGGAAGTGGGACTTCACTTTTTGTTGCCGTAAAGCGTTGATTTGCTATCGTGGTACTGCATCCTGTGGGCAGGTGGAGGACAACTGGTTGGCTAATGGTCTGGATTCCATTTTGACAATCGGGGATTTGGAGAGTATTAACTGGTATGACCAATATATGATTTTCTTCTAATGTGGTTAATATTGGCCTCGTGACTGATACATGGTGAACGTGACAGTGATCGTGATCGGCCTTGGATAGTAATTGGATGAGACAACTATCATCCCGTGGTTGACTGGGTGAGTTGCAGATATATACGTCTTCTATTTTCGGACAACTATGTGCTGTGGCAATGAAAGTGTCAGTACTCATTCCAAGGTATGGAGTAATGGGGATGATTGTAAGGTTTTGAACGGGAACCGGGATTAAATGGTAGTAGGAGTAAATCTCGGTTGTTAAGATTGGCAAACTAATTACAAAAATTATAAGCTTATCTGAAAAGTGAACGGTTGTTCCTAAATATGAATAATAATTTTGAAAGCGCTTTAAATCTAGAATGTTTTGGATATTATAAAGTTCTCTTGCTTTGCTCAAAATATACAATAGACTCTGTTTGGGTAATATTGAATTATGAACTAGGTTCCATGAAGCTAACGTGATTGCATTTTCTAGCTCATCCAGAAACTCGCTAATATATTCCAGATTGACAAAGAGTTGTGATAGTACGTTTTGGATGGAAACAGTAATTAGAATGTTATTTAGTTCTTCTTTAAGTTTTATTACCGTGTCAGTCAGGAAAGTTTTAATTGCCTTTTGATTTTGTGCCAAGGTTGATATTGTTTCATTATATTCATCGATTAATTTGGATGTTAAACTCATTTGGGCTTTCAACTCATATTCAATATGATTATCGTTTTCATTTAACCTTGTTAGAGCTTTATTGATTGTTTCCCGGTCACTATCATCTAAGGTGCCAAGTAGCCATTTTGCTGCGGTACCTATTCCGTTTATTACACCTCGCTTGGGGCGCGTTTTACCTTGTGGAAGAAGACCTTCTAATTTTGATTTTATTCTAGTGACTAATTGTTGGGCGTGCGAAAATGACGTTAATAGACCAGTATCAGCAGTGCAGTTATTAATTTGAAGGATTTTGGTTTTAATTAGGAGTAATTGGGATTCGGTGGATTTTAGCTCATCACCAACTGGTTGCAAATTAACGTAATGAATGAATTTGTGTTGTGTTGAACGGGATCTCATTGTACCTAATTTTAAAGTCAAGAGTCCATTTTCTATTGGGGTTAACTTAATTTGGCAGAGGACTGTCGAAAAGGTAAGAGATAGGATGAGCGTCAAGTGCATTGTCGTTGGCGTTCTTCCGTGGTCGTCCGCGTGGGCGTGTACCTGTAACAAGGATACGTTTCTTTTTTACTCTTTTCTTATGATAGGTTCCTCGGGGTGTTTAAACCTTTTTATCTAGATCTTCCTCTACTCCGGTTTTAATAAATCTCGGATTTGTTTTATTACGTAACTGATCGTTTTTTATAAAGATAGTATCACCAGGGTCTAGCTTTTCCGGGTCGGCACATTTTTCATTTAAATTTCGGATACGTTTTTCTTTTTCTGTCGATAATCTATTATGAGTATTTTCATATAGTTGTTGTGTATTTCTGGCATGACTTTCAACATAGTCAGTCACTATTTTTTTTTCATTTATGTCAAAGGGCAATGTTTGGTTTAGATGACCGAATAAGATTTCGAATGGGGTATGTTTAGTATTACTATGGGGAGTGTTGTTATATCCCATAATTGCTAATTTTATCAGAGATTTTACTTCTGCGTGTGGGTTTTCTCGCGTTAGGCATCTAAGTTGGTCTAAAAGTGTGGAATGCAAACGTTCTACTGGTGAATTGGATGTGGAATTGTGCAATGTAATATAATGCAATTTGATTTTATGTAGTTTACAAAAGTCCGAAATTGTATAATTTCTGAATTCTTTGCCATTGTCGACAATAATTTCTTTAGGTATGCCAACAAAAGATATAAATGTTACTAAACCTTCCATGACCTCAATTGCAGATTTTTGTGCAATGGGGATAGCTTGTGCATATTTCGAGAAGGGATCTAAGAATGTTAAAAATAAATTGCTATTAACAAAGAGTATATCCACGTGAATAACCTCCATCGGTTTAGAAGGCGTATGAGTTATTTCGAAAGGTGGGGTTTGCGGTTTGCGTTCGTATTTACAGGTCTGACAAGTGTCGCGAGTATTTATATAGTTTTGAACGTCTCGAAACATATGGGGCCAGTAGTAATTTTTGGTTAATGACAACATGGTAGCGCTAATGCCTTTATGTTGAGTTTTACCCTCATGGTGATATTTTATTTTCTGGTGTCGCTCTCCTTCTGTAATTACATCTGTTACGAAGAGATTTGAAATGGTTAGATTCAATTTTGCAAAGTGATTTTGTAATGTTGTGATTATTCTTAATTTTAAGAGCTCATCTTTCTTTGTACGGAAAAATAGACAGTAGTGTCGTTTAGGATCAATTATATTTTTGAACATTTTTATAATTTCCTCTTCGGTCGCATTTGACTTCATGGTGACTTTATGTCGGTTATTGTTGAATATCCTTTCATGTATTGTGAAATTAGAGAGGCAATTGATTGATTCAGTAATAATTATTTGGTGTGCATATTGATTGATACATTTGTCTGTGTACGGAATTTCTTGGATAGGATTTTCTTGTGCAGAGTGTATTGTGGCTGTTTCGTCTCCTTGCTCATTTGCAGGTTGTTGTTGAAGTTTAACGACAGATAGTGGGATATTATCTTCAAAATCTTCACCTTGTGTCTCGCCTGCTGGTTCTTCTTGTGGATCTAAGGAGTTTAGGGTTTCCCTCAGACTGGTTTCATCTATCTCTGGTATTTCGTCGACGTTGTTTAACATGGAGAGGAGATCATCTTCTAGGGGTGTAGTCTTTGCTCTAGTTATAGCGTGAGTAGGTGTCTAATGAGAGAGCTGGTGGAGCGGAGAGGTGAACATTTGTGTTCAGCCAATCAAAAGCTATGGGAAAGCATCTGGCGAACAGCTGGTTGTGTGGGAACCAATTAAAACTACTGTTCTCACGACATCCGGTGAACAGATGGTACACAATCTAAAAATAGATCGATGACTCACGACATCTGGTGAAAGGTGAATGACTTTTCTGGCTGGTGAAACCAAAGGTTAGATTCTCACGACAATCTAAAAATAGATCGATGACTTATGACATCTGGTGAACACGTGTTCGACATCTGCCAGTGATTCACAATCTAAAAATAGATCGATGACTCATGACATCTGGTGAAAGGTGAATGATGTGTTTATCTAAAAATAGATTATGATGAAAGGTAATTAATTCAATATAATAATATGTGTACCTACAAATTTCTTACACACGGTATATACTTTCATAAATAAATGTGCTTTTCAATTGCCCCAAACAAAGTATTCTCTAAAGTGTTTACGCCATAAAATTCATCGAACACATGTAGACTATATTTAGCCAGTATATTTCTCACGGCTTAATTGCAGCTGTCTGATGACTGCATCAGTTAATAAGTTGTATTCTTTTTTAAAGATGCAAAACAGCACTCAGAAGCGTGGGGTCTCGGAGAGTAATTATTATCGTATAATTTATACAAGTAAAAATAGCGTCTAAACCAAAAAATAGCAATATGTTAATTGTAGTTTCTTACAAGATGTGAGCTATTTCAACTTACACAATTATTAATGAAAAAAAAAAATAAATAAATCTTATAGACTAGGAATAAAACAATATATTTTGACTTAAAATTTACAATTTCATCTTAGATTCTAGCAGTTGTCTGATAACTGACTAGTTTTTCACAAAATGGGCGGTTTTTGGCTTTTCGTTATATCTGATATAAAAAATGTGCATTTCAAACCACCCATGAATACTGGCTCTCTATAAGTCAATGAATACTGGCTCTCTATAAGTCAATGAATATCATGTGTACTAAAATCTACACGATTCCAGACTATAGTATTGCATCAAAGAAATAATAAATTTTTAAAAACGCCCCAAAAATCTCTCTAAACAATGTGTTTATAAATTTGCATCAATACGATACCTTATAGGTAATCCAATGGTAATCCAATGTAAAAACAAAAGGTATCCAAGAAAACATAAACACTGCCACTTCGCACTATTTCACATTATGTTTATTTCACAGAACAATATTCACAAAAATATTCACAAAATATTCTTAGAGGCACAAAACGCCCACCAAACAGATATATCGTAGAGGTAGCACACATTCACAAAACTTGCTAAGGTAAATGGATCAGGTAAATATTTAATGAATAATGTTACATTCACAAGGCATTTAAACCGTTCGTGCCACGAGGGTCAAATACGGACTAAAAATAGAATTACACGTATGTCATATGTGTATCAATTCGCGTTATAATGTTACAAGGAGACAATAAATAACTTACAAACTGAAAGCAGTTTGAAAATACTTAATTAATGAACAGGGCTGTGTGAAATAAAATACATATTATTCTATTTCTATTTTATTGTAATAAAATAATTAAACATATACAGGGATTAAATTAAAAATTATTTTATAAAATTAGTCCGGGAAACATTACTTGTTTTATGTAATGGGAAATAAACCACATGTAGTTTTACAAATATTTATTAAAAACTTTACAAGTACATAGAAAAGATATTGATTCATAAAAGATGATAAACTGATTAATGTACAGAGTGTTAACAATAAAATATCAATTTTCACAAAAACTTAAATGGTATTACAAAAAATACAAAAACGTGTTAGACAGTACGTAAAAAGTGGATTTCCACACCTGCAGCAAACCAAGGCTTTATTTCCCAATTCCACAGCATAGTCTGTTATGTGTTGGGATATCTGAGAACTTTCGATGTTTGTGTTGTAGTTCGCAACCACATCAAAAAAACAACTCATACACAATTCATCTTCAACCAAATCAATACTAAAATAATTTTGAATTAGACATACATATTGGTAAGCCCAGTTCTGCACAAACTGTAAACTATTAACTTCATGCTTCTTCTCTATTATAGATTCACTGTCTAGTTCTAGTTCTTCAGGAAGAGTATCAATCATATTTACTTTGTTGTATACTCAGAAAGACACAAAATTGCATATGCTTTATATATCGTTTAAGGACATAATAATATTAAGTGGGGGATATTTCCATAGCAGCAGATGTTATACAGACATCTAGCGAACAGCTGGCCGTCTGTGGGAACCAATTAAAACTACTGTTCTCACGACATCTAGTGAACACGTGTTTGACATCTGCCAGTGATTCACATCTAAAAATAGATTATGACTCATAACATCTGGTGAAAGGTGAATGACCTGTCTGATACACTGGCTGTGTGGGGACCAATTCAAACAGCTATTCCCACGACTGAGTCCATCTGGCAAACAGATGATATATTCTGGTTTCACTAACTTGTCTAGACAAGTTAGGTGAGACATTTAAGGAACAGCTGCCAATATAAGTTAAATAAATCAGCATGTAAATTTGCTTCCGTAGGACTTACATATAACTCTTGTTTCACCGCCTGTGTAAAGCTGTCAGGAAATAAAGGCGATCAAGTGATTTTCGATGAAGCCGATTGGAACAGGTTTCTATCTCATCAAGGAACAATAATGAATTACCTGTATTACAAAGGAAAAACGGATGCAATACATGAGGATAACTTTTCCATAAATTTGGAACAGTTCTCAGATGCTTTAGTAGTCAAAATTTCAAAGGAAAATAATTACATATACTTGGGCTATGAATCGATGTGCTGTTTATTTGAAATACAACCGCGAGTAAAGCATAGACTGGAAATGATTAAAAACCAACAATTTTCAAATTACTTCAAGATTCTACAAGATGGACTGCAAAACCAGAGTGGTAATGTTTTTGAAAATGCTTTAAATATAATTAAAGGCAATCCAAACAGTCAAAACGTCTGCATGGTTCTGGAATTAATTTATATGCATCCAAAGATCTTTGAAATGGAATGTAGTAAAAGGTCGCAATGAAAAAAGTAACATTTAACGAGAAAAATAATCAAGTTCATCATCTTATAACGTGGAGCTATGCATACAATTCATCTAGAAAAAATATAGGGAATTTATGGTGGTCGACAGACTGCGCTTTCACAGAAGAATCAAGGAAGCCTCATATATACTTAATCCTATTTTTAGATAAAAATCATAGATGTAAAATATTTGATGAAAGATTTGAAATAAAAAACATATAATTCAATTAGGTTATCAGTACATCTCGACGGCTGAATTTTTTATCAGACTGGTGAAAAACTTACTGGTTTTTAAAATAGACAGACAATGCAGGTTATTACATATTATAACAACAGCATCTCGACGGATGAATTATTTCGTTACTCATCATACATATATGTTGTTGCTTTTCAGTTACTAAACGACTAAATACATAATAAACATTTATCATTAAGCGAGTTAACGAATTTACCGGACTTTTGTTAAAATGGGGGTATAATATCAGTTATTCAGTTTTCGATAGAACTCACAAAATTATTTGAGTTAATATACGAGGTGTATAGTTATTAACTTCTCGCTTTGCTAAAGAAAAAAATGTCTTGAAACCAGGTATGGAACCTAGGACTTCTAGAACTTCGAGCTATTTCAACTTGTACAAATATTAATGAAAACACCTTATAGACTAAGAAAAAATAATATATTTTGACTAGTAATTTTTACATTTTCATCTCAGATACAGGGTGTTAACAGTAAAAAATCAATTTACACATAGTAAAAAAACGTGTTAGACAACATGTTTCTTTTCTACTATGGATTCACTGTCTAGTTTTCAGAAAGAGTATCGATCATATTTAACTTCTCATATACTCGGAAAAACTCAAACAGAACATCATTTCAAATGTTTTATATAGCGTTTTCACTGAATTTCTTTCACTTCATAACATGCAAACCCAGATTTATATCATACACACCAAAAACTTTGTATCGTGTTATAAGATTAGATAGGAAAGTCACATTATTCCACCATACTCGAATTAAAAGATAGCACATTGTTGGGCTTTCATATACCAAATTATATATTTTTTACAGAGTGTCATATGCAATCTGGACAATGCTTTCTCACGCGACGTCTCCGAAAAAAAATAATGATGTCATAACATGATGCAATATATTTTTTACAGAGCATTATATGCAATCTAGACCTTGAAATAACCTGAACACATAGTTTCATTAACTTGTCTCGACAAGTGTAGGATTCCGCGAATAACATATGCAGGTGTTAGACACGTGACATGTTCCCCCTCCCAACAGAAAAATTTACGATAAAAGACGCATGCGCTACCACACAAAACTTATTGATATTTCTACCGACCACAATAATCAATCAGCTCCACTTCTTCAATTACTGTGCTACCTTACGCCTTGTACTTTGATTTTAATTCTAAAGTGCCTAGTTAGAATTATTAGAAGAAAACAATGATAACTTAAAAAATGCCATTCTCAAATTGTATCAGGATATTTCAAGAGAAAAATTTCAAGAGCTTAATACATCTCCAAATATTACGTATCATGTTAGAGATTATGAAACTGATACTTTAGTTCGTCTTGGACACCTAGAGTACACACTGAAAACATATGGTCGTGCTGAAGAGTTATGTAGCCATGTTTTACGAAAATTCATTTCTCTCGATGTGTTTTTAAAAGAAATGATCTCAGAAGGTTTTTTTCACATGCTATTCTCTATTAGAAATACCATACCTAACGAATATATTCTGAAATATAATATTTATAATCAAGACACTGTTAATTAAATTTCATATTAATAATGATTTGTTTTATTTACATATCAGAATGGCTAGATATCAAGTGTATTCGAATCCAAAGATTGCATTTCTGGCTTTACTGATGAAGAACTTCAGAATTTTCCATCAACATATTTGATTGAAGAAGCTGCTCTCATCAAACTTCTTTATACAAGGTCCAAGTTACCAAGGAAATATACACACAACTTCAAAACTTCAGATTCAAATACCTCGTTTCACAAACCACAATAGGACAGAATGACATGTTATGTGGATGGTCCACCAGACTCATAATCCAGATGTCATATATGTAAATGGAACCTTCAAAATGTGGATGATTTAGGTACATAAATAACTGTACATCTTTAATATAATACGTTTTTATTTCAGTAAATATATTAAACTTTTAAAATAAAAATTGAAAAAATGCAGGTCATTGCAAAACAGGCATATTCTCTATAACAACTACATCTTGACGACTATTTCATAAACTTAAATAATTATAAAGACATTAAACATTACTCACAAAACTGATGTGACATGTAAAATATAATTATCCTATAAAGGTGTAGCGCTATCGAATTTATATTTTTAAATGCAGGTATATATAACCATAAATAGTATTAAAAAAATATAAATTAATTTAAACAGATGTCGCGAAATAATGTACAGGGCTTTATATTCGACAAAATCGTATTTTTATTATAAGTATCCAGAACAACTGATACACGTTCATGAATTTTAGTCCTTATTTTGAGGAGATCTACGTGTGCTAGTGATAAATAAAACTATATTTCCTGTCGCTTTAAACCTGTACACAAACACACAGAGTCGAACAAAAGAATTGTTATTAAATTAGTATGACACATATTTCTATTACCCTGTATGCAAACAGTGATATATTTTATAACAGAAAAACAAATTCGTTTGAAGTAAATTTGCGATACAAGATAAAATCTCGCGTAAAACACAGCTAGCCAAAGGTTATTATACTGCTCGCTGCAATTATTTTTAAACAGATCTTCTAAACCTCGTGAATGTAGATTACTCTTGAAGTCTATGGCGAATCATTTCATCCTGTTTTCATCTTCTTTCTTGGTCTTTCAAATAGTGTCTTCCTTCTTTTTTAGAAATTCTTTAGGATTATCGTAAGGAAGTATCATCATCATTAGCTCTGTATTTCTTGTGATTTCAACAGATGCCATAGACTGTTGATGACTTAAAATGACTGCAACCGAACCCACATTCAAGACATCGAACACATAACGTTTACTTCCTATTCATATTTTAAATAGGATTAATTGAAAATTATATTTAACAGACATATTTCCATCACCAGTCATATTTCCATCATCCTGTGTATAACCTGGTAACAAAGTTTAACACAAAATTATTTTTAGAATGCTGCATATATTTTTAAGCCCCTGTATGTTGGTAGTATTTAAGTAACACGAAATAAAACGAAAGTGAATATGAAGTAAATGGAAATGCGAATAAATAAACTTTACTGGTTTTTATTAGAAGTATGCATCAATGACATTTCAACGGTTATTTCATTAACCTAAATTAAACATAAAGAGATTAAACACAACACACAAAACTGATGATGAAAAATATATTTATCCTAAAAAGAACAGGCTGCTACTATGTCATGTCATGTCATGCCTTTCGTGTCTGTTAAACGCCTTGCGAAGAAAATATGCCGTTTGATTATATGATTTTAAATAAGCACAGACACCTTGCGCCATATACATAGTATTATATTCTTTCTATAACCAAACCTACCTGTTTCGATAATGAGTAATCTTAGCAGTCAAACACTGATTTATTTTATGAAATTCATATATATTATATGATTATAAGTTAAGGAAAATATGTTGAAACCAGGGATTGAGCCTGAGACCTCTAGGACTTCAACCTCTTATAGAACAACTTACACAAATATTAATAAAAAGTTCTTATAGTCTAGGAATAAAAACAAAAAAAGTCCATAAAATGTCTATGCATGCGGAAAAGCTACCTTACGTTATGTTCGTATAGGTTCTGTCTAAAAAAAGTAATTATACATACCATACCAGGTAGTTCAATACGAAACAGGATAATTTCATATTCTAGACCAGGTAATTATACATACCATACCATACTATACCATACTATACCATACCATACTATACCATACCATACTATACCATACCATACTATACCATACCATACTATACCATACCATACTATACCATACCATACTATACCATACCATACTATACCATACCATACTATACCATACCATACTATACCATACCATACTATACCATACCATACTATACCATACCATACTATACCATACCATACTATACCATACTATACCATACCATACTATACCATACCATACTATACCAAACAGAATAATTATATATACCATACCATACTATACCATACCATACTATGCCATACCATACTATGCCATACCATAATATACCATACCATACCATGCCATACTATACCAAACAGGATAATTTGAAACAATAGACCTTTAGTGTGAACAAATATTAAATAGGTGTACACTACTACAACCTAATAATTTGACACCATACAGCTGCAGAGTAAAGATGCACGCCTGTAAATTTTGCGAGAAGATATTCGTTTGGCCCAGCGGCTTAAGTCGCCACTTATTTAGCCACACAAACCGTCGTTTCCACTGTATCTCATGTAATAATCTATTTAAAAGAAAAGACTATCTAAAAGATCATATACGAAGAACACATGAAAAGTTATTCAGTGACAGGGAAACAGGCTCAAAAAGCACCAAGCAGCCAACCAAGACAGCTGAAGAAAAGGAAAGAGAAAGGCGTAATAAAAATATTCTGGCAGTACTTAAAGCAAGACAATTATCTCAAACACAAACTAAGAATTGAAAACCTTGGTATGACATATGCAACATCTCTGATGAAGCAAATTCTAGATGTTCTACGTATTTGATAGTTGTTTGGGAAGATGTATTGAAATAAGACATCCCATCGACAGACATGCCCAGTGTCTAGGTGTCAAACAATATATTTTATATAAAATAATTTTATACAATATATTAATTACTTAATAAATTTTTGGTGGTTATATTTCTACTTGTTTTATTACTACCTCACATCGAGGTGCAGTCTAACACCTCCAATGTTTATTGGATGTATAGGTTAGGTAGTAGCAGCCTGTTCTTTTTAGGATAAATATATTTTTCATCATCAGTTTTGTGTGTTGTGTTTAATCTCTTTATGTTTAATTTAGGTTAATGAAATAACCGTTGAAATGTCATTGATGCATACTTCTAATAAAAACCAGTAAAGTTTATTTATTCGCATTTCTATTTACTTCATATTCACTTTCGTTTTATTTCGTGTTACTTAAATACTACCAACATACAGGGGCTTAAAAATATATGCAGCATTCTAAAAATAATTTTGTGTTAAACTTTGTTACCAGGTTATACACAGGATGATGGAAATATGAATGGTGATGGAAATATGTCTGTAAAATATAATTTTCAATTAATCCTTTTTAAAATATGAATAGGAAGTAAACGTTATGTGTTCGATGTCTTGAATGTGGGTTCGGTTGCAGTCATTTTAAGTCATCAACAGTCTATGGCATCTGTTGAAATCACAAGAAATACAGAGCTAATGATGATGATACTTCCTTACGATAATCCTAAAGAATTTCTAAAAAAGAAGGAAGACACTATTTGAAAGACCAAGAAAGAAGATGAAAACAGGATGAAATGATTCGCCATAGACTTCAAGAGTAATCTACATTCACGAGGTTCAGAAGATCTGTTTAAAAATAATTGCAGCGAGCAGTATAATAACCTTTGGCTAGCTGTGTTTTACGCGTGATTTTATCTTGTATCGCAAATTTACTTCAAACGAATTTGTTTTTCTGTTATAAAATATATCACTGTTTGCATACAGGGTAATAGAAATATGTGTCATACTAATTTAATAACAACTCTTTTGTTCGACTCTGTGTGTTTGTGTACAGGTTTAAAGCGACAGGAAATATAGTTTTATTTATCACTAGCGCACGTAGATCTCCTCAAAATAAGGACTAAAATTCATGAACGTGTATCAGTTGTTCTGGATACTTATAATAAAAATACGATTTTGTCGAATATAACGCCCTGTACATTATTTCGCGACATCTGTTTAAATTAATTTATATTTTTTTAATACTATTTATGGTTTTATATACCTGCATTTAAAAATATAAATTCGATAGCGTTACACCTTTATAGGATAATTATATTTTACATGTCACATCAGTTTTGTGAGTAATGTTTAATGTCTTTATAATTATTTAAGTTTATGAAATAGTCGTCAAGATGTAGTTGTTATAGAGAATATGCCTGTTTTGCAATGACCTGCATTTTTTCAATTTTTATTTTAAAAGTTTAATATATTTACTGAAATAAAAACGTATTATATTAAAGATGTACAGTTATTTATGTACCTAAATCATCCACATTTTGAAGGTTCCCATTTACATATATGACATCTGGATTATGAGTCTGGTGGACCATCCACATAACATGTCATTCTGTCCTATTGTGGTTTGTGAAACGAGGTATTTGAATCTGAAGTTTTGAAGTTGTGTGTATATTTCCTTGGTAACTTGGACCTTGTATAAAGAAGTTTGATGAGAGCAGCTTCTTCAATCAAATATGTTGATGGAAAATTCTGAAGTTCTTCATCAGTAAAGCCAGAAATGCAATCTTTGGATTCGAATACACTTGATATCTAGCCATTCTGATATGTGAATAAAACAAATCATTATTAACATGAAATTTAATTAACAGTGTCTTGATTATAAATATTATATTTCACAATATATTCGTTAGGTATGGTATTTCTAATAGAGAATAGCATGTGAAAAAAACCTTCTGAGATCATTTCTTTTAAAAACACATCGAGAGAAATGAATTTTCGTAAAACATGGCTACATAACTCTTCAGCACGACCATATGTTTTCAGTGTGTACTCTAGGTGTCCAAGACGAACTAAAGTATCAGTTTCATAATCTCTAATATGATACGTAATATTTGGAGATGTATTAAGCTCTTGAAATTTTTCTCTTGAAATATCCTGATACAATTTGAGAATGGCATTTTTTAAGTTATCATTGATATCGTTCATTGTTTTCTTCTAATAATTCTAACTAGGCACTTTAGAATTAAAATCAAAGTACAAGGCGTAAGGTAGCACAGTAATTGAAGAAGTGGAGCTGATTGATTATTGTGGTCGGTAGAAATATCAATAAGTTTTGTGTGGTAGCGCATGCGTCTTTTATCGTAAATTTTTTTGTTGGGAGAGGGAACATGTCACGTGTCTAACACCTGCATATGTTATTCGCGGAATCCTACACTTGTCGAGACAAGTTAATGAAACTATGTGTTCAGGTTATTTCAAGGTCTAGATTGCATATAATGCTCTGTAAAAAATATATTGCATCATGTTATGACATCATTATTTTTTTTCGGAGACGTCGCGTGAGAAAGCATTGTCCAGATTGCATATGACACTCTGTAAAAAATATATAATTTGGTATATGAAAGCCCAACAATGTGCTATCTTTTAATTCGAGTATGGGGGAATAATGTGACTTTCCTATCTAATCTTATAACACGATACAAAGTTTTTGGTGTGTATGATATAAATCTGGGTTTGCATGTTATGAAGTGAAAGAAATTCAGTGAAAACGCTATATAAAACATTTGAAATGATGTTCTGTTTGAGTTTTTCCGAGTATATGAGAAGTTAAATATGATCGATACTCTTTCTGAAAACTAGACAGTGAATCCATAGTAGAAAAGAAACATGTTGTCTAACACGTTTTTTTACTATGTGTAAATTGATTTTTTACTGTTAACACCCTGTATCTGAGATGAAAATGTAAAAATTACTAGTCAAAATATATTATTTTTTCTTAGTCTATAAGGTGTTTTCATTAATATTTGTACAAGTTGAAATAGCTCGAAGTTCTAGAAGTCCTAGGTTCCATACCTGGTTTCAAGACATTTTTTTCTTTAGCAAAGCGAGAAGTTAATAACTATACACCTCGTATATTAACTCAAATAATTTTGTGAGTTCTATCGAAAACTGAATAACTGATATTATACCCCCATTTTAACAAAAGTCCGGTAAATTCGTTAACTCGCTTAATGATAAATGTTTATTATGTATTTAGTCGTTTAGTAACTGAAAAGCAACAACATATATGTATGATGAGTAACGAAATAATTCATCCGTCGAGATGCTGTTGTTATAATATGTAATAACCTGCATTGTCTGTCTATTTTAAAAACCAGTAAGTTTTTCACCAGTCTGATAAAAAATTCAGCCGTCGAGATGTACTGATAACCTAATTGAATTATATGTTTTTTATTTCAAATCTTTCATCAAATATTTTACATCTATGATTTTTATCTAAAAATAGGATTAAGTATATATGAGGCTTCCTTGATTCTTCTGTGAAAGCGCAGTCTGTCGACCACCATAAATTCCCTATATTTTTTCTAGATGAATTGTATGCATAGCTCCACGTTATAAGATGATGAACTTGATTATTTTTCTCGTTAAATGTTACTTTTTTCATTGCGACCTTTTACTACATTCCATTTCAAAGATCTTTGGATGCATATAAATTAATTCCAGAACCATGCAGACGTTTTGACTGTTTGGATTGCCTTTAATTATATTTAAAGCATTTTCAAAAACATTACCACTCTGGTTTTGCAGTCCATCTTGTAGAATCTTGAAGTAATTTGAAAATTGTTGGTTTTTAATTATTTCCAGTCTATGCTTTACTCGCGGTTGTATTTCAAATAAACAGCACATCGATTCATAGCCCAAGTATATGTAATTATTTTCCTTTGAAATTTTGACTACTAAAGCATCTGAGAACTGTTCCAAATTTATGGAAAAGTTATCCTCATGTATTGCATCCGTTTTTCCTTTGTAATACAGGTAATTCATTATTGTTCCTTGATGAGATAGAAACCTGTTCCAATCGGCTTCATCGAAAATCACTTGATCGCCTTTATTTCCTGACAGCTTTACACAGGCGGTGAAACAAGAGTTATATGTAAGTCCTACGGAAGCAAATTTACATGCTGATTTATTTAACTTATATTGGCAGCTGTTCCTTAAATGTCTCACCTAACTTGTCTAGACAAGTTAGTGAAACCAGAATATATCATCTGTTTGCCAGATGGACTCAGTCGTGGGAATAGCTGTTTGAATTGGTCCCCACACAGCCAGTGTATCAGACAGGTCATTCACCTTTCACCAGATGTTATGAGTCATAATCTATTTTTAGATGTGAATCACTGGCAGATGTCAAACACGTGTTCACTAGATGTCGTGAGAACAGTAGTTTTAATTGGTTCCCACAGACGGCCAGCTGTTCGCTAGATGTCTGTATAACATCTGCTGCTATGGAAATATCCCCCACTTAATATTATTATGTCCTTAAACGATATATAAAGCATATGCAATTTTGTGTCTTTCTGAGTATACAACAAAGTAAATATGATTGATACTCTTCCTGAAGAACTAGAACTAGACAGTGAATCTATAATAGAGAAGAAGCATGAAGTTAATAGTTTACAGTTTGTGCAGAACTGGGCTTACCAATATGTATGTCTAATTCAAAATTATTTTAGTATTGATTTGGTTGAAGATGAATTGTGTATGAGTTGTTTTTTTGATGTGGTTGCGAACTACAACACAAACATCGAAAGTTCTCAGATATCCCAACACATAACAGACTATGCTGTGGAATTGGGAAATAAAGCCTTGGTTTGCTGCAGGTGTGGAAATCCACTTTTTACGTACTGTCTAACACGTTTTTGTATTTTTTGTAATACCATTTAAGTTTTTGTGAAAATTGATATTTTATTGTTAACACCCTGTACATTAATCAGTTTATCATCTTTTATGAATCAATATCTTTTCTATGTACTTGTAAAGTTTTTAATAAATATTTGTAAAACTACATGTGGTTTATTTCCCATTACATAAAATAAGTAATGTTTCCCGGACTAATTTTATAAAATAATTTTTAATTTAATCCCTGTATATGTTTAATTATTTTATTACAATAAAATAGAAATAGAATAATATGTATTTTATTTCACACAGCCCTGTACATTAATTAAGTATTTTCAAACTGCTTTCAGTTTGTAAGTTATTTATTGTCTCCTTGTAACATTATAACGCGAATTGATACACATATGACATACGTGTAATTCTATTTTTAGTCCGTATTTGACCCTCGTGGCACGAACGGTTTAAATGCCTTGTGAATGTAACATTATTCATTAAATATTTACCTGATCCATTTACCTTAGCAAGTTTTGTGAATGTGTGCTACCTCTACGATATATCTGTTTGGTGGGCGTTTTGTGCCTCTAAGAATATTTTGTGAATATTTTTGTGAATATTGTTCTGTGAAATAAACATAATGTGAAATAGTGCGAAGTGGCAGTGTTTATGTTTTCTTGGATACCTCTTGTTTTTACATTGGATTACCATTGGATTACCTATAAGGTATCGTATTGATGCAAATTTATACACATTGTTTAGAGAGATTTTTGGGGCGTTTTTAAAAATTTATTATTTCTTTGATGCAATACTATAGTCTGGAATCGTGTAGATTTTAGTACACATGATATTCATTGACTTATAGAGAGCCAGTATTCATTGACTTATAGAGAGCCAGTATTCATGGGTGGATTGAAATGCACATTTTTTATATCAGATATAACGAAAAGCCAAAAACCGCCCATTTTGTGAAAAACTAGTCAGTTATCAGACAACTGCTAGAATCTAAGATGAAATTGTAAATTTTAAGTCAAAATATATTGTTCTATTCCTAGTCTATAAGATTTATTTATTTATTTTTTTCATTAATAATTGTGTAAGTTGAAATAGCTCACATCTTGTAAGAAACTACAATTAACATATTGCTATTTTTTGGTTTAGACGCTATTTTTACTTGTATAAATTATACGATAATAATTACTCTCCGAGACCCCACGCTTCTGAGTGCTGTTTTGCATCTTTAAAAAAGAATACAACTTATTAACTGATGCAGTCATCAGACAGCTGCAATTAAGCCGTGAGAAATATACTGGCTAAATATAGTCTACATGTGTTCGATGAATTTTATGGCGTAAACACTTTAGAGAATACTTTGTTTGGGGCAATTGAAAAGCACATTTATTTATGAAAGTATATACCGTGTGTAAGAAATTTGTAGGTACACATATTATTATATTGAATTAATTACCGAAATAATGATCTGGTCGTGAGGACAATAGTTTTGATTGGTTTTACCTTTCATCATAATCTATTTTTAGATAAACACATCATTCACCTTTCACCAGATGTCATGAGTCATCGATCTATTTTTAGATTGTGAATCACTGGCAGATGTCGAACACGTGTTCACCAGATGTCATAAGTCATCAATCTATTTTTAGATTGTCGTGAGAATCTAACCTTTGGTTTCACCAGCCAGAAAAGTCATTCACCTTTCACCAGATGTCGTGAGTCATCGATCTATTTTTAGATTGTGTACCATCTGTTCACCGGATGTCGTGAGAACAGTAGTTTTAATTGGTTCCCACACAACCAGCTGTTCGCCAGATGCTTTCCCATAGCTTTTGATTGGCTGAACACAAATGTTCACCTCTCCGCTCCACCAGCTCTCTCATTAGACACCTACTAGCGTGAACTTCGTGCGTTTCATCTTGGAGTTTTATTCTAGATAAAGCGTCTGCTACGTAATTGGACTTTCCTGGTTTGTATTTGATGTCATACTCAAATTCTTCCAGATGTAGTTTCCATCTGATTAGCCTTGCATTTGGAGTTTTTAGGTTTGACAGCCACTTCAAAGGTTTGTGGTCTGTGTAGATAGTGAACCTTTTCCCAAAGAGGTACGGTCTGAAGTACTTACAGCTCCATACGATCGCAAGCATTTCTTTCTCAACTGTAGCATAGTTTGTCTCAGCAGGATTTAATGTTCTTGAGGCGTAAGCTATTGGATGACCCTCTTGTGAAAGTACAGCCCCGACGGCATAGTTTGAACTATCAGTAGTTACGTCAAATGGTTTTTCAAAGTCTGGATACGCGAGAATGGGTTCATTAGATAAAAATGTTTTACAGTGTTCAAAGCATGAAATATATTCTGGAGTTAATTTAATTTTTTGGTCTTTCTTTAGACAGTTAGTAAGGGTTTGGTTAATTTCGCAAAGTTCTTTATAAATTTTCTATAGTATCCTAATAATCCCAAAAATGATTTAATTTCCTTGTGTGTCTTAGGTATGGGGAATTTTTTTATGGCAGCGATCTTGTCGGGATTTGGTTTAATTCCATTCGGAGTAACAATGTGGCCTAAAAATTCAACTGACAAACTTGACAAAATATTTCACTAGTAAATAAAAATTCAACGTTTTTCTTGAGAAATTCCGATTTCTCTAGTTGTACTTTAAGGTTGGCATTACGAAGAGTCTGAAAAATTCTCTTTAGATTGGCGATATGTTCTTGTAGGCACGTCGAAAATATTATGACATCATCCAAATATACTAAACAGATCTTATTTATGTGTTCTCGAAGCACATTGTCAATCATTCTCTGAAATGTGCTTGGTGCATTCCTGAGTCCGAAAGGCATTCTGAGGAACTCATAGTGTCCATGTTCGGTGTTGAAGGCAGTTTTTGGTATTGATTCAGGTGCCATTTCAATCTGGTGGAATCCTGAAGCAAGATCCAGGGTGGTGAAATAACAGCTTCGTCCAAGTTTATCTAATATGTCTGTTACATTCGGGATCGGATATCTGTCGCTCATTGTTTTCTCGTTTAAGTTCCTATAGTCGACGACTATTCGCCATTTTTTCTGTCCAGATGCGTCCAACTTTTTTGGGTCAACCCAAATTGGAGAACTCCAAGGGGATACACTGGGTCGAATGATACCATCTTGAAGGGTGATTGGTCGGTCGGGTTTTTGGAAGATGTCCGAATATTCTAAACATAAATTTTGTATCGACTGTTTTTCCTCTTCATTCATATGATCGGTTCTAATAGCATTTTGTACATTGATCTGGCAATCAATGTTTTGTTTAACATGCGTGATGTTACAATTAAAGATGTCGTATTCTTATTCTTCAAATGAAACTGATTTTTGTGGTTCGGTAAATGAAACTAGTTTATGTACGTTGGTCAAATTGTGAACCTCGACTTCAGCGAAATAATTTATGCTAGTAGACAATGTTTCAGGAACATACAAAGAAGCTGAGTTAAATTCAGGGATTAGAACTGGTCCGTTTTCTACAACTACCGGAATTTTGATTCTACGAATTTCCAACGGGTTCAAGTCATAACTGCAAGATGAAAAATCGTCTCTAAAGTATAGTGAAATTTGCATGTAATTATTATCTAGAGTTTGATTTGACAGATTTATGTTTAGTTCGGCATTCATGAGGTCTTGTAGCCCTATGAGTCAGTCAAAGTAATTATGAAAATCATATAGAATGAAATCAATAGGCATACGGGAATGAAATTGTTCAAATGGTGGAATTTTTGCTTTGTAGAGAGCTTTAGTTTTTCTGGCACAAGTTTGAATTGTTGTTGGGTCAAGGTAAATTTCTTGTGGAAAATTCATTTCGACTATAGCGGGTCTAATTATTGAAAAAGAACATCCAGTATCTACGAGAAATTTGTAAGTTTTATTTTTTAAGGTGATATTAATATATGGTAGTGCATTTATTGCGTTTAGGTCGGGTATTGCGTTGGGTCGGTATTCATAAAATTTGAAGCGCCATTATCATCTCTATCAAAATTATTGTCTGTCGATTCCTGTTGTTCTAGGTCTTGGTTATTATAATTGTCTTCTTGAGTTTGATAGAGTGTTACGTCTTCGTATCTTAGTTGATCATATTCCAGCTCATCGTGATATGCCTCATTATCATAAGGTGGAACGTGGTCGGTGGTTTCAGTGTTATGTAAATAATGACTGACACCTGACATTGTCGTGGGTCTCTGTTGAGTATTATGAGATATGCCAGACATTGGTGTTGGTTTCGATAAATTGGTATTTTGGTTTGGTTTCCAGACGTTTTGGCGTGATGATCCAAATGTTTGTCTGTTAGTGGGAAAATTTTGCTTTACTTGCCTTGGTTGCACGTTGATAGGTTGTGAAGGAAACTGATTGCGATAATTTGTTGGGAAGTTATTCATAAATTGTGGTGGCGTGAACTGGTTATAAGAATTTGATGGAAAATTATTTCTAAATTGTGGTGGAGTGAAATTTCTTTGCACGGGGTATGATGCACTTTGGTTGGAGTTTTGAACATTTCGATTTCGATTAAAAATTGGATTTTGAATATTTTGAACGTTAGAATTTCGATTAAAAATTGGATATTGAATATTTCTTTGCGGCGGCGTATTTTGTAACGTAGGTCTTGGTATTGATGAATGAGATCCACTACTAGACGTTTGTAGTTTGGCAAAATTTTCAAATTCTTCTTCTTCTAGAACGTGATTTAGCGCGTCTTCTAATGTTTTTGGATTTTTTATTCTCACAATTGTTTGAACGTTAATAGGTAGGTTAGTAATGAACATTGTTTTGGCAATATTATTGTAATTGTCAATTTGCAAGGTTCTTAGTGTTGGGTCCGGGAAATCATCATTAATTTTTGCTATAATAACAGCTCTTAATTGTTGTAGTCGAAGTCCAAATTCGTAAGGTCGTTCGTTTCTGATCGGTCTCGTAGATGTTAATTGGTGGGTCAGATATTGTAAATCGAGTTGATCGCCAAATGTTAATTTTAAAAGTTTTTCTATTTGATCCCAAGTAACTAAGTCGGTACGGCTAGCTATTAAGTTTTGAGCACGACCTTTTAATTTATTTTTTACTGCCTGAAGAATGAGGTTATGAGTAACATGATGCGTGTCATCAGGAAAGTTTAAAAACGTGCTTCTAACTGAGTCAATGTACTAGAGTAATACTAAGCTATTTCCATCAAAAAGTGGTACCGTGTCTAGATATAAGTTGTGTATCTATAGCTCTTTGCTGTGGGCGAGCCATTGGCACTGGTTCTGTTAAAGTTTCTGGGTGAGTCTCTACTAAATTTTGAGTCCCTTCTTGGGTACCAGCGAGATTACGATTCGCGTCTTGTAACATTTGTCTAGTTTGCATTGAACAATGGTTTGAATTAACAACTTTAAAAAAACTATTTATTTATTTATTTTATTAATATTATTTTTTGAAAATACTATGCACTTAAATACAAGTTCAATTGTATACTTCGGCAAAATAATTAACTAAAATAATAACTAAATCTAATGAAATGCCTACTTCTAGTGATCAATCAGATCAATTTTCCTAACTTAATGACCAATCGGGTCCAATTTGCCAATCGGGCAAGCGAGATCTGGTGTAAAATGGAAAAGCAAACAGGAATGAATGAGTACTTACTGTTTTTTGTTCTTTTCTTGGTTTGGAATGGCAACTCTTGCTAAACAGGCACTAGTTTTTTCACCACTCTCCCCCAATCCTACCGACTGCGTCAGTAATATGGGAACGTACAATAAGACACAAGTGTTCACTTTAACTCTTTACTATGATCTAATCTTTACAAGCAGAATCTTCACTTTTATATAACATCTTATCTTTTAACCTGATACCGATGTAAGAATTCATAGCGTGTATCTGTTATGTGAATAATTACAAGAATTGAGATAAGATAAACAGTGACGCTACTTGGATACCAATATAACTTAGGTATATGCAGCGATTAAGAATCCACTCATTTATTAGCTGTATTGAAGGTGTATTTGTTAATTAGCATAGAGTAAACGGCAATAAGTTGATAACCTGGTATTATTAATTTATTGTATTTATATCTTCTAATAAAGAACATGACACTTTTTATATTTTTACTGTTTATCTAATTACTTATTTATAAATTGTCTGTTTTCAGCAACGTCTTTATTAAATTATGATCTATTTAAGATGTACTTATACTTAATAAAATATCGATACAAAATGTGTTTTTAATTCTTACTTTTTTTTGTGAAAAAACATTTTGGCTGCAAAACATTTACTTCATATGATGATCGACCACGATAACTCAGTCGGTGTACTACATAAAGTACACCGACTGAGCAAGGATAAACTAGTTGGAGTCTATAGCCCTGGGTTCAAATGCCAGCTCGAGATGGCAAATTTTTTAATGCACATATGTACTTAACTTTATTAGAATTTGTGATTTGTGTGAATTATTTTGTTATTTATGTTACACATTTCCAATACAAATTATACAATATACGCAGGAAAGGGAATACCATCAGTGATTATTATTACTATTTGAAAAAAAAATAAGAAAATATATTTTTTCCCTCGTGAAAAACAGTAATTTGTTTCTAAACCTAAATAATGACTAATTGTATTACTAATTTTTGGCAACATCTCTGCTTTATACAATAACAGAAGTATTTTTTTTATTATCTAGAAAAGCTAAATTAATATCTCCATTTGCAATTTTCCAGTAGTAGAATATTATTGAGATGTAAAAGTATGCTTATAAATTCGAAAAAAAAAAATTTACTTGGGCTTAATTACATCACAATGTTAATTTTATATATTATACAACATTCAGACCCTTTCGCGAATATCCGCCACTGGCAGTGGTCCCGTACACAGAAATAGATCCCCCCTCAGCACCCGCGGCTGCCACAGCCAGCGCCCCATGAGTATACATAACAAAGTCTCTATACTTTGGCTAAGATACCGGGTCTAGGTAATATATGGTCGAAGATTGTGGTCCATTATAGCCGTATTTCTTTGGCACTCAGGAATCGATTCCGCTCGATCCAAGTGAACCAATGTTGTTTCTTTGGGAAAGTGAACTTTACCCCTTCCATAGAGTTTATGATCTAGTTCATTTCTATGTGACCTAGCTTTTTAGCTGAATCAGATATATCACTTTTAAATCAGTACGTCATAAAGTAGGGTTATGGGTTTATTATGTTCAATAATTATTATTTCAATCGTCGGATTTAGTGTAATTAACTGCTTGAAATTTAAAATCTTAGTATAGATACAGAAGCACCCAGGCAGCAAGGTGCCGTCATTATGACGTCGTTTTTCGGCGTTAATTACGTCAATTTCACCTTCATCATGACGTAAAAATGACGTGAAAAAGACGTCACAATGTCAGCCCAATGACGTCATATATATGACGCAAATATGACGTATTGGTAATCAGTGAATTTTGCGATAAGGGATGCAAACCTCTCATTATAATATTTTTCCACAATTATTAATAAAGTTTTTGACGAAAAAAAAAACGGAATGTGCAGGGATCGAACCGCGGACCTTTTGCCTCGCAACCTAACACTTAACTCACTGAACCATTGAACATCTTTATTTAAATATGTTTAAAAGCTGTATACCTAGTTAGAAATAGTAAAACAAAAATATTATTACTATGTGGCAAAAATTGAACTAGTCACTAAATACTTCTATTTATTTTTATTTTATAATGATTTATTTCACATCATTTTAATGACGTCAAAATAATGACCTAAAAGAAACGTGTATTTGACGTCTTCATGATGACGTCAGAAGTACGTATTAAATATCACGTCTCTGGTACGTCATTTATTAATGACGTCAAAATAATGACCTAAAAGAAACGTATATTTGACGTTATCATGATGACGTCAGAAGTACGTTATAAATATCACGTCTCTGGTACGTCATTTATTGGGACAATGACGTCGGCGACGAAAAATCACCTTTAAAAGACGTCATAATGACGTCACCTTGCTACCTGGGCATCTTACAATCCATTTTAAATTGTAATAAAAATAGAAATATAGCAAAATGCACAGCTTATGGCTGTAATGTTCGCAATTGGCGCCTGAGCCCAATCAAAATGACGTTTCTTTGACAAATATTTATGATCTGCTCTATGTGATATGTAAGTACGAAAGCCCTGAAGGGCCAATGTAAAAATAAAAATAAGTGGAAATTTCTACTTTGAAGTAGAAATTTCTACTTTGTAAAAGTGGAAATCTCTAGTTTAAAGTAGAAATTTCTACTTTGTAAAAGTGGAAATTTCTAGTTTAAAGTAGAAATTTCTACTTTGTAAAAGTGGAAATCTCTAGTTTAAAGTAGAAATTTCTACTTTGTAAAAGTGGAAATGTCTAGTTTAAAGTAGAAATTTCTACTTCCGCAGGCTGGATGAGGGATGAGGTTCTTTAATATTTTCGTTTAAAAATAAACTAAACATAACTGACATAACCTATACCGCATTTGGTAAAACAGTTCTGTAATAATGATTTTTATTTCTGAATTTTAATTTTAGGTGTTTATTAAGATGAGTCTGCCCTATCTAATTACTTATTATTTTTATCACGGTTGTAAGCAAAAAGAAATTAGTGATTTCTTACTGACTAAACATAATTAGTGACCGTACTTTAAAACGCTTCCTAAAGCATTTAAATTTATTCCGAAGAAAAAACTATACGAATTTAGACACTGTAATCTTATTTTTACAAAAATCAGGACAACTGCATGGCTACAAGTGGATGCATTTAAAGTGCTTGCAGCAAGGATTCACTGTAAAACGTGAAACCGTGCGTTTAGCTCTAAAAGTCTTAGATTCTCATGGAGTTTCCTTAAGGAAAAGACATAGGCTAAGAAGAAAACAGTATTACAAGGGTCCAAATTTCTTATGGCACATGGACGGATACGATAAATTAAAACCGTATGGGATATGTATTCATGGTTGTGTGGAGATATATAATAACTAACATGTCACATCCAACTCGGTGCTATAATGACAATGGTAACCGCACCACATCGTATCGTAGGTATATCATCCTCATTTTTTCAAAATTTGTCTTGAAATAACTAGCTACACATCTGTGACAGCAGGTAATAACATATTATGCACTATGCAGGTAGAAAAAAAATTAGTGTTGCACTCTAAAATAAATAGTGTTTAATGTCTATTGTAAAATTTTGTTTTTGTGGATTGCAGCCTTTCAGAAATAAGGTGTGAACATATGCTGGTGTCCTAAGTAAAAGCGTCCTATCTACAAAAATTGAAACTTTCAGACCTTCACACTTTCTGTCCTATATACGGATATGTTCTACACATTCTTTTTAGTTAAATTTTCTAATATGTAGTAAGAAGAGGTTATTAGCTATATAAATTAGGTATTATTATACTCTTCGCAAAAACGAAGAGTATATTGTATTTGATCGGCACATTTCTAAAATCGTAAATATCGCTCGTAGAGGAAAAATCTTCATATAATTGTGTTAGTGAACGAATTCTGAACAACTTTCAAAATGTCCGTCCGTCTGTCACGTTTCTTTTAAGCACGATAACTTAAGAACGAAAGATCCGATTGTATTGAAATTTAGAAAGTAAGTTAGTGTTAGCTAGAGGAAGAACGCTATTGTTTTTTAAGAAAATCGATAGGTAAATAAAAAAGTTATTAATTATTTAATTTAAAAAAAATATATTCTCTTAATTTTTTTCGCTTGTACTAAAATGGAAATCTTGCGAAATATTATTTCCATAATATATTTTTTTTGTTTATGAATTTTACTAATATATATTTCATAGAAGTACGAGTCGAAATATGTATGATTGTCGAAAGATATAGGTATATCACAGACAATCAATTTTCGTAGCAATATGTGGTGGCGCAGCGGCTAAAGCTTTACGTTGCAATCCAAAGGTCCCATGTTCGAATCCCACACAGGTTGAATATTTTTTTTTCATATGTTTTTTTCACAACAAAGATGGTATCACAAAATTTAGGATGTCCAAAAACTAACATTATTTACAAGAAAACTGCGAAGAGTATCCTATAGAATAAATAACAATTATATATAAAAACCTACTAAACAAAATATATATCCGTAATATTACGCAATATTAAACTGAAGTAACATATTTAATGTTTTCTTGCAATATGATATTTATATTAAAATAACCTAACTTTGGTATAGCTGAGAAATGTTAAATTGCAAAATATTGAAGAAACATTTAGTTAATATTAGCTCGAAAATATTTCCGTAATATAAAAAATTATATTTAACAAATGTATGTCACATATTATAATCAATGTATCTTTAATATTGCCATTAAAATAAGCATATTATATTACAAAAATGTAACTTGTAATATTACACGAAAATATTTCACATATATAACTGTAAATGTGTTACGAATGAATCTCATACATTATGAATAATATGCATTTGATCATACATTAACATTATTTGCAACGTTTATTCTATGTAACTACCATGAACTTCTATGAAAACTTGCCTATTCTCGCCTAAAATAGTATGAACATAACCTTGAAATCTTCGATATCTTGTGAGTAAGTGTGTTGCGCCTTAATGCCCTTATTTTCAGAAATGGGTGATAAAAGCGAGAATAAGGTAAGTAGATAATTACAGTAATGTAGAAATTCGTGGAAACTTTTAGCAACAAAATAAAAATAAACTTTAAATTTTATTTAGTTACCTTAAATTTGCGGTATTTTTACACCTGTGTTATTTGTCGAAGCACACTAATTGCATTTTATTGATAAACATATAACATTAAAATATTATTCTTGTTTCAACCTGCTTATTTTAGGTCAGTTATTTATTGCTTTACTCATCGGAGTTGCATATGTGGTCCTAATCACGGGGATAAAAAAAATAAAAATTTGATATTAGGCCACCGATAAGTAAATCAATTGTCCCTATTTTAAGTTGGCTGCTCGACCAACGTAATAGCTAGGGAGCTGGTGGCAGAATTTTTTATATGATTTTATCGTGTGACTGAAGTCGAAAAGTATAAAGATCTCATAATAACAAGCCGGAAAAACCATTTCAGTAATTACGGCGTTGCTGATTTTTTAATTAACAGTTATTTAAAAGTGCAAAAAAAAACAAACGCTCCTATATGATTTTATTGTATCAGCCAGTTGTTTTAAACGTTGCCTGTCAATATGACATTGATATAAATGCAGTTGGCTGAAATCTATGTGTCTGCGTTTTTTTTGTAATTTAATTTTTTTAATTAATTTATGATATACTAAAAATTAAGTGATTTTATTGTCGCTGTACCATGTATCAAAAGTTTCGCAAAGCGGTAAGAAACAATAAAACAAACTTCAGTCACCTGTGTACTGCTGCATTTAAAGGAGGTGAATTTTCAAAAATGCGAAAAAAAACGCTTCTATATTATTTTATTGTTTCAACCACTTTGCAGGAAGCTTTGTTTGTAAAGCACATAAAAAGACAGTGGCTGAAATTTACAATGCTGATTTCTCATTGGCTGACGTTTCTTATTAATAATTAAGAAGTAAAAAAAAAATATGTTTTTTCGAAATAATTTAGCAATGCTCGATCCTAAGAGAAGAATGTTCAAGACAAAGTTGAAGAGGACAAAATTGCATACATTTTTTGTATGTACATTTTTATTGTAAGTCTAATAGGTAACGAGATACAGCGGTGGTAAAATGAAGTTTAACGATTTTTTTTTCAAAAAATGCTCAAACTTCATTGTTGCGCGAACGGTCCTACCTTTAATACGTACAGGCTTAGAGAGCAGTGTTTTTGATTTGATAATAATTACTTACATTTTTGATATATTGAATGTCTCTGAGCAATTGTGTAAGGATTAAATGTGTGTAAGGATTTTGTAAGGGATTTAAAATTTTGTAGCCAATAGTCGGGACATAAAATTTTATAATTTGAAGTTTCCTTAAAAAATGTTGGATTCTTATCTAAAAATTACAAAAAGAGTAATAAAAGCAAGTACGGACTCTTTGCCAATTTTTCTGAATACCTATCATTAAAATTAATAACTCTTGTTTCCTATTTTCGAGGAATGATGTAAGCCACTAATACTATCCCGTCAATTTAATATTTTTTTTTTTAGTTTCAATACCAGTATTATTATAATATATCTTTATTATAATAATACAAATATTATAAAATATGTTGTTATAAACATGCATTATATAATAAAAAAAAAAAATTCTTAAAATCCATTTGTATGACGCCGTATCTCTTTAAAAATTAGACTTACAATAAAAATGTATATACAAAAAAGTAGGAAATTTTGTCCTCTTCAACTTTGTCTTCAACATTTTTCCCCCACCTCCAAGGTTGAAAACTTGTGTCTTTTATCATGGCCCTCGACTTAAACAACATATATCAAAATCATTACTACTTCATCTTTTGCAGGGCAAAATTCCCGACTGATTGTCTTACTTTGACATTTTTTGAAGTAAATTGCGAATATTTCTGAAAATCAGCAACGTACACGTCAGCCAATGTTTTTCTCTGCTAATGGATATAAAAACTAACAAATTACCAAACACCATTCGAGGTTTCTATTTTGAATAGCATACATTTTTATTTGCACTTAAGCTTGGTTGCCATTTTGATAATATAACTCGATAACTGAAAGACACTCGACCTATGGTCTCGTGTTTTTGTACCATGATAAAGATAATGATTAACTATGTTATGTCAGTAACTACGATACTTCTATACTGTATTCTCGATCAGATATTAATATATTCCATTTTTTAACAGAGGCTGTCAAAATTACCTTCTCAGCCACCACAGCAAAACAATTTGAAGATGTGGTAGCTGAATGGCTGCGTTTCGCCAAACAAAGGAAACAGCGAGAGAGGCAAGGAATAATATGGATTTTTTTTTATAACACTTGTTGAGAATTTGCATTTTTATTTTTATTTATTTTTATACATTGTATATTTTTATGTATATTTTTAACAAAATATATTTTTGATTAAATGTTTTCTTTTTATTTTAGGTTTAGGTGATTATTTATTAAATACTATAGATGCCTCAACTGATGCAAGTTAGTGCTGAAGGATTATGGACAGCCTGTCGAATAATGTGTCCCCCACTCATTTGTACAGTACATCTTACAATTTCCTATGAGTAGAAACACGTAATTTGACACAATATTTCTGTCCGTAATCCTCTAATACTAACTGGCACTGGGACAACTATAGTATTCAACCAAGGTTGTTACTTTGGGTCAATATTAATTCAGAACTAAATTAATGTTGCCTTAATATTTACATCTATCTTGATACTACATTGCCTTACTAGTATTCGAATCAAGTGCGGGTCTAGAAATTTCAATAATTTTTTTCTCGTCTGTGGCGCATGGGACCCATACGAAATATGGGAAATAACATCTCGAGAAGCACTTCTGTAACGACCCCT
Source organism: Rutpela maculata (assembly GCA_936432065.2). Lineage (NCBI taxonomy): Eukaryota > Metazoa > Arthropoda > Insecta > Coleoptera > Cerambycidae > Rutpela > Rutpela maculata. The sequence goes on from OW386294.2 coordinate 50,754,245, forward strand.
AAAAAATTTTGAAAAAGCAGTTTGCGAAAATTTTTTTCAATATTCGGTTACCCCCCCCTGTTTAATTTTTTTTTGTCATGCATTTTACTTTTCATAAAAATGAGTTTGTTAAGTTCTTCTTTTAACATCGGCAGCCAGGTTGTGCAAACATCTACGGAACAATTCGACACGCATTTATCCTCATTCAATAGTATTATAGCCGCTTCTTTAATTGTATTTTTATGAAAAGTAAAATGCATATAACGAAAAAAAATAATTTTAAACAGGAGTGCCTAGACCTGGGGGGTAACCGAATTTTGAAAAAATTTTTTAGGGGTCGTTAGAGAAGTGCTTCTCGAGATGTTATTTCCCATATTTCGTATGGGTCCCATGCGCCATGGACGAGAAAAAAATTATTGAAATTTCTAGATCCGCGCATGATTCGAATATTAAGCATACATTGCAGCAATGATATTCATGGTGAGATATAAATAAGTATGTAATGTAACACGTTAAATAAGTATGTAATATGACAAGTTATATTGACAAATTATTACGTCAATATGTTATGAACATTAAGTAATATTTTTACAATGTTGCCTTTTTAACAATGTAACAGAGTAACATTTAATAGTATGACAAATTACTTTGTAGTAACATTACGACACTGTTCATGATCTGTTTTACATAACATTACATGTAACTTTGTAATATTGAGGTTCTATTAAAGTAATAATGCATTGTTTAGTGGGAAGCTGAGTAAATTGGCGAAGAGTACGTTTTTACCTTGTTTTGTTTGTTCTAAGTGTGCATATAATAGTACATTTACAATTCCTAGAGTTCTACTTGCATTATCCTTGAATGTCAGACAGGAGTCTTCTACTAAGGAGCAGTCTAGATAGGTATCAATGAAACGCAATAAACATGTAGGTAATTGTTTACTCTGGATAAGAGTTTTTACGCTTGCTATATTCTTCACAAAAATGCCACTGTATTTGGGGATACAATAGCACATAGAAATATTTTATTCACAAGTAATTTTACATTTAACAAAGAAACTTTAAAATACAATGAGAAAAAAAATTGTCAAATTAAAAAGTTCTTTAAGGTTCAAATCAGTATATGTTCTTCCAAATATTATAAGTATACCTTCCTATAGTCTCATCTTTCACGGGTAAGATGATGTATATCAAAACATTGCTCGAACTCGACTGGCCCTGAAGGCCCTTGCATCAGTCAGGAAAGTCAATATTGATTCAAAATTGTAAGTAGGCTCTCTCTGAACTTGGCTCATCCAACTGGGTCAACTTCTCTGCGTGCCTGGACACAGCAACATTAAGGGTAACGAGCAGGCAGACACTCTGGCTAGTGGGAGGTCTCTCAGCGACCCTACTGGGTCCAGAGCCAACTCTCGGCTACCCAACATCAAATGCCAGGAAGCCAATAAAAAACTGGACTCGTTCCCAGTTCCTTGATTTCTGGGCCTCCTACGGAGGACATCGGCAAGAGAAGCTCCTCATCTCGGGGCCCTTGCTGAAGCGAGCGGAACATATCCTACAACTAAGCAGGATTCATGTCAGAATCGTTGCAAGTCTTTTGACTGGACACAGCTTTATCAAAAAACATCAGCACACTATAGAGGTGGTTGACAACCCTGACTGCAGGTTCTGCGGGGAGAAGAAAGAAACTTCCATCCACGTCCTAACTTCCTGCCCTAGTTTCGTGAACTTGACACACAAACACTTCCACATTGGTTTGCCAGTGTTAGAGGAAATAAGGAATGCCCCTATTGGAAGGATTTTGGCCTTTGCGTTAGAATCTGGACTGAATGGGAATTCCCTGGTAGCGCAATGGACCACAAGGTCTGAATGTGGCGGCCTTTCGTCACCCCGCTAAAAGAAGAAGATAAGCAACAAAATTGTTTAATCAGAGAAAATTTGGGAAATGGTTCTCTAGACATATATTTTAAGAAACCGATGAGTCTTCATATTTTTGTGCAGAAAAAATGTAACATATATTGGAAAGGGTTTTTGTGAATAATTATGAAAGTATCACTTCAGAAAAAAATGCGTAGAAGATACATTTAGTACTTTATTAAATTATCTTAAATAACTGTTAATTTGCTGTTTTGTCAATCTCTCTATGATGAAATAGTTATTTATGTCGAGAATACAGTTTGCAATCCGAGGACCGTAGGGCTGAGGATTTCAAGTATTCGAGTCGAAAAAATTGCACTGTACAACCCATGGTGCATATTATATTTTTCGTCATACCCATGAATCATTAAACTAGAAAAAAAAAATGGAAAAAACTAGCGGAAAACTATAATTATTAAATTATTTGAGTAAGATTTCATATTTGCTTAGTAAATAATAAAGGTAAGTGATGCTTGGAATATTCATGGCAACCGTCAATAAAGTAAATTTAAGACGCGGCTTCTGTTCAAATGACAACTAGTCAGGATAAATTAAATCATATTATTATAATAGCTCTGAACATTTTTGATAATAATGTCGGATATAAAAGATAGAGCAAATAAGGCTTGTCTGAATTTACTTCCAAAAAAGTTAAAAATGTTCCCAAATTTACTTTATTACCTTAGGGACGTTATAAAAAATAACAACCAATTGCCAATGGCAACAAGTATTTGGTACATAAAGCGTCACTTACGATCGACAAAACAATGGAATTAGAGTATACTTACGAGGGAGGTATGATGAAAACTAAGTTGCAGTATTTTGAAAATTTACGCCTCTTTACAGATGCTAGTTTAAACGCTGAATTTTTGCAAATAACTCGAAAAGTATTAGTAATAGTAAAATTACCTTTAATTTGTTTTTTAACCATCCCTATACAATAAAAAATAATCCGAGTTACAGCCTTTTGAAATTTTTCATCCCTCAACGAACTCTTGATTTAGCGCTCGATTTTTTGCAAATAGCTTGCAAAGTTAACTCTTATTATCAAAACATGTTTTTTGTAGTTTATGAAATTACCTTTTATTTGGTTTGTTCCCGATCCCTATAATATGTAAATTGGCCGAGTTACGGTAGTTTAAATATAATAAATATAATATGATGTTCATGAATCTACAACTGAACACGCTTTTAAGATAATAACTAAAAAAAAAAACATTCATCCTACAAAAAAATTCATATAAATGTTTTTTGTAGCTTGGTAAATCGCCATTTCACAAATTTTCGCTAAATTATGAATTTTTCACTATTTTTCCTACGGTATTATAAACAAATGCATTGAAGTTTGCGCTCTGCAAATTTTTTTTAGCAATTAGAACTTTGAATTTATTAGACTGAAGTTGTAAAATACCCAAGATAATTAATTTTCAGATACTTGTTAGTTAGTTTTAAGACAAACATAATGTTAGAGTATAGCGTTTCACGATTTACTTAATTTAATTTTGGTTGTTTTGTTCTTAAATTCAGAGAAACATTTTTCATTCGTGTTAGGTATCTATTTATCCTATTACCTATTTAGTACACTGATGAAAGAAAAAAGAAAATTACATAAAACGTTTTTATTGAAGAAAAAATATATGGGATTTTATCGCCATCAAAAAAATAAATTAACTGAAAACCTCACATGTAAACAATGGTTAAGTATCACAAAAAAGAATTAGTCTAGGAAATAACGTGCAAATTCGATGATGAAAGGTTACCGTCTGCTAGTCTTTAATCAAAGAGACCATATAAGTTTCAAAGTTTTATCTCTGGAAATTTTTGGTATAGTGGAGAGGGGAACTTTTTGTCTTAATCGAATGGTTGGCGATATATGTCCGTTAGTATATGTACTTCACATACACAAATTACTCTATAGCAGGCGAAACTTCCGGTCAGCGCCCAATAACCAGAAATCGAAGAAAAAAAAATTTTAGTTCCCGGACCAAATTTGTTTGTTTTGACGTGTACAGTACTGTATTGGCAGATATTTCTATCGGTCGGTTTTTGGGCAATTTGTAATCAAAGTGGTGAAAAATGGCCACTTTGATGGCAAATTGCTCAAAAACCGACCGATAGAAATGTCTGCCAGTACAGTACACGTCAAAACAAACATTTTGCACCAAATTTGGTCTGGTAACTAGAAATTTTTTTTTCAATTTCTGGTTACCGTGTGCGCCGACCGGAAGTTTTGTCTGCCAGCGTAATTGATATGTGAAGTACATGTACTAACTACCTATGCGGACAGATATCGCAAACCACTCATTAAAATAAAATGTTCCCCCTTCCCTATAAAAATTTCCAGAGAAAAAACTTTGGGTACTTATATGGTCTCTTCGATTACTGACTGGCAGACGGTAACCTTTCATCATCGAATTTGCACGTTATTTCCCTGACTAAATGTCTAAATTTGATTCTTCTAAAATACAAAATATAAAAATATAAATCTACTAAAACAAATAAATTAGCAAAACACCTTACAGGTAACCACTAGTAAATAATCACAAAAAAAGAGAACATCTCAAATTGTAAAAATAAAGATCTATTAGAAACAAATATATTGGGATATTGTCACAATAAACTAAAATAAAAAATCTTATACAATATCCATAATCCATATGTTAGATGTTAGAATGGAGTTCACTTCAGATCTAAAATCAACATAATTTTCATAGCTAAGCGGTAATTCCAATGTGCAACCACACGTGTGCCCTACGGGTCGTCTATTTAAACCAGTGGTTTTATTAAAAGAGATATATATATATATATATATATATATATATATATATATATATATATATATATATATATATATATATATATAAAGATATATTATATATATATATAAAGATATATATATATATATATATATATATATATATATATATATATATATATATATATATATATATATATATATATATGTGCATTTGTATCGTGTCCGCCTCCTTACAAATTTGTGGCGCCCGCACCTCCACTAGAAATAATACAGATAGATTAGTTCTGTTTACATATATATAACCGCCAAATTTCACTTACCAAGGGCACGCGGAGAGGGGAAAGGATTTTTATCTTTTTTTTACATACACTTTTTTGTTCATACGATTGGTATGTTTACACCTCGTTATATAAATAGTACCTCTCTGACTCAATGTATTTAAAACTGTTATATATAACGGTAGACTTTGCCTCCTTCGAGGTTGCCAGACTTCTATAGTGTAAAATGCTCTAGCGCTTGCGCAATTAGTTGCGCTATGCAATCGTGTGCGTTTGTTATTATGATGATTAATATTGTGTAAGTTGTACTCTATCAGATTACATTGGTGTTTTACCCGATAATGTGCGATTATCTGTTTTAAAATGAGCCGTTCACGCTAAATATCTATTGTAGAATAATGTATGTAATTCAAAATATGTTCTTAAGGGAATTATTATTACTATTTAAAATGCTTTTCAAAAGACATCACTGAATCAGTTCAATTTTGTAACACAATTGTTACATATTAGTCCACGTAAATTAGATATTTTAGAAGAAATAATTTATAAAGTAATAATATTTGGGATGGGTAATCTAGATAGGGTTCGAAATAGATACCCGAATAGTTCCCCACAATTTAGGGGTGAAACGTCCGTAATGATTATGAATAGAGCTGCTTCGGCCATATTACGGGGACTTAACGCTGGTTTTTCACTTTTATCTTGTAAACCGTTCGTCGAAAGAGAAAAAAGTATAGGAAATAAAAAATTAGTCATGTTAAATTCTGCATAAAAAATGTACTATTAACCTTGTAGCTTATCCTCACCTATTTCGCGCTAACAGCGTCCGAACAGAGGCGTAGTTTGGGGCGCAGAGGTAAAAATCCATCCTATTCCAAGTTTGACTCCGAATATCTTAAAACCGGTTACTTTAACGAGAAAAATGCTCAGGTATGAATTTATTGAGCAGAATTTTCTCTATTAGATGCATATATAGAAGGTTTTGTCGCAAGTAGTTTATGTATTTTCGCCTTCTTTGCAATTATATTAGAGGATAATCTGTACTGTTCACACAAAAGAAGATTTGGAGTCTTATTTCAACTCTGAGCTTGCTTCAACTCCACTTCTTCTCTTCAATAAGAAACGGTTAATGAGGAAAATTAAGAAATCGTCTGTATGATATTTTCAATGCTGTACGAGAGAGGCCAATAGATTTTTCCGATTGCCAGTTCATTGTTGATGGCGGCAATTTGATTCATCGTGTAGTATGGCCGAAGCAGCTTTATTCGTAAACATTACGGCCAAAAAGTGACTGTAGTGTTTGACGGATATGCTGACTGCAGTATGAAGAGCATCGAAAGACAGCAGCGTCTTTTGAAACGCATTTCACCGGAAATTGTTTTTCATGAGAACACGCCACTGACTGAAACGCAAAATAAAATGATAAACAATCTCACAAAAAGGAACGGTTTATTTCGCAATTGGTGGAGAGATTTAAAAACGAGGGAATCAAAACAATTACTACTGTAGACGACGTTGACGTACTCATAGTTCAAACCGCCTTAAACGAATCTCATGGAAACGATACAGTGGTCATCCTCGGACAAGATATTGATCTTCTCGCATTGATTATCGCTCTCGCACCTGAAGATAAAGATATCCGTTTCTTAAGAGAGGCTCAGAGATAAATAAAAAATAAAGATTACAGTTCTCGTGACTTGCAGTCCTCGGAAGTTTTAAAAAGCTGTATGGCCACACGTTCAGTGGATGCGATAACACTTCAGCTTTCTTTGGTAAGGGAAAAGTGCAAACGGTGGAATGCGTCAATAAAAGAAAAGATCTCGAAGAGGTTGTCCGTATATTCAACAACCGTAGCTCAACGAAAAAAGAAATTACGAGTGCTGGAGAGAAATTCGCGCTAGCAGTATACAAAGCCCCCCAAAAAGAGACATCTTTGAATCATCAAAGATTCATTATCTTCAATAAGTTAGTCCGCCAATCTAGTACTACCGGGATTCTACCAAGACTGCCAGCAACATACGAGGCATTACGTCAACATTCTTACAGAGCATTTCTCCAAATTCATGTTTGGCGAGGAGAAAACTTGAAACCAACGGAATGCAGAAAAGCAGAAAATAATATAAAATATTTCAAAGAGATGATATACTTAAAGAAGTAAAATGTTCAAAACTTAATCATTTTGGAGCAAAAATGTAAATATTTCCCTCCAGCAAGAGAAAAATTTTTGAATTATTTAAAAATTTTTGAAAAGCATTCGAGATGACTCCAACAAACTATCATTAATTAGTATAGCAAAATTCATGATTAACCAACAAATATATTCTAGAGTTTTGGTCTCGAATGCCTTTTAAAATATTTTTATTTCTTGCTAGAGGGAAATATTTACATTTTTGCTCCAGAATAATCTAGGTTTTTAAAATATCTTTGGAAGGTGGAAGATTACACTGGTCAACATTCAGTTTGAAAAAATACACCGGACTCTACCTAGGTACCCAGGGGTTTTGGGGTCGCTGATTCCGTTGCCGAGGTCGGTTAAGCTCTATCACGTCAGGTTCAAGGTCATTTGAAGGTCAACCTAAGAAAAAGTTTTTGAAAAAATCTAAAAAAATTCACATATAAGTTCTTGGGGGGGGTCTCTGAGTCCGAATCCGATGTCGGTTGACCTTTATCACCTCATGTTCAAGATCACTTGAAGGTTAAAGTAAGAATAGGAGGTGAAAAAAAATTAGAAAAAATTTATACGAATGCTCACCTGCCTACTTATTGTCTGTTTATCTGTCTGCCCTTATACCTGCACACCTGTTTGTTTGCTTGTTAGTCTGTATTTATCATCCGCCTGCATTTTCTCTCTGTTCATCTATTTGACATCCTGCCTTTCTGTCGATAATTCTGTCTGACTGAATGACTAAATGTTTCTATCTGACAGTCTGTCTGCCTCCTTGTCAGTTTGTCTGACTCAGGAAACCATTAAATTACTTTGACCCTGACAGGATTGAGCTCAGGGCCGGTTTTAGGTAACCGGAGGCCCTAAGCTCTAGGTATGTTTTTCGTTGAAGCTTTCTCTTCTAATAAAATAAACGTGCATATCTGCGTATGAAATCTGAGTTCTGAGGCCCCCTAAATGCGAGGCCCTAAGCTGGCGTTTACTCAGCTTATAGGCAAAACCAGCACTGATTGAGCCCCAAGTGAGTGAAGCCAACGCCCGTGGTACTGTTTACTTGCATGTTCGCTCTGCTTCTGCAACTATACCTAAAGGCCATCCTTTCACAGAAGAAAATAGGTAGGTGATTCATTGAGTTAAATATATTTGCACTGAGATAGCCGAAGAATCTTCATGTGCAGCTAAAGCTGGCGGACGAATGCCGGCTTGAAATGACCTCAGAATGACCTTGAAATGACCTCTGGATGCCTTTTTTTTAAGGGTAAGCGAACAATGGATTCGGACTCAGCGACCCGAAAAACCTGTGTGAATTTTTTCAGATTCTTTCAACTACCTTTTCTTACTTTAACCTTCAAATGACCTTGAAACTGACGTGATAGATGTCAACCGACATCGAATGCAGACTCAGCGACTCAAAAAACCTATATATGTTTTTTCAGATTTTTTGACAGCTTCTCCTCTGTTTTTCTCAAATTAACCTTGAAATGATCTCCGGATGCCTTTTAAGGGTAAACGAACACCGGATTCGGACTCACCGATCCTAAAAACCTATGCGTGAATTTTTTCAGATTTTTTCAATCACCTTTTCTTAGTTTGACCTTCAAGTGACCTTGAAACTGACGTGATAGATGTCAACCGGCATCGGATACAGACTCAGCGACCCAAAAACCCTATATGTAAATTTTTTCAGATTTTTTAACAGCTTCCTCTCCGTTTTTCTCAAATTAACCTTGAAATGACCTCCGGATGCCTTTTAAGCGAACACCAAATTCGGACTCAGCGACCCCAAAAACCTATGTGTAAATTTTCTCAGATTTTTTCAACCACCTTTTCTTAGTTTGACCTTCAGATGTCCTTAAACCTGACGTGATAGAGCTTAACCGACCTCGGCATCTGAATCAGCGACCCCAAAAACCCCTGGGTACCTAGGTAGAGTCCTGTGTATTTTTTTAAACTAAATGTTGACCTGTGTTATTATTATTCTTTTATTTTCTGCCAATAAAAATCGTCTTCTAATTTTTTTTTACTTTTACTATATAAGGCTAGCAGCAGTGACAAATAGTGGATTAAGGGCAACTAGTTACATTACGTCTTTTTATTCCCAAATTGAAAAAATTTAAAAACCCATTGATCTCTAGAAAGTATTATTTCTGTGTATAAAAGTTATTTATATTTTTAGTAAGATAATTTTAGTTGTATATAGGAATAGTATGCCTCTTTACTATGTTGCCAAGTTTAGGAGGCGATATCGCTACTTTATTGTAAGGAAGCATTTAATACCTATATACATCAAGTGTTTAAAACAGCAGCGCCACCTGGTAAAAAATGTAGTGGACTATGGTGTATGTTTACATATGTTTATAGGTATTTTCCGCCTCCAAAAAAAGTGTCGTTAAATGCTTCTATCTCTCTATTTCTTCCCTTTTTGTCATAATCTTATATGCGCACCAATAAAGCTGATCATTATTGATAATAATGAGTCATGAATTTACTAATTATCAAGACATTCGCGATGAAAACAACACAAAACGTCTCCGCCTCCGAAATCGGAGGCGAACGCGTAAAATCGGAGGCAAACACCACCTAACCATATAACATTCGGAGGTGTCTGAGTACTAAATGCATGTATATATATATATATATATATATATATATATATATATATATATATGGAAGACTCGGTAAGTAAATCTGCACCAGTGCAAAATTTCAAAAGATTTGATAGTTGTTGGTTGTCACTTTCTCTTATAAATTTTTTCAAAAACTGAAATACTTTTTCTTGTTGGGATCCATGTTCCACAGGCCTTATCACCTTTAATATGTTTTTTGCTGATGCAATTCTATCTTTATAAATGGTTTTTAGAGTTTTGAAATCTAAAAGGTTTTTATTTTATTTTAGACCATGAGTCTATAACAAATGTTGGCTTTTGTATTAGCTCTTTATGAGCTATATCTCTAACAAGTAAGTCAATATTATCTTTCGTTGGTAGTCTTTTACAATCCAGTGCACTGAGAATGTCTAAGAGCTCATCAAAACTGTCGTCATTCCAATTTTCCATTGACGTCTTAATTACTGAATATTCATTTTCGCTCAAAAATTTAATGAAATCATCTTTTACATTTGACATGACCTTTCCATATAAGCAGCATTCCATGAAAACCGGAGCTAGTTTAATTGGAAAATATTTTAGGTTGGTCCAGCGCGCCTATTTCAATTATTTTTGCAACAGCTTGCCATCTTGCTTCATTATAATCTTCTCGAATAAACGGAACTTTGTACTGTGTACCAACAGTACAAGTGTCATAAAAAGTTGTCCAGAATTCTGATAAGGCATCACGAAATACACCCCCAACATCTATACCACCTTCCAGTTCACCATTAGAGCCTAGCATTTCAATATTAATAACAGGGTTAGTTTGTAAATCTATAGTAAGAAATGCATCTATTAACTCTTTAATAACTTGTCCCCTATGAACTGCCAGAAAAATTATGTCACTGTTTGACTTTTCATTAAATTCATTTTCAAAAACCAAACTAGTATTTCCACCATTCTCGCTTGTATCTTCTTGTATTCTGATATTTTGTTGTGCAAAATGGTCTCCAGTCAAGCCCATTTCTTCATTAGAACACTCATTTTGTAAGATAGAATCATCTATTTTTCTTTCATTTTGAATAAGTATAATAAAGGTTTTCTTATTAAAGTTAACCTCTGCTTCTGATGACATAATATCAAAAAAGCCTTTTTCATTGCCTCTTTTCTTAATATCTCCAACAGTGGCTTCAATTTGTGTAAGTTCTCTTTCCAACCTTTCCTCTATTTGTTGTTCAATCCTCATGTCAGCCTGATTTTTAATTACTTTATTCTTATTTATATTAGGATTACCTTCAGAATCATAATTCATCTCTTTGATGACTCGCTTTGCTTCTAAGTATAATCTCAATCGTGACAATTTCGTAAGCTGAAACATTTGTTCAACGGTAAAATCTGAATCGATTTCATGACGTTTAAAATCCTTGATGTCAAACTCAAACTATTCTATACTTCCCAAAGTGGAAATGCCTTTGGGAAAAAAGACATCTAGAGCTGCATACCTATCTAGTTTTTTAGCTTTTTTTTCAATTTTCAGTTTGCGCGTTCCACCTCCTTGTTTGGTTCTAATTAATTTTTCATCGCAAATAAAACCTACCTCAACTTGTCTAAATGACTGAACTCTCTTCTTTTTTTGAATATGAGATGCTCCTTCATCAGAGGATGTATCACTATCACTATTTGCTTCATTTTTTCCCATTTTCCTCCGAATCCGTTCTAGTATTCCTTCTTTTTTTCTTGAGGAAGTCTTGCGACAAAATTCCACTACAGCTACTCTATCCCCAAGTTTAGGAAAAAACTTTGACAGCTCTTCGGTTGGTAACTAACATTCCTATCACTGAGGCATCAATCTGTAAAAATAAAAATTATTTTTAACATAGGTACCTACATCTCAAAAAGACGGGTCACAGTATTTGTGATGGTATATTTCACTACCTAACATGTTGTTCAAGAGTGCATAACCATAATCCAGAGCTTAGTCGGTGTGGTTTGGGTTCAAACAATAAAGAAAAAAATCAATCCGAAATAACTCTTAGAAACCTTCCCATAAAGAATTAGGTCAAATGTGCCGAATTAATATACCTCTTTCCCCGTATCCAATTTTTACTTAGTCAAATCTCCATTATTTCTCAAAGCATCTTGATGAAATTTAAAACATAGTTTGATTGTTTTTTCTATTTATAGTTCTATTAATTATTTTCTAGGAGGAACTAATCCTACCATCTTAAACTGGTATAAGATAAGGGAGTATCTGTGTTAAATGTAATAAAAATTCTTAGATGCGTTTTAGGGAAAAGTTTATTTAACTCTTTATACCTTATCACACACAGCCTTCCTCTCTGCCCTGCATTTTCTAGGACCAATTGGTCAAACTATTTCATACCGGTACTAAGGGAATTTCCATGTGTTAAATCTGATCAAAGTCGTTAGAGCCGTTTTAGAGAAAAACAAATTGAATTCTTTAAACTTTATCCCCCACAACCTCCCTCTTTGCCACTGATAATGCTACCTCATACTGATACTAAGGTAGTATCTATTTTTTAAATTAAAATTGTTACAGAAAAAAAATACGAAATTTTTTAAAACTTCTACCCCCCACAGTTTCCTCCCTGCATTTTCTAGGAGCAACTGGTTTTATTATCTCATACTGTAGAAAGGGAGTATCCATGAATCAAATTTGATCGAAATCGTTACGGCCGTTTCAGAGAAACAAAATATCCCCAACCCCCCACACACACATACACACCGATTCTGCGATGTCGCCTCAAACTGTGACCATCCTGAATACACATGTAAAATTTGAGCAAAATCGATCTAGTGGTTTGGGCTGTAGTGCGACCACATGCTACAGATGCCAGACAGACATTTTTTAAAAAACAGTTTTTTGGATTCAGGAAACTTAAAAACATAAAAATCCACCAAACACTCAAAATCGATTTTTTTGTATGATATACAAATGATATATATTTCCCTATACATGTTGTTTTACAACTTGTTCCAAAAGTTTCAACCACAAGTGTATTCCCCGGATGGGGTACCGCATTCTTGTAAACTTTCTTATTTTTGATTTGCCGAGAAAAAGTCATTCTTTATAAAAAGTTTTGCTTCACTTAGGAAGTTATAAACAGTTGTCAAACTTAAGATAAATTATACTGGGCATTCTAAAAATTAGAAAATATAAAATCGACTTTAAGCAAACTACCTTTTTTTTTTTTTAATTTTTATTGAAAATTTTATTTAACAAAGCTGGTTCAAGTACGAAGAAATATGGAGTTTAGTTGCAAAATAAGGAAATAACAATTTTCAAAAATGACCCCGGATGGGGTACTGCACTCTTGTAAATTTACTTATTTTTGATTTGCCGCGAAAAAGTCATTCTTTATAAAAAGTTTTGCTTTTCTTAAGAAGTCATAAACAGTTGTCAAACTTAACATAAATTATATAGGGTATTCTAAAAATTAGAAAACATGAAATCGACTTTAAGCAAACTACCTTTTTTTTTCTTAGATATTTCTTGAAAATTTTGTTTAATAGTTTTTTCAATTATGAAGAAAAGCTTAAATTTTCAATAAACTGACAGTTATCCACTCAGAATAAAACAGTGTGACTTACTTAAGATAAAGACACCCTTATTTGTAGCTTTTTTATTTTTTTTTCCGATTTAAATAAAATTTTACTCAAGTATATAACAAATTAGGATCTACTCATGACCAGAAAAACATTTGTCTCCTACAAATGCAAAACCACCTGCGGTACCAAAATATGGGGAAAAAAATCAAGAAATCATATTAGGCATTTTTTATCGGAAAACTTTGTTAAAGAAAGTTGTTCAGAATTGTACAAAAACCTTGTGTCCAAAATTTAATCAAAGTTAAAAAACTGAAAATTTTAAATTTTAAAAACAATTACTTAAAAACTTGAACAAAAATATTTCGACCCTTGTAGTTTTTTGCTAAAGTTATTAACTTTAAGAGTAAAAAGTTCTTGAATGTCTAAAATGACGCAAATTACCTAACTTTGACAAGCTGTATCTCAAAAACTGTCCATAGGATTGGCTCGATGTAATAAGAACTTTTGATCAGCATTGAACTACAAAATACCAAAATTTCAGCCGATTCCACCGAATCAACATTTTCATAGGTTTTGTTCCAGGGTCCTTTATGTCATGATCCTAAAATGACTTTTTGAAGCAAGGGAAAATAAGCGTCATGACATAAATTTGAATTAGTGATGGGATCACTCGAGTGAAGAATAACCGGTTATCCGGTTATTGAAATAACCTGCATTACTCGGTTATTGTCGACGAATATTCAAGTGAAAAATAACCGAATCATTGTATATAGACTACCTAGTAGTATAACGCGATTAACGCGTGTGTATCAACTGTTGGATACGATCTCAAGCGTCATCTACAGGGACCTAATAAAAGTAATGAATTTTTAACCCTCAGATAAACAAAGAAATATGGATAAATAATCTCATTTGAAGTACACAGAAGTTGTGTGTAGGGAGGATAACCTTCTAAGGGGCAGAGTGGAGAGGAATGTTTATGTTTATGGAGTCGCCTAATCAGAGGCGTAGACAGATAAGGGGGTTAAAATTTTTAAAATAATCGATTAATGTTCTCGACTATTACTTAATACTATATCTAACAATAATAGTACTACGACTCTATTGAGACAAAAAGAGTACTGTTTGGTTAGAATTTTCACAAAATGTGTTATTGAAGAGAAATGAAAGTATTGAACTGTCAATTCTCAAAGTTAAATGGTTCTTAAACGATAAGTTACTCTACATTTTTTGAGTAAAAAAAAAATTAACTTTTGGTTAGGATATAAAAGTAACTTGATGTAGGTATATCCTGGGGTTATGCGGTCTTTATAATAAAATTATTATATTTGTTACGTTTTTGGTTTATTCAACCATCGTCAGAGAACTACAATTAAATGAAGACAAATATTTTTTTAAATGCTATTTTTTATACACATGGATTTAAATTGTTTGTGTATAAAAAATAGCATTTAAAAAAATATTGGTCTTCACTTAATTATAGTTCTCTGACGATGGTTGAATAAACCGGAAAGTAAGAAAAGAGTAATTTTATTATAAAGACCGATAACCCAGGAGATAACTACATCAAGTTAATTTGATATCAACGGTCAAGAAAATAAAAACATCTATATATGTTAGCATATAAATGAAACCAACTAGTATTTTTTCATATTACAGTATAACATATTCATCTAAAAGTTTACATACTTACCCAAGCAGCATTCAAAGTGATGGGAACTGGCATCTGAGGCATCGGAACTTTAATATAGTAGGAATGACATAACTGTTACTAATTTTGCGACTTCAAGGTAATATTCACTTTGTGGTATGCATTTGTAGTGACAATTAAGTAGATTCTACTGAATTTAGGCACTGCATAGTTATAACACTTTCAAGTAACTGCTGGAGAATCTGCAACGTCGCGGATACTTCTCTGCATTACTTTGAAGCATCCTCAACTGCAAAGTGAAAATTGGTAGTAATGCCGACTGCACAGCTTTACCAAAGGATGACTTGAAAGTAGTCTAACTTATTAGTGACATCTCGAGTAAAAATGAGGTTATTTCTACGAACATAGGGGCTTTGAAGTTATCTTTACTACTCCCCACTAATTGAAAATGACTTAAAAGTTACATATACCTTGAAAATCTACTATAGAGTAATATTAACTTTTAAGACAATTTATATAATTATTGGCATTGAATAAAATGGCGGCATCTGAAATGCTCAGTGAAAGCGAAATAAAGTTTATCAGCACTCATTCACGTTTTATAGAAAACTAAAGAAACAGTTAAACAGTAGTAGTGATTCTTCAGAATATGATGCAAACATGAAAGATTATTTCGCCACAGCAAAACCATCATCTTTGGCAACAAGTGCAAAAGTGCTCCCATCAACACAAGAAGAGTAATCGAAAACTATAACAGTTGTAGTGATTAATGATACTGTGTACTGCTCGAAAATTACAACTTGTCTTTAACACACAGATTGGCCCATAGTTCAGTTAGTGATCCACTGAGCATGTTAAATGAATTTGCCGATAATAAATATATTTATCCAACACTTTCATATAAAGTGATCTTTATTGATAAGACTTTGAAGGTATAAAGTGACCCATAAGTCACTAGTGAGATAAAGTAGTAAGCTAAAGTGAGGTAAAGTGATTTAGTCACCAAAGAGTAATTTTAATATAAAATAAAGTCCAAGGAATTTATTTATTGCCTCCATTATATGGAAAATTAACAAAACAAAGAATCCATGCATCTAACACTTATTTATATTTATGTGGAACATTTATTGTCATCATATTCGATTTTTCACAAAGAAAACTGCTCTTCTGTACACAATTTTTCTCTATACTAGTAACGACGTCTGTATTGCCTGACTCGTTGTGCTGCTTTCCCTGAATTTTTTTAGCAATAACAATCTTGTTGAGACTGAAACTTCCAAATAACCCTCCGCCACGGTGGATGATTTCCACACACCGTGACATTTAAGGGTGGTAATGTCACCCCCAGCATTGGCCAAAAGAGTTGATGAGGAACGGCGCATGCTATATGGCCAGTATACAAATCTGCATCTGGCAGTTGCAAATAATCAGCTACAATTCTTGGAATTTTTTAGAGCTTATTTAATCCAACGCATTGGACAGTGCACTTTCCCTTTTGAAAATTTACGAAAAATCTTTTGTGAGACACATTTTGCGGTATTAAAGACACACATTTCCTAATTGAATCAAGTGAGTTTACCGAAAATCCTCTTTCCAAATAATATCATTCTAATATCAGATAATAAAAAGTACTTGAAAAGTATAAAATTATTTTTAATCCACATATTCCTATCACACACAGTGACAGTGACACTTTAACAGTTATTACTGCGTTGCCAATTAAAAAAAAAATTACCTATATCGATTCTGCCAATTCTACCAACATGAAAATAAGTTGGTAGCAACAGTTACTAAGATCTTATAGCGTCATTGGTCCCATTTGCTACATCTAGGTAAATATAACTACACAGTGAAATTGTTGCAGTTGCCGTCACCACTTTTAAAGTAACAACAACTATAACGTTGGTGGCATCTGCTACTTTATAGTAAAATGTAACTTGTAGGGAAATAATTTTGGTTTTTTCAACCTCTAAGTTACTGCAATTAAAATCGTCATTTTTCTGTTATTGAATGAAGACGCCATATAGACACGGATAAAAATATAATTCAATAAAAAATTTCTTTTTATTATAGTCATTTACAAATATGTTTTCTAAATAGATTATTACTTTATAATATATAAAATTAAAAAAAAAAACGTTTTCCATAAAAAATTTTGCAGTTTTGCTTGTACACATAATTTTTGCAAAAAAAATTTTTTCCGAAAAAAACATTTTCTCGAGGGGGCGTCTTTTTTATCGAAGCATCATGATAACATTTTACAGAAAACAAGTGGTGGTTTTAATATCCACACCGGGGTAAATGCAAAACATCATAATTTATAATATATGCTTATGCATGTTGTATGGACCTTGGACATATCATGTGCTTAAACTCAGTAAGTCATTAATTTGCTATTCGAATAACAGAGAGCCAAATATATAGTTTGCGCTCTCATTTCGGTCAGCTGAGCTGTTCCAAAAGTTAGTCATTTCTACTACTTGGTTACATCCCGATTACGTAATAACCTAGTTCTCGACACGGTAACGGTAGAAGTACCGGAATAGTAGTTTTCCACGTAATCATTATTCCCCATTTTGGTGAATACTTGGTAGAAGGATGGTTCCCATTACGTAACAGTACTTAGTTGCGGAAACCTTTAAAGTTCCCCTAATGATAACTATTACGTAGAAACGACTAAAATTGCTGCTTGGGTATCACTCTACAGTACCGGCAAGCGTTTGATTAGGTATGACAATAAGAGCAAGCGAGAGCGAAACAACTAGGCTATTTTTTTTTATCGTATAACACATCCTACTCGTGCCACCTGCTTTCCTCACCACATATACGTGGGCAGCTCTGTTTGCATGCCTAATCCAAGACTTTCCGATACTGTATAATGAATCTGGTCATACGCTACCTGTACCATATACATAAAACAAAAATAACATTATATTACTTTTAAATCTCTATATTGTAAACAAATATACTCTACATAATGTACTACCTTATAGAGCGGGAGCTAAGTAGCTTTTTCGGCAATTCATCGCTTTATGAACTTTGAGATATTTTTATGGTTTAATGGATGATAACGATTCATAAAATCGACTTCTGGCGGGGCCACCTCCTGTCAGGAGCGTCACGAACACTGTTTAAAAATCAGTGAAATCATGTCATCGTTACAAGGCTGATTTTTTTTGTGTGTACACATTTTATGTTTATGAATAAAATATGATCGCCAGAAAGTGTGGGCCGTCAGGAGGCGCAGCTAGAAAAGTAATAATGATACAATACATCCTGAGATACGGTACGGAGTCAAGTTAGCCGAAAGTGTTAAATTCCTGTATATTTAAGAGCCTATGGTACTTTTGTTGACTTTGTTTACGGGGAGGCTATTCTATTGTTGAAGGAGCTTATATTTACGTTTTAAAAAGAAGCCAGAACTTGTAACGATGAGTTTAGAGTTCTGAGATGAAATATGCGAAAAAAAATCCAATTTTCTTCAAAAATCCTAAACATTTTCTTTCTGGCTAGCCTTACTGACGGGTGTTTCTTTCTGGGAATTTTTTTCTGTGTTCAAAACATAAAACATGCTCAACCTCAAAAAAGTTTGTAACGATGATGTTATATAACTCCGTTTTTTTACCTCTTTGACCTTTCTGGTTGCGCCCCTGATGGCCCACACTTTCTGGCGATCTTATTTTATTCATTCTAAACATAAAATGTGTATACACAAAAAAACTTGGCTTTGTAACGATGATATAATTTCACTGATTTTTATATCTTGAACCATGGCCAACTCGACGGGCTGACATATGCCAGAAGTCTATTTTGTCAAGTTCGATAGAATTAATCAGCGCATAGAAAATGCTTGTAACGATGAGTGCCAGAAAAAGCCACTTAGCTCCCAGTTACTTCCAGTTTTTAATTTTAATATTGTTGAATATAGTTACGATAAAGATAATACAGAGTCCTTATCAAATCTGTTTTCGATACAACGCATCAAATGATTTCAATCTGATATGGCTATAAAAAAATATAATAAATTGCAGTTAATTTTCTAACTTGGTAAATTTAATTTATATTGGTATCTTGGCAGGGAGAGAAAATATGGACCCTCAAAAAATTTTAATTTTTTGATGAGCGGGTGGGAGAAATCCGAAAATTTTAAAATTTCCAGGCCCCCTAGACAAGCCCGGACGCATCGCGTCGTATCTGTAGGTATTGATTCTGAATTAATTCCAGTAAAAGCAAAGATAAAGCAGAGAGTAGCCTCGACTCGACTCTCGTTAGTATTAAAAAGCAAATTATATGAGACACCCTTGATACGATAACGGAAGTGAAATGAGTCTCGGTAAAACTACTAGGAAACAAACATTTTTCTTAAACATCTTTTTCCTGTCCGGGTTACATAAAAGTCATCAAACTTGAAACGATTAAAGCATACGTAATTGTAAATGCTTCAAATTTTGGTCAGTTACCTGTAGGACAGCGAGTCACTTTTTTCTAAGCGTAATATTTTCTGGGAGCCTACGGAATAACAACATAATGTAGCGCATATATCAGGCAACCCCAACAATTTCAAAGTCAAGACTGTTTAGAAAAACGCAGATATACATCCATTACATATCAACGTTGCAAAATTTTAAAGCTGGGGATCGAACCCAGTGCATCATTATTTTAAAAAGTTAATACAGTCTATTATTATGTAATAATGTAAACATTCTGCAAAGTTTGAAATACTCGTACCAAATTTAAATAGGTATACTTATGTAACATTTAAATTTAGAGAAATAAATCTAAATCTATTAATCTATCTATCTATCTGATAATCACACAACTGTCTTTTTACGTTTTTTACTTGAGTGTAAAGACGAAGGAAAAATTATTTATTGCTAGATCAGCAAAACAATAAGACAATAAACCTAACTATAACCCTAACCTACGACTATGTACACAACTATGCTTGTATATAAAACGAACGAGATTACTCCCTTTTGTAGGTCTTTTAGTAAATTAAACAATCCTTAGACATAATTGAAACAGATAAAACGTGATTAAACTGCAAAATCAACACAAAATTTATAACTGGATAAAAACAGCGTTAAAAACAATAAAACAATATGGCGGCACAAGAAAATGTAAACAACGGTCAACCCTGTCAAAAAAATCTCATCAATCCGTATTGAAAATTATCAAAAATTAATAAGTATCTATGAGAACCTATATGGTCAATAAGTTTCTATAAGAGTTAGGTAAAGTTGCTGTTGAAATTGTTATCAGTTTATATCCGCATTGACCAGCAAAATGAGTCAAGCCATATCCATTTGTTAATCCAAACATTTACTTATACCATATCAATGAGAATTTATGAGCACAGTATCTAATGTAATTCGTACGGCTTTCCGTGATTAAAAGACAAGTGTTTCTTTAAGAAACGAGCTGCATTAGGTTAGAACAGTTTGGATTTGCAATTGAAGATTACAAATTATAATGTTTGAATAGGGATTTATGAGATCAGTTTCTATGAGTATTAATGTTTTTTTTCAGTAATATATTAAATGTGTTTTCATTTGTTTGAATGGGTAAAAAGAAAGGTCAGTTTTCAACTGCAATTACAAATACAAGTTTAATCGCTTCGAATGGGATTATATGCGATCAATTTCTAAAAGTATTTATGCTGTTTTCCGAATATAGTTATGATGAGGTTTAATCAGTAACAAATTGTTAACTACTTGTTATGATATGGTCGGAAATTCCAAGTACACATTTAGTATTCCTTCAAGAGGATTGATGAAAGCAGTTTCTACGAGTATCTATTTGTTGTTCCTATAGTAAATTATATAAGTCTTTATCAGTACAGATTCGGATTTAATTTAAATATGAAAATTATGTCAGAATAAAGCAACCAAATGTTTTAAACAGTATCTATTTGTAAATCCAAACATTTACTTATACTATCTCAATGAGAATTTATGAGAACAGTATCTAATGTAAAACGTGCGGCTTTCCGTGGTTAAATGGCAAGAGTTTCTATAAGAAACGAGCTGCATTAGGTTAGAACAGTTTTGATTTGCAATTGAAGATTCAAAATTATAATGTTTGAATAGGGATTTATGAGATCAGTTTCTATGAGTATTAATGTTTTTTTTTCAGTAATATATTAAATGTGTTTTCATTTGTTTGAATAGGTAAAAAGAAAGGTCAGTTTTCAACTGCAATTACAAATACAAGTTTAATCACTTCAAATGGGGTTAGATGCGATCAATTTCTCAAAGTATTTATGCTGTTTTCCGGATATAATTGTGAAGAGGTTTAATCAGTAACAAATTGTTCACTACATGTTATGATATGGTCGGAAATTCCAAGTACACATTTGGTATTCCTTCAAGAGGATTGATGAGAGCAGTTTCTACGAGTATCTATTTGTTGTTCCTCTAGTAAATTATATAAGTCTTTATCAGTAAAGATTCGGATCTAATTTAAATATGAAAATTATATCAGAATGAAGCAACCAAATATTTTAAACAGTATCTATTTGTAAATCCAAACACTTACTTATACTATCTCAATGAGAATTTATGAGAACAGTATCTAATGTAAAACGTGCGGCTTTCCGTGGTTAAATGGCAAGAGTTTCTATAAGAAACGAGCTGCATTAGGTTAGAACAGTTTTGATTTGCAATTGAAGATTCAAAATTATAATGTTTGAATAGGGATTTATGAGATCAGTTTCTATGAGTATTAATGTTTTTTTTCAGTAATATATTAAATGTGTTTTCATTTGTTTGAATGGGTAAAAAGGAAGGTCAGTTTTGAACTGCAATTACAAATATAAGTTTAATCACTTCGAATGGGGTTATATGCGATCAATTTCTAACAGTATTTATGCTGTTTTCCGAATATAATTGTGATGAGGTTTGATCCGTAACAAATTGTTCACTACATGTTATGGTCGGAAATTCCAGGTACATATTTAGTATTCCTTCAAGAGGATTAATGAGAGCAGTTTCTACGAGTATTTATTTGTTGTTCCTACAGTAAATTATATAAGTCTTTATCAGTATGCATTCGGATCTAATTTAAATACAAAAATCATATCAGAATGAAACCCCAAATATTTTAAACAGTGTCCACCTGTAAATCCAAGATAATATTATAATGAGAATCCATCACAACAGTATCTAATGTAACGTGTGCGGTTTCCGTGGCTAAATTTTAAAATTATTTGCAATAAATAAGCTTTAACGGATTCGAACAGTTTTGCATTTCCAGATGAATAGTTTTAATTGTTAGGGATCTATGAGGTCAGTGTAATGTTTTTTTTTTTCAATAAAATGTGTTTTTATTGGAAAATAAACATTACACAAAGACACTGATCTCATAGATCCCTATTTAACAATTAAAACTATTCATCTGCAATTGCAAATTAAAACTGTTCAAATCCGTTAAAGCTATTTATTAAAAATACTTTTAAAATTTAGCCACGGAAAGCCGCACGCGTTACATTAGATACTATTCTGATTGGTTCTCATTAAAATATATCTTTAAATGTTTGGATTTACAAGTGGATACTGTTTAAAATATTTGGTTGTGTCATTCTGATATAATTTTTGTATTTAAAATAGATCCGAATGCATACTGATAAAGACAAATTTTCTATTGGAACAACAAATACATACTCATAGAAACTGCTACCATCAATCCTTTCGAAGGAATACTAAATATGTACCTGGAATTTCCGACCATATCGTAACATGTGGTGAACAATTTGTTACTGATCAAACCTCATCACAATTATATTCGGAAAACTGCATAAATACTGTTAAAAACTGATCGCATATAACCCCATTCGAAGTGATTAAACTTGTATTTGTAATTGCAGTTGAAAACTGACCTTTCTTTTTACCCATTCAAACAAATGAAAACACATTTAATATACTTATTACTCATAGAAACTGATCTCATAAATCCCTATTCAAACATTATAATTTGTAATCTTCAATAGCAAATCAAAACTGTTCTAACCTAATGCAGCTCGTTTCTTATAGAAACTCTTGCCATTTAACCACGGAAAGCCGCACGTTTTACATTAGATACTGTTCTCATAAATTCTCATTGAGATAGTATAAGTAAATGTCTGGATTTACATATAGATACTATTTAAAATATTTAGTTGCTTTATTCTGATATAATTTTCTTATTTAAATTAGATCCGAATGCATACTGATTAAGACTTATATAATTTACTATTGGCACAACAAATACATACTCGTAGAAACTGCTATCATCAATCCTTTCGAAGTAATAGTAAATATGTACCTGGAATTTCCACACGTAGCATGTAGTGAACAATTTGTTACTGATCAAACCTCATCACAATTATATTCGGAAAACAGCATAAATACTTTTAGAAATTGATCGCATATAATCCCATTCGAAGTGGTTAAACTTGTATTTGTAATTGCAGTTGAAAACTGACCTTTCTTTTTACCCATTCAAACAAATGAAAACTATTTAATATATTACTGAAAAAAAAACATTAATACCCATAGAAACTGATCTCATAAATCCCTATTCAAACATTATAATTTGTAATCTTCAATTGCAAATCAAAACTGTTCTAACCAAATGCAGCTCGTTTCATATAGAAACTCTTGCCATTTAACCACGGAAAGCCGCACGTTTTACATTAGATACTGTCCTCATAAATTCTCATTGAGATAGTATAAGTAAATGTCTGGATTTACAAATAGATACTGTTTAAAATATTTGGTTGCTTCATTCTGATATAATTTTCATATTTAAATTAGATCCGAATGCATACTGATAAAGACTTATATAATTTACTATTGGTACAACAAATACATACTCGTAGGAGCTGCTATCATCAATCCTTTCGAAGTAATACTAAATATGTACCTGGAATTTCCGACCATATCGTAACATGTAGTGAACAATTTGTTACTGATCAAACCTCATCACAATTATATTCGGAAAACAGTATAAATACTGTTAGAAATTGATCGCATATAACCCCATTCGAAGTGATTAAATTTGTATTTGTAATTTCAGTTGAAAACTGACCTTTCTTTTTACCCATTCAAACATATGAAAAGACATTTAATATATTACTGAAAAAAAAACATTAATACTCATAGAAACTGATCTCATAAATCCCTATTCAAACATTATAATTTGTAATCTTCAATTGCAAATCAAAACTGTTCTAACCTAATGCAGCTCGTTTCTTATAGAAACACTTGCCATTTAACCACGGAAAGCCGTACGTTTTACATTAGATACTGTTCTCATAAATTCTCATTGAGATAGTATAAGTAAATGTAAAGACTTATATAATTTACTAGAGGAACAACAAATAGATACTCGTAGAAACTGCTCTCATCAATCCTTTTGAAGGAATGCTAAATGTGTACTTGGAATTTCCGACCATATCATAACAAGTAGTGAACAATTTGTTACTGATTAAACCTCATCACAATTATATTCGGAAAACAGCATAAATACTTTTAAAAATTAATCGCATATAACCCCATTCAAAGTGATTAAACTTGTATTTGTAATTGCAGTTGAAAACTGACCTTTCTTTTTACCCATTCAAACAAATGAAAACACATTTAATATATTACTGAAAAAAAACATTAATACTCATAGAAACTGATCTTATAAATCCCCATTATAATTAGTAATCTTCAATTGCAAGTCAACCTAATGCAGCTCGTTTCTTATAGAAACACTTGCCATTTAACCACGGAAAGCCGCACGTTTTACCTTAGATACTGTTCTCATAAATTCTCATTGATGTGGTATAAATAAATGTTTGCTGCTCCATTCTGGTAGAAACTGATAGAAATTTCAGCAGCAACTTTACTCCAGGCTCCAGTAGAGGGAGCTGTATACGTGTAGCTAGTTCATATCTAATCTAATGTGACCTAAGGAACTGAAGTGTGTTTGTTAAATTAAAAACAAAGCAGTCTCTTTCACTGCTAACTCATTCATTGCTTCTAGGCTAGAACAAGAACACCCGAGGAAATTAAGGACTTTGCAGAATTTTGTGTTTACCACAATATTAGTATTTCTATTTGAAATATGCAATTTAAACTGTACATTTGTCGGCATGCATATCCAAATTAATACTAATAAAAAAGCAAAATGGAAGTTTACAATAAAAATACATCTGTAAAATATTCAATTGAAATTGTACATTTGTTGACATGTATATCCACATTAATATTAATAAAAAACAATGTTGAAATTTACAATAAAAACATGTTGATAAATGGTGTGTTACATACGATAGATACTGGAGAAAGGACGGACTGGAACTCTTATGATATTACTTATAGAAAAGTTTAGAATCTCTTTAAAGTTGTATCTGTAATTCCATATGTTTACAGATATAAGGCAAGGGTGTATTTGCAGACACTAAACTGTAGATTTGGTGATGTATATTTCATATAAGTACTCATGAAAGGGCAACATGATAATTCCAAATAGCTCATTCGGAATTAGTTTCATAACCGATTTAAAACTTAATAAAACAGATAAAATCCTGTCTGTATAATACTAATATAACTTATAGGAACGATAAAACCGCATCACTTTTTTTTTATAAGTTTCTATGTGGTATTTTTGGCAGGGAACGTCCTTCGGAAGAGAACCAATGAACGCCTCGATAGACATGTAAATAATGAACACGTGATATATCTTACGCGGAGACGGAAAGTATCAAGGTTGGTATACTTTAAGGTGGCCTAATAACTCACAATCCCCACCAAAAAATGGCATTAGCTAATGAACAGCTGGTGTGAGATCACACCAGATGCAGAACCTTATTCAAAATATTGTAAGAATTTGTGTAATGTTAATTAAGCAAAGAACTCGTAACTGGAACGGGCTCGCAATAACCCGCTTTTGAGGCCGGTGGTAATTATCCTCGCATTTTGTTCTGACCTTTCACCCCCGCACTGACTTCTTCGCCTAAAAGCTGTATATTAAGGAACCTCATAGTCTACCAATCTTGGGAAAGTATTATTTATCCATATATTTCTTTGTTTATCTGAGTTTTAACCCATGCAGATGAGACCTCTATGCAGACTTCATTTGAACTAGTGGTTATCGAGACAGGAACGGATTAAGGTTTATTCAGGTGATTGTGTGCAAGCCAGGGTATATTAAATACACCGTGGTGCAAGCTAAATGAAAATGCGTAATCGGAAATTTAAAATAACGAAAACAAATATTACTTTGCTAAATGTCACTAAATCTAGTGATATTTAACAAAGTAATTTTTGGTTCGTTATTTTACTTCCACATCCAGTGGAAGTATAGTAACGACAAAAAAATTTTTAAAAATTTTTATTGTTCAAATAGGCTTAGAATGTCATAAAAAATTGATATATTGAAGTCAAGTTAATGTATTAAGTTTCAAATCAAAGTAAGACTATTGTAATGACTCAAATATAGTTTCTTTGGTTATATGAAAACGAGAATTAAGAAAATAAATCTGAAAATTAGTAAAATTGTAACTTGTAAACAAGGGCAGTTTCCCTAATATGTAAAAGTGTCATCGAAAAGATATTTTGGTACTCACCTCGGCACAAATTTAAGTGCAACGAAATAGTGCATCGTTTTAGTAATAATCCAGTATCCAGAGAAGTTTTCTTATCAACAAAACAAGAACGAAACAGAAGGGTCATCCATATCACCTCAGCTGTACTGTCGATTGTCAACACTACAGGCTAGTTAGCAACGACAACCGGAGGCGGATTTCTCTCCACATATTTGTTGTTTGCGGTCGCGCGGTAGCTACCGATCGGATATAAGGTAAAAAGTTTCAATAGTAAATAAGAATAAAACCACATCAGAGTTTTCTTTTCCTTTTGTAAATCAATTTCATATGAGAATATATATATATATATATATATATACATATATATATATATATGTATATATATATATATATATATATATATATATATATATATATATATATATATATATATATATATACATATATATATATACATGCATTTAGTACTCATACACCTCCGAATGTTATATGGTTAGGTGGTGTTTGCCTCCGATTTTACGCGTTCGCCTCCGATTTCGGAGGCGGAGACGTTTTGTGTTGTTTTCATCGCGAATGTCTTGATAATTAGTAAATTCATGACTCATTATTATCAATAATGATCAGCTTTATTGGTGCACATATAAGATTATGACAAAAAGGGAAGAAATAGAGAGATAGAAGCATTTAACGACACTTTTTTTGGAGGCGGAAAATACCTATAAACATATGTAAACATACACCATAGTCCACTACATTTTTTACCAGGTGGCGCTGCTGTTTTAAACACTTGATGTATATAGGTATTAAATGCTTCCTTACAATAAAGTAGCGACATCGCCTCCTAAACTTGGCAACGTAGTAAAGAGGCATACTATTCCTAAATACATCTATAGATATGGTAACTAAAATTATCTTACTAAAAATATAAATAACTTTTATACACAGAAATAATACTTTCTAGAGATCAATGGGTTTTTAAACTTTTTCAATTTGGGAATAAAAAAACGTTTATTTTGTTCAGAAACAAATATTTTTGTACCCCTTTATAGCTCAGAGCAAATTAAAAAAGGTATTTGTTTAAGGTATTTATTTAACAGGACACGAACATTCCTTAACGTAACTAGTTGCCCTTAATCCACTATTTGTCGCTGCTGCTGCTGGCCTTATATAGTAAAAGTAAAAAAAAAATTAGAAGACGATTTTTATTGAGGGGGGGGGGTCTAAAAAGCAGAAAATAAAAGAATAATAATAACACAGGTCAACATTTAGTTTAAAAAAATACACAGGACTCTACCTAGGTACCCAGGGGTTTTTGGGGTCGCTGATTCCGGTGCCGAGGTCGGTTAAGCTCTATCACGTCAGGTTCAAGGACATCTGAAGGTCAAACTAAGAAAAGGTGGTTGAAAAAATCTGAGAAAATTTACACATACGTTTTTGGGGTCGCTGAGTCCGAATTCGGTGTTCGATTACCCTTAAAAGGCATCCGGAGGTCATTTCAAGGTTAATTTGAGAAAAACGGAGAGGAAGTTGTTAAAAAATCTGAAAAAATTTACATATAGGGTTTTTGGGTCGCTGAGTCTGTATCCGATGCCGGTTGACATCTATCACGTCAGTTTCAAGGTCACTTGAAGGTCAAACTAAGAAAAGGTGATTGAAAAAAATCTGAAAAAATTCACGCATAGGTTTTTGGGATCGGTGAGTCCGAATCCGGTATTCGTTTACCCTTAAAAGGCACCCGGAGATCATTTCAAGGTTAATTTGAGAAAAACAGAGGAGAAGCTGTCAAAAAATCTGAAAAAACTTATATATAGGTTTTTTGAGTCGCTGAGTCTGCATTCGATGTCGGTTGACCTCTATCACGCCAGTCTCAAGGTCATTTGAATGTTAAAGTAAGAAAAGGTGGTTGAAAGAATCTGAAAAAATTCACACAGGTTTTTCGGGTCGCTGAGTCCGAATCCATTGTTCGCTTACCCTTAAAAAAAAAGGCATCCAGAGGTCATTTCAAGGTCATTCTGAGGTCATTTCAAGCCCATTTCGTCCGCCAGCTTTAGCTGCACATGAAGATTCTTCGGCTATCTCAGTGCAAATATATTTAACTCAATGAATCACCTACCTATTTTCTCTGTGAAAGGATGGCCTTTAAGTATAGTTGCAGAAGCAGAGCGAACATGCAAGTAAAGAGTACCACGGGCGTTGGCTTCACTCACTTGGAGCTCAATCAGTGCTGGTTTTGCCTATAAGCTGAGTAAACGCCAGCTTAGGGCCTCGCATTCAGGGGGCCTCAGAACTCAGATTTCATACGCAGATATGCACGTTTATTTTATTAGAAGAGAAAGCTTCAACGAAAAACATACCTAGAGCTTAGGGCCTCCGGTTACCTAAAACCGGACCTGAGCTCAATCATGTCAGGGTCAAAGTAATTTAATGGTCTCCTGAGTCAGACAAACTGACAAGGAGGCAGACAGACTGTCAGATAGAAACATTTAGTCATTCAATCAGACAGAATTACTGACAGAAAGGCAGGATGTCAAATAGATGGACAGACAGAAAATGCAGGCGGATGATAAATACAGACTAACAAGCAAACAAACAGGTGTGCAGGTATAAGGGCAGACAGATAAACAGACAATAAGTAGGCAGGTGAGCATTCGTATAAATTTTTTCTAATTTTTTTCATCTCCTATTCTTACTTTAACCTTCAAATGACCTTGAACATGAGGTGATAAAGGTCAACCGACATCGGATTCGGACTCAGAAACCCCCCAAGAGCCTATGTGTGAATTTTTTAGATTTTTTCAAAAACCTTTTCTTAGGTTGACCTTCAAATGACTTTGAACCTGACGTGATAGAGCTTAACCGACCTCGGCAACGGAATCAGCGACCCCAAAACCCCTGGGTACCTAGGTAGAGTCCGGTGTATTTTTTCAAACTGAATGATGACCAGTGTAATCTTCCACCTTCCAAAGATATTTTAAAAACCTAGATTATTCTGGAGCAAAAATGTAAATATTTCCCTCTAGCAAGAAATAAAAATGTTTTAAAAAGCATTCGAGACCAAAACTCTAGAATATATTTGTTGGTTAATCATAAATTTTGCTATACTAATTAATGATAGTTTGTTGGAGTCATCTCGAATGCTTTTCAAAAATTTTTAAACAATTCAAAAATTTTTCTCTTGCTGGAGGGAAATATTTACATTTTTGCTCCAAAATGATTAAGTTTTGAACATTTTACTTCTTTAAGTAGGTATATCATCTCTTTGAAATATTATATATTATTTTCTGCTTTTCTGCATTCCGTTGGTTCCAAGTTTTCTCCTCGTCAAACATGAATTTGGAGAAATACTCTGTAAGAATGTTGACGTAATGCCTCGGATGTTGCTGGCAGTCTTCGTAGAATCCCGGTAGTACTAGATTGGCGGACTAACTTATTGAAGATAATGAATCTTTGATGATTCAAAGATGTAATTTCTTTTTTCGTTGAGCTACGGTTGTTGAATATACGGACAACCTCTTCGAGATCTTTTCTTTTATTGACGCATTCCACCGTTTGCACTTTTCCTTTACTAAAGAAAGCTGAAGTGTTATCGCATCCACTGAACGTGTGGCCATACAGCTTTTTAAAACTTCCGAGGACTGCAAGTCACGAGAACTGTAATCTTTATTTTTTATTTATCTCTGAACCTCTCTTAAGAAACGGATATCTTTATCTTCAGGTGCGAGAGCGATAATCAATGCGAGAAGATCAATATCTTGTCCGAGGATGACCACTGTATCGTTTCCATGAGATTCGTTTAAGGCGGTTTGAACTATGAGTACGTCAACGTCGTCTACAGCAGTAATTGTTTTGATTCCCTCGTTTTTAAATCTCTCCACCAATTGCGAAATAAACCGTTCCTTTTTGTGAGATTGTTTATCATTTTATTTTGCGTTTCAGTCAGTGGCGTGTTCTCATGAAAAACAATTTCCGGTGAAATGCGTTTCAAAAGATGCTGCTGTTTTTCGATGCTCTTCATACTGCAGTCAGCATATCCGTCAAACACTACAGTCACTTTTTGGCCGTAATGTTTACGAATAAAGCTGCTTCGGCCATACTACACGATGAATCAAATTGCCGCCATCAACAATGAACTGGCAATCGGAAAAATCTATTGGCCTCTCTCGTGCAGCATTGAAAATATCATACAGACGATTTCTTAATTTTCCTCATTAACCCTTTCTTATTGAAGAGAAGACGTGGAATTGAAGCAAGCTCATAGTTGAAATATGACTCCAAATCTTCTTTTGTGTGAACAGTACAGATTATCCTCTAATATAATTGCAAAGAAGGGGAAAATACATAAACTACTTGCGACAAAACCCTCTATATATGCATCTAATAGAGAAAATTCTGCTCAATAAATTCATTCCTGAGCATTTTTCTCGTTAAAGTAACCAGTTTTAAGATATTCGGAGTCAAACTTGGAATAGGATGGATTTTTACCTCTGCGCCCCAAACTACGCCTCTGTTCGGACGCTGTTAGTGCGAAATAGGTGAGGATAAGCTACAAGGTTAATAGTACATTTTTTATACAGAATTTAACATGACGAATTTTTTATTTCCTATACTTTTCTCTCTTTCGACGAACGGTTTACAAGATAAAAGTGAAAAACCAGCGTTAAGTCCCCGTAATATGACCGAAGCAGCTCTATTCATAATCATTACGGACGTTTCACCCCTAAATTGTGGGGAACTATTCGAGTATCTATTTCGAACCCTATCTAGATTACGCATCCCAAATATTATTACTTTATAAATTATTTCTTCTAAAATATCTAATTTACGTGGACTAATATGTAACAATTGTGTTACAAAATTGAACTGATTCAGTGATGTCTTTTGAAAATCATTTTAAATAGTAATAATAATTCCCTTAAGAACATATTTTGAATTACATACATTATTCTACAATAGATATTTAGCGTGAACGGTTCATTTTAAAACAGATAATCGCACATTATCGGGTAAAACACCAATGTAATCTGATAGAGTATAACTTACACAATATTAATCATCATAATAACAAACGCACACGATTGCATAGCGCAACTAATTGCGCAAGCGCTAGAGCATTTTACACTATAGAAGTCTGGCAACCTCGAAGGAGGCAAAGTCTACCGTTATATATAACAGTTTTAAATACATTGAGTCAGGGAGGTACTGTTTATATAACGAGGTGTAAACATACCAATCGTATGAACAAAAAAGTGTATGTAAAAAAAGATAAAAATCCTTTCCCCTCTCCGCGTGCCCTTGGTAAGTGAAATTTGGCGGTTATGTATATGTAAACAGAACTAATCTATCTATAGTATTTCTAGTGTAGGTGCGGGCGCCACAAATTTGTAAGGAGGCGGACACGATACAAATGCACATATATATATATATATATATATATATATATATATATATATATATATATATATATATATATATATATATATATATATATATATACATATATATATATATACATATATATATATATATACATATATATATATATATTTATATAAGGCATCCGTTGGCATCCTACCTAAAAACGTTCTCACTTGGCATCCACTAATATACACACTGATATACACAAAATTTATTTAAAGGCTAAGTTAGCATCCTACCTATTTTACGGTTTAATTGGTGTCCTTATGAATATTTTAATCGATGCGTAAAATGACACCCGAATATAAAAATTACAGGTTTAACTGACTTCCGGCGGCGTTTTCAGATGTATGCTATGCTGCTTTATCGTATTTGCCTAGAAGAATATTATTACAATCTGCAGTCTGTCGACGTATAAGTAAATAAGGAAATCTCATCCTGTGAGAATACTAATTTATGTCACAATTTAAGTTTCGAAACATGAAGTTCGCGTAAAAGTGAATTACTTTTTATTTGCTTATAATTGTTATAAAACATATTCTTTATGGGATTTGGCAAATAGTAGAAAAAATAATCTGTATGAACTAAAAAGAAAATCTATCTGCAAAGATTGGAAATTAATTTTGTAGATAGTTTTTCTTTTTAGTTCTCACAGATAGTTTTTTTTGCTATTTGTCAATTTATCAAATTTTCTGTACGAGATAGGACAGGGTGTTGTAAAGAAATATTATTCAGAAAAATAAAACTGAATTTGTTAAAATTTTGCTCACTTGCAAAGTGACCCTATAAGGGTAAAGTTGGAGTATCCCGTATTTTTAACGTTTATTATTATTTATTTGAGTTCTCTTTTAAACAAATTATTATTAATTAATCACCTTCTAGATTGTGTTAATATTTTAATGCTTTTATTAGACAATTATAATTTATTCAAACAATTATATTTTGCTATAAATTTGTAACATTTCCAACTTTTTTTAAATTTCACAATAGTTCAAAGAATACGAATTAATAATTATTTTTTCAATTACACCCCCCATGAGAACTATTGGGCCTCAAAATGACCCCATAAGGACAAAAGTAGAGTATCATGTATTTCTAGCATTTATTGTTATTTATTTGCGACTCTTTTTGCAGAAATTATTTTTAATTAGTCTCAAAAATGTTCTTTATTTTAAATATGAGCAGAAAGTCGATGAAAAGTTCAAAATTTCTTAAAACCTGCACAACTCTAGCTCTATTCTGAAGAAAGTTGGCAATGAACAGGAATAAGTTGCTTAAATAATTTGCAGGTTTCATTAGCAAACTCTTAATAAACAAAATTGTGAAACTAAAAAAAGATGGAAATGCTACAAATTTGTAACAAAACGTAATTGCTTAAATAAATTATAATTATTTAAGTAAATTAAAATTGTTTAAACAATTTGAAAAACCTTAAAATATTAAGACAAACTGAAATCTGACTAATTCAAAACTATTTCTATAAAAAAATCTCATTCTGAATAATTCTTTCTAAGATTTTGTCCTATCTCTTACAGAAAATAGTATATTGTGTATTTAGGTGTGAAAGCAGTACATTCCCGGACGACGATGCATCGAAGTTCGGGAATGTGCTTTCACACCGAAATACGCATACTATTTTTTCTGAAATCACAATCAATATTATTATAAATTAAGGAATTTGTATTAATGCATAAAATTTCTTCATTAATGAATAACATTTCTTCATTATAATCTAACATTTCTTCATTACATTTCTACATTATAATCTAACTGCTTACTAATAAATGTAATTTTGATGTATGTGTAAGTGTAAATGTAAGTTTGATTGTTTGTCTGCGTGTATTTATTTACTGTCAAAAATATACATAAAAAACCATACGGGAATGTTACTTTCCCGGCCTATGCCGGGAAAGTAACATTCCCGTACGGTTTTGTTGATCGTTGCTTGGCAACGGATCTTTTCCGGTCTGTTTTCTGATAGTTTCTTAGCAACGGACTAAAATACTGGAATTGTGCATTTTTCGATCTGAAATCGCGCCGAAAATGTAGACATTGCCGATCGATTTCAGAAAAAGTACTTTATAAATGAGAGAAATTACTTTTTTTTGGTAAACTTCCAAGACATATGAATTGCTCATTTAATCATGCGTCGCTCCCTGGCACACTGTATATGCTTTCTTAGAAAATGTAAGGCTCTTACTGAAACGAGAAATTGGAGATTTTTTAATTTTTAAAACATAATAACATTGAAAATATCAACTTTATGAAAAAAATTATCGAACATTTCTTGTTGGAAATCGATAAAAAAATATTTAAAAACATTGTTTCATTGAAAAAATGTAATATTTCCTTTTGTTGTAAACAAAATTGTTTTAAACAATATCAGACCGGGTTACCGTCTGGTAACATGGATGCTCATAATCAGTAGTGTCTCCAGAACTGATTCCAACAAATAAACTGCGTCCGAAATATATTCGAAACTCATACGCCCATACTGCCTGCTATATAACTAGACCTCCCAATTTTATATACCAGTAACAACTTCGTAAATAAAATGAAAATCGGCAAAGAGACCACGGTGTTTCATTTGTACATAAAAACTTTTAAAAAGTCAAAAACCTAAACCACATTCCAATTTAAAGAAATATAAATGACTAAGTTTTAAAATCTAAAAAGGAAGTAACAGGACAAGCTTTACTTGAAAACGTTTTTATTGAAAATAAAATTAGATAAAAAAAAAATATTTTTAAGAAAAAGCTTTCATTTGAAAAAACTGTACTAAAAAGTAAAAATAATTTTTTAAAATTCATACACCTGGAAACCAAAAACTTTGCGGACGGTCATATAGCACTATTGCATAGTTACTTTGCTCAATTGACCGCCCCCAAAGCTTTTGGTTTCCAGGTGTATGAATTTTAAAAAATTATTTAAACTTTTTAGTACAGTTTTTTCAAATGAAGGCTTTTTCTTAAAAATATTTTTTTTATATAATTTTATTTTTTACTTTTTAGTCTACTTATTTTACAGACAGACAGACAAAACCCTTTCATTTGATACAAATGGCAAGGGAGTCGTGAAGAAAGATAATTTGCCATCCTAGGGCGTCCGCCATATTGGATTTATAATGGCGTTACATAGTTTATCGTATTTTACTCGTCAAACCGTTTCATTTGATTCCATATCAAGGGGGTTGTGAAGAAAAAGGCGATCTGCCAGCTTGGGACGTCCGCCATATTGAATTTAGAATGACGTCACATTGTCTATCGTATTTTACTCGTAAAACCTCTTCATTTGATACTCATATCAATAGGGTTGTGACTAAAAAGGCGATCCGCCATCTTGGAACGTCCGCCATATTGGATTTAGACCGATAATGGCTATACTATGTTACATTGTCACCGGACTTTTACACGTGTGCCAAATTTCAAAGCTCTAGTATAATAAGAACTAGTCGAAATTCAGCTTGCAAGATTTCACCAAACAAACATACATTCATACATAACACATTGCAAGTTACATAAAAGCTTTTAAAAAAATGAATACAACACAAATATTTAGCATTTATGAAAATGTAAACATACGTATTTCAAACCAAAATAATACAATAATGGTAAAATGAAACAAAAACCTTAAAAGGAAATTTATTTTCTCTGTCTATATAATCCCAGGATTATGTTATGTGTACTTTGTAGTTCTAACACATTATAGTGTAGGCAAATTAGCATTCTGACTAAATAGTTTATCGCATGAATGGATTTTCACGAAACTTTGTGGATTCTGTTCGTTTTGAAGTCTAGATCAAACTCCAAAAAAAAATGGCCGCCAATATTGCCTCGCAATTGTTATAAACAATGATCTTGTTGCTAATTTGTTAACTAGTAAAATTGAGGTAAATTAAAAAAACAAAATGTCTTTTTAGATAATTTTATGAAAAATAACAACTTTTTATTCTTGTAAAATTTTCGAAAAATGCATATTTTCCGAGATATAGCGGTTGAATTTTTCCAAAAAGGGTTGAAGGTGGAATAAAAAGTGACGAGAAAAATCCATAAATTCGAGTGAATATATTATTAAACTACAAGACTTTTTTTCCTTTATGACTTTTTCCTAAAGTGCACTCTGTCCAAGTTTCCTGGAAAAAACCGAAAAAAAAGGCCCTTAACCGAAAACGGAAAATATCGTAAACTATGAAATTTAAAAATCTGGAAAAATTCAAACGTATAGGTTAATACATTCTTTAAAATTTTGCTCTCTTCTAATTTTTTTGTAACGTACATATTTTCCGAGTTTTCAACAGTTTTTCACTATCAAAATGTATCTAAATTTTTTCATGACACAAAATGCATGTAATCTCTAAAATTGTAATTAATTTATATATATTTAATAGAAAAATATCTAATTTGTGAAGAATAGAAAGAACGAAAAAATTTCTACTGCTGTCTCGTAAGCAAATATTAAACCACCTTTACCCTTTCAAATAGAAAGACGTAAATTGGACTGTAAGTCGATGAAGTCTACTTATTTTGAACAATAGATAATTACACAATATAGTGGAATAAAAAACAGGGAAAAAGTAGCTTCCTTCTCGAGTTTTTTTTTTTAATCTTAGAACAAACTGAGACATATACCATTTCGTTAAGTAGGTCGATGTTCATTAGAAATCATGAAATACGACATTTTTTAGTGGTCACGGACATTGTTATTTTTAAAAAGGTGTGAAATTTTGATTTTTTTTAATCATGTTTTTTTGAACATCTAATGCCATATCTCAAAAACGAATGGAGCTATCCACATGAACTTTTTTTTGTTATAAAACACACACTTAAGCGCTTCTATCGGTGTATAGTATTGTTAATTAAAACATTTTTAAGCATGTTAAAAACTTAGATAACCTAGAAGGTTCAGAAAATACGCAGTCAAATTTTCACTAAGCTAAAAACTTTTTTGTTTTTGGAAATTTTGTATAACATGCTGCGAAGAAAATAAAGCCAAAAAACCAAAAAAGTTTTTGATAGCATAACTCTTATTGTGTCTTTGATAGTTTAAGTACAGTGATTTTTTAACAATAAAATAATTGAAATCGTCTACCCCAAAAACCTATAAAACGATATGCCACATTGGTAGTGGGGCTGAGGGTAGTGGAAGCGGGGTGGTAGTAGTGGTGGATAAAGTAAAAAAAAAATTAAGGCCTTTGGTTCTTGTACACACACTAAATGACAATTTTATTTTTTTCGCCCCCTTGAATAATGGGTGAGGGTCGGTAATGGGGGTGGTTAATGCCAAAAAAATTTTGAGACATTAGCTTCTCTTATATATACTAAATACCAATTTTATGGACTCTTACTTGCTTGATTTGCCTATTTACCCCCGTTCCAGATCTCGTTAAAATACATAGGTACGTGTACCAAATTTCAAGTCAAAATTTAAACGGTTCCGGAGTAATCGTGCGCACAAAAAAGTTACAGACAGACCGACAGACAGAATTTTTTTTGCTCAAACTTAAAATCTCGACGTTTCATGACATTCTAAGCCTATTTAGACAATAAAAATTAAAAAAAATATTTTTGTCGATACTAGCACTGAATTCGTTTTTTTTTTTTCATTGGAACTGAATGTCCAAGTAAAACGTGTAACGATATTCTTTCCCTTATTACCACTTGTATTATATTGTAGAACGTATGGCCATTGTGCGAATTGTGCGTGGATTATCTGCTAAAAAAATATTTAAGATAAAAAAGCAATCTAAGTTTCATTGCAAAATGGAGTGGATTTTATGTGGCGTAGTAAAAGAGAACGATAAACTTGAGCGCAAGATATGGAAACAAGGTTTAGAGACTATAATTAGGGACTATAATGCGGAAATTAAAAAAGACTTAATATAGGATATTTTTTTTCTTTTTTGTCACCTAAATTAGACGAAAATAACACGTTTACCAAATTATTGTGTGGATCTAGGGTAAAAATGTAATGCATGGGAGTTTCGGATAGGGACTCTGACACAGGAAATGTCGGATACAAATATTAAGATTGCTACGTTAAAAAAAAAGGTGCTTTAAGAAACTGTCTTTTCTATCTAGCTCCAATAATAACGCAAAAAAAGGAAAACTCGATAGTTTACTTTTTATCGAAACACTCCAAAATTATTACTTTTCCTAAACTTCTGTTTATGGAATTTTATTAGCCCCCTAGTTGCGCAACTTTTTTTTTCCATTTACTATAATATTATTTTTCACCGTTTCCGAGATCCCAAAGCAATGCATTTTTACCCCAGATACTCTATTTAAGATTTTTAATTCCTTTTTGCTTTCAACCTTAGTCCTTAATGCGCCACTGGAAAAAATAAATGATCCTTTTAGATCCTAAAACGTGATAAAACAGCCCTAAACATAAAAAAATAATAATGAAAAGTTCTTTTACACACAATACATAATCATTATTCTTAAGTGCCGCGCGCGTACGCTTCGACAATTCCTCCATAATAAAAAATTCGTAACTAGCAAACTATTGCTAATAATGAAAATATTTTTTTTCTAAAAACTTTTTCAGTCTATTGACTTCATTTTCTTCACAGCATGTTACACAAAATTTTCAAAAACAAAAAAGTTCCTCGCTTAGTGAAAATTTGATGGCGTATTCTCTAAAATTTCAGGGTCATCTACGTTTTTGCCATGTTCACATTTTTTTTAATTAGCAATTAGAAAGAAGCGCTTAAGTGTGCGTTTTATAACAAAAAAAAGTTCACATCGATAGCTCAATTCATTTTTGAGATATGGCAATAGATGTACAAAAAAACATGATTTAAAAAAAAAAAAAATTACACTTTTTTTTAAATAAGAATATCTGTGACCACTAAAAAATGTCGTATTTCGTGTTTTTAGGTGTAAGATGATGTTGTTGGTAATACCCACTGTGTCTGATCTTGTTCTAAGCTCATAAAAAAAAACGACACAATTTTACTTCTTTTTCGCTCCTCTAATACACATCCTTTAATGTATCTGTAGAGAAAATGTTTATGAATTTAAAAAACCAAACATATGGTTGAAATTAATATATTTCGGAAAGGGTTTCTTACAATAGGGGCCTTACCCCACAAGCGTCCATAATAAGACGCAATAAAACTGTCTTTCAGAAATAGCAATCCTTCATTTCAAAAAGACAAGTCAATTAGTTTCAGATACAACCCATTATTGTCTGTTTAACCGAAACTAGAATAACAGACTCCGAAACTGTAAAAAATTACCAAATATAAGCCACTTTTCGAGCGGCTTTTACACCGTTATTGTAATACATTCTGGCGATTAAGTAAAATGCTAGAATCTCTAAAACGATTATTTTTTGTGTAATTTTATAGCAATGTGTTCCAGATCTTTTTATAATACATACACGTAACAACTATTAAGTTAATATCTTAAACCGTCCCACAGGAAACGTGCGTACAAAAAATATAGACAGACCGATACAATTTTTTTTTGCCTTTAAATTTAAAATCTCGATATTTCATGACATTCTAAACCGATTTCAACAAAAAAAAAATTGAAGTTTTTTTTTACGATTACTATACTTCCAATCCACTATTTGGATGTGGAAGTAAAATTTACGACTCAAATCATCCAATGTCCCAAATTGGGATACAAATTGTGCGAAAATTATTAAGTAATTATAAATACTGATTTAATGAAGCTAAAATATTATGACATGAGGGTTTATTGATACATCTGAAAGTGTATTTTAAATAAAAAGAAGCATTTCTTATTATAAAAACACAATTTGTAATGTTAAATGTTAATAAAATTGAACATGCCTCAAGTTTAACAACAGGTAGTTTTCTTTATAGTAGTGTAAAATATTATAAAAAATCTGAGGCCTTGGCTTCTAGCAGGTATACTTATTCACCAAAACTACACTAACATTTTTCTTTGTGTCTTACAAAACATTTTTTGTAATAAATATAAAATGTTTTTTTCCATGATTTTATTTTAAGGATAACTAAATGAACTATATTTCACAATAGAAATATGAAACATTTCATTTCTTGTTTCTTATTTATAACAAATTCGGATAAAAACATATATTATTTTTAATGAAAATATATGCCATTTGATTTATTACTTCCACATCCACGTAGTGGAGTGGAAAGATGTACAGGGTGCGCCACTTAAAACTGCCCATACTTGTAACTTTTTTATTTTTAAAGCGATGACCTTGTTGGGCACATCAAATTGTAGACATTTTTAAAGCCTTAAACACGCATAGAGAGTGATTTAAAAAAAAATTTGAAAAAATTGTTAGGAAATGAAACTTAATTTCTTTGAATATTTTTTTACCTCAACTTGTACATGAAATGTGTTAATGTTTTCTTATAAAGGTTTTAATTAGCTTCAATTTATGTTAAAAAAAGTTTTAAGAATAAAAATTCCTATTATTTAGTACATTTTAATAGAGTTTGTTTTTAAAAATATTTATTTCTTTTGTTTCTTGTTGCTGTTTTGTTACGTTGAGGATTTTTGTGATATGTCTTTTATAAATAAAGCATAAAATTATTATTTACATTTTTTCAGGTATTTTAAAAAAATCAGGAGTCGGAAGGAGTGTTTTTAATTTCTTTCTTTAAAACCAAAAAGAATTTCGGATATGACGTAATAAACATAACATAAATTGAAGCTAATTAAAACTTTTATAAGAAAACATTGACGCAGTTCATGTACAGGATGAGGTAAACAAATATTCAAGGAAATTAAGTTTTCTTTCTTAACAATTATTTTAATTTTTTTTAAATCACTCTGTACACATGTTTAAATGCCTTAAAATTATCTACAATTTGATATGCCCAACATGGTCGTAGTTTAAAAAATAAGAAAGTTGCAAGCCTGGGGAGTTTTAAGTGGCGCACCCTGTATAGTAATCTTGAAAAAAATTTCAAAATGTTTTTTGCTGAAATAATAAATGTCATAAAACGTCGAGATTTTAAATTTAAGAGAGAACAAAATTCTGTCTGTGTGTCGGTCTGTAACTTTTTTGTGCGCACGTTTTCTTCGCAACGGTCGTCTAAGATACTGTCTTCCAAATTTGGCACACATATGTTCCATGACGAGATCTGGTACTAGATTATGTCTTGCGCTAATTCCGGTGAAGGGTTGTGAGTTAAGTAGGGTAAATAGGGAAAAACAATAAAGCAAGCTAATAACAGTCCAGAAACTTAATTTTTAAAATCTTCTATTTAACTTCATTTTAAAAGCTTTGTACGGTAGTTAGTATGTTTGGGTCAAATCGTGCAACCAAAATGGATCCTGGAGGTATTGTTTAATAGTGGATTCGGCGGCGCCCGGAAAGATTCGAATATGGATTCGGCAGCGCCTGAAAATTGCCTTGGTATTCGACATGGTCCGGAAGTCACCTTGGTGTTTAGCCGTTCCCGAATAAGGATTATGCAGCGCTCGAATATAGATTCGGCGGCGTTCTAATTTGGATTTGGCAGCGCCCGGAAGTTACTTTGGAATTCGGCAGCGCCCAAAAATGGATTCAGCTGCATCCTAATATCGATTCGGCAGCGCCCAGAAATTACCTTGGTATTCATGCGCGCCCGGATATGGATTTGGCACTATCTTAATATGGATACGGAAACGCCCGGAATTTGCCTTCGTATTCGGCAGCGTCCGGAAGTTCTGGAGGTTTGGCTAGCATTCGGCAACGCCCTTTTATTAAAATTCTGTGACCAATTATTTCCACATACTAGAGTGCAAATATGGTCAAGATGTTTTCCTTTAAAGAGACTTGGATGGGAAATCTGGATGTGGAGATATTGATTCCTTAGGCAGCGGTTTTATTCCAAAAGCTACAACAAATTTTGAATGATTTATTTTATCACAACTCAATTGAGAGTAATACTCCAATTTCGATTTTCATAAAAAAAGTAATCTTTTAACAAATAGCCATAACTTTGACAATTTTTATTGTAGAAGAACCGGAATGTATTAAATTGAATTACCTTTCAACGTTGTAATAACCAATTTCAGACCCTTCGGTTTTTAAGTTATTCACGAAAAATACGTGTTGAAATTTGACATTTAGAAAAGGACGAAAAAACACTAAACCTTAAAAGAATAATATCTCGAACAATCTTTGAACGGGACTAATCTGAAATTTAAGGTAAAGTTAATTTCTTATGTTTCAAGTCGTACAAATAACAGTTTTTGACATAATTCGTAATTTTCAAGATATTTCCAGAAACCCATTTTTTAACAAATTGCTAGATACAACGAATCAAAAATCACGGTCATTTACATTCAAACTATACAAATTGCGCGGAGATATTAACAAAATTGTATGACTTTTATATCAACTTTATTATTTTAATTATAACATGTTGTTTGAGTGACCTATAATAATTAATATCATGAGAGAAATAGAAGTAAAAATTGTTGAATTACTTAAACACTATCAACGAAAAAACTAGCTCGAATTAAAACTAAAATATACTTTACGTGCAATATGTACAATATGTTTACTTAAAGTAAACTGCAATTAAATTTTAATTTTATTTATATAAATATATACTTTGGAAAAAACTTTGTTAGTTTAGATGAATTATAGTTTTACAGATATCTATGAACTTACATTTAGAATCACGAGGTTGTAGATGTAGTTGCTCCAAACTGATTAATTTTAAAGCCCAGTGGCAAGTGTAAAGTAAAAAATATATTATAATTTAAGCTATCAAACTTTATCGTATAATTTTTTCCATCTTGTTAGTTTCAATTCGACAGCTTTATCTTTAACGGTGTCTTAGTAACTCTACAACTCTTTCAACCATGCATTTCTCTACAAGAGGTTGTTCTTGGGTCACCTACTATACTTTTCTTAAATAGAATCCAATAAGAAATCCAAAAATTTAAACAAATCGAATTAAAATAATCTCCAACATACACTAGTTCACAAGTTCAAAGACGTGTTAATTCTTGATAAAGCTTGTAAAAATGTGAGTGAGGGCACATTGGATTCGGAATGACGTCTAGAAAAATGTGCAAAACTTTCAAACCCGCGTATAAGCAATTGCAAAAGTTATAAACAAATTAAAATTGAAGAAATAACGAGCTTCGTTTTTGAAAACTCGAAACTCGAAAACCATTAATATTTAAGAAATTTAAAAAAAAGATTCTTGAAGAGGAAGAAATTTCCAAAAGAAAAGTCAGAACTCCCGGTATTCTATCTCTATTATTAATAATTTTAATTTAATGTTGAAAATAAGGTTTCGTGCGGCAAACGCTAAGCCGTTACGAAACCGGCCGTAATAAGTAAAAATATTGTTTTATGTATTAAATATTAATTTAAAAATTTTAAAAAACTATGGTATTATTCAGACATTTAAAGAAAAAAAATCCAGATTTTTCATAAAATGAGCCTATTGTTAATTAACAATTTTTTT
Source organism: Rutpela maculata (assembly GCA_936432065.2). Lineage (NCBI taxonomy): Eukaryota > Metazoa > Arthropoda > Insecta > Coleoptera > Cerambycidae > Rutpela > Rutpela maculata. Next base: position 50,797,558 of record OW386294.2, read on the forward strand.
TAGAGCTTACGTTTATATTTCAAGTCGGATAATTGTTAAGCAAAAGCCACTAAAATTATTACGGTTTCCTTTAGACCTTATATCAACTATACTGTACGAGATAATGACATTGCGATATTTTTAATTGTTATAGTCTATTAGTTATTAATTATTTAAGATAACAAAAAACTAAAAAATTTTTAAAAAAAGGTTGACATTTTTTTTATTAATTTTAATTATTATTACTGGTTTTATATTCAAAAATAACATAAGATTACATAAACTTTAAATTTTTAGTGTTATTTATTTAAACAAATTTTATAAACAAATAGATAAATTACTTATTTTTGAAAAACATTTTTTGCCATTTTATTTGTTATAAAATATTATGAATTAAAAAAAAATTTTTCTTAAAAACATTTTTTAATTGTTTATAATCATTTTTTTCCTTTCTTCATTATTTAAACAAGTTATTAAGTAAAAATTTTAGTCTTAAAACCTATTATTTGCAATTCTCTACAAGGTGGAATTTTTTTTTGTTGTTAATTTATTTGTTTATTTAATAAATAATTTGTTATTAACAACCTCCGAATGTGTTTATATTTTTTTAGATAGAAAAAAAATTAAAAAAAAAACAACCGTATACATAAAACACATAAAAAAAAATGTTAATATTTCTTACAGAATTTTAAATTTTAAATATTAAAAATGTTTTTTGACATACTTATGTATACGGTTGTTCTGGTTATTTTTTTCTATCTAAAAAAATATAAACACATTCGGCGATTGTTAATTAGAAATTGTTTATTAAATAAACAAATTAATTAATAACAAAAATTCCACCTTGTAGAGAATTGCAAATAAAAAATTTTAAGAATATTTTTTTTCTTAATAATTTGTTCAAATGAAGAAAAACGGGAAAAAATAATTATAAACAATTAAAAAAATGTTTTAAGAAAATTTTTTTTTTTCAAAAATACGTAATTTATCTATTTCTTTATAAAATTTGTTTAAACAAATAGCACTAAAAATTTAAAGTTTATATAATTTTATAGTATTTTTGAATATAAAAACAGTAATAATAATTTTAAAATTAATAAAAAAAAATTTTCAACCTCTATTTAATTTCTTAGTTTCTTGTTAGCTTAAATAATTAATAACTAATAGACTGTAACAATTAAAAACATCGCAATGTCATAATCTCATAAAATATAGTTGACATAAGGTCCTCACGAAGCGAAATAATTTTAGTGGCTTTTGTTTAACAATTTTCCGACTTGAAACATAAACGTAAACTCAAAAAAAAAAAAATTTGTTAATTAACAACGAGCTCATTTTATGAAAAATCGGTAAAAAAAATTTTTCCAACGGGATATTGTTCCTTTAAGTGTCTAAATAATAACGCAATTTAAAAAAAAATTATATTAATACTTGACAATATAAAAAAATTGTTTTGCTTCTTACGATCGGTTTCAGAGTATCGTAACGGTTTAGCGTTCGCCGTGCGAAGCCCCATTTTCAACATTAAATTAAAGTTATTAATAGTAGAGATAGAGTTCCAGAAGTCCAGACTTTTTTATTGGAAATTTCTTCCTCTTTAAGAACCTCTTTTTTTTAATTTCTCAATTATTAATAGTTTTCGAGTTATTTGCAAAAAACGAAACTCGCCATTTTTTTCAATCTTAATTTGTTTATAACTTTTGCACATTTTTCTAGACGTCATTCCGAATCCAATGAGCCCTCACTTATATTTTTACAAGCTTTATCAAGAATTAACACGTGTTTGAACTTGTGAATTAGACTAAATAAGATTCTTTTACATTAACATAATTTTGTAGTTTATCATGTATCTAAAATATTTTTGCTAATAACTTTTCTCTTACTTCTGTAATTTAATTAAACTACAGAACACTATTTTACTTATAGCCTTGCTGAACCATCCTTAACAAAAGTTGTTTACAATCAAGAGGTACAAATTCCGTCCTCATTTTAACAGTTACACGAATTGTCTAAAACATCTGGATCAACATGTGGTATATAATACCCTACTTCCACGGTGTTGTCAGCTGACTAGATGCCATCTAAACCGCTTCTGTGGTCAGCAGGTATTCAAAATGAATATTTTTCGAGCGACAGGCACGGCAGCTAGTAACAAACCGCTGAACTAAAATATTCACTAGGGTGTTAAAATGGGTCACTTGACCTCCAACTTAAAATAAGTTTTAATGACATAATACGACATCTACGATGCCCCTGCGTTAATATCTCTAGCAGGTCAGATGGCATCCGAATACCGGATGCCAACTGAACCTAAAATTTTACATTGTGGGATGCCAACTAATACCTTATATAAATATATATATATATATATATATATATATATATATATATATATATATATACAGAAAAAAATCGTGGGTAAGACCGCAGAGAAAAAGAGCAACCGTGGACACGTGTTTCGGACTCATTGGTCCTCATCAGCACGGTGTAGCTAAGTTGAAAGGATAGGCACAACTTAGGAAATGACACAAACGGTGACCACTGACAGGCAGCCAGTATATAGGAGGAAGGTCCATCCTACATTCACAATGTACACTGCATGTTCACGGTATATGAGTACTACCTTCGTAGGAATTAAACCGTAGGTGCCTGGTATGTTACACATGGATCATAAATCTGTGATGCATGTATATTGTCAGTGGTCACCGTTTGTGTCATTTCCTAAGTTGTGCCTATCCTTTCAACTTAGCTACACCGTGCTGATGAGGACCAATGAGTCCGAAACACGTCCACGGTTGCTCTTTTTCTCTGCGGTCTTACCCACGATTTTTTTATATATGTATATATATATATATATACAGAAAAAAATCGTGGGTAAGACCGCAGAGAAAAAGAGCAACCGTGGACACGTGTTTCGGACTCATTGGTCCTCATCAGCACGGTGTAGCTAAGTTGAAAGGATAGGCACAACTTAGGAAATGACACAAACGGTGACCACTGACAGGCAGCCAGTCGCACATTTGTGGCAAGAGTTAAAAGACCCTGAATTTCCAGAGCGACAACTAACACACCACGGAGGCAACTATAGCTACCTGCGTGGAATCACTGGACCCAAGGAAGAATAAAAAAATAGGAGTTGTTAATGCGGAACAAAGCTTTATGGCAAACAGAAAAAAATCCTGGGTAAGACCGCAGAGAAAAAGAGCAAACGTGGACACGTGTTTCGGACTCATTGGTCCTCATCAGCACGGTGTAGCTAAGTTGAAAGGATAGGCACAACTTAGGAAATGACACAAACGGTGACCACTGACAGGCAGCCAGTCGCACATTTGTGGCAAGAGTTAGAAGACCCTGAATTTCCAGAGCGACAACTAACACACCACCGTGGTGTGTCAAACGTATAAAACGTGTATGAAACTTTTATAGTTTGTTAGTTATGGACATCGAAGACATATTATTAACCCCCCCAGAAGTGCTAGAAAGTGCAAATATAGCAACTCTAAATTTACTTCCAGATAAAAGCAGAAAACTTCACGAGAAATCTTATGCGGATTTTATTTCATGGTGCAAGAAAAGAAGCAGGTATCGCGCTATTCGGAATCGGTGCTATTGGCATATTTCTCCGATGTTACAAAAAGAGGCCTAATGAATTTGTAATTGTATTTTTGATATTTTTTAAGTTCCATATGTATTACCATAATTAAATTAATAAAGTAACACTTAGAATTCAATTTTGTGTCATAAAATAAAATAAGATTTTTTCCTATGTAATAATATACAATCAACGGAAAATTTTTATAACTTACTCGTGTGTTAATCGGCGATTAATAATCTCGACAAATAATGCGCTCGCTGGCGCTCGCACGTTAAAATGTCTCAATTTATTAATCGCTCTCATTAACATACTTGTTTGTTACATAACTATTATCTTATAGGTGTGTATTGTCTCTAGATATATGGTGGAGTGAGGTGAGAACAAATAGCAAAATAAATCATGTACTTATTTTATTTCTAAATTTTTAATTAATTTTATTTGAAAAGAAATTCTGTTTGAAAGGAAATTGACAATATTTATTTTATATTTATTGCGGACACGGAAAAGTGGTATAAAACTTCATATTTGATTATAGAAAGCCATTAAATCAGTTTTCAGGGAAATTCATTCAAATCCAATCGATTTTCTAATAACTTACTTTTTTCATCTAAGAGCACCCCACACAGTGGAGTGAAAATAAATTTTGAATGAAGTTGTTTGGCTGCAGGAATTTTATTGTTTTAATTTGTTTTATGTATAATAACAAGTGCTATGAGCAGTTTTGGATTAAATCGGTCCATTGCTTATTGTAATATTTTAACAATTTACCTATTTTTAAACACTGAAATTTGCTGTTATTTTCATTAGTACCTCCGGTCCTAGTAATCGTATCGTAAAAATAAAAATAGCGAATTATTCGCAATAAAATCTTGAATAAGACTAGGCCTATGCAAAAACTAGATGATAGTTTGTTAATCAGTAAAAAAAATAAAAACCACCAAAAAGTGCCTTTTTTGATAATAATTTAATAAATATAACATAATAATGCATCAATTTTAACGAAAGTCCGTGGAACTAAGCCTTTTATTAAACTAAACCTGTGCTAAATTTTAGCTCAAAATAAATATTTTTGAACAAATCTCAAACGACTAAAAACCAATAATAATTTCGAAATTTTTATCGATTATTGTTTAAGTGCAGTGACTCGTGTGCGGTAAATATTTGTTCAAAATGTGGGTTTTTACATGTATTTTCCAACAGTGTTAAGAAAAAAGAATTCTCACTTAATCCGTTTTTTCTTGAAGTTTATTTATTATTTTCAAAGTTACAGTTGTAAACAAATTCAAATAACTCTGGATTTTTTTATGAAACCAAAAGCGGGAAATGAATTATGAAAATAGATGAAATATCTAACATTTTTCTTTCTTCTTTTCTTTTTGTGTTTAGGTCGCTTATAAATAAACAAGTCGATATTTTTTCTAGAAATTTGGATAGATTGTTTTTCGATACTTATGTTTTTGTCTCCGCTGTTTGAAAATGAGTCAAAACTGTAATTTTTAGAATTACAATTAGAATAAAGCGGTTTTGACACATAGTCAATTTTTTTTACTTTCTTATCCATTTTTGTCACGGAAGGGAAAACAAACCTAACCTGAACAGTTATTCTTATGTCTATGTACACAGTTTTGTAACTTTTAATTTTACTGATACAATAAAAAAAATGGCAGTTAGTTATTTGAACCAGAGACGTTGCATCCTGGAAAAAGAAGTGCTGGTCGTCTTACACACTGAACTATCTTACGACTGAAGTATGATCTGTAAAACCATAATAAACCTTTAGAGCTATTTAGCGATTTTCGGATCTCTAACATAATCGCTAAAAGCCCGACTATCGGGCCTCTATCTTTTTTTAACAATTGTGCTTCTGGATTGTTCTCAACTAGGTGAGACTAATATTATTGAAGAATGACCAGTCCAAATTTTAAGAACATATATCAATTTGATCGAACTTACCTTATGCTTATTTATAAGCGACTGAGACGCAAACACTGACGTATCTCGGCCCCAAATGCAAGTAGATCATTATTTTTTTTAAGAAATATTTCATCTATTTTCATACTTCGTTGGGTGTTCTTGGTTTGATAAAAAATTCAGTTATCTGAATATGTTTCCCAGATAGCATTTTTACATTCAGAGTATGTGCTCGGAACGTACTTTATGTACCCATGGAACTAAGAATGAATATTCATTTTGTATTCCATGTAGAAAATCTGAATGTCAGAGAGACGTACAGATGACCGCCTCTCGATATACGAGTAAGATTCTTACAACATACCCATAGACCAAAACGGAACTTGATATGAACCAGAAACGTATATTGATATACTGATAGGTACATGAGTTATATAGGAGGAAGGTCCATCCTACATTCACAATGTACACTGCATGTTCACGGTATATGAGTACTACCTTCGTAGGAATTAAACCGTAGGTGCCTGGTATGTTACACATGGATCATAAATCTGTGATGCATGTATATTGTAGGAATGAACATTATGTATCAGTGGCAGCTATAAGTACTTCACTCATGCCATGTATTTTCTTCAAAGTTTAATTATTATAATAATTTATTACTTATTGTAATCATTGATGAGTCGCTGCTTCATTCTGAATATGTTCAGTATGACGCAGCGACTCATCTATGATTATAGCAAATAATAAATTATTATAATAATTAAACTCAAGAGAATACATGATATGAGTGAAGTACTTGCATATAATAAATCCAATATCTAATTTTAAAGTTTAATTGTTACAGTCAATTATTAGGTACTTATTCTAATTTTCCACATTTCACATTCCTTGTGAAGAATATTATGTAAGTAAATGTGGAATATATGCACAGAAAATTTGTTTTTACCATTAGTTTTCAACTAAGTCAAATATTTTATTCATCAAATTTTATTGAATGGAGCACACAAATGCTAAATAAACTTAAATAAAACTGTATTTGCTATAACAATACTTTACAAAGGTCCAAGAATATATGTAAAAAAAAATAGTTTTACGTTAATAAGATCTGTTAAAAACCATTTTAAAATGGATCAAACATTTATCACTCTAAAACTTCAGCTTAAAAATCATATTTAACGTGTTATTTATGAAAAAATCTAATGATCATATTACATTACCTTAAAGTTTTATCTATTTCAAATCGTGTTTTAAATTGCCAAGAACAAAACATGATTTTATTTTATTAACTACTTTACATTGTTGTAACAATTAAGTATGCATCTTAAATTATAAAATAGGAAGAGGTATAAATAAAACAGTTCTGTTACTTTAAATATATTTTTATTTTTTGTTACAAAAATGAATTGTAATAATAAAAAACAATTGTGACAAACATTTCAATTGAGATTTTTGTTAACAAAAAAATTTTCTTTGCAACTTATGAACTGTCATATTTTACTATAATGAATTTTTTGTCAGTATGTAAAAAATAGTACAAATTGGAGGGCTTACATTTTCAAAACCAGTGTCCAGGTGTTGCCGATGGTGATACTTGTAATTACGAAAGTCCACTTTTCATTCTCAACACATCATCTATGACTGATCCTACTGGTTGAATACTTTCTTTTGGCTTTTCCAATTTTTAGGAGAAGGTATTTCCTTCCTGTCTAGAGGAGGAGATACACGTGCTAATCCAACTACAAAAGAAAATACATTGTATTATATTAGAATAGGTACTTATTTATCTTTAAAACTGGCCATGATAAAATTGAAAAATATAAAAACATCTTACAAAGATCTTACAGAAAAAATAAAACTGATCAAACATAAATTAACAAATTGATATTATCATAAAGGACATGGCAGGCACAAAATAAATGGAAAAGAAGGTAAAGTCAAATGGGCTGAAAATGTAGTATGTTGTACTTCATAATATCCTGATCAAAAATTTTCATGGACACAATCGCCAGTTTTTGAGATATGAAAGGTCAAAGATCAGGAATATATCGGTACCCGCTGTCATAGTTGAGAGTATCATATTATGACGAGGATTTGTTTAACGTTGTTATTCTAATGTGTTTGCACATATGAACCAAAGAGTTCTGACTAGAAGACAAGCCGTTGATTTGCCGGACGGCGCGAGCATCCTTGTCCTTGTCGTACACCTCGTACCCTCTCCTTTGCTCTCCACTCTGTTTTACAAAGCAACACAGCCCCTCATGTACTGTGCGACAAAGAGAGAACGAACTGCGTGAGAAGGATGAGAATGCTCACACCGTTTGCGCCCTGTCCACTGCTTATACATTACGCTTATGCAACTCTTTGATAGGAACACACTTTCACTCTCTCACGCACGCTAACCACCCCCCCCCCACACACACACACACACACACACACACACACACACACCCTCACTTTAAAGCATGGGACCTTAAAAAAAATCACCACCTCATTCATGAAACTTGCGGCATTTCCGGTCTTACCAATATGAATAACAACATTAAACAACTCGTCACATAATACTCTCGACTATGACATTAGTGGGTACCGATCTTCCTGATCTTTGACCTTTCAAACAGGCCATTTTCAGACATTTTGCATTTTCAGCCCATTTGACTGTGCCCTCTTTTTCATTTGTTTTGTGCGGTGTCCTTTACCTACAAAACATAGATATTTTTTTGGAATTCGGGAATATGCTTGTGATTTTAAATGTACCTGAAGTTTCGAACGTTCACTTGAAGAATTTTAGATGAAAAGGAAAAGTTAATAAAAACCACACATCGATTTAGGAATAAACACTTCATTGCCACATTTGCTGACAATAAATATCCACAATACTTAAGTTTTTACACCTAAATCGAAGCGTGGCTTTTATTAATTTTTCTTTTTCATATGAAATTCGTTCAAGTGAACATTCGAAATTTTAGGTACTTGATTTTAAATGCCTACCAGAGTTATTAAAAGAACAACATATCTTCTTTCAACTTCTAGTAAGGACAAAATTTCTTGGGAAGTCGACGGCTTCCAATATGTTCTTCGATATCATTATGTTCATCTGGAGGGAGGAATAACGTGCTTTTTGTACATAGTAGTTTGACTTGTTTTTGTTCACTCTGTACATCAGATGTGATCTCTGCCCTCTTCAATTAATTGCAGCTCTTCTATAATCCTCTGAAATAGATATAAAGCAAATTACTACAAATAAATACCTATCACAACTCGTATGTTGTAATCAAATCCAATGGTTGTGATTTAAATAAACAAAAGCCCATTAATATTGAAGTAGATCGAACTTACCTTCTTGAAAATAAGATTTAAACACCCCGTAGTGTCCACGGGGGGGGGTTCTCCTGTTTTTCAATGATCAGTCAAATTGTTTTCATTTGAATGGTGACCACCAAGCTTCCTTTTCGTGGACCGAGACCATTACAAAGACCACCTCAGTTTTTTTTCCAAAAATCGATACCTACAAACGCCGTAATTATTATAACTAATATAGGTAGGTGGTATGCTTAGTATAATATGTACAAAAGGATACACATTAAACTTTAGTGTCTAAATATAAAATATCTGCAAATGACAACAAAACTATGTGGTAGTTATATTGTATACAATTGTAAAATACTTACTGCAATGCAATTAATGTATACTTGGAATAATTATAATAAATCAGGGGAAAACAAAAAACAGAACACAAACTGAAATCGACACTTGACAGCAGAAGCGTGACGTAGTGCTAATAGAGCACGATGAGCATGCGCACTAACCTAAGGACCGTGGCGCGCATTTAAAAAATTCTACAAGGGGATTGTAATGACATGGAAAACGGAAATCTAAATATAAAAGATAAAATGTAATTAAATAACCATTCTAAGTCTGAACTACCTGCTTAAGAAATGCCGATAGTTACCAAGATAGTTACTAATTAATTGAACACAGTACATAAATTAAAAAAGGGTTATTATTCATTATTATTTAATATTTCATATACATTATTATTTAATATTCGATCACAAATCTAAAGTCTGGATTCAAAATTTAAAACATATTTTATATATACAATATTGACGAACGATTTAAAATTTATAAAACGTCATACGCCGCACAGGGGATGATTGTAAATGTACTTAAACCAAATCTATATAGATAGAGAAATATCATAATTATTTTTGTAGGTAGGTAGATAGGTACTATAAAACTAGCATTGCTGTCTCATCAGTTGTGATGCAGGTTTATTTTTATTAGTTCACAAATCGAACCAATCAGCGTTCGCGTTAAAAGTGCTGAACTTTTCATGATATTACTGTCTGCGCGGCGCTCGGGCGATGCAAATATTTCTACAAAAAATATACCTGTATTATACAGATAAAATCATTGACGAATGTTTATACGATGTACATGAACACATATACGAAGAACGTTCCCTGATACGTGTACACAGTATATGCGATTGTGAACATAAACTTTTCTGTATATTCCGTTTATATCGTATGTATAATCATGTTGTATATGTGAAAATATTATTTATAAGGGAATTTTGAGGGAATATACATGGCAAGTACAGAATGCAATTAGAACATTGGGAATGCAAAATGTACATTCGTGGAATAATAAATGCTATCTGGGTTATACCTATAATTTTCAAAATTATAAACAGATTTAAAAAATGGTCTAAATGAAGATACTATCATTGTAAAATTCATGTAAAAAACCTACATTTTGAAATAAAAATGTTCTACGAATCGATGCACTTAAACAATAAGCGATTAAAATTTCGAAATCTTTTTTTATTTTTAGCCGTTTGAATAAATATTTTATGCTAAAATTTGGCACGAAGGTTTAGTTCAATAAAGTGCATAGTTCCTCCAACTTTCGTTAAAATGGATGCATTATTACGTTATATTTCTTAAATTGTCAAAAGGCAATTTTTGGTGGTTTTTATTTTCTTACAAATTAACGAATTATCAGAAAGTTTTTTCATAGCCACTCGCTATTTTTATTTGTGCGATACAATTATTAGGACCGAAGATAATAAGGAAAAGAGCAGAAAATTTCAGCGTTGAAAAATAAATTGTTAAATTTTTTTTACGCTGGACCGATTTAATTAAAAACTTCTCGGTGGCACATTATATCTACGACAAATTAAAATAATAAAATCGCTGCAGCCAGAGAATTCCTTATTCACTTATTTTGTTACTTAATTTGACTTCTCTATACAACGTGATCTACCAGGACATGCGGAAAATTTAACAGTAGGTTGTCCCCACCGAAAGGAGTAAAAAAATGACCAAAAAAATTACCTTATTTTTTTGTAGGAATGCGCCGCCAATGACTTCAACTAATCTAACGTAACGCGGTACAACCATATCACTTTATCAGACTTGGGATTGACACTACTGAGAGCAAAGCTCGATAATAAGATAGAAGTGACTTTTGGTTTTAATCAAATCACCCTACAAAAATATCGAAATAAATCGAAGACGTTGATCTTATGCTGAAATGAAAAGCAGATATACCAGATATTTAGTTAAACCGGTCAATGACACGACCGGAAGCAAAAAACGCGGCTGTCTAGGGGTCTACACACGATCCAGTGGCACGGAGCCAGCCTTGTCGGCATGCTTTGAACTCATTCGTAAAAGTGAATTGGTCCGCTGGAATTCCAATTATCTTCAAAGCGTACCAACAATGTTGACTACCTGCCGCTCGATCGTGTGTAGACCTCTTTTTTTGATCTCGCCGACCGGCTCACTTTTTATGCCAATTAAGGAAAGGTAAACAACTCGAATACGTTATTTCGCCAGTAAGTTCGTCGACCTCTTCAGAATTAGGTCAGAACTTACTCAACATCAGTAGTGTACCTTCGCAAATTGACTAATAATTTAATATACTAAATTACCTCAGAATCTTCTAAAATTTTGCAGGGGCTTTCCCACATTGAAGACTAGCACACCATTTTATTTTCCGCATTTCTTGGTAGATCACGTTGTATATGATTTAAAATGTTAACATATTTAAAAACTAAATTAAATAACTAAAAAATCAGAACGTGAAAAATTTATAATACTGTACATTACAGCAAATTGAGAAAGTATTAGTCACATATTTAAAATTACTAACTATAACCAAAGATCTTTAACTACTAGATGGTTTAACCCATAAGGAATTCGTATATGATAAAGCTGCAAACATCTCAACGGAGAGAGCAATATTAACACGCCTCAAAAAGCGAGACAGCAATGCTGGAACTGCCGAACTTTATCGTTGCTAGTGTCGGGTCAGTTCGAGTTTATCAACAAGATTTATGCTCTTAAAGCGCAAACGCAATCAAATCTCAACCGGCACTAACAACTAACCGGAGCAACCAGTGGTGTTGCCAGACTGTCACCATTTTCTTTACATTTTCTGATCGCTCAACGTTATTGCGTTAGACCACTTCAAAATTCCCCGCTTTAAGCGGCTTTTGTCTCTGATCTTTGACAACGTCGCGAAGGTTTGCGACAGGATACCAACTAGAAGCGAGGCATGCGCATAGACAACACGCGTATTTGGAGTTGGGTGTGGTTGGGTCCGGAGTGGAAGCAAAGTGGGAGAGATAATGGGCGGTTCTTTGCTTGAAATGTTTTACACAGAATTGAGATGGGGTTGAGCGATCTAGGAGTAAAACATCTTTGACTATAACAGCTCATTGTAGTGCCTGGCCGACCAGATGGTAGGCCGAGACTTTCTATCAAATTCCCGCTAAAATTTTAGGTACCTACCTGATAAATGTTCACTGGTCAGTACCACTTGTTTACGAAATGTTAAAATCCACTTTTAAACCATTTAGAAATATTGTCATATGGATTAAATTTCGTTTACTTCCCTCGCTAACCGAAGGGAAGTAGGGTATTGTAATCGTAAAAAAATTACCCTCCGAGATTTCTTCGGATTTTCGCGTTTCAGACTATGCAGATTACGAAAATTAAAGCCATTTAATTCCATCAGTCTGTCTGTCTGTCGGTCTGGTGTCTGTCTGTTGGCGCTATATCTACAGCTATATCTACAAGAGCCAGAAGTATGTATCTATTTCTAACAATACATATAACCAGGGCCGGATTAAGGATCGACGCACCCCTAGGTTAATCATGTACTTGCGCCCTCTTATTCATGATGAAAAAAAAATGATAAGCGAGAGGGTTGTCCCGGTTTCAAAATTGATGAGGTGGGGGGAGGAATTAAAAAAACATTTTTTATCCAGATTCAAAACTGAGGAGCGGGGGCAAAAATTTTTTTAATCCAGATTCACAATTGACGTGGTGAGGGGGGGTAGAATATGAAAAAAATGATTAGCGAGGGGAGAAATCTGGAAAAATATTTTTTTGTCCAAATTCGAAATTTACGAGAGGGGGAGGGGAGAAATATTGCATTATCTCCCTTAGGCTGTAGCCTAGTTAGCCATATGGATAATCTGGCCCTGAGTGGCCAGCGGCTACAATAAAGAGCAGGGGCATTACTATAGGAGCGGAAACATATAATATTTATCTCTTTCCGTTTCTATTTTCCTATAAATAATCCTGTAAAATGTTGATATAGTTGGAAAGGAACATATAAGAGAAGTAGACTTTTCCTTCATTGGCACAAAAAATTGAGATGGCACATGCCGGTCAAAGCGTTTTTCACTTTCGCATTTTCGGACGAACAATGAGGCCGGCGCGGAAGGTATAAAGAGGTGTACAGACGATCCAACCACCCAACCAACCAACCAACCTTCTCGGTACACTTTGAAAATTGCCATGACAACTCGTAAAAGTGAGCTGGTCTGCTGGAATTCTATCGTCTTCAAAGCGTCTCAGCTCACTTTTACGAGTTCGCATAGCAATATTCAGTGTACCGAGAAGGTCGGCTGGTTGGTTGGATCGTCTGCAGACCCCTATATAAAGTGCAGCGCAGGTCGGGTATTTTTTTGTAGTATCCACGGGTTTAGGGAAACATCTCTTCGCTGAACTATACAATACAGAGGTAATAAAACCGATAATTTTATCAAAATAAAATAATCAAATAACAAATAAATAATTTTCTTGTATAAAAAAAAGTACCGACGCGACGTAGACGATCCAACCAACCAACCGAGCTTCGCGGTACACTTTGAAGATTACCATGCAAGCTCGTAAAATTGCTGGAGCCAACATTGTCGACGCTTTGAAGACGTTGGAATTCTAGCAGACCAGCTAACTTTTACGAGTTGTCATGGCAATTTTCAAAGTGTACCGAGAAGGTTGGCTGGTTGGCTGGTTGGTTGGTCGGGTCGTCTGTAGACCTCTCAAGGAAGGCTTCAGGCTATACCCGGAAGGATTACGGCAATAAAAACTTCAGACATCGATAATTACTTTAAACGTATGAAAATTGTCTATTTCATATTATTTACTTCTCTCTCAGATTTTGATATCTCTGAAAATTAAATATAAGTAAACGAATAGTTAGGTATTTTGGTATTTATAATTTTTAATATGGATATAATTATAAAATGCAACCAAAATAGTTACATAAAATATACATAGGCTTATACAAATTTATTAATTTCGGCCCAGATAAGACGGCGGCGGATACAAAAGCTTTTTATACCTGTCCCAGACAGCACACTTACATCCTAAAGACGTTTTAATTACGTACACACTGGACGTAACTTACATACGAGATATGTACGGTTTTGTCCACAATACGTACACGAGACATACCGGGGATGTTAGATTTCCACTAAATTGTACGTACATAACACGTACATTTTAAGATATTTATAGGCCATTATAGGACAGAATATGGATGTAAATAGTACGTTATATGTACGTTATAAATAACGTAACGCCGGCTCCACACATTGGGGCCAACGTTGGAGCCAACACCTTCGTCCAATGTGTAGATCAACAAAAAAGCATTGACGCCAATGCTCTTTCGTCAATCCACACATTGGACGAATGCTGTTGGCTCCAACGTTGGCCCTAATGTGTGGAGCCGGCGTAAAAAAAAACTCAAAATTCGTCAGAAATATTTATTATATGTAATATACAAATATATGTATACATATAATACAAAAATAAATAAAATATATATAAAATACAAAAATAAAATATATACAATGTGTCCTATATAATTTGCTACAATTCATTTAAATCGTGAATACACAATGTATTTTATAGTATCATTTTTATTTTAGGGAAGACCCTAAAAAATATACTTTATCAACAACACTATCTACGATCTATGTTGTTGACATTTTGGAAGAACTGAGGACCAAAAAAAGTCCCAATAAAGAGAAAGAGATGACATCGAATTAGTCAGTACTTGATGAATTTTTTTACTAATTGATTCGGAAGAAACGTTGCAAAATTTAAACAATTTTTTAAGTAATGAGGAGAATTTTTCTAAAGGGATAATAAATAAATATTTGTTAATCTTGCTCTTTAACTTAATTGCATGTAGATATTTATATTTTAGAACTTTATTCCTGAGCTGTTTTTGAGGAATCATCCTGAAATATATGCATGCAGTTAAGTTACACCCTGTATATTATTTGCTGTGCAAAATAACTTAAAACATAACTTTGGCTTTAAAAAATACCTTTTTAATTTTTATATTGTTCTTTGTATGCACCATGGAACAAAGTCTATCTGCAAAGTCTATCTGGTATTTCATTCTCTTCATCTGAAGAAGTAGATATTCTTTTTCTGGTTATTTTTCTTCTTTCTTTTTCATTAACATCAGTATTCAAATCGCTAGTGTCCTCTGCCTTTTTGAACTTTTTTCTTGCTACATTATAACTTTCTGAAAATATACAAATATATCAGGGCTGGAAAAAATCATGATTTAAAATTTTT
Organism: Rutpela maculata; assembly: GCA_936432065.2. Taxonomy (NCBI): domain Eukaryota; kingdom Metazoa; phylum Arthropoda; class Insecta; order Coleoptera; family Cerambycidae; genus Rutpela; species Rutpela maculata. The sequence goes on from OW386294.2 coordinate 50,812,939, forward strand.
TTTTTAAATAATCAGGATTTTTTTTTTTGATTTTTTAAAATTTATTTTCAGTTTTACTCTAATTTTTTTAAAACAACTACGATTTATCCATACACTATTTTTTATATTCGCAAGAAATTTATGAAAATAGTGATTTACTACCACTCATAAAACTTCAAGCAAAAATGAAACATTTTGCAGCAGTTATGTTTTCAGAAGTGGTAATATGCAATGTTAGTGCTAGAAATTTTTTTTTGTTTAAACTTAAAATCTCGACATTTCACTACATTTTAAGCCCATTTGAACAAAAAAAAGTGCGATTATATTTTATACGCTTTCAAATATTTTATTGAAGAAACAGATAAATAAGTTATTTTCTAATTTTGCATGAAACAAAGGAAAGATTTAATTTTTTTTATTTATAGGTTATCTTTTGTCTTGTAAATTTTCTATAAAAGGGATATGACAAGATGCAAAATTTTGTACAAAAAAATATACTAAACGCAGGAATCTTTTCGTTAGACAAATATCTTTATTTATATGTATCATTACGTTTTACATTATAAAATGTACAAATTTTGCATCGTATCTATACATACCTATACAGTCTTAAAACTCATTTTGGAACCACACGTCAATATTATTGTCATTTTTATGAGTATTATCGATTTTATCACTTTCATTAGAAAATTACAAAGGTATAATTTTGTAAAAATTATTGCCTAATGGCCTAATCAGCCAAAATGTTGTAACTAGGTATGAATGATAAAATAATTTGTAATAATGCTCTATAAAGTGAATGATTTTCTACTGCATAACAGTCCGCCATTAATAAAAAACTGTCTAAGCTCTCGTATCAAAAACTCTCAGATTAACAAAGAGATAGTATTTAACATACCTTATATAGAGAAATATTTGACTTACCTTTGTCCGTACAGGTAATTTATAATTTAACTACAAACAACAAACAATCGCTAAGTAACTTTCTTGCATTGATTAACAAATTTTATTCTTCCTGGGACGTCGCACTTCGCACTGATCATGCACTAAAAGCCACAAAGGATCAACGCAACCTGGCGCGCAATTTAAAATAAAGGCAGCTTATTTTAATCTCCTCACGAAATTGCTGGAAGTTACTAAAATTGGTCAAAAATCGAAAATTGAGATAACGTCACATTTGTACGATTTGTTTTTATTAACAATTTATAATATGACTGTTGTGAAATTTTAGGAAAAAAATGTTGGTAAATATTTATCTTAATAAATACTTTACAAATTCTTTTCGGAATATGTGATATTCTGTTTTTGCTACAAAACATTCCATATCCGTATTATCTGCCGACCGTATTTTTTTCACTGGGCTAAATTCACATGAACTAGTTGTTTTCGCTTTATATCCATGGTGTTCCAGAAAAGTATGTTTTAGAGACATACGGTGTAAACATACACTGTACGTACATACAAATACGTACTTAAGACGTACATATTACGCCTTGGTACGTACCGACCAAAATATTACCTAAAATGTACGTATTAGAGACGTCGAGTGCTGTCTGAGGTCTTTGCTTAAAGAAACAATTTTATACGCTCATTATCCCAAGAATATTTGTGGCTGCTTTTTTCGCCAGCCCTTATGCATTATACGACTCTACAATACATTTTATTTTCAAAGGTTAATGGTAAATGGTAAATGTCATCCGTCGGCCATCGGGAGATAAAATTAGTTACTTTTGAACTGCTGAAGCGCCCCCTCACGCTTCGGCGCCCCTAGGCTATAGCCTATTTAGCCTTATGGATAATCCGGCCCTGCACATAACAATTATTGTAGTTTATAAGATATATATTATGGGGAAAATATTACAAAACCATTTGACGCAGAAGAAAAATATTTGGTCGTTAGTTGACGCTACTGTCAACGAAGAATAGTGGACACCTGAAAAAATAATGAGGAAAAAAATGTGACGAAAGACGAAAGAATATTTTGCGTGTAGTTAACACAACTGTCAGGGGAAAAATATGTACAGGGTGTTCACTCTAAAAAAATAATGAAAAAATGGATTGCGGACAATAATGTTTCGCATATAGTTAACACAACTGTCAAAGAAAAATATGAAAAAATATACAGGGTGGTCGCCCCAAAAATAATAAAAAATGAGACGAAGGACGATATTATTTCACATGCAGATATCACAACTGCCAAGTAAGAAAAATATGAAAATATACAGGGTTGTCACCTAAAAAAATAATGAAAGAAGATGTGGCGGAGATTTCGCATGTAGGTAACATAACTGTCAAAGAAGAAAAAATATGAAAAATTTACAGGGTGGCCACTTTAAAAAATAAGAAACGACACAGTAAAATGATATTTGAAATGTAGTTGTCAGTCGTTATTGCCAGGAAAAAATCTGATATAGTTTTTATAAGAAAAATATACAGGGTTGTCATCCAACAGAAAAAATAATTCATAAATAAAGGAGGTCAATCAAAGGGGGAAGAAAATTTTAGTCCGTTCCAATATGGTAAATAATTGACCGAGAAGTGATTTTTTTTAAGATTAAGTGTTTTTTTCCTGCTCTCCAAAAGTCAAATTTCGACGCTCGTTTTTCGCGATTAACTCAAAAAAACCGCTGCCCAAGGAGTCACTACTTTCACTTGCAGATTTTCTAACCAAGCCTCTTACAACGAAAAAATTTTGTATGTGGGAATAATTGTTTATGGAACTTTAATAATATAATATTTGAAATCTCTACCCCAAAAACCCATAAAACGATATCCCACATCGTTAGTGGGATGGGGGTGGTGATAGGGGAATGATAATGGGGGTGGATGAAGTAAAAAAATATTTCGAGATTTTTGGTTCTTGTACACACACTAAATCACAAATTTTTTTATCCCCTTTAATAATGGGGTGGGGGTGGTAATGGGGGTGATTAATGCCAAAAGGTTTTTTGAGACTCTCTTACGTATACTAAATACAAATTTTATGGACTCTTACTAAATACAAATTTTATGGACTCTTACCTGTTTGATTTAACCTATTTATCCCCCATTTACCCCAATTTACCACCCAACCCTTCGACGGAAGAGGATAAAAATATAATTTATTTCCAGATCTCGTTAAAATACATACGTGTACCAAATTTTAAGTCAATATCTTAAACAGTTCCAGAGTAATCGTGAGCACAAAAAAAGTTACAGACGAACCGACAGACAGGATTTTTTTCGCTCAAACTTAAAATCTCGACGTTTCATGACATTCTAAGCCAATTTGAACAATAAAAATTTTCAAAATTTTTTTTGTCGTTACTATACTAAAGTGGAAGTAATTAAGACTTTGAGAAGAAGAACGTTGACCACAATGTTGAAAGATATTTCAATTCTCTACAATTTCTACAAGTTATGTCTATTCTTTGTTCAAAAATTCATTTATATGAAAATCGAATTTTGCGAAAATGTTTTCTTTTAAATTGCGTTCTAATAAAAAAGTTCATTTAAAGTTTTTTTTAAGCTTTTTAAATGATTAATTAAATGGTTTAGATGCCTACATTATTTTCCTTAAAAATAATTTAAAACCTAAAAAATCCAACCTTATTGTAAAAAAACATGTTATCCATTTATAAGGAAACAAAATATTAGAAATTTTTGTTGGAAAATATAGTTTATTCAATTACCTTTCAACTGGAACCAACCGATTTCATTTACCCTAATTACAGCGTCTTCTGTCAACACCACCTATAGACAAGGCCGACGCACAAAATCGATGAGTCATCAACACAAGACTGCAGTTTTGGTTGCTTCATAAAAATTTAAACAATTTATGTAGTGTAATATGCCCGATTATGTCTCACTTCGCTTATACTGTCAGAATAAGACACTTCACTTAGTTTCACACCACCGACCCACTCGCACCGCTGCCCGACATCAACTGCCGTCTCTCCGGCCGTCAGCTACACAGCGCCACCTAGCATTCGATGATACTTCATTACTTGTCAACGTTAGGTACAAGTAATTCCAATACACTACATCTCTTTTTCCTCATAATTTTTTTTAACTGAAGTATAATTGTTTAAATAAGGCAACTTTAAATAATAAACAGAAAACGTTAAATATACTGTATGTATCTTTTCCTAATCTACTTATAAACCAACGCCTATTCTAATGTGATTTCATGCTATAATTTGTAACCTCATAATATTATTTTCCATCTTCGTTAGGTGCAGTCAAGATGCCCTCTTCAGCTCTGTCTCGGACCCTACACTCTCTCCTTTTATCTTTTTTCTATCTTTTTAAGATGAACCACATTTTCCGAATTTCTTGTCCCATTTGGTCCTTTCTAACACGGATGTCGCCCTTATTTGCATTGATAACAGTATGGGAACTGCTGTCGAAATTTGGCGTTAGTTTATTACTTCTTGTTATATTTTTTTTTTACGTAGACTTTGTCTCCATATTTTCTTTGCTTTCCTGGCTTTCCTTTTTCTGTCTCCATATTCTTTTCCTTTTTTTTTTTTTGTTTCCTCATTTTATCTTTATCTTTTACTTCTTCGTCTACAATTATGTTTTCATTTTTCAGGAGGTAATTCATTTCAAGGGCACTTCCAAAAGTATGTGACCAATACATCCATGATCCATGCAGTAACATCGCTAACGACCAGTCCATTCTCAGAAATTTGTTCCTAATCTCGACCTTTGGCCATGTTGACCCTAATCCATAATCAACATAGACTGTGAATTGTACTCAATCCGCCAACCATTCAATCCAGTCACCATATCTCTTTAGGTTTGGCTAAATATGATAGAGTAAAACAAGCTTCGTCTGTGCTAGTAAGCTTACAAAAGTGTGCGGGAAATAGATAGTTTAATCACGACATAAAAACGACAATGATTAAATTAGCTGCAAGAAGTTTCTTGTAATACACATGTTGATTTTTTTTCCTTTTTTTTCGACCATTAGGGAGTCATTCAAAGTTTACCCGGAAGTATATCGTAAATTTCAGATAGGAGGCACATATTCATGTCTATAATAATTAAATCAAATCAATCACGTTTACATTGTTCCAAGGTTTTATAAACATTTTTAATACTTATTAATAAAGTGTGTGTATCAAAAATTTAGTTAATAAACAAAAGTAAAATTCTGGAACTGTCCGTCGTATCAAGTTAAATTTATGAAGATAATAAATAGCAGAGGTTTATGAATAAAATCGGTGTAGTTACTTGATAACAAATTTTGAGAAAATAGCCTTATTTGCTGGAATAATTATAGAAATTTTTCCTTAAATAAATTTACATGGTTCATTTCTTTTAATGCATAAGGCAAAATAATTTATAAATCTTTGTGTCTGTGTTTTAGTTCTTCGAAGGATATTCGTATCTAAATTTACTTTGCCTCGAATATCATAGGTGTGATCAATTTGCTTGTTTAAAATCGATTTATGTTTATAAGAAAACAGGAGAACTGATTTAGTATACAACATCAAAACATCAAATTCCTTAAAAATAGGATTTTTGTTTTTTCCTCTACAACTATAGAATTATTTTAATTATTATTTTTTTTTTCAATATTTGTTGATGTTAATGATATCTTAATATATCAAATATATACAGTTCTCTTGAGAACATTAAAATTCGAAAATAAGATTTTCTAATAATTATTTTCTGGTAGACAACCACTTTATCTAGATCAGTTTTATAAGTTCCATTCCAGGACAAAAGCCAAATTTCTGCATTACCGATCTTAAACCAATCACGGCTCAGTTTCCGAATCCTCTCTCTCAAGAAGATATATGCTTGATCCGAATCGTTTCCGATCCCTGTCAGATACACTGAACTCTACTATATAAATGGAAGGCCAGTATAGGTATATGCGCGTGAACAAAATGCGGCAATTACGGCACAGATTAAGTGGTAACGAATTCAAAAACTATAAGCCATGCGTCGACGCAGTAGAGAAATTAATGACTGTGCTTGAAACAAACGGCTGTCTACGGGAGTTACGCGCCGATGCCAGGCTGACGCAATTCTGTGTTTTATTTCTTTTCCATAGATTCCATAGCGTAAGTCTTGGATTAGATGCAATTTCCAGAGTCGGTGTCACCATTTTATTCTTTGTTTATTCTGTCGTTTGTGTAAAGTTGTTATAAATTGATTATTTTGTGTAATATTTTGTGATTGTTATAAACAAAGTTAATTAAGACAATATGGTGCAATCTTGTATGGTACTGTGTTGCAAGAATCGGGGCAAAGTCCCGGGTTTTAAACAGTTGCAGTAACAATAAGACCGGCTCTGACGTATTTTGTAGTGCGATTGCGCTCCTCCTTATGGTCGCCATACTTGCGCGAGGTTCAATTTGGCGTAAAAATTGGTATGGATATTGACCTTCCATTTATATAGTAGAGTTCAGTGGTCAGATACTGTGGAAGCGAAAGGTCTCCTTCCTGATTGTCAAGTTGCACAGTATGAATCAAGATGTTCCTAACCACGCTTTCGACATACTGTAACCTTGACTGGATAAACCTTCATATTTCCTGCGCGGCTTACAGTTTCACTTCGACACTTCAGGCATTGCTCGGACCGTCTTCCATGCTGCAATCTTGCAACTGTATTCAAAATATTCAATATAATATTACGAACTACTAACCTAAGACGAGACAGAAATACGAAGAACCATATAATTCTAATAACCAAAATAGGATATGGTCAAAGAATACAACTACACAAAGTATGGTTAATTTGATGTGCCATATTTAAGCCTTGCCTAAGTGAACATGAATTACAGATCGCAATTGCAAGAAATTTTATTAAAATCTGAACACACAATATGAATAGGTGACTTAATAAGAGCGTTAGTTCTAGCCATATCGATATAAAAAATGGGATATCCTGCGGCTCTGCTTAGGTACTAAAACTTAATTGTGATAAGAGGTTGAAACTAAAATTGAATTTACTTATTAAAAATTATAATCTGTTCCTCTTTCAGGATAATAACCATTTGATTTAAATGTAAAATATTTTAAAAACTTTCTTTGTACAATCTCAATTGACTTTTGAGAACTGCATAATACGGATGCTATATTAACCTGCAATGATTTAATTTTGACATTACATAACTACCAAATAATGTTTTAAAGCCTTCATATTATTTTTTTTTGCAATTTCTTATACTTACAGCCAAGAGATTTCAGGACTGATAAGGTTATGTGGGTTATATGATATTAAAATTAAAATTTAAATCATCTGCAAAATGAACTGCTATAAGTTAGCCATCAGTTTTTCTTTTTTTTTTTTTAACAAAATGGTGGAGTCATTAATATTGTAGTGGTTAATTTTTCCGTAAAGTTGGATGGTCTAAATGGTTAAGGGCTATAGGAAAGTCATAGATAACTTTGACCTTCAAAAGAAGTCCCACTAGAGGAATACTAGTGGCCAAACACAAGCGAAAAGGTTTATAACCTATTCGACAAAGAATACCACAAGGCTACTCGAACTCGAAAATTTCGACCTAAGGCTGATCACAGGCCTTCTAACTGGCCATTGCCCTTTGAGATATCATCTCAAGAACATGGGCATGGCAGAAGATGGCAAATGCAGATACTGTGAAGCTGCAATTGAGACTGAAGGACATATACTTTGCGAATGCAAGGTATTAATCCGCATTAGGCTAAAGTACCTAGAACAGACGGAATTAACTCCTGAAGACATAGGGAAATTAGCTCTCAGGAAAATCACAAGCTTTGCAAAAGTCTTGGAATCCTGGGCAATAACTAGATGTAGAGTAAATCACAAAAGATCTTTTAGATCTAGGTGAAGAAAGGCCAAATCAGGGCCAAGCGACCCCTTAAACAATCTACAATCTAAGTTGCCTATATTCTCAGAATTTTTTTTTGGTCCTCTCTGTCTTCTGTTTGGTGCTCGCAGCTCTTCTTTCTTCGATTTACAGCCGTTCCTCTATACCTAATGTTGAGGTAGTATCGGTATACTTATAGTAATGTAATACTTATAATACAACGAAAATAAATATTATTTATTTTAAACTAATGATGTTATCTCTCCATTCGACAAAAACTTTAATGTATGTCTAGGTAACAAAATACATACAAATAAGGAAAATAGAACAGAGGCGTGTGCTTCCAACCATAATTACAACATATTCTTTATTGTAATTTATTTTTATTTTTTTCAGCGTTACATAGCAACACATAACACCATTTTTTTTTTGAGTTTCTAGTGTGATCTAATATATATACCATATCAAAGAAAATTACTCCGTTTCTTTTTAGTTCCGTACACCAAATACGTGTTAAATAATATTTGGAAGGGGTTTTCTTCCGCTATCAACATGATTTCTCATACAGGCGGTGCGAATTAAGATTTAAAATACCTTTGTTTTGCGATCACAATGATCTAAGGCACACAATGTATTCTGATATTCTTCTTTTGTTTTTGTTTTTTTTTTTCTCTTGCGATCACAATGATCTAAGGTACCCAATGTACTCTGATTTTCTTCCTTTGTTTTGCGATCGCAATGATCTAACTTACGCAATGTACTCTGATATTCTTTTTTTTGTTTTTTCAATCACAATGACCTAAGGTACACAATGTACTCTGATATTCTTCTTTTGTTTTTTCGATCACAATGATCTGAGGTACACAATGTACTATGATATTATTCCTTTTCTTTGTGATCACTCTAACCTTCCACACATAATGTGCAAATTTTGAATTCACAAATTCTTTAATATTTTCCCCCCAGATCACCTTGATCTTAGACACACAATGTACCCTTGATTTCCTATATGATCTTTCATACACAATGTATGAATTAGAATTTAAGAGGGCCTTAATAGTTTTCCTCGATTACCATGACCTAAGGTACACAATGTAGGTACTTTTGACTTCCTATGTGAGATCTACGATCTTTCGTCCCAATGTATAAAATAAGAGTTTAAAATTTTTAGATTTTACGATCACCATGATCTAAGGTACCTAGTGTACTCTATTATTTTAAAATTATTACTATTATTATTTTCGCAGTCTCGTTTTTCAACGGTAGTCTTTCTGATGGTAGGTTGCTTCAGACGGGCAATTGTCAAGCCTTTCTGCATATTAATTTGAAATTGATAAGAAACGTCTTACCATGTGACATGTGTCCAGCACAACAGTTTTGTAAATGAGATATTAAATATTTTATATCCAGTTCTTCTGTTTGTTTCACTGTGCTTCGCGATATTATTCCTGTATTCCTGTATGATCGGTCGTATGTCAACTCTATCTACCTTCCACGTTTGTTTTATTTATTTATTTATTTTTTAAAGTCCTATGTATTTATTATTATTATTATTATTATTTTGAGGGACTTGCTTTCAAATTTTATTGTTAAATTTATCCTCGTCGCCATTTGTAATATGCCCGATTATGTCTCACTTCGCTTATACTGTCAGAATAAGACACTTCACTTAGTTTCACACCACCGACCCACTCGCACCGCTGCCCGACATCAACTGCCGTCTCTCCGGCCGTCAGCTACACAGCGCCACCTAGCATTCGATGATACTTCATTACTTGTCAACGTTAGGTACAAGTAATTCCAATACACTACATATAGCAATATTAAATTTCTGCTATTTTTCTTATTATGGTCATACTCTTCATATCGCAAATAATAAAAAAACTAATTTTAAATAAAAATAGACATAAAAAAACTTTCAGATAATTTGTTACCTTGCAAAAAAATAAGCACCATTAAAAATTGGCCTCTTCCTATAATTGGGGTGAAATTATGCCATTTATTGCTTTAGTTTTCAAGTTATGTTTACTTACTTTTTTTTGATAAAATAATAGTTAAAAACATAGTGCATCTATTCAAATAATAAAGAAAATAAAAATTAAAGATAATTGTATCATCTACAAACAATTTTTTTTGTAAAGTATGTATTTTTACGTAATTGAGAATTACTTTTTCTGCACTAAAAACTTCTTATAAACAATGACTTTCATGTTACTTTAAGTTTCCAACTGATCAGGTAATTTGTTGTAATACGCAGTATTATGTATTTCTCATATTCTAATGTTTTGGTTATTAATTTTAACGAATTATAAAATAATTTTTCCGCTCTATTTATACATTTTTTTCGTCATAATAATAGGACTATTAATTTTTTAGATAGATTTATGACTAAGTACTTTTTTTTTTTTTTTTTTTTCGGAGGAGGGGAAATCTTGCATAAGACGTTGTGCCGGATTCTTACCGACTAAAACCCCTCCCCCTTCGTCTCGCTTGTCCCACTGGAACCGCTTGCGCATTACTTCGGTGGGAGAGCTGTCTAGATTTCTTGGACTTCATCATACCTGCCTCTCATCTCTTTCCTTATTTTCGATAATCTTTCTTACTGCTACATAGGCGCATTTCCAATTTTCCTCTGTCGATTTGAGGTCGGCCATCATGTTTGCTACATTAAACGGTCTTTCTCTTTCTCTGCTGTAGTTTTCTCGGACCTCATTCCAATTTGGGCATTGGAACAGGGTATGCTCAACGTCGTCTTGCTCGCTGCAATAGGGACAGTTGTCTGTTTCCGCCCTCCGGCGGTCGTACAAGTATTTCCTAAAGCAGCCATGACCGGATAGCGCTTGTGTCAGGTAGTAATCTACTTCCCCGTACGGCCTGTCAATCCACGCCTCGATGTCGGGTATCAAGTTGAATGTCCACCGCCCATACCTTCCTTGCCTCCACTTGTTTTGCCACCTAGACATAAGGTTGGCTCTTGCCGTCACTCCATCTAACCCTGTGTATTTTTCCTTCCTTTCCAGTATCAGGAATTCTATTGGAGGAACTCCTGCTATAACCCCTACCCCCTCGGTCGAAATGGTCCTGTATGCAGAGCAAATCCTTATGGACATTTTGCGCTGTACGCTTGACAGTCTTGTTATCAATTTCTTATTTTCTGTCACCTTGTACCACGCTGGAGCGGCGTAAAGCATCTGGGAATGGATTACACTTGACATCAGTCTTCTCTTGGATGATCTGGGCCCTCCGATGTTGGGCATAAGACTAGCCAAAGCTGTTATCGTCTTTTCAGCCTTCTGGGTCGTTTTTGCTACTTGTTCGGCAAACGTGAGCTTCGTATCTAACCAAACTCCTAGATACTTTATTGCCTTTGATGGAGTCACTGTTATACCCTGGACATTGAAGTGTATCGGGGATATTTTCCTTTTTGTTGTTAGGAGGGCGGCCTCCGTCTTTTCTGGTGCTAGTTGGAGTCTTTTTCTGGCCATCCAGTTGGAAACTCGTTGCAGTGCAGTGTTCGCAGTATTCATTAGTATCTCCTCACCTTTGGCGACTACAACCATAGCCACGTCGTCGGCGAAACCTATTAGGGTAACTCCTTCGGGTTGTTCCAGCCTTAGCAGTCCGTCATACATGACGTTCCACAGTGTCGGACCCAATACTGAGCCCTGCGGAACACCGCTATTTATTTCTCTTGTCTTTGTTGCGTCTTCCGCCTCCAGTATTATTTTTCTTTCAGACAGGTAGGATGCTATAACGTTTATGATACTCTCGTCTATTTCCCTCTTTCTTAATTCCACCAATATGTTTTGCCAAGATGCGCTATTGAAGGCATTCTTAACATCCAGCGTTATGACTGCGCATAGTCTCCGATGTGGGCATGAGTAGTTGGCCTCCGCTTCACGAGCGATTCTTAATACCTCGTTAATGGCATCCACCGTTTGTCGTCCTTCCCTGAAGCCGTATTGGTGTTCCGACAGGCCGCCGGTGCGTATGAGTTCGCCATTTAGTCTACCTAATATCAAATATTCGTAGAGTTTTCCTTCCATCCAATAGACATATCGGCCTATAAGAAGCCGGGTTGTCAATTGGTTTATCTCCTTTTCTTAGTAGCAGCAGTCTGGCACGCTTCCACTCTGATGGGAAGATTGCTCTGTTGGCCAGGTCATTGTAGACTGCCAATACATATTCGGGCTTATTCTTAGCAACTTCTTTGATTATTTCCGGTGACTAAGTGACTAAGTACTGTCTTGCTTCAAAGAGGTGTAGCTTTACCATTGCCAACAGTTCTTTTGACATTTACTTACTGGACTATTCACGAAAACACCATGTGCTTTGTAAGCACGATAACTGAAGGATCAAGAGTCCGGTCGTATTTAAATGTGGACAATGAGTTAAAGTTAGCTAGAGGAAGAGCCACGTTGTTATTAAAAAAAGTCCAATCTGCAAATACAACAGTTAAGACATCTTAAGCAAAAAATGCAAATATAAACTGTTGTAACTCTTGATAAGATTTGACAATAACAAAAATTCTGCAGAATGTAGCTAGAAGCTCTTCGCCAACCAAGCTGGCATCATCAGGAGACGATTAGAATTACAAATATAGCAATTATATCTAGAAAAATCAACTTATTTTCAACAAACTGCAGAATGTCATATAGAATGTTTAACAGTTATATAAAAACTTCAGAAAACTGGCGAACAATAATATTTACATTCGGTTATTTCTTTTTGCTTTCTATTGACTTTGACTTTTATCATGTGGGTAGTTCCAATAGAAAAAAGAACAGTTACATTAATTCTTCAACGTTTTATATAACATTGTTCTATTTTCAAACTTCTCAAACAGTCTAGTTCGCAAGTTCACGTGTTAATTCTTGATAAAGCTCGTAAAAATCTGGGAGAGGGTTCATTGAATTCGGAATGATGTCTACAAAAATGTGCAAAAGTTTCAAACCCGCACATAAACAATTGCAAAAGTTATAAACAAATTAAGATTGAAAAAACAACGAGATTCGTTTTTTGCAAATAACTCGAAAACTATTAATATTCAAGAAATTAAAAGAAAAAGATTCTTAAAGAAATTTCCAATAAAAAACTCCCGGAACTCTATCTCTATTATTGATAATTTTAATTTAATGTTGAAAACAGGGCTACAAGCTCTGAAACCGACCGTAGCAAGTAAAAACATTTTTTTATATTATTAAATATTAATTTAGAAATTAAAAAATATGGTATTATTCAGACACTTAAAGGAACAATTCCTCGTTGGAGAAAATTTTTTTTGCGGATTTTTCATAAAATGAGCCTATTGTTAATTTATAAATTTTTTAGAGTTTGTGTTTGTTTTATATTTCAAGTCGGATAATTGTTAAACAAAAGCCACTAAAACTATTTCGCTCCGTGGAGACCCTATGTCAACTATACTTTATGAGATTATGACATTGCGATGATTTTAATTGCTATGGTCTATTAGTTATTAATTATTTAAGCTAACAAAAACCAAAAAATGAAAAAGAGAGATTGAATTTTTTTTTTAATTAATTTTAATTATTGTTACTATTATTAAATTTAAAAATACTATAAGTTTACATAAACTTTAAATTCCTCGTTGGAGAAAAAATTTTTTGCCGATTTTTCATAAAATGAGCCTATTGTTAATTTATAAATTTTTTAGAGTTTGTGTTTGTTCTATATTTCAAGTCGGATAATTGTTAAACAAAAGCCACTAAAACTATTTCGCTCCGTGGAGACCTTATGTCAACTATACTTTATGAGATTATGACATTGCGATGATTTTAATTGCTATGGTCTATTAGTTATTAATTATTTAAGCTAACAAAAACCAAAAAATGAAAAAGAGAGATTGAAATTTTTTTTTATTAATTTTAATTATTAAATTTGTTATTAAATTTAAAAATACTGTAAGATTACATAAACTTTAAATTTTTGGTGCTATTTGTTTAAACAAATTTTATAGACAAATATATAAATTACGTATTTTTGAAAAACATTTTTTGCCATTTTATTTGTTATAAAATATTATGTGATTTAATTTTTTTTTAACTGTTTACAATCAATTTTTTCCTGTTTTCATTATTTAAATATATTATAAAAAAAAAATTATTCTTAAAATTTATTATTTGCAAGGGAAATTTTTTTTTGTTGTTAATTTATTTGTTTATTTATTAATAAACAACTTGTTATTAACAATCGCTGAACGCGTTTATATATTTTTTTTTTGATGGAAAAAAAACAAAAACAACCTTATACATAAACATGTAAAAAAAAATAATATTTAAAATTTAAAATTCTATAAAAAAAATATTAAAAATTATGTATACGGTTGTATACGTTATTTTTTTCCATAAAAAAATATAAACACATTCGGCGATTGTTAATAACAAATTGTTTAATAAATAAACAAATGAATTAACAATAAATACAAATTTCCCACCTTGGAGAAAATTGCAAATAATAAATTTTAAGAATAAATTTTTTTCTTAATAATTGTTTAAATAATGAAAAAAAGAAATAATTGATTATAAACAGTTAAAAAATTGTTTTAGGATTTTTTTTAAATCATAATATTTTATAACAAAATGGCAAAAAATTTTTTTTTCAAAAATAGTAAATTATCTATTTGTTCACAAAATTTGTTTAAAAAACAGCACTAAAAATTTAAGGTTTATGTAATCTTATAGTATTTTTGAGTATAAAAACAGTATTAATAATTAAAATTAATAAAAATTTCAACCTCTCTTTTCCATTTTTTAGTTTTTTGTTAGCTTGAATAATTAATAACAATAGATTGTAACAATTAAAAACATCGCAATATCATATAATCTCATAAAGTATAGTTGACATAAGGTGTCCACGAAGCGAAATAATAATAAATTTAGTGGCTTTTGTTTAACAATTATCCGACTTGAAATAAAAAGGCAAACTCTAAAAAAATTTGTTAATTCACAATAGGCTCATTTTATGAAAAACGGGGATCCAACGGGATATTGTTCCTTTAAGTATCTAAATAATACCATAATTTTAAAAATAATTTTTTAAATTAATATTTAATAACATAAAAAAATGTTTTTACTTGCCAAGGTCGGTTTCAGAGCATCACAACGGCTTTGCGTTCACCGCGCGGATCCCTGTTTTCAACATCAAATTAAAATTATTAATAATAGAGATAGAGTTCCGAGAGTCAGGAGTTCTTTATTGGAAATTTCTTCCTTTTTAAGAATCTTTTTTTTTTTAATTTCTTATATATTAATAGCATTCGAGTTATTTGCAAAAAACAAAACTCGTTATTTTTTCAATTTGAATTTGTTTATAACTTTTGCAATGGTGTATGTGCGGGTTTGAAACTTTTGCACATTTTTCTAGACGTCATTCTAAATCTAATGAGACCTCACTCATATTTTTACGAGCTTTATCAAGAATTAACATGTGTTTGAAGTTGTGAGCTTGTCTAAAAGAACAAGTACATAAAATAATTAATTTAATAATCATCATAAATTGAAAAATGTTTATAAATAAGTGTTAAGATTTGAATTTCCCGCCTATATTTTTATTTTTGAATTTGACATTTGTGTTGGGCACATGCGCACCATGAGGGACGCGCTGTCGGTTACAAAAGGCGGGAGTTGGCTGTCTACCTCTTACAAGTGAGGATGTAATGATGTAATGTACCAGAATATATTATTTCATCAAACAAGAAGTGTATTTTATTCATAAAGAGGCTCAACTCGAAAATCAGAATTCAACATTCAACATTGGTCCTTCGAGCCGGATGCAAATCCATCAACAAAAAACCACGTGATTTTTTGTGGGAAATCAGCACGTGTCCTACTGTAACGAGTAAGTCCTATTACCTATCCTGTTAAAAGTTTTAAAGCGCTTTCAAGCCTATTTCAACAAATTTGAACTGTTTTGTATATTGGTTAACATTTGCCATGAATCAACAATTAAAAAGGTTAAAGCAAAAACGGGAAGATTACAAAAAACAATTGACTCTATTCAATAAATATTTCACAAATTTAGACTTAGAAAATCTAATGCAAAGTGACCTAGTCAATTTAAAAAGAAGATCAAAACAAATTGAGAACATTTTAGAATTATTCAAAGAAATACAGTTCGAAATTGCTCTTAGTCAAAGCGACGAAGAAAATGAAAATGACATAGAACTTGAACAGTTCCAAGATATCTATTTTGACTTAACAAGTAAAGTTGATGTTATAGTATCACAATGTAATAAACAAGACGATAATTGCTCTGTCAAAACCAGTAACAGTGCTGAAAACACTCCAGTTCTCATTCCAGCTTCTCATAAAAGTGTTGTAAAATTACCGACACTTAAATTACTCACTTTTGACGGTACCTTCACGCTGTGGCATGAATTTTTTGACTCTTTCAAATCAACAATAGATGAAAATCCAGACTTATCTGATGCACAAAAGCTCTCATATTTGAAATCATCCTTACAGGGTGAGCCACTAGGTTTGTTGCGGTCCTTAAAAAATACTAACTCAAACTATAGCATAGCTGTAGATAAACAAAAGAAAAATTATTTACAATCATGTGCAAGCCCTTTTGGACATTCCGTCTATGAATGGCATTTTGAATACATTAGAAAATAATGAAATACCCTTGGGAATATTTTTAGACCTATCTAAAGCATATGATTCTATTAATCATGATATATTATTGCAAAAACTAGATCAATATGGAATAAGATCAATAGCATTAAAATGGATAGCATCATACTTAGACAATCGACAACAACTTGTAAAAATTAATTCTCAGCATATAAATATTAAATCGGAAATCAGAAATACAAAAATTGGAATCCCCCAAGGTAGTATTATAGGTCCGCTGCTATTTAATATATATATAAATGATTTGTGTAACATTTTAATAAATAGTAAACATTTAATTATAAATTATGCAGATGACACGTCATTATTAATAAGAGAAAAGAAAATAGAAGTATTACTAAACGAGGCAGCTTCAATAGTAAATATTGTAGGCGATTGGTTAAAACGAAACAGGCTAATTCTAAATGAAAAGAAAACATCGTGCATCATATTTCGAACAAATAGATCAAATATTAACTTGTCAGAAATTAATCTTGTAGTAAATAATGAAAACATCGAATTTGCCGAATCAACAAAATTTTTAGGAATTATTACAGATGCCACATTGAGTTGGTCACACCATATTATAAATTTATCAAAAAAATTGAACAGTGTATGTTATAGTATGAGAGTATTAAGGAAATATGTTAATGATGTGACGATGAGAACAATTTATTACGCTTCCTTCATTTCAAAATTAAAATTTGGAATACTATTTTGGGGTAGTGCGGCGGATATAAATAAAATATTTATCTTACAAAAACAAGTTATTCGCGTTATTGATAATAGTTCAGTAAGAGAAACATGTAGAGGTAAATTTAAAAAAAATAGAGTATTGACAGTGTTTGCAATATATATTTATGAGTGTTTGGTTTTTAATTTTAAGCATAAAGACAAATATGAAAAACAACAAATTAGTCATAGTTACGGCACTAGAGGTGTTAATAATTATAATTTTCCTATTCATAGACTAAGTATGTATGAAAAAGGGCCTCTTTATTCAAGTATGAAATTTTTTAATACTCTTCCAAATAAAATTAAAAATATAAAACATTTTAAGTGTTTTAAGAGGGAAATATTTAATTACTTAATTGAGGTGGAACCGTACACAATTACAGAATACATTAATTATAGAAGATCCCATTTATAAAAACCAGTATTGTAAGAAACAGTATGTAAAATAATAGATTGTGTTAGGATATTTAAGAGTTTGTTTTTATTAAACTCTACAAATTTTTGTTAACGTTTTTCAACCCACTGTGTCTATATGTATATATTGTACATTGTGGCTGTTTGAGAATAAAAGTATTATTATTATTATTATTATTATTATTATTATAATCGAGAATCGTACAATTCATTGAAACAATTAACTGACACGGTACAAACTCACACAGAATGTTTAAAATCTCTAGAACAACCAATAGAACAATGGCATGCAATATTAATACCTATTGTTACGAGTAAATTAGACATACACACAGTTAAAGAATGGGAAAATAAGTTAAACAACAAAGCGAATCATGAAAAAATACCAACATTAGATGAATTTTTAAATTTTCTTCAAAACAAATTGAATACATTAGAAATGGTAGATCACCTCAAATCTGGTGAACACAATAAGGCAAAATTAAATTCTAGTACTATTGCTTCTCGATCAACGAGATCATTTGCTGCCACGAACGTTTCGTGCAGTCATTGCAAAAAGGAACATTTCATACAATCTTGTAATGAATTTCTCAAACTTAGTGTAAGTGAGAGAAATAAAAGAACAAAAGAATTAAAGCTTTGTCTTAATTGCTTGAAATGTGGTCATTTTTCACCAAGCTGTATGTCACAATCCACATGCAAAAAATGCAGCAAGAAACACCATACGTTACTTCACTTGTCACGAGTGGCATCTGAAAATTCAAACACTAGCACGGAAAATAATACAAATGACTCACAACAACCAGAAAAGGTTACTACTGAAATTACAAATGCATGTTCGAACACTACAGGGTGTTGTGCGTCAAATTGCCATTCACAAGTACTTTTATCAACAGCAAAAGTGAAAGTTATTGCTGACAATGGTGATATTCATGAGGTTAATGTTTTACTTGACTCGGCATCTCAGTCAAACTTTATTACTGAAGAAATGTGTAGGAAACTTAATTTAAAAATGCAACCATTTGAATTAAATGTGTCAGGCATTAATCAAGGCTTAATGAAAATTTCACAAAAGGCATCAGTGATAATTCAGTCACGAATTAATTCTTTTACAGCTAGTATCAATTGCTTGGTATTGTCAAAAATTACTAATGCCCTTCCCACTCAAAGTTTCAATCCACAGCTGTTACAAATTCCACCTAACATTCAGTTAGCTGACCCCACGTATTTTAAACCAAAACAGATTGACATGTTAATTGGTGCCGAATTATTTTACAACCTACTCTGTGTAGGACAAATTCAAAACAAAAATTCACCTACTTTGCAAAAAACAAGACTAGGCTGGTTAATATCTGGAAGAATATGTTATCAGTCCCCTACGTCACGGAACGAAAGTATTTCTTGTCTAACACTGAATGATTTACATAATAAAGTCGAACGATTCTGGCAGGTTGATGAATTTATATAAAAAAAATCAGATTTTACTCCCGAAGAAAAATTGTGTGAAG
This sequence comes from Rutpela maculata, assembly GCA_936432065.2. Classification (NCBI taxonomy): domain Eukaryota; kingdom Metazoa; phylum Arthropoda; class Insecta; order Coleoptera; family Cerambycidae; genus Rutpela; species Rutpela maculata. The sequence goes on from OW386294.2 coordinate 50,831,995, forward strand.
GTCATTTTACAGAAAATACTTACCGTGGCTCAGATGGTAAATATGTTGTTAAAATTCCATTTAATGAAAATCTCAAAAAAATAGGCAATTCATACTCCATAGCAGAGTCTCGATTGTTTAGTCTAGAAAAGCGATTTAGCAAAAATCCTCAGTTGCAATCAATGTACACCGATTTTATAAATGATTACAAAGGTTTAAACCATATGACAATTGCACATCCCGATGACATTCTTTTCTATCTGCCCCATCATGCGGTATTAAAAGAGGCTAGTGAAACTACCAAATTAAGAATCGTTTTTGACGGTTCTTGTGAGTTAGAAAATGGCATTCCGGTAAACAAAGCTCAGTGCACGGGGCCCACAATTCGACGACATATTTTCAATAGTTGCTAGGTTTCGAACATACTCTTGCGTATTAACGGGTGATATTGAAAAGATGTATAGATGTGTCTGGATACATCCAGATCACAAACGCTATCAAGGCATTTTGTGGCGTGACAAATCAACCAATTTTCTTCAACCATATGTTTTAAATACGGTTACTTATGGTACCACTTCTGCACCATTTCTTGCAGTACGATCTTTATATCAATGTGGAATTGATAACGAAATACAATTTCCTACAGAATCCCAAATTATTAAGGAAGATTTTTATGTAGACGACCTACTCACAGGTACAGATTCACGGGAAAAATTATTATTAATAAAAGAAAACATCACAAAAATTTTAAATTCTGCAGGATTTCACCTCAGAAAATTCTCAAGTAATGTGGAGATTTGTCATTCCACAGAAATTCAACCTAAACCAATTGGTGAGCAAATTCAAAAAACATTAGGTATTCAGTGGAATCCAGAGACGGATTCTATATCTTATTCTGTTTCAAATTTGAGTCCATCACAACAAACTACAAAGCGTTCAATATTAGCAACCACTGCACAACTCTATGATCCTTTGGGTCTGTTGGCTCCTATAACAACATTAGCAAAATTTGTTGTTCAAAAATTATGGCAATTACATTTAGGATGGGATGAATCGGTGCCAATAGATATACAAACAAAATGGTTTCAGCTACGCGACAATTTAAAATACATTGAGTTCATCTCTATTCCTAGACACGCAATTTGTTCAAGCCCAGTTTCCATTGAAATCCATGCATTTAGTGATTCATCGGAGCAAGGTTTTGGTTCTTGTATTTACTTACGGTCGATAAATGAAAACAATCAAATTACTGTCAGATTACTAGCAGCTAAATCACGTGTAGCTCCTCTCAGAAATGTTACGTTGCCACGTTTAGAGCTATGCGCAGCAGTGCTAGCAGTGCAATTAGTACAGAAATTTAAGTCTATCTTAAGATTAAAAATTGATAAAACCTATTATTGGTGTGACTCACAGATTGTTCTTTGTTGGATAAATTCGCCTTCAAATAAATGGAAGACTTATGTTGCTAACAGGGTGTCTGAGATACAAAACTTAAGCAATGTTTCAGACTGGAATCATGTTAAATCCTCAGACAATGCTGCTGACTTAATATCAAGAGGTGTACTCCCAAATAAATTAATTAAATGCACGTTCTGGTGGCAGGGTCCGGTTTGGCTCTCGCAAGACATAAGCCAATGGCCAATGTCCTCCAATCACCTTTTAGATATTCACACAGCTCCTGAAGCACGTAACTTGTCACAGTCATTTGTAACAGTGAAAAAGGACGATGCTTTTCCTATTCAAAATTATTCATCCATTACACACTTAAAAAGGATTGTAGCACTATGTTTACGTTTTAAAAATAATTGTTTACTAACAAAAGAGAACAGAACTTATGGTCCTTTAACAGTAAGTGAATTAAATCATGCTTTCACAAAACTTATAAAAATCGTACAGTTATCAGAATTTCAGCAGGACATTTCAGATTTAAATAAAAATAAACCTCTGCATTCTAAAAGTAACATTTTAAGCTTAACACCATTCTTAGACTCTCAAGGAGTATTAAGGGTTGGTGGAAGACTGCAATTGTCAAATTTCGAATATGAGAAACGTCATCCTATTTTATTGCCTAAAAAACACTACTTCACAATTCTTATTTTTCAAGACATGCACAGGAAACTGTGTCATCCAGGTCCAAGACTTTTGCTTAGCTCAGTTCGTGAACAATTCTGGCCAATATGTGGCAAACAAATAGCAAAGAAAATTGTCAGAGATTGCGTTACATGTTTTAGATGCAATCCTAAATCGGTTAATCCTATTATGGGCGAACTTCCTGCTCAACGAACTCAGATAACCTACCCATTTTTTGTACTGGCATAGACTATGCAGGTCCTTATTTACTAAAGGACAGACAAGGTAGGGGAAATAAAACTACAAAATGTTTCATCAGTTTATTTATTTGTTTTTCAACAAAAGCAATTCACCTAGAACTAGTAACGGGACTATCCACAAATGCTTTTATTGCTGCATTTAAGAGATTTATTGCAAGACGCGGTAAACCATCACAAGTTTTCAGTGACAACGGAAAAACCTTTGTTGGCGCAAACAATGAGATGCTTAAATTTGGCGAATTTCTAAAGAATAATTCAAATTTTATACAAAATCATGCTTCAAATGAAGGTATCGAGTGGCATTTCATACCTCCATATGCCCCTAGTTTCGGAGGCCTGTGGGAAGCTGGGGTGAAAAGCACAAAACATCATCTGAAACGAGTAATTCAAAATGTAATTTTAACTTACGAAGATTTCTCAACACTACTCACCCAAATTGAATCAATTTTGAATTCACGACCTTTAATACAATTGAGTTCAGATCCGAATGACTTGGGAGCGCTAACTCCAGCTCATTTTCTTATCGGTCGATCCCTTACCTCCATCCCTGATCCTAATTTCACCGACGTGCCTGAAAATAGATTAAACCGGTTTCAACACATACAAAAAATGACCCAGCATTTTTGGTCAACTTGGTCAAAGGAATATATTCATGAATTACAACAAAGGAGCAAATGGAACATAACAACAACTCCCATCAAAAACGGAACCTTAGTGCTACTAAAAGATGACAACTACCTCCATTGAAGTGGCAACTCGGAAGAATCGTGCAGCTTCATCCTGGAAAGGACGGAACTACGAGAGTGGTAACTGTGAAGTGCGCGGCAAGTGAATGCAAAAGGTCAATTTCCAAAGTGTGTCCTCTCCCTATTGATGATGTCCAAACCCGAAAATTAACTTGTTTTTATTAAACTATATTGTTAAATGTTGTAACACGCATACTTACCTGATTATCTACATCTATGTTGGCATAAATTAATCTTAAGTTGATATTTTGTTGATGTTTTTGATTTATCTGGAATGTTATAACAATTTATGTTTATATTTTATATTATGTAAAGTTGAAACTTTTCCAAAGTTGTCAAGGCCGGGTGCATGTTAAGATTTGAATTTCCCACCTATATTTTTATTTTTGAATTTGACATTTGTGTTGGGCACATGCGCACCATGAGGGACGCGCTGTCGGTTACAAAAGGCGGGAGTTGGCTGTCTACCTCTTACTAGTGAGGATGTAATGATGTAATGTACCAGAATATATTATTTCATCAAACAAGAAGTGTATTTTATTCATAAAGAGGCTCAACTCGAAAATCAGAATTCAACATTCAACAATAAGCATAGGCAGGGTGTGGGCTTCAAGTAAGCGAGGAATATGCTACTTTGGGCTTTATTTTGAGGCTTCATATTTGTACAAAAAACCTATTTTAGTCAAACGTCAATAATGGAATGAACCTATTTTGCATTAGAATAAATATAAATTATATCAATTATCACTTTTAACATGCATACCCTAAACATAATTATTTATATTAGGGCGGCCCCTTTGGTTTCATGTGGCCGTGACCTACAACAATGCAATTATATTATTAACACATCGACTACACAATTATATTGTCGCACACAGTTATATCATTTAGTTAAAGATTTAGAAGAGAAGTGGCAACTATGTATGGCTTCGTGTAATCTGAAACATGTATACATTTTATACAACGGGCTTCGTAATGTACCATAATTATAAAAGGCTTCGTATGACATGTCGTGCTGTTTTTAATCTGTATGTCCAAAAAAGTTCCCCCCTCTCATGTTGCTCGCGTTATTATTCCCACTCAAAACATTATTAACAGTTGTACACACTATTTAAATTATAAATAAGGTTGGGCTTCTGGTACCCTGTAGTGTATGGTGGGCTTCGTTTCATGCGTACCGTACGTATATATATATATATATATATATATATATATATATATATATATATATAATTATACGCTTATTATAAAGACTTAGTCATAACAAACCTCCACAGGTATATCATATTACATGATAACGACTTCTCTTATTAATCGCTTATCTTAGAGATATTATATTTCACCTTTGTTTCTCACATTTTATGCTGACTGTCGAATTGCATTTCCTTTGTTCTATATTTTGCTTACTCAGGTTCTGTATGTTATAAATACGACTAGACATGCTTTGTAAAGTCAGTTATTAAACTCACTTAGAATGAAACACTTCTAATTATTGTATTATTCCTTCTTCAAGAGCCAACGTTGGCTCCACTTAAGTAAATAAAAGTTTTTAAAAAGTCATTCATGTGAACCGTGATCTAACATTGGCGCAGTCGGTAGGATCCGTAAACATCATCAGAACAAGAAGCCTAACTGGTAGTGAAGCGCAAAAGAACAAAGACAACATCTACAGAAGGTGCCTAACTAGTGCGTGTACATCTGCGAGAACAAGGAGACCTTCCTCACTGGTGGTGGCGGATCCCAATCCCTTGACGGACGAAGAACCTACCCATGGAAACGAAACTAACGTAAGTCATTTTAAGAATCATCTCGTGCCATTTTACTATTTTATTATTTTCGCAACTTATTTTATTAAAAGTGTATTATACTGCTAATACACTCGGCGCACAAAGCCAGTTCTATTGTCAAAGTGAAATCTATTCCTTTACAAACGCAACGAAACAAGTTCATTTAATTTTAAGTTATTTATTTTCGTATTATACTGTTAATACGAAACATTGTGTATTATACAGCTAATATACAATCCATTTACGCACGCAACGTAACAAGCTAATTTAATTTATCGTATCATACTGCTGATACGCAACCAATTTTTGTTCAAGTAATTTCTAAATACAAAAAACAAAATGCCAGATAGAGCTCAACCAGAGCCAGTTCAACCAGTGCCACCGGCACCAACCGAACAACAACTACAACAACAACAACTACAACAGCAACAACTACAACAACAACAACAACCTCAACCAGAGCAAATTGAGCCTTACAAGCTCTCTGAGATATTTTCGTTGATACCCGAATTCGATGGCAATGCCATTAATTTACAAACATTCTTAAATTCATGCCATTGTGCACAAAGTATGGCCATTAACGACCAGAAAATTTTATTAACAGTCCACATCAAAAATAAATTAAAAGGCAAAGCTGCTGAATTAATTAACTCACGTAACCCCGGCACATGGCCAGAAATAAAGACACTACTGGAAATCCACTTTGGGGACTCCAGAGATTTAACGGCCCTAATTCAGGACCTGCAGCGCATTCACCAATTGCCAGGTGAATCCGCCCTTACATTTGTTTCGCGTTTACAAACGCACAATGCGAAAATGCACGCTGCAGTGCAAAAGCAAACTCTCACGACAACGCAAAGAGCTGCACAATCAGATCTCATCGAAACGATGACACTTAATAATTTACTAACGGGCTTAGAACCAAACTTAGGCCGCATCATTCGTGCTAGCAATCCTCCTAGTATACTAAAAGTCGTTAGCAGAATCCGTAGAGAGCTACAACTTTCCTACTTCGAATCACAGAAATTCCCAAAAAATAACCAAGTAAAAAATACAATGCCTCCTCAACAAAAACGACCACAAGGTCCCAATTTCCAACAAAAATTTTGTTCATTTTGTAAAAGAAACGGACATGTAATAAGCGAATGCCGCACAAGGCAATAATCGCAAACGATGCCAACAACATCACAGAACTTTCAAAGACCAAATTATCAAGGAAACCCAAATTTCCACAATTTTTCTCAAACCAATCAATTTAATCAGAGGACATTTCCTCAAAATAATCAATCTAGTCAACCACAACAAAACAGGCCCTCAGCCATAAGACCGAACCCGAATTTCAATCAACAAAGACCCTCTGCTATTCAACCAAACCCAAATTTCAACCGTTTTAATCAACAAATAACGCATCATTTAAATTACGAACCTTATGAAAAATAATGCGATTTTAATCAATACAGTGACTATTCTTCTGATTACCAAACTGCAGAAGATACTTACGAAAATTATAACTTTGAGACTAACGGAAATCTCCAAGAGAATTATACAGCTAATTCTCAATACGAACAGTACGAGGATTATACTGCTAATCCTCAGGATTTTCGATTAGATCCGGAGTACCCCACGGATACTCCAACACAACAAACAGAACAATTCGAACCAATTGCGGAACTAGAAACTCAAATACAAACTATGAACCTCAACGACAGTTTCGACCCAATGCTGAATTTCCCAGAACAAACGTTCATGTAAATACGCTTTCCCATACCCTACTAACTGTAAACTCAAAAAATCTCTATTATATGAAGGATGCAACTGGTAAATTTAAAATTCTAATTGACACAGGCGCAGGTATATCAATTTTTAAACCTAAAACAGCTGAAAATTACAGACGTAGATCTCCTGAAAATGTAATCATACAGGGTATCACTGATCAAAAAATTTATATCAACGAATCTGTTCTCATCCCCTTTTCAGATGAGTCACACAAAGTTTATATCTATAATCTAGATATAGATTTTGATGGATTATTAGGTGCAGACTTCCTAGAACATTACGAATGCAAAGTAGACTTTAAAAATAAACAACTAGTCACAAATTTCAAAACCGTACCACTATTTAAAGTTACGGAAGAAACTGCAGTAAATTTACCTTTACAACCGACTATTAATCCTGATACAAAAAATTCAAATTTAAGCAACATCAAAAATTTAATTTCTATTGAACCTCGCATGGAAAAAAATTGTAAACTAAAATGTAACCTGCGAAATACCGAGGCTATACTGTTAGCCCAGGAAAACGAGAAAGTACGCCTACCAAATGCAATTTTCAAAATCGATCACAATGGAGAATTTTTAACTTCAATAATAAATGCAAACGCGATCCCAAAAACCATAAACTTTTCAAACCTTAACCTTGAACCAGTACAAAAATTCAAATCAATTTTTAATTTAAATACTCAAAATTCCGACAAACATCCACAGACAGACAGATCCTTCGAAATTAGGAACGAATTGCGCTTGGATCATCTAAACGAAGAAGAGGCCGAAATAGTAACGCAGCTTTGTTTAGACTTTCAAGATATATTCTATTTGGAAGGAGACAATTTAACTTTCACTAACGAAATTAAGCATTCCATTGACACGAACGATTCAAAACCGGTTTTCACAAAGTCATATCGCTACCCTCATATCCATAAAGAGGAAGTCAAAACACAAGTCTCTAATATGCTTGATCAAGGCATCATTAGGCCTTCGATTTCTCCCTGGTCCTCTCCGGTTTGGGTTGTACCTAAAAAACTCGACGCCTCCGGTAAACAAAAATGGCGAGTTGTAGTGGACTACAGAAAACTCAACGAACTGACTATTGACGATAAATACCCGCTACCCAATATTTCCGACCTCCTCGATCAATTAGATAAATGTCAATATTTTACAACTTTGGACTTAGCCTCCGGATTTCACCAAATCGAGATTGATGCAAAAGATATTCAAAAAACTGCTTTCACAGTTGAAAATGGTCATTTTGAATTCGTAAGAATGCCTTTTGGACTTAAGAATGCTCCATCAACATTTCAAAGAGTGATGGATAACATTTTGTTAGGTATCCAAAATGAACGATGTCTCGTCTATATGGACGACATTATTGTTTACTCCCCTACTATTCACGAGCATATCTCTCGATTAACAGAAGTTTTCAAACGATTACAGAAAGCCAATCTAAAAATTCAACCCGACAAATGCGAGTTTCTCCGCAAGGAAGCCGCTTATTTAGGACATCTCATTACAAAAGACGGCGTAAAACCGAATCCTTCGAAAGTTGACGCTATTCTAAACTTCCCTCAACCAAAAAACCAAAAAGAAATTAAATCATTCTAGGCTTAGCCGGATATTACAGGCGCTATCCCTAACTTCTCCAAGATTACCAAACCCTTAACAAAACTACTACAAAAAGACGTACCATTTCTCTTCGACAATGATTGTATAAATTCCTTTCAAAATTTGAAACAAACATTAACAACACCTCCGATATTAATCTACCCTAACTTTGATGAACCTTTCATTCTAACCACCGATGCGAGCGCATTTGCCGTCGGCTCAGTGCTGAGCCAGGGGCCCATTGGCAAAGATTTACCCATTGCCTATGCCTCTAGAACCTTGTGCAGTGCACAAACTAAGTATTCAACGATTGAACGCGAGCTTTTATCGATAGTATGGAGTGTAAAGCACTTTAGACCATATCTGTACGGTAGAAAGTTTAAGCTTGCAACCGACCACAGACCACTCACCTGGCTATTCTCTATAAAAGATCCAGGAAGTAGACTTGCCCGTTGGCGACTCAAATTAGAAGAGTACGACTATGAAATAATTTATAAACCCGGTAAAATCAATAAGAACGCGGACGTACTTTCCAGAATCAAAATTAATCATTTTTCCGAATGTTCCAAATTCTATTCAAAGGTTCTAGCCGCGAATGACGAAGAGTCAGACGACGACGAAAACCCAGACGATAACAACGAAATCACTAACGAACAAATTTCCCGAGAATTTGAAATTTTCACCAACCTATATAAAACAACATCTTTAATTGACTATTCGAAAATCAAAGCCTCGAACAAACAACTTTTGTATCGAGAACATAAAGATATTATAACCTTTTTCCAACAAAACAACCTACAAGACCTACATCACCAAATTATCGAGGACATATTCGAAGAAAACCCCAAATTTCATAACGATAAAATCAATATTGTATCGAGCAAAACAGTCAGACATAGGAGATATTTTATCATCCCTCTACCTTTTGATATCGAATCTGTAATTGAACATCTATTTTTGGTATTATTTAAAAACCAAGATGTTTTAGATCTTTCTAAGACATACTTTGTGGAAAATAACTTAGACCTCCCCATACTTGAAATCCTATCATTCATTTTTGCGGAAAAAGACTTAAAAGTAGTAATTTGTCAAGATATCGTCAGAACTGCCGACGCAGATGAAATTCCAATCATATTGGAGCAAAATCATTTTGGTAAAAGTAATCTACACCGCGGAATAAATGAAACGATTCGAAGAATTAGAGAAAAATACACTTGGCAAGGTCTAACTAAAGACGTTGAAAATTTTATAAAGAATTACGAAACTTGCCAAAAGACTAAAGTATGCCGGAAAAACCTTAATAACCCTCTAGTAGTCACAGAAACCCCAAGAACACCATTCGAAAGAATCAATATCGATTTATTTGAATTCCCTACTCGAAATTACGCTTTAACCATTCGCGACGAATTAACCAAATTCACGCAAGCATATGCAGTCCCGGATAAATCCGCAAAATCTGTCGTAAACACTTTGTTGTTATCTTTCCAACATTATGGTACCCCATTAAGAATCCATTGCGATTACGGTGGCGAATTTGACAACCGCTTGCTCAAAGATCTCTGCACCCTCTACTACATAAAATTAACTTATTCAAGCGTAGGACATCCCCAATCGAACGGATCCATAGAAAGATTTCATGCTACTTTAGCCGAAATGATAAGAATCCACAAAACTGAAAACTAAAACGAACATCCTTTCACGATTTTACCATATGCAGTAATATGCTATAACAATTCGGTAAATAAAACACACGGTTTCACCCCATATGAACTTATCTTTGGTCATACGTCTAGCAGACCACCTGAAACTTTATATAACCAAAAAGAGTTAATAACCAAATACGTTAGAGATTTAAACAACAGAATATCCCACTACTATAAAATAGCCCGTAGTCGAACACAATCTCAAAAAGAGAAAGCAAAAGTTCGTTTCGACAGAAATGTTCCCCAAAAACGATCCGAGTACAAAATAGGTGACTTAGTTTATGTAAAAGAATCACAAATTAAGAACAAACTACAAAACAAATTTAACGGTCCCTTTAAAATAAAAGAAATTTTTCAAAATTCTGCTACCTTATTAAATCTCGAAACAAAACAAGAAACCAAAGTAAATTTTGATAGAATGAAACCATATACTGAAAATTAAATTTATTTTCAGGTTTCTCCTGCTGTTCGGATCAGCACTCTGTCAATACAAAATTACCCCGATCAATAACACTGTTGGTGTATACTACCACCAAGACACGGACATCGTGGTGACAAATGACAAATGGACTCTGCTAGTGCATAAAAACATTTCATCCCTCAAAATAGCTTTTGACAAAAATCAAAATATCTTAGACAGAATCTTGTACACTCTCAATAATGGTGATCATAAGTCAATTATTTTTACGAGTGAAATTAAAACAGACTTTAACCTTTTGACACAAATATCCAACTCTATAAAAATGAAATTTGACGAAATATTTTCAGATACAAAAAGATATAAACGAGGAATACTTAACGGTATCGGTACAATATTCAAATCCATAACTGGTAACTTAGATGCTGAAGATGGCCAGTACTATACTAATTGTATAAATAAACTAAATAATGACGAACATCAATTGGAAAACTTAATCAAAAATCAAATTTCAGTTACAACTTCTGTTATTAAAAACTTCAACTCGACTATACAAAAATTACAAATTGACGAGGAAACCTTTAACAAAGATCTCGAAGAAATCGAACATACAATTCAAACAATGACTCAAGCTATTGAGGCTGCTCACATAAAACTAAAGTTCTTATACATTTCCGAACAACTAATGGCAAGCTATTTGTATAACGAAGATAATTTGAACGACATCTTGAATTCAATAACATTTGCCAGATTAGGAATCATTCACACTTCAATCATAACCCCTAATCATTTGGTAACAGCATTACAAGAAATTTCACAGAGCTTACGAAGGAACAATTTGCCTCTCCCCATTAAATTATCGGCAGTTGCTAAGTATTTGGATATTATTGAATTACAAGCGTTTCAAATGGATTCTAACTTAGTATTTGTTTTAACAATACCACTTGTTGAACCCCAAAATTATAACACCTATATCCTATATCCTATCTCGATACTTGATAACAGAACTGGTCTGCATCACATTTTATCTATTTCACAAAAGTATATCGCGAGAGACGATGATTCTTTAATGTACATACCTATACAAAATTTGAAAGAATGCAAACCTCTTTATTTTGGAACTAAACTATGTTCGAACCTGTTTGCCTATCCTATCGACCAAAATGCCATATGTGAAGCCAGAATACTAAAACCATTACCAAAACTTCCAGAGAACTGTTAAACTTCCTTCATTATTAGTCAGGGATACAACGTCCAAGAACTTGAAGACAACACATGGCTAGTAATTAATTCCGAACCACTTCACATTACCATCAACTGTCCAAAGAGAGAATCCACAACAGAGTTAATCAACAAGAATTCCATCATCAAACTACAACCAGGATGTTACGCCTATGTAGGCATTACTAGAATACAAGCCAGTGTCAAAGACTTTTCCGAAATTAAGGACAATTCACATCCTATCCAAATTCCTTTTGAATGCTGTAATCACATGCCCGACAAAATCGAAATTCCAAAATTAAAACCTCTCAAATTAAACAATCTCGACGTAGATATTGCTAAAAACAAATTGGACCAACATTCCAAAGACTTGGATGACCTCATAAATGAACCTTTTGTGACCAAACACATATCTTGGTTCACATATTTCATAATTACCCTCATCATTCTATTAGTTCTACTTTACATAACCTGTAAATGCAGAAGAAGAAGATGTAGAGCGAATCCAACCCTCAACGGACAACCCTCCTTCACCTCCTTCAGAGCGAAGCAGAGTATTCACCAAATTTCCTAGACTTATCCCTCCAAGAAAGCGACCCGGTATTAAACCTCAAGAAGAAGAGGACATCGAGTTAACATAGACTTTCCTATGTGGAGTTTTACCCTTGTCTATTAATTTAGACCATTGTATTTTATTCTTATTACATTCATGTAATGTATTACTCACTTATTATTATTATCATTTACCAATTTTAACTTTTATGTATTTTATTATTTTGCTTTGTATTCATTCAACATTGTTTCAATTTATTTTGCATTATATTCATTTAACGTTTCTAACAATTTTCAAAAGTTGCTGCATAACATCAACTTTTTTATTAAGGGGGAAGTTGTTATATAAAATTATACGCTTATTATAAAGACTTAGTCATAACAAACCTCCACAGGTATATCATATTACATGATAACGACTTCTCTTATTAATCGCTTATCTTAGAGATATTATATTTCACCTTTGTTTCTCACATTTTATGCTGACTGTCGAATTGCATTTCCTTTGTTCTATATTTTGCCTACTCAGGTTCTGTATGTTATAAATACGACTAGACATGCTTTGTAAAGTCAATTATTAAACTCACTTAGAATGAAACACTTCTAATTATTGTATTATTCCTTCTTCAAGAGCCAACGTTGGCTCCACTTAAGTAAATAAAAGTTTTTAAAAAGTCATTCATGTGAACCGTGATCTAACATATATGTTTTGTGAACAAGTCGAGATCCCTTCGAGATATAAAGTATACAAGTGGAGATCCGTTTTTACAAGACGAGATCCGAAACGGATCTCGACTTGTTTATATGTGTATATCATGTTTATTCAATTAATGTAGATGGTAGAAGTGTACACGTGAATTTTACCTCGGATCTCCTTTTTCCACTTTTTATCCATTTTTATACACGAGTAGTTAAACCAAACGCACTTATGAGGGCGCTGGAGTGCTTAACTTGTATATAATATTTTATGAACAAAGTGAGATCCTGTATATCTGGCAATGCCGGGTCGTTTATTTGCAACAAAATCAGATCTAGTCAATAAGGTTGACCCACACTAGACTAGATTTTCATTATTTTGGGTCTCTGCTTATTAATTGATTAAATATAAGTTTAATAAGTTTACTATTAGCACAGTAACTAGAGGTTTTTAACTTCGGAATAATGTCATATGCATTAGATTTCGTTCATTTTTGGCAACTTAATAGTAAATGCATCAAAGCAAAGTTTCTATTTTATGCGGCGGCTTGCTAATTTATAGGGGGTGGATGCCACTCCTTTTTAGGGGGGCGGCAAATAAAAAAAATGAAAAACTTTGGAGCTGAAAGAGTATCATATTTTAAGAGAAAAGGCTCTATGCAACTTTTCATATGAATTGATAGTCTTTAAGTTATAACCACTTGAAAATTGGGATTTTAGCTTGAAACAGAGGTATTTCAAAATGATTTTCGTTAAATAACTCGAAAAGTATTCCATTGAGCGAGAACATGGGAGACAAGAAACCTACTAAACTGAAGATGAATTTCTTTCTGTAGAATTATTGTTTCGAATATCTGAATGTATAAAGTAATTAGTTTAAATGTTAAATATATCATAAACTATGGCACTTGCGACAAAAATTGTAATAACCAAAATAAAAGACCTATTAATTAGGGTTCGAATGATTTTTTGATTGTTTCTTTAGCATAAAAAACAGATAAGTTATGACAGAAAAAATGTGCTTCTTCAGTTTTTTAATAAAAACGTTACCATTTTGTTAATGTAAGTAGTCAGTAATTAAAAAAATATATATGTTATCAGATACCGTTTTTCGTTAACACTACTATGACCTAGATTCTCATATTTTTTCGTAGCTTTACAGCACTTACTTTCGAAAAAAAAATGCATTTTAAACTACAAAGGGATTTTCGAAAAAACGTAAAGTTTTTGTTTCTTGGCAAATATCTCAAGATATATTAGTTTTAACGAAAAAAAAAAAGGTGGATACCATAAATAAGGCTTATAAACTGAGATTGAACTCGTTTTTATTTCATGTTTATGTAATAATTTCGGAGATATTTAAGTTTAGAGACGGCATCCGAACGTTAATAGGGTTTAAATGTTGAATATCTTAGAAACTATGACATTTCCATCAAAAGTTCTAATGGACAGAATTAAAAATAATGAATCATGAACCTTTAAAATTATTTTTTGTTTGTTTCTGTATTATAAAAAATAGAAAAGTTATGGCTTGAACAACGTGCGCTTTCACATTTGTTTAAACAAAATTTCGCCATTTTGTTATAGCAATTGTCCAGTAATTATTATTATTTTTTTTAAATACTGTTAAATACAATATCACCTAGATTCTTAATTTTGTTTTTCTGTTTAAAACGTTTGTTTTAGGAGACAATTCCATCCGCTATATTAGAGCCGTCATGTCATTTTCATTTTTTTAATTTTTACTTCAGATTCGCTGTCAACAATCCCAAAAATAAATAAGTAATACATTTTCAAATATTAAATATCTAAATTTAGGGTTGGTTTTCACCCCTTGGGGATAAGAGCAAGTATCCGCACCATATAGAAACTGAAGATTGCCATTTACTACAATAATAACCCATGAAAATTATTATTACATATGAGATTGCTAAATTTTGCGTATTTTTTACATCTATTTACTGTACTATATAATGTATAGGACGTGTAGCAGAGTAAGATTTACATTTTATGAAGAAAGAAAATTCGCGTGAAGAGTGTTGCAACGCCTTTGACGAAATTCTATAAACACGAAGATACCGCAACGTTTCAACAATCAAAATGTAATCATCGGGAGATGATAAAAATTGCAAGTGTGGCAATTAGACCTACAATTTTATGAAAGATTATAATACTCTTCACCTGTATTTTTTTCATAAAATGTTTCATAACCTTTATATTTTCTGATCGATTGCTTTCAAAACCAATAGGGTTCTTTTTCTAGGTAACACTGACTTCTTACCCAAATTTCAATAAAATCTAACTTTTCTTACAAAAAACGTATCGGACGGAGAAACAGGCAGACAGACGAACATTTTGAAAGCCATTCAGAATTTTATGATTTAGACAATTATGACTTTTTTCTCTATGAGAGATATTTACGGTTTTAGAAATGTGCCTACAAAATGGAATATACTCTACATTTTCGTACTTGCAAAGAGTATAATAATACTAGATGCAAAAAAAATGTATGTATATAACATTTTTTGTAGAGAATTTTATAAACTTTATTTTTTATATGAAGCATAATTTTGATATTGCTAATTGTTAACGAGACAAACAAAAAATTGAATTGGAGCACCATTTTTTCAAGACGTCGCGGCTTGAGCGTAAGAGATGGAGTTGGGGACTTTTAGAATGTTCAATAGTAGGCCTTAATAAAATTCTTTGACAACTTTCAAAACTTGAACAGTTTTTTCCGTTAAACGTCAAAATTTGTTCCTATTTGCCTAGGGTAATAGTCATTTTGAAAAACTCCTAACCAAGCATAGAGGTGTGGGGTAATTTACGTTTAA
The DNA here is from genome assembly GCA_936432065.2 of Rutpela maculata. NCBI lineage: Eukaryota > Metazoa > Arthropoda > Insecta > Coleoptera > Cerambycidae > Rutpela > Rutpela maculata. The sequence goes on from OW386294.2 coordinate 50,847,638, forward strand.
TTTGATTATATGAAAAATACAGATTACCATTGAATTTGACATACTTTTACAAAGTAATTTTAAAACTATATAATAAATATAATTATTTAGGTTAATATATGTTAAAAAAATCAATCAATTTAGAATTCTATTTTTATTTGTCTAAAAAACTTGACCCTTAGTGGAATAAAATACACTGTAATCTTAATAAACTACAGACTAAAATCTTAATTTCAAAATAAAACATAAAACTAAATGGCAGTAGGTGTACAGAATGGTTGATTTTGGACAATTTAATGTGGAAATTATTCTTAATAAAAAACTGAAGGTCCATACCTGCCCCTGTTTTGTAAGTTTTTCTATAAAATATTTTTTTTTATTTACATACCAAAACTAAAACTTTAAGAAAAAGTTAAATATCTCATTTCTCTTGAGACATTTCGGTAAGATAATTAAACAGTTTTAGGGGAGATTTAATATTTTAGTGATATTGCTATTTTTCTTTGCAGCGTGTTTAGATACAACCAATAATTCAACAGAAGTCAATATGTTTTACGCAATCGACTTTTAGTAGTTACCACCCAAACACATGGGAGACACCCATTTTTATTGCTCTTTCTTGGAACTATATTAACTATGTAGGTACCTTCTTCCAATAATGTCAATTTATGACCATTTTTAGAATTCAGTCCCAACTTATAGATACACTTACTATATTATTTTACGAAATTAAAAACAAAATTGCGATATAAAGGAGGGGTATCGATAAGCTAAGAAAATTGACCCCAATATGACAAAAAATCTAACTATATATTTTTTTTATATTTCTCATTATTTTAGTAGAATACAGGACACTATCTTAACGCTACAATAAATTAAAATAAAAATGACTAGGTTTTCTTCACGAGAAAAATCGACAAACTGAGATCGAAATGGTTTTTTTTGGAAAATTGTACCCTTTTTTACTATATCGAGTTTTTTTAGACATGAGCGCATTTTTTAGCAGTTTAATTTTTGTATTTTTATATTTGTTGACGTCTAAAAAACAACATGTAAAAAAATCACCATGCTAAAAAAATGCGCTCACGTCTAAAAAACTCGATATAGTAAAAAAAGGGTACAATTTTCCAAAGAAAGCCATTTTGACCTCAGTTTGTCGATTCTCCTCGCGAAGAAAACGTAGTCATTTTTACTTTTAATTTATTGTAGCGTTATATTAGTGTCCTGTATTTTACTAAAATAATGAGGAATATAAAAAAAAATATAGTTAAATTTTTTGTCATACAGTGTGGCCCAGGATAGATGTAAAAGAGGTGTAATGGACCAAAAATTTTGGAATTTTGGAATGGTATTTGGGGATTGAGTCCTGCTTGTTGTAAAACTAAAGTATACCAAAAATGACTTGATTTGGTGTTCTACAGGGTGTTTTATAAGCAAAGTTGTAAAAATCACCACTAATAAAGTACCTTTATTTTTCAAAATATGAAAAAATTCCACTAAGGAAAGTTATTTAGAATGCAATTTTATACCTCTATACCAAATTTCGGGAATATAAAATTATTTTTTTGAAAATTCCCATTTTTTCAATAAATTAGTATTTATTTTGAACCATTCAATTAAAACTGCATAGAAATTATTTTTCATATTCAATTTTTTATTTACCAATAGCCTACTTTTTGAGATGATTAACATTTGCTCCTATACAACTTTAAATATGAATTCAACTCTTAATTCGCAAAAATGGGAAGTTTCAAAAAAATAATTTTATATTTCCGAAATTTGGTATAGTGGTATAAAATTGCATTCTAAATAACTTTTCTTAGTGGAATTTTTTCATATTTTGAAAAATAAAGGTACTTTATTAGTAGTGATTTTTACAACTTTGCTTATAAAACACCCTGTAGAACACCAAATCAAGTCATTTTTGGTATACTTTAGTTTTACAACAAGCAGGACTCAATCCCTAAATACCATTCCAAAATTTTTGGTCCATTACACCTCTTGTTACATCTATCCTGGGACACACTGTATATTGGGGTCAATTTTCTTAGCTTATCGATACCCCTCCTTTGGCGCCCTGAGGCAATCGCCTCACCTCTCCACGCCGCCCCGAGTTTCGTGCAAGTAATTTTTAAATCAATAGTAAATTTGCACACAAATTTTCAGTTGTAAACTTTTTGCAAATTATATGAAAAGTAACACGACTGCTAAAAACTCTACTTTCTCATATTTTTAAAATTTCAGCAACATGAAAAATAAAAAAAGGGACATATGTAAAAAAAATTGAGGAAAACACAAATTGAAATATTTAGTTGAAACATTTGAAAAAGTTATTAGTATTTCTAGAGTAATATGTACATTTTAAAAGTTTTTCATAACTCCCTCTTGTGTACCACCAGTTGTGGTTGACTTTACATCCAAAGGTAAACATACTACTTCCTTTCCACGATTAGACATTTTTTCAGCAGTTCACTGTCCCAAACACTTGTCGAATGTTTAAAAGCGCGCAAAGTGCTCTTTTGGCTCTTTGAGATATGGTGCGCTTTTATCCAAGAAGTGTGACAACATTGCAGGATCTCATCTTACACTATATACATCAACATATACATTAGTGGATCTCGACTTGTTTGGTTTTTATTAAGGATCTCGTTTTGTTTAAATTTTATCACGAAAAATTCAAAGGTTGAATTTGTTTCCCCTGTGTTGATTTATGGGTTAAGAGGATAATAAAGCAAATTTCTGTGAAAAATATACTCAACAAAGTCTTTCTCTTGTGATGGATCTCGGGTTGTCCTAAATTTATTCGGATCTCGACTTGATATAAAAACATATATATATATATATATATATATATTGATGCCAGTTAAGTTGTTACCTCCGGCACATAGAAATGGAGCTCTGACCTCCGGGTATATATATATATATATATATACAGAGTGTTTCAGCTAAAAGTCCCCAGGTCATTATCTCGTAAAATAATAAAGATACTTAAAATTTGTAAATCGCGAATAATTGACACAAAGCGCTTAAATAACTGTAGTTAGAATTGTTCCTTCGCAGTGCACAGAGATGGCGCTGCGGTGAGAAATTATTTTTCGATAGCTGGAACCTTGATACTTGATTCATACGATTAATGAATAAATTGTGAATAATTTTGACTATGTAAAAAATTTTGTAAATACCAGCCGTTTTAGAGCTACATGAATTTTTTTCTCCATTTTTTTTGGTCTGTAAATTTTGAAAACTTCTGTGACTTTTCTGTTTATCATTTTAGAACACCAATTATTTAGAACTTTTATCTTATTATATTCCATACTTCTTATATTATTACATTATTTTGAAAATTTTTACTAATTTCAAATTTTAGAAATTAGTTGCATTTGAAAAATTCTGAAAATTATGAAAATTTTGAAAATATGTCATAATATAAGAAGATAAAAGTTCTAAATAATTGTTGTTCTAAAATGATAAACAGAAAAGTTACAGAAGTTTTCCAAATTTACAGAAACAAAAAAATTGACAAAAAAATTCATGTAGCTCCAAAACGGTTGGTATTTACAACATTTTTTATATAGTCAAAATTATTCACAATTTATTCATTAATCGTATGAATCGTGTTTCAAGGTTCCAGCTATCGAAAAATAACTTATCACCGCAGCGCCATCTCTGTGCACTGCGAAAGAACAATTCTAACTGCAGTCACTTAAGCCCATTTTTGGTGTCAAGTATCCGCGATTTACAAATTTTACGTATCTTTATTATTTTAAGAGATAATGACCCGGGGACTTTTAGCCGAAACACCCTGTATATTATATATACAGGGTTAGAGATGGCCCTGTATATTGTATATACAAGGTGTTTTCGATAAGATTTAGACAACGCTTAGCCGTAGAATTTTGACGTCAAAACAAGTCGATTTAACTCAAAAAGTAGTGGTCTAACTCTTTTCGTTTTCAAGATACAGGGTGGCAAAGTAAAAAAATTGTATTCGTAATTTTTCTCTATCTTAGAGACTATTATACGTATCTATTTCAAAGTTGGTAACGTCATGTTTTTCAAGTCGCTAATTACAATGGTGCTATTACCGATGCCACATTTTATAGATGGCGCTAGTTATAGGATTTTTACGTGACACTTTAAGCCATAACTTTTTTGAGGTTAGGTTTTGGACATCGTCTTCTACTATAATCGAAACGCAATTTAGTTTCCTAAAGAAAAGGTGTACTTGTTTAAACGCGATAAAATGCACCCTTTCAGAGAAATACGCGATTTACAACTTTATCACACACCAGTTCGAGGAAATTCAATTATACCTAAAAGCGGTTTTCTTATCTAGTAGGTGTACGTCAAGTATGATGTCTTGAAGTCGTCAATAGTGCTTGTTGTAGATACGTATAATATTCTCCAAGATAGAAACAAAATATGAAAACAATTTTTTTACCATACCAGTCTGTATCTTGAAAATGAAAAGAGTTAGACCGCTACTTTTCGGGTTAAATCAACTTGTTTTGATGTCAAGAGTCTACGCTAAGCGTTGTCTCAATCTTTTCAAAACATCCGGGGTGTTGAATTTCTTCGAACTGGTGTGTGACAAAGTTGTAAATCGCTTTTTTCTCTGAAAGGGTATATTTTATCGCGTTTAAACAAGTACACCTTTTCTTTAGAAAACCAAATATGAAATATGGCATCGGCAATATCACCATTGTAATTAGCGACCTGAAAAACATGTCGTTACCAACTTTGAAGTAGATACGTATAATAGTTTCCAAGATAGAGACAAATTACGAATACAATTTTTTTACTTTGCCACCCTGCCACCACTAAATATAGCGATTGTTATGTACCTTTTTTTAATAGGAAGCCACTAGAGGTAGCTAATTATTATTTGTCCTTTGATTATATAAACATGGCATATTTCAGAGCCCGGATATATTTACCGATCCTTTCAAAGCCCGCTGTATATAAGAATATAGCTAGCGTTCGTTCTCCATCCCAGCGATGTTGCCAATCTAACTGGGCCTCAATAGGTCATATTTTTATAATATATATTTCTTTGATGCATAGATTGTCACGAAGCACAAAGTTATATGGCTAGGAGGACTTGCTATACTGCGCCACTATCATTACTCTTTTCAGTAGAGATGCTATTGGAAGGCCATCTAATAAAGGAAATATATTCATTCTTTGAACGCCAAAATAATATAATTTGAGCAAACTCAACGGCATTTTAAAAAGGAAGATTTGTACTTTAAGATCCCATACATGGTTTTTCGAGAAAAAAAATTCGAATATGTCAAAAACCGTGTTTTTTGAACTTTTAGGTTAGGATATCTCAAAATTCTGACATGATAGAGCAAAACTAAAAATAGATTCCAATTCAGCGTCGAAAAATACATAAGAAACGTATGGTCTGTCCCCCAGATCCAGGCAATTTTTTTTTTTGTAAACCTGTGTTATTAATAAATGATAATGTAGTAATATTCGTGGTAGGTCTATAAGTATTTAAATATTTTGAATTTGTCCTCATTTTTTGTTTTCCACTTTTAAAGTATTGCCTCATTCGCATTGAAATAAAAGAATGCAAAGCGTTAGAAATTAAATTACGTTTATTTACCTAACAGAGAAATATAAAACGAACTGTATTGATACTACAGTAAAGTTAGGTATTAACAGCAAAAGAGTCCCTTGTTGCAGCAATTTTTCTTTGGAAACTGTGCTTATTTTCGATGAGATTACAGCAAGTGACCCTTGTGTTTTCGAGTCAAATATGACCAAAAATTGATTGACATCAAATAACAACAAAGCATGAAGTTATCTTTTAAGTATTCGTAAGTTTTTTATTTAATTTTGTTTCAGTGTCACTATACTTATAGGTTCAATTTAAAAAAAAATAATGCAATGGCCTCTACTATGTACCAGCTGTCCCAAGTTAACACCAATAATTGAGAGTTGCATTCTATGAAATAAGTTTGCAGATTCATTTTATCCCACTGTGCAAAGACGGATACTTCTAGTAAATTCTTTTAATTTGCCCATCAGAAAGTACTGTAATACTGTGAAGACGTAAGAAAGCAATTTGAACTTAAAAATAGACAGAGAGTGTATTATTAATATGCTTTTTGTGACTTCCGTGGAGGTTTCGTTGTTACAAGCCGACTTTTATACAAAATAAATAATTATATAAGTACCTACTGATGTGTCAAAAGACCATACAAAAATGTCATGTGCTCATGCTCTTTTGAGCATTAAAGTTAAAAACGAGTTAAGCGAATGGTGGAAAAATAAATAAATTGCGATTTTTTGATGTAAGTATCTAATTTTCATAAAATATTTTGTAGAGGAAATATTTTTTTATCGCTTTCAAATGTTATATTATTAAAGTTCCATAATCAATTATTTCCACATACAAATTTTTTTCGTTGTGAGTGACTTGGATAGAAAATCTAGATGTGGAAGTAGTGATTCCTTGGTCAGCGGTTTTTTTCCTAATATATATGGGGAGGTGAAAGATAGTATAGACTAACCTCTTCCTTTTGTGTGTACACTCTTTTGTGCACAATAAATGCTTATTTATTTATTAATTTTATTTATTTAAATTTGTTCCGGCTGCCAATGCATCAAAAATGAAACACATGTCTGTCGTCAGTTTACTTCCACATCTAGTGTAAACTAAATTTTTAAAAAATTTTTATTCTTCAAATAGGCTTAGAATGTCATGAAACGTCGAGATTTTAAGTGTGAGCGAAAAAAAATTTGTCTGTCGGTCTGTCTGTAACTTTTTTTGTGCGCACGTTTACTCTGGAACCGTTTAAGATATTTACTTGAAATTTGGTACACATTATGTACATTAACGAGATCTGGAGCTAGATTATATTTTCATCTGGTTCCGTCGAAGGGTTGGGGGTAAATTGGGGTAAATAGGTAAATCAAGCAGGTAAGAGTCCATAAAATTGGTATTTAGTATATACAAGAGAAGCTAAGATCTCAAAAAAATTTTTGGCATTAGCCACCCCCATTACCACCCCCACCACATTATTAAAGGGGATGAAAAAAAATTGTGATCTAGTGCGTGTACAATAACCAGAAACCTCAAAATATTTTTTACTTCATCCACCCCCACTACCACTCCCCTATCACCACCCCCACCCCACTACCGATGTGGGGTATCATTTCATGGGTTTTTGGGGTAGAAGATTTCAAATATTATATTATTAAAGTTCCATAAACAATTATTTCCACATACAAAATTTTTTCGTTGTGAGTGACTTGGATAGAAAATCTAATAATAATAATAATAATAATAATAATAAATGTCTTTATTGTAAACATACAAGTTGTAAAATTTACAAATGGCGAAGTTCAGAAATAGTTACAAGTAACCTTCTGCTCTTCCACTTAATCAGATAATTAACCTAATATACATATCCACTATTAATTTAAGATTTAAAATATAAACAGTAGATGAATGCACTACAAGGTTTGAAAATAGATCCCTACAAACAACATGAATTTATTGCAAAGTAATATGTAGCTAAAAGAAAGAAAAAGACAACAAGTGATGAGACTTACACGTTACCGAAGAGTATTATTGCCAGTGGCTTCTAATAATATTTTTCTTAATTCTTTTTTGAATTTATAATGAGAAACTTCTATGAGATGGGGCGGTATCCTATTATACAGTTTGCAGATATTATATGTAAAAGATCTCTGAAAAATTGCAGTGTAGTGTTTAGGGGTGGTTAACATATTTTTAAATCTTAAGTTGATGTTATGTACATCTGTACGAAAGCTAATTTTTTGGTACAGGTAAAACGGACATTTATATTTAATTATATTATTATATAACACTAATGAATGCAGGGTACGTCGTTTTTCCATATTTAGCCACCCAATTTCGCGAATTTTTTTAGATATACCTGATTGTTTTCTTCTAATGCCACAAATAAATCGAATGCATGAATTCTGCATCAATTGCACTCGATTTGCGTCAAATTTTGTCAGACAAGGTCCATATATCACATCACCATAGTTAAAATGGGACAAAACCAAGGAGTCGCACAGACGCTGTTTAAGTTTAGGACTGAGAATAGATCGATGACTGTACAATAATTTTAAATTTAGGAAAGCTTTTTTATAGAAGAGCTGACGTGTTCAGTAAAGCGCAAATCCGTATCGATAATTATTCCAAGGTTTTTAACTGAACTCACAGCATTTAATTTAATATTGTTTATTTTTATATTTAAAAGGTGTTCACATTTTAATTTAGATGCTTTCCTACCAAAGATAATTATTTTGGACTTGTCTGGATTTATGGTCAAACAATGAGACTCTGACGCTTTCAGTAAGGCGTCCAGGTCCTGATTAATTTTATCACTGGCTATGTTAGCTTCATTTGGTTTAAATGAAAAATAAATTTGCGTGTCGTCAGCATACAGATGAGATAAACAGTGTTTAACACATGATATTAATTCACTCGTGTATAATGTGAAAAATAGTGGTCCCAGAATTGATCCTTGAGGAACCCCACAATATATATTTTTTGATTCCGAAAATTCGTCTTTAAGTTTCACAATTTGTTGTCTACCAGTGAGATAGTTTTTCATTAGTTTTATAGAATTTATGTTAAATCCATTATATTTTAATATGGCTAGAAATAAGTCGTGATGTAGTCGATCGAAAGCCTTAGAGTAATCCAACAGAACCAATACTGTTATTTCATTTTTATCCACAGCTGACAATATGTCATCTGTAACTTTTAGTAAGGCTGTGGTACAACTATGGTTAGGTCTAAATCCAGACTGTATATCAGGAAGTAGTCGATATTTATCAATGTGTGCTCTAATTTGCGAATTTAATATTTTTTCTAACACTTTAGATAGTGTGGGCAGTATACTAATAGGCCTTAAGTCCTTATAATGCGTAGCCTCACTTATTTTAGGTACAGGTATAATATGGGCCATTTTTCAAACTTCAGGAAATACGTGGTTTTCTATGCAGTAATTTACGATGTGTGTTAAAAATGGAATGATAAATGGACAGCAATGGAGCAACATAGTAATATTTATACCACCAGGCCCAGTCGCCTTAGATTTAATCGACAAAAGACATTTGTATACTTCCTCCTCACTGACGGTTTTACATTCAAAATCTGATATATTATCTTTCTTTTTATTAACATTGTAATGATTTAATAGGTCTGCACTTGGCACGCCGCAGGATTGTACAATGTTAGAGAAATAATCTTGTATCGCACTAACATCACACAACTCTTCAGGTATTTGAGGTTGAGGCTTGGAATGAATATATAATTTTCTTAACATATTCCAGTTATTTTTTGAATCATTTGTGTGAACCCGTATAACCAAGCGATACAGGTTTCCGTGACTATATTAATTTGATAAATGTTCTATAAAGATTTGTCGATAAAGATTTCAACTGTATAGAATATTTATTGTATAACTAAATATTTCCTATACAGATATATTCTGTATTTGATCTGTACAGCGATTATAAAGTATTATCTTTATATGCTTTCCTATATAGAATATATGATTTACATATATACCACATATAAAGTATCGTTATATTATCGACAACTCATCTATATAGATCCAGTAAAGTTCTCCGGTAAAAACATTTCCTGTTTTCGAGCATGTGGTACTACTTTATTAAATCTATATGTCATCTATACGAATGGCTATGGCCTATGGGTATTGTAAACAGTTATTGAATCTTTACGTAATCGATACCGAAATTTCTGCATTTATAGCACACATGAAGTGTCATTATTTGTAGGTTAGATAAAATATAAAATGCACCAGTATAGATCGTGTCCTGCTAGTTCTAAAAGATTCGTCAGTTCTCTGTTCAGATTGAAGATCGGATTATTTTAGTTTTATTTCCAGAAGATAATACCGGTTCACCTGTGATATAACATTGTGCACAATAAAACTAGTGAAAGCAATATAGGTACCTACTCTTCGCCGATTTACTGAGCTTTACACATTTTATAGGATACTCTTCGCAGTTTTCTTGTAAATAATATTAGTTTTTGGACATTCTAAATTTTGTGATATCAACTTCTTTGTAAAAAAAACTATATGAAAAAAAAAATGAAAAAAAAAAGACGCCCTCTCTCCCTGTCAAAAAAATCTCATCAATCCGTATTGAAAATTATCAAAAATTAATAAGTATCTATGAGAATCTATATGGTCAATAAGTTTCTATAAGAGTTAGGTAAAGTTGCTGTTGAAATTGTTATCAGTTTATATACGAATTGACCAGCAAAATGAGTCAAGCCATATCCATTTGTAAATCCAAACATTTACTTATACCACATCAATGAGAATTTATGAGCACAGTATCTAATGTAATTCGTGCGGCTTTTCGTGATTAAAAGACAAGTGTTTCTTTAAGAAACGAGCTGCATTAGGTTAGAACAGTTTTGATTTGCAATTGAAGATTACAAATTATAATGTTTGAATAGGGATTTATGAGATCAGTTTCTATGAGTATTAATGTTTTTTTTTTCAGTAATATATTAAATGTGTTTTCATTTGTTTGAATGGGTAAAAAGAAAGGTCAGTTTTCAACTGCAATTACAAATACAAGTTTAATCACTTCGAATGGGGTTATATGCGATCAATTTCTAAAAGTATTTATGCTGTTTTCCGAATATAATTGTGATGAAGTTTAATCAGTAACAAATTGTTCACTACTTGTTAGGATATGGTCGGAAATACCAAGTACACATTTAGTATACCTTCAAGAGGATTGGTGAGAGCAGTTTCTACGAGTATCTATTTGTTGTTCCTATAGTAAATTATACAAGTCTTTATCAGAACAGATTCGGATCTAATTTAAATATGAAAATTATATCAGAATAAAGCAACCAAATATTTTAAACAGTATCTATTTGTAAATCCAGACATTTACTTATACTATCTCAATGACAATTTATGAGAACAGTATCTAATGTAAAACGGGCGGCTTTCCGTGGTTAAATGGCAAGTGTTTCTATAAGAAACGAGCTGCATTAGGTTAGAACAATTTTGATTTGCAATTGAAGATTACAAATTATAATGTTTGAATAGGGATTTATGAGATCAGTTTCTATGAGTATTAATGTTTTTTTTCAGTAATATATTAAACGTGTTTTCATTTGTTTGAATGGGTAAAAAGAAAGGTCAGTTTTCAACTGCTATTAGAAATACAAGTTTAATCACTTGAAATGGGGGTTATATGCGATCAATTTCTAAAAGTATTTATGCTGTTTTCCGAATATAATTGTGATGAGGTTTAATCAGTAACAAATTGTTCACTACATGTTATGATATGGTCGGAAATTCCAAGTACACATTTAGTATTCCTTCAAGAGGATTGATGAGAGCAGTTTCTACGAGTATCTATTTGCTGTTCCTCTAGTAAATTATATAAGTCTTTATCAGTACAGATTCGGATCTAATTTAAATATGAAAATTAGTTTCAGTTTCTATGAGTATTAATGTTTTTTTTCAGTAATATATTAAATGTGTTTTCATTTGTTTCAATGTGTAAAAAGGAAGGTCAGTTTTCAACTGTAATTACAAATACAAGTTTAATCACTTCGAATTGGGTTATATGCAATAAATTTCTAACAGTATTTATGCTGTTTTCCGAATATAATTGTGATGAGGTTTGATCAGTAACAAATTGTTCACTACATGTTACGATATGGTCGGAAATTCCAGGTACATATTTAGTATTCCTTCGAAAGGATTGATGATAGCAGTTTCTACGAGTATGTATTTGTTGTTCCAATAGTAAATATAAGTCTTTATCAGTATGCATTCGGATCTACTTTAAATACAAAAATTATATCAGAATGAAACAACCAAATATTTTAAACAGTAGGTATCCACTTGTAAATCCAAACATTTAAAGATATATTTCAATGAGAACCAATCAGAACAGTATCTAATGTAACACGTGCGGCTTTCCGTGCCCGTATAACCACTCGATAAAGATATTTTTTTTCGATAAAGATAGATAAAGATGCTATATATATTTGTCGTTATCGGTCGTGTATTTATAGCACCTATGCCGAGTCTATATTCTAAACTTTACCGATAAAACATTTATTGCTACTGTGCAGCATATATACCTAGCTACATTTAAATTTAAACTATACCGCATATCTATCTCAACTGTACGTGATATCTTTATTCTAACTGTACCTTAACAACCGACACTTAAACTTAACCTCATTTCTCATGCTCTTCACTTCTATTATGTATTTTAAAACGCCGGGCGATTTATAAACAAAAAACGATGGCCACAAAACTTAAAGAATCCGTTATGCCCAACAGATGATCCTGGCGGAGTTACATCATGTTGACAGTTGATGGCAATAACAACCTTATTTGAATCTGTAATATGGGTTCTCTTGTTTTCTGTTAAATTATAAAAGAAATAGCACAACATATATAAGGCATAATATTCATTATCTACCTACAATATTTTTACATACCTTTGAGCCGTAAGCCCTATATTAGTTGTGCAGAGACTAGCTGTTATGCTCTTATTTCTATTAGTACTTATGTGTAATACCTGACTAATTTATTACACCTTTATGACGACGAAATTATCGAAGGTTTTGTTTCGGCATTATGTCGCATATATGAAATTTACATGAACAATTTACATCTCATAAATTCAGTACCTACCTACAGAAGTTCGCTATTATACTCGATTCTGAATCTGAATTAAGTATAACCGCGTATTTGTAACTATTTTGTATAAATAAATAGGTACTGTTTAGGTATTATGCAAATCACAACTTACACACTTTTTTATTTATTATGAAAATACCTACTTTCTGTATATTGTTGCCCTAATCTGGGCACGCTAATATACTAGTTAGGTAAATACTTTAAAACACTCATTATTGGAGAACCAATCAAAACAACTACTCTTCTAGCTAATACTGACGAAGTATTGAATTACATGATAGGATTCTTAGCATTTTAAAGAAAAAAAATATATTGAAAATATTTCAATCATTTATTTACAATTAGTCATCACACTTTTTTATTTAATATGAAATTATCTACTTTCTGTATATTGGTACCTTAATCGGGTCACGCTAATATACTACTTAGGAAAACACTTTAAAACACTCATTATTGGAAAACCAATCAAAACAACTACTCTTCTAGCTAATACTGACGAAGTATTGAATTACATGATAGGATTCCTGGCATTTTAAAGAAAAAAAATATATTTAAACTACTTAAATTATTTATTAAAATTCAGTCATTCACAACAATTATTGAACCTTACATTCTATTTCAACTCTAGAAAAGTTGTACAAGTTTTTTCGAACTCGTTAGTTCTCATCAGTAGAGTATAGAAACATTCATTCATTATTTACAAGCCTATTCTTGATTTATTTTTTACAATTAATTATTTTTTATTTATTTGCTTTTATCATGTTTAGAGAATATTATTTAGGTATTATGCAAATCACAACTTACACACTTTTTTATTTATTATGAAAATACCTACTTTCTGTATATTGTTGCCCTAATCTGGGCACGCTAATATACTAGTTAGGTAAATACTTTAAAACACTCATTATTGGAGAACCAATCAAAACAACTACTCTTCTAGCTAATACTGACGAAGTATTGAATTACATGATAGGATTCTTAGCATTTTAAAGAAAAAAAATATATTGAAAATATTTCAATCATTTATTTACAATTAGTCATCACACTTTTTTATTTAATATGAAATTATCTACTTTCTGTATATTGGTACCTTAATCGGGTCACGCTAATATACTACTTAGGAAAACACTTTAAAACACTCATTATTGGAAAACCAATCAAAACAACTACTCTTCTAGCTAATACTGACGAAGTATTGAATTACATGATAGGATTCCTGGCATTTTAAAGAAAAAAAATATATTTAAACTACTTAAATTATTTATTAAAATTCAGTCATTCACAACAATTATTGAACCTTACATTCTATTTCAACTCTAGAAAAGTTGTACAAGTTTTTTCGAACTCGTTAGTTCTCATCAGTAGAGTATAGAAACATTCATTCATTATTTACAAGCCTATTCTTGATTTATTTTTTACAATTAATTATTTTTTATTTATTTGCTTTTATCATGTTTAGAGAATATTATTTAGGTATTATGCAAATCACAACTTACACACTTTTTTATTTATTATGAAAATACCTACTTTCTGTATATTGTTGCCCTAATCTGGGCACGCTAATATACTAGTTAGGTAAATACTTTAAAACACTCATTATTGGAGAACCAATCAAAACATGAGTGTTTTAAAGTGTTTTCCTAAGTAGTATATTAGCGTGACCCGATTAAGGTACCAATATACAGAAAGTAGATAATTTCATATTAAATAAAAAAGTGTGATGACTAATTGTAAATAAATGATTGAAATATTTTCAATATATTTTTTTTCTTTAAAATGCTAAGAATCCTATCATGTAATTCAATACTTCGTCAGTATTAGCTAGAAGAGTAGTTGTTTTGATTGGTTCTCCAATAATGAGTGTTTTAAAGTATTTACCTAACTAGTATATTAGCGTGCCCAGATTAGGGCAACAATATACAGAAAGTAGGTATTTTCATAATAAATAAAAAAGTGTGTAAGTTGTGATTTGCATAATACCTAAATAATATTCTCTAAACATGATAAAAGCAAATAAATAAAAAATAATTAATTGTAAAAAATAAATAGGTACTGTTTTTAACATTTTGTATGGAGGAAATAGCACAGTGGAAACGTACCCGACTGCCACTCTAAAGGTCCACGGTTCGAATCCTGCTGCCGGACAAGAGGTAAGTTGTGTTTATTAAATATTGTGAATAGTGTGTTATATGTGTATTTATATAATCCCATCGTCAGCGCGTAGGTACGTGTAAAATAGAAAAAAAAAATGAGATATTGAATAATACAGTAATTTTGGCCTATATTAATCTATACAGTTACATTACAGATTTGATATAGATTTTGTACTTATGCTGTATCTGTAGGGTAAAGAAATTCTATACTGGGATCTGTACAGTAGAGATATTATTTCTCTATCAACTCTCTGACGATACGATGCGGATTGCCTGTATCGAATCAAGATATGCATATAGTTGCTGTAAAGGGTCTTTACTGTTTGGTTATACGGGTGGCTAAATTTTAAAAGTATTTTTAATAAATAAGCTTTAACGGATTTGAACAGTTTTAATTTGCAATTTCAGATGAATAGTTTTAATTGTTAAATAGGGATCTATGATGTCAGTGTCTTTGTGTAATGTTTTTTTTTTAATAAAAACACATTGTATTGAAAAAAAACATTACACTGACCTCATAGATCCCTATTTAACAATTAAAACTATTCATCTGGAAATGCAAATGAAAACTGTTCGAATCCGTTTAAGCTTATTTATTGCAAATAATTTTAAAATTTAGCCACGGAAAACCGCACACGTTACATTAGATACTGTTCTGGCGGATTCCCATTAAAATATTATCTTTAAATGTTTGAATTTACAGGTGGGCACTGTTTAAAATATTTGGGGTTTCATTCTGATATAATTTTTGTATTTAAATTAGATCCGAATGCATACTGATAAAGACTTATATAATTTACTGTAGGAACAACAAATAAATACTCATAGAAACTGCTCTCATCAATCCTCTTGAAGGAATACTAAAAATGTACCTGGAATTTCCGACCATATCGTAACATGTAGTGAACAATTTGTTACTGATCAAACCTCGTCACAATTATATTCGGAAAACAGCATAAATACTGTTAGAAACTTATCGCATATAACCCCATTCGAAGTGATTAAACTTGTATTTGTAATTGCAGTTGAAAACTGACCTTCCTTTTTACCCATTCAAACAAATGAAAACACATTTAATATAGTACTAAAAAAAAACATTAATACTCATAGAAACTGATCTCATAAATCCCTATTCAAACATAATTTATAATCTTCAATTACAAATCAAAACTGTTCTAATGATTTACAAATAGATACTGTTTAATATATTTGATTGCTTTATTCTGATATAATTTTCATATTTAAATTAGATCCGAGTCTGTACTGATAAAGACTTATATAATTTACTAGAGGAACAACAAATAGATACTCGTAGAAACTGCTCTCATCAATCCTCTTGAAGGAATACCAAATGTGTACTTGGAATTTCCGACCATATCATAACAAGTAGTGAACAATTTGTTACTGATTAAACCTCATCACAATTATATTCGGAAAACAGCATAAATACTTTTAGAAATTAATCGCATATAACCCCATTCGAAGTGATTAAACTTGTATTTGTAATTGCAGTTGAAAACTGACCTTTCTTTTTACCCATTCAAACAAATGAAAACACATTTAATATATTACTGAAAAAAAACATTAATACTCATAGAAAGTGATCTCATAAATCCCTATTCAAACATTATAATTTGTAATCTTCAATTGCAAATCAAAACTGTTCTAACCTAATGCAGCTCGTCTCTTATAGAAACACTTGCCATTTAACCACGGAAAGCCGCACGTTTTACATTAGATACTGTTCTCATAAATTCTCGTTGAGATAGTATAAGTAAATGTCTGGATTTACAAATAGATACTGTTTAATATATTTGGTGGCTTTATTCTGATATAATTTTCATATTTAAATTAGATCCGAGTCTGTACTGATAAAGACTTATATAATTTACTAGAGGAACAACAAATAGATACTCGTAGAAACTGCTCTCATCAATCCTCTTGAAGGAATACTAAATATGTACTTGAATTTCCGACCATATCATAACAAGTAGTGAACAATTTGTTACTGATTAAACCTCATCACAATTATATTCGGAAAACAGCATAAATACTTTTAGAATTTGATCGCATATAACCCCATTCGAAGTGATTAAACTTGTATTTGTAATTGCAGTTGAAAACTGACCTTTCTTTTTACCCATTCAAACAAATGAAAACATTAATACTCATAGAAACTGATCTCATAAATCCCTATTCAAACATTATAATTTGTAATCTTCAATTGCAAATCAAAACTGTTCTAACCTAATGCAGCTCGTTTCTTATAGGAACACTTGCCATTTAACCACGGAAAGCCGCACGTTTTACATTAGATTCTGTTCTCATAAATTCTCATTGATGTGGTATAAGTAAATGTTTGAATTTACAAATTAATACGGCTTGACTCATTTTGCTGCTCCATTCTGGTATAAACTGATAGAAATTTCAGCAGCAACTTTACTCCAGGCTCCAGTAGAGGGAGCTATATACGTGTCGCTAATTCATATCTAATCTAATGTGACCTAAGGAACTGACGTGTGTTTGATAAATTAAAAGTAAAGCAGTCTCTTTCACTGCTAACTCATTCATTGCTTCTAGGCTACAACAGGAACACCCGAGAAAATGAGGACTTTGCAGTATTTTGTGTTTACCACTATATTAGTATTTCTATTTGAAATATGCAATTTAAACTGTACATTTGTCGGCATGCATATTCAAATTAAAACTAATAAAAAAGTAATATGGAAGTTTACAATAAAAATACATCTGTAAAATACACATTCGGAAAATGTTGGATTTGGGTGGCACGCATAGTTTCAACGGCCTGACAGACCCGCCTACAATAAAGGCGTGTACCAGTGCTCTAGTAGAGGGAGCAAATAATGACGCGCTATCAAGAAAACACGTACATACATCATTATTGCTATTAAAAATTTCAGTACCATTTATTCAAAGGAAGGATGTAGTTGGCTCTGTTCAGTATAGGTACCCATACAGCACACCAAATAACGATTACGAAGTGTTCGCATTGTGACGATGTATCTAGATGCAGACACAAGGTTACACAATTCTACGATGTAAATGTGCTACGTTTACACATTGTAGACAAACACGTATGCACAAAGGTTAAACGTCCGCCTCACAATGTAGCCACAGTATACCATTTACATACACACAAATAATTTGATCCACAGTGTGTTATCGGATGCACAGTGATTGACTTCCTAATGTGTCAGACGAATGACGTCTTATGCTAGACGTTAATTTTTTCAGGTTATATTTGGTAATCCCCCCACAGGTTTTTAGCAATGGGAACATATAAAACTACATACTAGTTAGTAAGTCTACTTGATAAAAATAAAGTAATTAATGCATATACGTTTTGTCCTATGAATTTATTTGTTAGCCATCCGTATATTTTATTTACATTAACTATCTAATATTGTTTACCATCACTCCAATTTCTTCTCACAAGGGTTGCCTGTAAATTATAATGTTTATTAAGTTATTAAATTCATTTTTACTTACCTTTGCCAATTGCGGTGGGTAGGGATCGAACCTACACGTTTCTGTTGTCCGTATTACAGTACTGACGCTTCTACCAACTGAGCTATCGTGGTGATTGTTATTTCGGATGCTAAAAGCAGTATTTATGATGTGTATGAAGTCTTTATTATGTGTGAAATTGAATTTCTAGCCTTATTTAAAATATATGAAAATCTTTCAAGTTCTCTTTTTTTTTCTATTTTTTACGTGTTCCCAAACCTGAATTTTTCGAGTTACTAGTATTTTTATTTATTTATAATTATTAAGAACTTATTTAATTTAATTAAACTGTCACCAGTGTCACCTGAGTTAAGAATTAAAGTTTTAAGTTGAAGTACTTATACAAACCTGTGAAACATAAATAGAATATTTAATGGTCTAAAACAGACCTAAAATTGAAAAGAAGTATATTCGTACATCGGTTTTATAAGCAATTATTACCTTGAAAAAAACAACTGAAAGTTTTTTCGCAACTATTTTAACAAAAAAAAAAAAGACAGAAGTGAGCACGGATCGAACCGCGTACCTCTTGCCTCGCCGCCTAATGTTTAACTCACTCAACCACTGACTTCTGTTTGAATACCTGCTTAAAGACTTTATAGTAGAACACGCAACGACTAGATTTTGCTTTTTAATGCATTTTAATCTAATTTTATTATTAAAAGAACTCCCCTGCCAAAAATTCCACATAGAAACTTATAAAAAAAAAGTGATGCGGTTTTATCGTTCCTATAAGTTATATTATTATTATACAGACAGGATTTTATCTGTTTTATTAAGTTTTAAATCGGTTATGAAACAGTAATTCCGAATGAGCTATTTGGAATTATCATGTTGCCCTTTCACGAGTACTTATATGAAATGTACATCAACAAATCTACAGTTTAGTGTCTGCAAATGCACCCTTGCCCTTATATCTGTAAACATATGGAATTACAGATACAACTTTAAAGAGATTCTAAACTTTTCTATAAGTAATATCATAAGAGTCCAGTTCGTCCTTTCTCCAGTATCTATCGTATATAACACACCATTTATCAACATGTTTTTATTGTAAATTTCAACATTGTCCTTTTATTAGTATTAATGTGGATATACGTGTCAACAAATGTACAGTTTCAATTGTATATTTTACAGATGTATTTTTATTTTAAACTTCCATTTTGCTTTTTTATTAGTATTAATTTGGATATGCATGCCGACAAATGTACAGTTTAAATTGCATATTTCAAATAGAAATACTAATATTGTGGTAAACACAAAATACTGCGAAGTCCCTATTTCCTCGGGTGTTCTTGTTCTAGCCTAGAAGCAATGAATGAGTTGGCAGTGAAAGAGACTGCTTTACTTTTAATTTAACAAACACACGTCAGTTCCTTAGGTCACATTAGAGTAGATATGAATTAGCGACACGTATACAGCTCCCTCTACTGGAGCCTGGAGTAAAGCTGCTGCTGAAATTTCTATCAGTTTCTACCAGAATGGAGCAGCAAACATTTACTTATACCACATCAATGAGAATTTATGAGAACAGTATCTAAGGTAAAACGTGCGGCTTTCCGTGGTTAAATAGCAAGCGTTTCTATAAGAAACGAGCTGCATTAGGTTAGGACAGTTTTGACTTGCAATTGAAGATTACTAATTATAATGTTTGAATAGGGATTTATGAGATCAGTTTCTATGAGTATTAATGTTTTTTTTCAGTAGTATATTAAATGTGTTTTCATTTGTTTGAATGGGTAAAAAGAAAGGTCAGTTTTCAACTGCAATTACAAATACAAGTTTAATCACTTTGAATGGGGTTATATGCGATTAATTTCTAAAAGTATTTATGCTGTTTTCCGAATATAATTGTGATGAGGTTTAATCAGTAACAAATTGTTCACTACTTGTTATGATATGGTCGGAAATTCCAAGTAGGTACACATTTAGTATTCCTTTAAAAGGATTAATGAGAGCAGTTTCTACGAGTATCTATTTGTTGTTCCTCTAGTAAATTATATAAGTCCTTACATTTACTTATACTATCTCAATGAGAATTTATGAGAACAGTATCTAATGTAAAACGTACGGCTTTCCGTGGTTAAATGGCAAGTGTTTCTATAAGAAACGAGCTGCATTAGGTTAGAACAGTTTTGATTTGCAATTGAGATTACAAATTATAATGTTTGAATAGGGATTTATGAGATCAGTTTCTATGAGTATTAATGTTTTTTTTTCAGTAATATATTAAATGTGTTTTCATATGTTTGAATGGGTAAAAAGAAAGGTCAGTTTTCAACTGAAATTACAAATACAAATTTAATCACTTCGAATGGGGTTATACGCGATCAATTTCTAACAGGATTTATGCGGTTTTTCGAATATAATTGTGATGAGGTTTGATCAGTAACAAATTGTTCACTACATGTTACGATATGGTCAGAAATTCCAGGTACATATTTAGTATTACTTCGGTTAGAACAGTTTTTATTTATTTATTTATTTATTTATTTAGAAGAAGAAACAAACAGGTTACAAACCTAATTACATGTTATTACATGTTTCTTGAGGGGGGACTACAGGCGATATAACCCGCCGGAGCCAACCCGGGCGACACGCTTCGAAGACCGGGTTTTGATTTGCAATTGAAGATTACAAATTATGATGTTTGAATAGGGATTTATGAGATGAGTTTCTATGAGTATTAATGTTATTTTTTTCAGTAATAAGTATATTAAATGTGTTTTCATTTGTTTGAATGGGTAAAAAGAAAGGTCAGTTTTCAACTGCAATTAGAAATAGGTACAAGTTTAATCACTTCGAATGGGGTTATATGCAATCAGTATTTCGAATATAATTGTGATGAGGTTTGATCAGTAACAAATTATTTACCACATGTTACGATATGGTCGGAAATTCCAGGTACATATTTAGTATTCCTTCGAAAGGATTGATGATAGCAGTTTCTATGAGTATGTATTTGTTGTTCCAATAGAAAATTTGTATGCATTTGGATCTACTTTAAATACAAAAATTATATCAGGATGAAACAACCAAATATTTTAAACAGTATCCACTTGTAAATCCAAACATTTAAAGATATATTTTAATGAGAACCAATCAGAACAGTATCTAATGTAACGCGTGCGGCTTTCCGTGGCTAAATTTTAAAAGTATTTTTAATAAATAGCTTTAACGGATTTGAACAGTTTTAATTTGCAATTCCAGATGAATAGTTTTAATTGTTAAATAGGGATCTATGAGATCAGTGTCTTTGTGTAATGTTTTTTTTTTAATAAAAACACATTTTATTGAAAAAAAAAACATTACACTGACCTCATAGATCCCTAACAATTAAAACTATTTATCTGGAAATGCAAATGAAAACTGTTCGAATCCCTTAAAGCTTATTTATTGCAAATAATTTTAAAATTTAGCCACGGAAAACCGCACACGTTACATTACCCAACAAACACCGAAGATCGGCCCATCAGTGGGCCATCACTGGACCAGAAGTTTCATTTCTGGCACAGTGATGGTCCGCTAAAGGGCCAACCTTTTGTGTTTGTAGGGTAGACACTGTTCTGATGGATTCTCATTATAATATTATCTTTAAATGTTTGGATTTACAGGTGGACACTGTTTAAAATATTTGAGGTTTCATTCTGATATGATTTTTGCATTTAAATTAGATCCGAATGCATACTGATAAAGACTTATATAATTTACTGTAGGAACAACAAATAAATACTCGTAGAAACTGCTCTCATCAATCTTCTTGAAGGAATACTAAATATGTACCTGGAATTTCTGACCATATCGTAACATGTAGTGAACAATTTGTTACGGATCAAACCTCATCACAATTATATTCGGAAAACAGCATAAATACTGTTAGAAATTGATCGCATATAACCCCGTTCGAAGTGATTAAACTTGTATTTGTAATTGCAGTTGAAAACTGACCTTCCTTTTTACCCATTCAAACAAATGAAAACACATTTAATATATTACTGAAAAAAAAACATTAATACTCATAGAAACTGATCTCATAAATCCCTATTTAAACATTATAATTTGTAATCTTCAATTGCAAATCAAAACTGTTCTAACCTAATGCAGCTCGTTTCTTATAGAAACACTTGCCATTTAACCACGAAAAGCCGCACGTTTTACATTAGATACTGTTCTCATAAATTCTCATTGAGATAGTATAAGTAAATGTCTGGATTTACAAATAGATACTGTTTAAAATATTTGGTTGCTTTATTCTGATATAATTTTCATATTTAAATTAGATCCGAATCTTTACTGATAAAGACTTATATAATTTATTAGAGGAACAACAAATAGATACTCGTAGAAACTGCTCTCATCAATCCTCTTGAAGGAATACCAAATGTGTACTTGGAATTTCCGACCATATCATAACATGTAGTGAACAATTTGTTACTGATTAAACCTCATCACAATTATATCCGGAAAACAGCATAAATACTTTTAGAAATTGATCGCATATAACCCCATTCGAAGTGATTAAACTTGTATTTGTAATTGCAGTTGAAAACTGACCTTTCTTTTTACCCATTCAAACAAATGAAAACACGTTTAATATATTACTGAAGAAAACACATTAATACTCATAGAAACTGATCTCATAAATCCCTATTCAAACATTATAATTTTGAATCTTCAATTACAAATCAAAACTGTTCTAACCTAATGCAACTCGTTTCTTATAGAAACTCTTGCCATTTAACCACGGAAAGCCGCACGTTTTACATTAGATACTATTGTCATAAATTCTCATTGAGATAGTATAAGTAAATGTTTGGATTTACAAATAGATACTGTTTAAAATATTTTGTTGCTTTATTCTGATATAATTTTCATATTTAAATTAGATCCGAATCTGTACTGATAAAGACTTATATAATTTACTATAGGAAAAACAAATAGATACTCGTAGAAACTGCTCTCATCAATCCTCTTGAAGGAATACTAAATGTGTACTTGGAGTTTCCGACCATATCATAACAAATAGTGAACAATTTGTTACTGATTAAACCTCATCACAATTATATTCGGAAAACAGCATAAATACTTTTAGAAATTGATCGCATATAACCCCATTCGAAGCGATTAAACTTGTATTTGTAATTGCAGTTGAAAACTGACCTTTCTTTTTACCCATTCAAACAAATGAAAACACATTTAATATATTACTGAAAAAAAAACATTAATACTCATAGAAACTGATCTCATAAATCCCTATTCAAACATTGTAATTTGTAATCTTCAATTGCAAATCAAAACTGTTCTAACCTAATGCAGCTCGTTTCTTAAAGAAACGCTTGTCTTTTAATCATGGAAAACCGCACGAATTACATTAGATACTGTGCTCATAAATTCCCATTGATGTGGTATAAGTAAATGTTTGGATTTACAAATGGATATGGCTTGACTCGTTTTGCTGGTCAATTCTGATATAAACTGATAACAATTTCAACAGCAACTTTACCTAACTCTTATAGAAACTTATTGACCATATAGGTTCTCATAGATACTTATTAATTTTTGATAATTTTCAATACGGATTGATGAGATTTTTTTGACAGGGTCGATATCTTTAAAACTGTCGAATCTTTACAAACTCTTTCAAATATAAATTGTTTTGGATATTGTTAAAAAACAAAAATGCCTGCTGTATGTGTGGCTATGACCACTCTTATAGACGAAAGAGGACACATGAGATACACATGGCTGGTATGCTCACGCTGACGCTTTGCGCGCGCACACTGTTCCATGCTCGAATAGTCGACTGTAGACACGACAAGACACAACTAAAAAGTGTATATATAGTTATTTGTATCATGTATATATATCGCACTTTTATGTGGTGTATGCAGTAGGCACAAGTATTATATAAAGCATCACACGTACATATGACTTAAACCTTGTAGGCATCTTCTACGGACGTCAAATTGCAACATTCTAATGATCCTTCTTTACGTTATATAAAAATGTTTAGAATCTTGAGTGCATACAGTATACAATTATTAAACGTTGTATCACATAAATCTGTCAATATAAACATAAGTGTATCTCATATGTGTACGTCAGTACTAGTTTAACAATTAGATCTACCTTAACATATTTTGTTTCTCATGTATATATCTTGTAGAGACGTAATTACAATTGGACGTGCTGTTTGGGTAATATTATTACGTGCTTTAATAACTGAAATTATTTAACCCGTTTTACTTTCAAAACGAGTCAAATAATTCTTTACATTGCAAGTGGAAGACGGAAACAAATTGAAATTCCGCAAGCAGAGTTGCCCACGCACATGTGGTGGGGAAAGCAGGTGGCATCAGAAGGATGTGTTATACGATAAAAAAGAATAGCCTAGTTGCTTCGCTCTCGCTTGCTCTCATTGCCGACCCAAATGAAAAATTTTCTGACTCTGTATACAATTGAAACTGTACATTTGTTGACATGTATGTCCACATTAATACTAATAAAAAGACAATGTTGAAATTTACAATAAAAACATGTTGATAAATGGTGTGTTACATACGATAGATACTGGAGAAAGGACGGACTGGAACTCTTATGATGTTACTTATAGAAAAGTTTAGAATCTCTTTAAAGTTGTATCTGTAATTCCATATGTTTACAGATATAAGGGCAAGAGTGCATTTGCAGACACTAAACTGTAGATTTGTTGATGTATATTTCATATAAGTACTCATGAAAGGGCAACATGATAATTCCAAATAGCTCATTCGGAATTACTGTTTCATAACCGATTTAAAACTTAATAAAACAAATAAAATCCTGTCTGCATAATACTAATATAACTTATAGGAACGATAAAACTGCATCACTTTTTTTTTATAAGTTTCTATGTGGAATTTTTGGCAAGGCAGGGATTTGAACACGAGAATTTTAGATAGTACTCCTGGGATTGCCAGACGAAGCTTTAGCCATTCGACCATCAACATCGCTACAAAAGTTGAATGTCTATTTAAGTACAAGTGACAAAAATTAAAGAAATAGGTATATTTTTTTAATTTAAATGATTAATAACTTTTTTTATTTACTGATTAAATTTTTTCAAAAACAATGGGGTTCTTTCATTTCCTCAACAAATTCTAATAAATAGGTCCACAAAAAAGGTCTTGTTCTAAGGTTTCATCTAACCTTTCTGAAGTATTTTGATGCGCTGAAGTTAATTTTGAACATAAATTTCTATCGTGTCAGTTTCCTTCTGCCACCCCTAGGAGATAAAAGAGTGCTGCTAATTGTATTTTCTTCAGGACTTTCATTATCTGTAGAATAATCAGCAGTATACCTTCCTATATACGTAAACAATGTTTACGTATATAGGAAGGAAACATAATAATACAAGCGAGATCCGTTCGACAGCACAGGGTCTGCTAGCCAAACGTGTTAAGCCGCACAGCAAGAGTTGTCAGGTCAAGATCTGCGTGGGTTCGACTCCCGCCCGCCGCATTCAACAATGTAAGGTAGGTAATCATAATGTTTCATAAAATTAATTAGGGCAGTAAAAATAATATAAATAATGTATCCCATAAAGCTTGAAAGAAGTACGTCTAGAACAAAAAAAATTGTTTTTATTTTTCAACAGCCTATGTAGCGTATATAGGTATAGTTGACCTGTATTGTTACGATAGCGATCCGATAAATCGACCTATACTCAAAATATATCGTGGCGATAGCGGATCGATAAATACCAACTTTATTCTACCTAAATCCATAATATATTTAAACCCGTATCGTCGCTGTACCCAAAGAATACAGACTATCTTTATCGAGTAAGATTTTAATATAGAACCGATACAGGTTATATACAGTCTGGTTATACGGGAAGAGTGAATTCTAAGAATGCTTTCTTCTCATTTTTAACACAAATATTAACAAAATTTCTTAGCTCTTTATATTCACTCCAATCATTTATATTTTCAGTCTTTTAAATTTTTTCAGGGACTTCTCACGTAATTTTATAAGTAATTTTAAATTATCTGTCAACCACGGTGCCTTCTTTTTCGTAACTCTAACCACACGAATAGGTGCATACTTGTCAAAAATATGAATGATTAATTGCTTGAAAATATCTAATTTACTGTTTACATTATTCACATAAAATATATTTTGAAAAGGCAAATTTAGTAGATCTGCATAAAAATTTTCATAAGAGAATTTACTGAAATCTCGATACTTATAGAATGTTGGCTGCGATTTAGCAGTTCTTAATTTCAGAGTACATTTTATTAAAGAGTGATCAGAGATGTTCAGATTATCAAGAACCTCTGAATTTAAAACAAGATCAGTGTTAGAACACACTATCAAATCTAACAAAGTCGAGCTACTATGACAGTAGTGTGTAGGTTCATTTATAATTTGAATTAAGTCATAGCTTTCTAATAGAGACAAAAATTGTTGAGCATAGGTATTTTCTATGTTCATAAGATTAATATTAAAGTCCCCTGTGCAGATAAGATGGTCACAATCAGTTAACAAATTGCATATAACCTCCTCAAAACTGCTATAAAATTCTAACACACCATTAAATCCAGGAGGGCGGTACACAACTCCAAGAGTAAACTTTATTTTATCAATCGTGAACGTTATCCAAAGTTGTTCAAAGAAAATATTTATACTCTTTTTAATTCTTTTAAATCTAATATTATTTCTAACGTACAATAACACACCCCCACCTCTACCGTCTCTGTCTTGCCTAACTATGTTGTAACCTGCAATACTCATCGCCTCATTCTCAATATCTGCTGATAACCAGCTTTCCTTAATAGCAAAAAAGTCATAATCGTTGTTAAAAATATGATTCCTAATAATATTTAATTTTGTAAATACTGATCTAGAATTAATATGAGCTAATTTAATGTGATTTGCCATCTAATATTTTAAAGTGGACAAAACAAAACAGAAAAATAGTTTCATTTTATAATTAACTATAATATTTAGCAACTATTTAAAAAACATAATACATTAAAATACATTAAATTTATTACAATTATTTCTTCTTCTTTTTTATTATGCGTTCAGCGATAGATTCCTCACATTTGTTTTCTGCAAATTCTTCTTTTTGCTGCTCGGATGTGGAAGTAGTGATTCCTTGGGCAGCGGTTTTTTCATACTTTCTGGGTCATTTAAAATGCAATTAAAAATCTGTAGATGATACTTTTTTTTCTGTGTTATTTGCATGATGTTTTTAACTTATTATTTTATTAAGAAAAAGTCATTGTTATTTGAACATAACTCGAAAAATAAATCAATAAAAGGCATAGTTTCACCCACTTTCGTGATAGTCTAGGAAATTGCGTGCAAATTCGACGACGAGTGGTTACCGTCTGCCAGTCGGTAATCGAAGAGACCATATAAGTACAAATTTTTTTATCTCTGGAACTTTTTTATTTTTAAATCGAATGATTATCGATATCTGTCCGCATAGATAGTTGGTATATGTACTTCACATACTCCAATTACGCTGGCAGACGAAACTTCCGATCGGCGCGCGTTAACCGAAAATAGAAAAAAAATTTTAATTTCTATTTTCGGTTAGCGCACGCGCCGGCCGGAAGTTTCGTCTGCCAGCGTAACTGGGGTATGTGAAGTACATATACTAACTACCTATGCGGACAGATATCGATAATTCGATTTAAAAATAAATCCCCCCCCCCTCCATATCCCCCCACCATACCAAAGAGTTCCAGAGAGAAAAAATTTTTGTACTTATATGGTCTCTTCGATTACCGACTGGCAGACGGTAACCACTCGAATTTGCCTATTTCCTAGGCTATTATAGATTTATGCATTATTACACTATATTTCTTAAATTATACAAAGAAGGTAATTTTTAATGGTTTTTATTTTTTGCAAGTTAACAAATTATTTTGTCTATTTATATTCAAAATTTTTATTTTCATTTTTTTTATGTGATTACCAAGACCGGAGATAATAAAAAAAAAATAGTAGAAAATTCTAATATTGCAACATACATTGTTTAAATTTTTATGAAGCTGGACTTCTCATTGCACTTGTTACCACATCGAAAATATATTAAAATAATAAAGCCGCGGCAGAAAAAAATTTCTTAATCACCTTTTTTGATGCTGTCATAAAGTTTAGGTCAAACGTTCTGCTCTTTTCCCACTAATGTTTGCGTTAGTGTTTCCTAACTGTGACTAAAATATACCCTTTTTATTAAAATATGTAGGTATATTTACCCATATGAAATAATACAAGAGTAGCAGTAGTCTATGTTTTGGCTCTGACAGATGTTAAATAAAATGGACATTTCGGACAGAACGCTTTTGTTATTTGCAGACGAAATGAATGATTTAAAAATAGTTTTTTCAATTTTCACAGCATACTTAATAAGGGTGTTTTCTCGATTTTTAAATTATTATTCACAAAAGAATCAAGTAGTCTCAATTTTTTTTTTAAACTATGCAATCATACTTGAAATCGCCTCCGAAATCAAAACATGTAAAAATACACAGGGTGTTTTTTTTTCAAAGTTGGAATCATTTCCGGGGAAACCAGAAGTGAACGAAACTTCTCAAATAACGAAAAATTGGACATTTTTAGTTTATATTAATTACCCCTGCCAAGTTTTAGTCTCATACTATGAAAACTCTGGAATCTATGGCTTTCCTAATGATTTCGTTGGTATGCTAATATTTTAACAATTTAATCTAACAGTAAGTAACATGTTATTACACAAATAATAAATGACTAATTTCCAACTTTTCCAATTTTCAAAAAAATTACAAAGCTGCAAGTAATTTGTGTTAGAAGAATGGTAAATACAACCAATAAATATTATCTCCAGATATACTTTAATTTTAGTTTGTAAAACCCAATGGTTAAATTCCATATTTTCAATTATGTTACTTTCAGTTGTGTTGATTATATAAATTATTACATCTCCGGATGCGACTAAAAGAATTGTATACAAAATGTTTATAAATTTATATGAAAATCTCACAATATAAAATGTCTTTAGTTATTCTAGTTTCATTTAAACAAACAGCAATGGGTTGTATTTCTAGAACTGACCCTTTAGAAATGAATGGACAATTTACAAATTCCTTTCTTACATTATTATGTTCCTTATAATAGTTTTATGGCCGGATACTTCTGGAGTGCCTGTCAATTTCTAATCTAATAAACTCTTTAGTAAACTGTTAACAAACTCTGGCCACATGTTTGAATTTTTTTGTTAATTTGATTTTCTGGTACAAAGGATGTCTATTGTCTAATTCTGTATTGTTCATCGACTCATATTTCAGTTTGTTTCCTCATTTCTCATTGAGTGTTGTTACTTAAAACAGATGAAATATCTAACATTTAAAACTTATATTATCACGCCTGAACTCAATCGCCGCAATAAAAAATATAGAAAAAATAAAAGCCCTTCAAAAAATTTCTTTCTTCATTGAGAACTATTAAAAAGTACATACACTTCATGATTATTATGGTTTATTAAGTTGTAGTAATGTGGATTCAAAAAAGGTACATCTCAAATCATTTTAATTTCCTTGCTTGATGATTTTTTTGATAAATATATATATTGGAGGCTGTGACTTGCCGAGAACTTTACGCATTAGAAAAAATAAAATATCACTATTTCGAAAAAAATGTGTGATAGTGATACTTTTCGAATGTTCAAACACAAATTCGTTTACTTGTATGCATTTTTTCGAAAATATGATCAATCCCATTCTTGATCAGAAATAGCGATTTTCACGATCTTATCCTTATAACTCTCTATAGTTTTGAATATAAATTCTGGAACTTTTCCAATACATTAACAAATGTATAAGGAATCCATTGAATATAGTTGAAATGTGGATAGGTGTAAAATTTACATTTTATTTTTATAATTTTTATTTAATTGGGGTGATTGAAAAATTAATAAAACTGTTTTTTATAAATACATTAATAAATACAATACAGTAAAGGCAGTTAAAAATTCGTGCGAGTGACGGCGCGACAGATGTGCTTCGTTACAGCGGCTATGTGTGGTGTCTGTGTATGCGTTCATAATTATATATTTTCTCTCCAGACTCACTATTTATCCTCCTATTCATTAAGAAAAATGTTAAAAATATGTAATCAGAAAGTGTTAGAACTGCTAAAGAATTTTTAGAGGTTCCATAGTATGCATTTAACCGTGCGTGTGCTTGGCCCCGCAGGTGACAAAGTTACTTCACTTCACTTTTTTTCCATTAATACCGTGGTTTTAGCGATACATTTTATTAGGACATTTTTGTTCAGAAACACGTGGTCTATCCAACTGTATTTTTTATTTTTTCATACCCTGACTTAATTTCAGAATTTTGAAAATTTTTTTTCTTTTCTTTTCTTTTATGTTCTGCATCCGAGCGGATTGTAAACTTTTCAGGATATTATTCTATACACTTTCACGGACTCATTAAAAAAAATTATTCATTTTGCAAGTTTTTGGAGATTTCACTATAAAATTTTCTCTGTCGTCTGGACTAATAAAAAGATATGCTATACGGTAGTGGGAATGGTAGAGGGGGAACCTGATGGCAGAAATTTTTAGAGGCTCTTGTACACATAAATCATAATTTTATTTCTTTATTCCCTTTAATAATGTGGTGGAGGTAGTAATTTGGGTGGTAGAGAGACAAAAAAAGTATTCTGGCCTTTTGTTCCTGTATACACATTAAATCACAATTTTATCTTTTTATCCTCTTAAATAATGGGGTGGGGGGAAAATTTTTGAGACCTAGGTTTTTGTATACACGCTAAATCAAAATTTTATTTTTTCACCTCCTTCAATTATGGGGTGAGAGTAGTAGCGAGGGTGGCTAATGCCAAAAAAATGTTGAAACCTTGGCTTCTCGTATATACACTAAATCCCAATTTCATGGATTCTAACTTGCTTGCTTTACTGCCCAATTTACCCTCCAAGCCTTCAACGGGATAAGATCAAAATACAATCTTGTTCCAAATCTCGTTATAATACATAGGTGTACCAAATTTCAAGCCAATATCTTCAACTGTTCTAGAGTAATCGTGCGTACAAAAAAATGTTACAGGCAGACAGGCAGACATTTTTCTTGACTCACACTGAAAATCTAGGCGTTTCATGACATCCTATTAAAGGGAAAGAAAATTTCATTTTTTTACGATTACTGTACTTCCACTTCGCTACGTGGTGTCTAAGTAATAGGTATTCAGCAGTCATGGCGTTGTTCTCTTATACACGTCCAAATAGAATAAAACAATTCAAGTTAGCCCATCAAAATTTTATTTTTGTAGAGACCGTGTACACTTAACAGGCAACCAAGAACAGATAACGTCATCCAGTTAGGTGCGCCATACAGCAGAGAGAACCCGACTGAAAATACCGCTTCCTAACGAATCACTACTTCCACATTCAAGTCTCTTACAACAAAAGAAAAAAAAGGTTGATACTGTAAGTACAATCCATTGTGGATTATAAAAACAGGGTGATAGTGGAAGTGGCTGATCTCAAATTTTTTTTGAGAACTTGGCTTCTCGTACATACATTAAATCCCAATTTTATCGATTCTTACTTGCTTTACCCATCTACCCCCATTTACCCACCAACCCTTCAACGGAATAAGATCAAACCATAATCTATTTCCAGATCTCGTTTAATACACAGGTGTATAATATTTTGAGTCAATATCATGAACGGTTCCAGAGTAATCGTGCGCACAAAAGAAATTACAGATAGAATTTATTTGCTGAAACTGAAAATATCGACCTTTATGCCATTCTAAACCTATTTAAAAAAAAAACAATTTTTTCACCGTTAATATACGTCCACTCCACTACTAGTACAGGAAAATATTGAAACAAACGACCGTAACTCGAAGAAAATTTGTGCAGACTTTAAACTTTGGTTATAAGATAAGTTTAAAATAGGTCAAAGTTCACGAAACAAAAAAGTTTAGAAATTTAACGGATCCGCGGAAACCTATAGGGGGTATAAAATGGGTATTTTTAATACAAAAAATCGATTTTTCTCTAATTTCTCGGGAAATATGGCATTCACAAAAAAATATTTCAAATACAAGTTGTTTCTGGAGAAATTATCTTTAATTTGGTGTTTTTAAATTAATTTTATATCAATAATTAATCGAAATACGGCCATTTTCCGATGGGGGGGATGGCGGATGGAGTTTATTCTAAAAAAAGTGTTTTAAAGGAACAAAATAAATTGAACATTTAGGTGAAGCTATATATTAATGAAAAAGGATTTTTTGAAGAAAAATTAATTACTGAGCAATTACAATAACAAAATGCTGACGCACATTGAATCGGCCATAACTTCTTTATTTTTTGCGATGTAGAAACAAACAAAAATCATTTTAAAGATTAATTAATTACCTTTAATTTTTTTAAATACTTCATCCTAAAAACGGTTGGATGCCATCTATAAAATTAAATATCTCCGAAACAATCAACCCTACACAAATAACAATATAAAGAAAATAAATTTATTCTCAGTTTATAAGCTTAATTTTTGATGTCCACCATATTTTCTCTTAAACTAATATTTATTGAAATATTTGCAGAGAAACAAGAATGTTAAGTTTTTTCTAAAATCCCTTTACAGTTTATAATGCATTTTTTTTTTTAAAGCATCGGCTGTAAGTCGATAAAAACATTCGAGCGTGTAGGGTCACACTATACTATATTAACGAAAAATAGTATATGGGATTATATTTTTTCATTAATGGCTACTTACATTAACAAAATTGCGACGTTTTTATTAAAAAAAAAAAATGTGGAAAAGTACATTGTTTTTGTCATAACTTCCTTGTTTTTACGCTATAAAAATAAGAAAAAAAAATCATTTGAAAGCTTAATTAATAATTTTTCATTTTGGTTATTAGCGTTTTTGGCGTAAGTGCCATAGTTTCTGAGATATTTAACATTGAAACTAAACACTTCGTCTTATAAACGTTCGGATGCCACCTTTAGACTTGACTCTCTGAAACCATTAACTCTACAAAAATTAGAAAAAAACGAAATTCATCTTTAATTTAGTAGCTTTCTTATTTGTCTGTAGCATGTTTCGCTCAATGTAATACCGTTATTTAACAAAAAGCATTTGAAATACCACTTCTTCAAGCTAAAATCACAAATTTTCTAGTAGTTATTAGGTTATATCAATTTATAAAAGTTGCATAGGTTCTTTTCTTCTTAAAATTTAATTATCTCTCAGCTATAATGTTTTTGTTTTTTTTTAGGTGCCACCCCCTGAAAATGGGTGGCATCCACCCCCAATAAATTAGCAAGCCTTCGCATAATATCGAAACTTCTTTTTTTTATGCAGCTGCCAAAAATGAACGAGATCTAATTCATATCACATTATTCTGAAGTTAAAACCTCTAGTATTTCGGTTAATTATTGCTATAAAATTAAATTAAAGAACACCAAATTAAAGATGATTTTGTCAGAAATAACTTGTATTTGAACTATTTTTTGTAAATTTCGAGAAAGTAAATACAAATCGATTTTTTAATTAAAAGTACCCCTTTTCACCCCCCGCGGATCCGTAAAACTCCTAAACTTGTTTGTTTCGTGAACTTTGGCCTATTTTGAACCTATAACCAAAGTTTAAGGTCTGCACAAATTTTTTTCGAGTTAAGGTAAAGTTTTCCTGTACTATATGTGGCTGTAGAAGTGATACGAACTTATAGTCATCATGAAAAATGTCTATCTATCCTTATTATACGTAAATCATCATTCTGCATAATAATTGTTTAATATTGCTCCATGAAAATTTTAGCACCAAAATTAATACCAATTAAGTATATTATTATTGAATCCTGAATGCAAAAAATCACAAACCTAATTTAGGAACATGGAAACATCAATTTAGTACAACAAATGACGAAACTCAATGTATTTTATATTTTGTTCTCATTGTAAATTCTCTCTCTTATGATATAAATGTGTATATATTTTATCGCTCTATTTTAAATTCTGTATTACAATTCAAAACACATTTTAAGATGCTAACAGCTGTTCTTCTTTCATAGCACTGTACCACATAATTTATAATTCTTAGTAGGTATATATAAATTTTTTAATTTAGAAAAAATGTTCTAATACTTGTGAGGTTAAAAAATTGATTCGAATAAAGAGCTTTCATTCATTGATTGTGACTTCATAAGGAAAGTATTTAAGAGGAAATAAGAATCGAACGTTATCGAGCCATTGCAACGATGCCAAATATCGGGCTATGTAACGCGCGATGAATTTCAGCTGTAGAACAGCCCTGGATATACAGGAACAGCGCCGCCTGACTCAGTAGTGCTGAACTAAAAGTGTATCTCGGAACACGAAAATATGACTTTTTGAAGCCCACCCCAAAATTTTGTAGGAAGGAAGCTAACATGCTTTCTGGCCATTTAGTGATGATGTACACGGGGGTACGTTGATGAGCCCGACCCAGGGCTGCACAACGTCAAATCGGGCTACACTACAACCGTTCAGTGTATGAAACGGGCCTGTATATGACCATGCATATCTTTATATACATATATATATTTATACGAAAAAATTGAGAAAACCCAATTTTTGGCTATCTTGATCAGATCTCAACCGATTTGGCTGAAATTTGGAATGGAAGTAGCCTTTATCACACAAAAATTATTTACCAGATTTCAGCCAAAAATATTAAATAGTTTGGCTGAAATTGCAGTTTCAGTCAAATTTTCTGGAATGTTCAAATTGAAATATCTCCGGACCTAAAAGACGGATCGAATTTTGCTTTATGGCAAAAGGTAGGTTATTTTACATTGCTCTACAAAAACAAATAGTGAAAATAATATCCAAAGAGAGAGATCAATAAACACTCGCAGAACGTTCAACGATAACTCAATAAAAAATTTTCAATTTTATTTTAAGAATGTACCGGAAATTTTAACTCGCGCAGATAGTATATATGATATTGACGAATATTTTGAATTGTTCTGGACTGAATTTAATCACTGCTTTGAACTCTCATTTCCCAAAAAATGTATCAGGACCGCCCTAAAATCTAATAAAAAGCAACATAAATTTAGATTCTCCCCTGAACTTCAAGCTGAGTCACAAAATATAAAAGAATTAAACAGATTAAAAAAAATCATGCATGATGAAAACCTAAACAAACAATATAAACTTAAGAAAAGCCAATACAACAAGAACATCATAAAAGAAAGACAACTGCACAATAAAAAAATCATAGAAAATTCCCATAACAAAACTAAAACCTTGTGGGAAATAGTAAAGTCAAATTTAAACAGCCCTAAAATGCACGAAAAAATCTCTCTAAATTATGAAAATGTTATCATAACAGATCCTCGTAAATTGTCCAATATTTTTGCAGATCATTATGCTTCTTCAATAGAAAAAAAACTGTCTGAACATTTTAATGTAAGGTCTGACGAATGTACGCACTCAAATATAAATAATGATACCATGTTTTTTCATCCGGTCACACCAGAGGAAATAAGTGACATAATCATAGGGCTTCCTAACAAAAAATCCACTGGGGAGGATGAGGTACCTATAAAGTTAATAAAGGAGTGTAGGCTTGAATTTTCAAATTGCTTTGCTAATATAATAAACAAATCAATTATATTAGGTAAATTTCCAGAAAAGCTAAAAACAGCCCTCATAATTCCGGTATTCAAGAAAGGAGATAAAAGTGATGTAAAAAATTATAGGCCTATTTCCCTACTCAGTGTATTTGCCAAAATCATAGAAAAAATTGTGGCAGTTAGACTCACACAATTTCTTAATAATAAAAATCTATTAACTTCATCACAGCATGGTTTCAGAAATAAATTCTCTACCGAAACAGCTGCAACTGAATTAGTACAAAATATTTGCAACGAGATTGACGCAAAAAACTATGTAATGGGGGTGTTTTTTGATCTCTCTAATGCTTTTGATACCCTGGATATACCCTTCATTAGTAAGAAACTCTTTAATCTAGGCATACGTGGCGTCCTAAATGACTGGATAGTTTCTTATTTAACAAATAGAAAACTTCTTGTGAAAATCGAAAAGGAATCATCAGAAAAACATAATGTGAATATTGGAACTCCACAAGGCAGTATACTGGGCCCTCTGTTATTCCTGTTATTTGTCAATGACCTACCACAGCATTTTGAGACTGTAAGAGTTTACATGTACGCGGATGATACATCATTTATAGTATCCGCAAAAGGCTTAACAGAATTGAGAGATAAAGTCAATGATATCTTACTAATGTTTGACAATTGGTGTTTTAAAAATCGCCTGATTATAAACTATGACAAAACAGTTTGTATTAACTTTAAAACAAAGCAAAGAAATGTAAATTTTAATTTTAATTTAAGTTTTAATAATCATCCAGTAATTTTACAGACAGAAACAAAATTCCTCGGAATACTACTTGACGAGAACATTAGTTGGTCCAGACACATCGACCACTTATCCTCTAAGTTGGTACAATCCTGTTTTGCTATTTCTAATTTAAAAAATAATTTAGACCAAAAATCTCTACTTTCGGTATACTATGCACTAATTTACTCAAAATTATCATATAACATAATAGTGTGGGGTCAGAGTGTGGATATTCAGAGAATATTCATACTACAAAAGAGAATATTAAGAATTATATTTAACATCGACTTCCGAGAATCTTGTAGAACAACATTTAAAAATGAGAACATTCTTACTTTAGTGTCTATTTATCTTTACAAACTATTAACTTACATTCACATAAACAAACACAAATTACCAATATCTAAACATCAATACGCCACACGAAATAATGATGATATCTATATAAATAAATATAATCTAACAACTTACAGAAAATCACCTATTTGTGCAGGCAGCTATTGTTACAATAAACTACCACCGAATATTAAAAATATAAATAACATCAATAAATTTAAAGCAGAGCTAAAACGATTTCTGATTTCAAATTGCTTCTATACTTTGCAGGAATACAATTCTTTTTGACTTCATCCTCAACTCGCACTTTGTTTACTTCCGCACATTATACTATCCGTATGTATTTGTGTATATATGATATTGTAAGTGTATGTGTGTCTATATATGCGTGTATATATATGTATATTTACATTTATGTTTTTGTGTTGTTTGTACTAGTATATGTATGATATATGTATACTATTATTTAGTTTTCTATATTTATTATGTACCTTTTAATTTATATTTTTTGACGTATTCTATCCAATGTATTATTGGCCAAAGGAATGAATAAATTTATTATTATTATTTTATGTACTTTTACATGATATAAGTCAAGAATCGCTTTTTTTACATTCGGTCGTTTTTTAGTCATTTGCACTATATATATATATATATATATATATATATATATATATATATATATATATATATATATATATATATATATATATATATATGTATATATATGTATATATATATATATATATATATATGTATATATATATATATATATATATATATATATATATATATATATATATATGTATATATATATATATATATATATATATATATATATATATATATATATATATATATATATATAATATATGTGTACTCAGTGACTATGTGTGCGCGCACTGGTATAAAGCAGAAAACAATTGTATTTATTGTTTATAAAACTTTAAAAAATATATATATTTTTTATTTGTAT
Source organism: Rutpela maculata (assembly GCA_936432065.2). Classification (NCBI taxonomy): domain Eukaryota; kingdom Metazoa; phylum Arthropoda; class Insecta; order Coleoptera; family Cerambycidae; genus Rutpela; species Rutpela maculata. Next base: position 50,885,740 of record OW386294.2, read on the forward strand.
AGTCGTGCCTACTGCTTTGACTAGGAATAGATAAATGTATATTATATTATATATGTGTGTGTGCGTGCGTATATTTATTTCTGTAAGTATGTCAATGTGTTACAATTTTTATTTATTTTTTTATTTTTACGTGACTCAGGTAGCCGCTTCATGTATAATCGAAGGGTAACCGTGGTCTATCTTACTTTTCCAAACGAGTATTTTGATATTGTACCACGCCTACCTTTTGCCACAAAGCCAATTTTGATCCGACTTTTGAAAATTTCAGAAAATTTGACTGAAACTGCAATTTCAGCCAAACTATTTAACATTTTTGGCTGAAATTTGGTTAACAGTTTTTGTGTGATAAGACTACTTCCATTCCAAATTTCAGCCAAATTGGTTGAGATCTGATCAAGATAGCCGAAATTTGATTTTCTCAATTTTTTTCGTATATATATATAATATATCAGGAGGGGGAATGGCCAGATATCTTCCCCAAATTTAAATTAAAGGTTTAGTATTGAGAATAAAAGGATACCATTTTATTTTCTTATTTAGTTGTTTAAGTGATCAAAAAAAAAATTAAAACAACAAATTTGACCCTTAAAATGTCCAAAATACCTTTTTTCGGCTCCACCATACGTCATGACAAACAATTTCCGCAGGGTCTGCATCCATCTTAAAAATTTTGCCAATCCTTTCCTAAACCGACTCCACTATTAAGCTGCCTTTTCTATGTTTATTTAATTTTTCCTGATTACTCTTAAGGTCAAACATTCTAATAACGATTCTAATAAATATAAAAACGCAATATTACACGACACTTTTTAATTAAAATTTTTAACTTTCCTTTTTGTCTGTTTGGTCACTATAATTTATTTTATCATAAAAGTAATTAGAAAAGTAATTGCTAATTCCTTTTTTAAAGACATGTACTTTGTAATTGTAATTAATTCCTTTTTTAAAAAAGTAATTTGTAATTATAATTAGTTCCTTTTTTAAAAAAGTAATTTGTAATTGTAATTATTTTTAAATTACAAGTAATTACCCAGCTCTGGATAAAAAGTCATATTTGTCTGTTATAACTTTAAAACCACTCGAGATATTTTATCAAAATTTGCCACGAAGGGGTTTTAAAGGATGGCCTATAAAACGGTGGCAATATTTTTCTCATAAAACGATCCCCAAGTTACCTGAAAATTGGCTTCAAATTTAAAATAAATTGATTTATTAATAATTGGGCTATGAATGTCCTGTGAATCGTTTGAAGTACTTCTTGATGAACTAAGAACTTGGAATTTGGCATGGAGAAAATTTTCATAATTCAAAATGGCGTCTCTAATATCCTCGTCGGTCCCCGCGAACACATTTGTGTACAAATTTTCTTGATTTTTTTCAAATTTACTGCGCGTGCTATTGTCATGTGGTGCACTCTAGTCAACATAAGGCTTCAAGGGCTCTTCAAAATCACTACAGAATTAACAAAATAGTTAGTACAGGTGATTGTGGAGCAGTTATGGCATCAATTAGTACAGCTAATTCCACAAAATCGTGAACTTGCCGAGGTAAGTGTAAAATATTAATGTTTAAATGTCAACACGGCCCTCAATGTTATCACAACATGCTTCTAAAATATTCAAATTTCACTATCACGTAGGTATACAATTTTGCTAAAATTACATCCATTTTTACAAAAGCAACATTTGATTTTATTTGTACGCATTTGTGTTAGTTGGGTCTTAGTGCAAATTTATTTTGTCCACAAAAATGGACATAGGGATTGTAACAGTTTAAAGTACATTTTTAATTTTTTTTCCACAGTAAATCGAAAAACACTATTATCTGATGAGCAGATTGCTGAGTTACAAGAAAACAGTGACGTCTTTGCCACTAATGATGAAGAAGATTATAATCTGGGTGATTATGCCTTTGGAGGCGATTCTTCAGCCGTGCATGAAATCTAGCGATGGTGGTGATCTAATTTTCACAAATTTACCAACTCAGGAAGATCAGAGGGAAGCAATTCCAGCAGTTCATTTCATGGAAATGAGTCCTCCACAACACCAATTCCTTCAAAAACAACTCCAAACCCAAAAAAAGCGCTGTTATACAAAAAATTGATGCAGCAGTAGTATCTAATACATCACATACAAGAAACAAATCACCAACGAATGTACGAAGAAATAAAAAACAAAAACTTCAAAAAGACCAAAAGCCTCCTAACAAAAATTGGCATGACATAAGCGAAGACTGTGACATTGAACCACGATCTCCAGAGTTTATTCCGCAGCCTAGAAGTGCGCAAAACCGTGAAAGGTTTTCTCTAGTTGATTATTTCAGCCAGTATGATGATGCAAATTTCTTAAAAAAAGTAGCTGAAAACACAAACTTGCATTTTCAAAAAGGTTTAACAAACTACTAGGAGCAACGAAGCTGAAATTCGATATTTTGTAGGCAAAACGCTGTTAATGAGCACTCTAGGCTTCCACGGGATTAGAACGTACTGGTCTGCAGCATTTAAAATCCCTCTTATTGTCAATACATTAATTAGAATTAGGTATTTTCAGCTAAGGAATTATGTTCATGTTATAAATAATTTATATGTAGTTAAACAGTACTGTTTTGTAGAGTTTCATAGTTAGAACTATTATCAATTTGTATTTTGAATTTAAATAAAACCTGTGGTATAAAAAAGATGTTTTATTCTTTGTACACAAATGTGTAACTTTGGACCATTTAACACAAAATTGAATGTTTTAAAGCTAGACCCAACATCCACATATGTGTACGAATTATATCTGCAACCTCTAGTGGTGGATAAAAAAATTAGCCTCGGATTATAGCTCAGGGTGAGCCAACAGATGGTGCCACATGCCTAGTTTCGGCTTTGTACACTTTTGTGTTACATGGGTCTGACGAGGATATAGCAGCCATTCTATAATATATAGAAGGGAATATCCACACCAAAATGAGGTATATATTGTCAGAACACTAAAAGATACATAAATATATGCTACCGCTCACTTTTTTTCGTGAAATTTTATTATCTATAACTTTGTTCCTATAGTTTTTTTCACATTTCTTATCATTTTGACAGCATCTTCATTTTAATGCGGGTATTACGTTCCATATAAATATAAATTAGGCATCAGATTGGAGCCGCACCTTCGAATTTTGCAAGTTTTGGAATTTTCTAGGAGTCAGGAAGATACTCCTTACCTTCATGCCAAATTTAAATTACCTAGCTCATTGGCAAGTGCTCAAAAAATTCACCGTGCAGGTAAATACAGATAAGATAGTTAAAAGACAACATAACGGCTATATTTGTTTGTTTCGGCGTTTCCAGACATGCTAAGAATTTGAAATTTTGGGAGTAGAGGGACTAAACTCAAACCTGTAGTGGTTAGACCCCCACCATGTTATTATATATTTGCAAATCGGTGTCGCGAAAATATAAATAGTTACTTAAATTATTTCTTACAAATTCAAAAAGAGGTTATTTTACGTGCTTGACAGGAAACAAGGACAGTGATACGTACCGCTTCTAATCTACGTTGAGAGCTGGGTAAGCTGCGGTTAGTCTTTTGACATATCAAGAGTCAGGTGAAACCGTACTCCCCTATTAAACCACTTCTCGCAAAAATGATGCGGTAAGCTAATAATACATACCACAACTTACCCGGTATGTCGCAAAAATGTACTTAAAGTTCAGTCAACTTTTTTCGGAATTCTAAACTTGGATAGTTTAGATGGTCATTATTTGAATAGTTTAGTTTTTGTTTGATAATGATTGGATTTTTAGCTGCCTTAACGAACCCGTAGTGCAACACAGGCAGCCAGTATTATATAAAATTAAACTGCAGGCATTGTTATTTAGAACAATAATATAATCATTTTAACTACTCAGTAATTATATATATTCCTCCAGCAATTCTTTAATTTGATGATAAGTATTATGTAATTTTGCTCACAATTTTTAAAAGTTAAAATATTAATCATTGAACCATGTTAAATATATAAAATAAAGAGTTCCTTATCACTTTTACTGTGATAAAAAAAGAACATTTAAGTTGCAAATTTTCCGTTATTTTTTATTGTGTTTCAATGTTCTTGAGACGGCCCTGGGGCACAGATCAAACAAACCAGATGTTTCACTTATGACGTTTCATGGTTTAGATAATAAATCAACTCCTGGAAGGTACGAATTTGTGTAGTGATCTGCGCATATACCAAGCAGTCTTAACCAGCGAGTATAGACACAGGAGGGAGGTGATGACACATAACAATAATTAAAAGTCACCTAATAAATACTCAAAAAAACCACTTAAATGTATAACAATAAGAACTCTAAGCTTCAATAGAATACACTGCATTCCAAAATAATTAATATCACTGTTGTAGCTGATGACGACTTCCATCTCTGAGATTTCAGTACTAAACACTCTCTCCTGTGATATTGTACTCGCTGGTCTTAACTTCCATGTCAACCGCTAGGTTGCTCTGTTTATGACTTCTGCGCAGAATCCTGGAAGGTAAACGTCACACGACAAAAAATGAAACTGGTTACATAGGGAATACTATTAAGTGAAACATCTGGTTTGTTTGATCTGTGCCTGGGGGATTCCACTTATTTGGGAATTTCCGTGTGCCTGTATAAACCAGGCTCCGTTTTTAACGTAAACAACTGCATTTTTAAGTGAGATGGACTATAGACATGATTTTTGCAAAGGCAACTACGTTGAAGTTCATGAAAAACTATATTGAGATGATTTCGAGTGATTTCTTATTTTTAAATAAATTCAATAAAATAGAAAAACAAATAGCATGGATTTGAAATAGATATCAATGAATTCAGAAAAAAATCTATAATTTATTAAACACTAGGACCCACCACCTTCCCATTTGAATAAAAAAAGTTTTCGATAAAAGGTGATTTGTTCAATTTTGGAAGCTTTCTAAATAGTTATTAATGAAATTAAACATAAAATTATATTTTTCCCTTGGACTTTACCTGCCGTAGAACAGATTTTGGTATTCCAAAGCACTCTAGACGAATGTCTTAAAATGCTTAAAAAAACTGAACATCGACTCAAAAATTCGCGAAAATCTCATGGTATACTCAGAATGTTGTCTTGAATCTAAATATCTAAAAATATATAGGGTGTTCCATTTAAAAATCAAAAGTTGCGGTCATTTCCGGGTAAACCGGAAATGGTCTCATACTGTTTTTATGTCCAAAAATCCATTTTTAAAATTGGTTTATGCAACCCAAATTTCAAATGGATAAGGTAAAATATAAAGGAAATATGGGGGGGGTCACTAGCCTGTGGCACCCGGTATATATGGGGAAATGGGCAGAGCTAGGCGAGTACACGGATACTTTACTCGTATTTTGTACTCGAGTACTAAAAGTACTCTTTTTTAATCATTCGTAAGTACTTTTTGGTTTAGAGGACTTAATACTCGTATTTGCAGCACATTGAAAATTACTCGTACGAAGTATTCGTCAAAAATTGTTACTTTTCACGAGTACTCACTCAACCCCCTCCATTTCTCTGGTACAGTAGTCTCAGAGATCTAGTTTACTTTAGTGTGCAGTCATTAGTTTACCACTCAGGGCTCAGGCACTAACTAGTTAATTGTCATCTGTCATCAGCTCAGCAGTGTATATTATATATATTTGATATTATACAGGGTGTCTCACTTTTTAATTAGCATGACTTCATTAGTCGGTAAAAGACCTAATTTTTTTTTTTTTTTTTTATTATACGGCAGAGCCATTTTACATTTTATAATTCAATAAATGAGAGTATAATTACATAAAAATAGTTTTGAAAAAATACATAAAATAAGAAAAATAAAAAACATTTTTTACAAATACAATAAAATTTAGCTGCACCATGTTTTAATTTTAATTACTTATACAATGTTTAACTTGGTTTTTGAATGAATATAGTGATGAGCCAAAGAGTTCTATATCTTTATGGAATGAGTTTGTTGTTCTGAGTAACCTGCTTATGGGCTCGTTTTGAACATAATTTGTAGGATGAAAAGGTATTTTAAAGAGTTCTGAATTTCTTGTTCTACGATTGTTCATATTAAAGCTAATCAACTGAAGTATCTCTGGACAGTTTATATTACAATTAATTAATTTATGCAAAAAGCATAAATCAAGTTGCACTCTTCTTCGCTCAAGTGATAGAAGGTTGAGTTCGCGTGAGATATCACTGTAGGAATATTCGCCTACTGGATGACCCATCATAATTGCACATTTTGTCTAAGGAATTTTGATTGGACATTCTCAATAGATTCTTTATCAACGTTATATGCTGGATTCCATATCACACTGCCATATTCTAGTAGACTCCTTACCAGAGAACAGTAGAGCAATTTGTATATATTAATAGAAAAATAGGTAGAGTCCCTATTGATGCAACCTAACACTTTTAGTGCTTGTGACCTGATTTTTGATATATGAGGTTTGAATGTCATCTTGAAATCGAATATTACTCCAAGATCTTTTATAGAATGTACCCTGTTTAAGGTAACATTATTGAGATGATAGTCGAATATTACAGGATTATTGCTTCTCGTGAAAGAAATTTGATTACATTTAGCAGGGTTAAGTTTTAATAGATTGATGTCACACCATCGAACTAAATTATCGATATCACTTTGCAAAAGAGAGGCATCATAAGAGTTGTCAACGATTGTGAATAGCTTCAAATCGTCAGCAAACATTAAGTAATTACTATTAATGAGTACCTCGCTAATGTCATTAACAAACAGATTAAATAATAATGGACCGATATGCGATCCTTGAGGAACGCCAGAAGTAACTATAATAGAAGATGATACGGCTCCTGTGCATCTGACAAACTGAGTGCGGTTATATAAATAACTATGAATCCATTCAAGCATGCAACCTTCGACACCTTAGTTTGGCTATGAGTAAAACGTGATCAACACGATCAAATGCCTTCGTGAAATCGGTGTAAATTGAATCTACTTGTGATTGATGTTCAAAAGCATTGAGGATAAAATGTTCATAAAGGAGATTAGTTGAGGTGCTCTTTTTACACATAAAACCGTGCTGCTCATTGTTAATAATATGTGCAGTATCCCATGATATTTTTGTCGTGATCAAGCAATCAAGAAGCTTGGGTATCTCAGATTGGATGCAAATTGCTCGATAGTTCTTGACGTCATCTCTTGGACCAGATTTGTGAATCGGTGTTAAAAAGCTATTTTTCCAGAACTCAGGGAAAATGCCGGTGTGCAGTGACAAGTTATAGTTTTTATGTAGTGGTATTGCTAATGTAAATACACATTTTTTTTAAAACGAATAGTGGAATGCCATCAGGCCCAAATGATAATTTATAGGGTGCTTGGAGAAGTCTATCAATTTATTTCAGTTAAGGTGATTGTGTAACAAGTAATATCAACGTGATTCTGTAAGTGGCCGTAATTAGGAATTTGATTTACTTGCTCAATGCCATAAACTAAGGAGAAAAAAGATGCAAACAAATTAACAATATCATTAGTATTATCAGCAGATACGTCATCGTAGCGCATAACTGTAGGCAGATTATACTGATTCTTTTTGTTTTTGAAGTAGGTAGAGAAATATTTAGGGCTAATAACGAGATTGTTTTCGGTTCTGGCTATATAGTTATTAAAACAGATGTCTTTTAATCTAGAGCACTCTGCTCTTCAATGACAAAAATTATGGTGGTGGTGAATATCACCAGTCGATTTAAACTGTTTATGTACTCTATTTTTCTCACTAATAGTTTTTTAAGTTCAGTACTGAACCAGCGGGGATAGCTAGATGTCTTAAATTTTTTGACGGGAATGAACATGTGAAGACCATCATAAAATATGTTGTAAAATTGTTCCACTGCTGAGTTTACATCAGATTTATTAAGAGCAACTTCCCAGTCAATATTAGCTAAAAAATTATTTAATTCAAAGTAATTACCATTGCGGAAGTCAAAAAAATACTCTTCATAGTGGAGATAGTTGTCTAAGTTTAATTTTAAATCAAAAGTTACTGAAGTGTAGTGCATACTATTCAATAGCAGTGGGTCAATGGATTCATGCACATGTATGTCTCTAAAGCTAGAAAAAATGAGATCCAAGTAGATTCCTCTACTATTTGGTATGGTGTTTATTTGGTAAAGGTTGTAAATGCTAAATCCATTTAGTAAAGTGATGGCATGGGAGTTAACAGGACAATTTACATTCAAGCCCAAATCATCATTATACCAGGTGGCACGAGGCAAATTATAGTCACCACAGATAATAAATTTAACTTTGAGATATATTCAATAGCACTAACATGATCAATATGTTTCATCTCGTCAGATGCCGGAGGAATATAAATTCCTCCAAATACAATTGTATTAATATTTACAACGATTTGAACAAATAATTGTTCAGTGCTACTTGTAGGTATGCTTAATAATTTTGCAGATAAATTTTTTTTGACAGCTATAAGGATACCTCCCCCACGAGCCATATCTGATCGAATAGGGTCACTATCAAGCCTAAAAACATCGTAACTAACTAAACCCAGCTCATTATCACTATAATCATCATTTAACCAAGTTTCAGTAATAATAATGACACTATATATCGAACACAAGGCAGAATGTTGAAAGTTTACAATTTTAGTTCTAAGACCTAGTTCTAATTTTGAGAATAAAAGAGTCCATAATCATCGATCCTAAGATGCTTCTTTTCTGTGACACAGGGTATTGTATTTGTAAATACATTTTTATTATTATTTTTTAAAATAACCGCTACCAAAAAAAAAATCGTGATATTGCTGCGTATGACTTCTTTAAAAGCAAATAATTCAATACGAGAGTAAGATGGCAGACAGTGGTATGGTGTCTGCCAAAGAGCTCTGCAATTATTGCAATAAACCAGCATCAAAAAAGTTTATTAAGTGTCCAAAGTGTAAAAATACATATTACAATAGCTGTGCTGTACGAGTTACTTGTTGTGATTTCAAATTAACTGACCAATTATCCACAAATAATATAGAATCTGAAGCAACAGACATACTGTCATTAACAGCATCAAATGAATTATTGATAAAAGAAAATCAGGACTTAAAACACCATAATATAATTTTATCACAAGAAATTGCTCTACTAAAGCAAGAAATTTACAACTTACAAAAAGAAAATGAGGCTTACAAAAGGGAGAAGTTAATAAATAAAGTCGATCACCCACCAGAAAATAACAACACACTTGGTAAAGAAATTCAAGAATTCATCCTGGCCGAGATTGACAAAAAAATACTATCATACACAGAAGATTTAAATAATATTAAAATAACATTAAACAACCTGGGTAACAATGTAACCAAAAAATCTAATGTATCAAACAATCTTGAACAAAAAAGTTCCATAGATAAGGAGAGAACTCAGCAAAAAAATCCACAACACAACTCAACTAAAAAAAAGGACACACCTGACACTTCTAAACAAGCCCAACAAAAAAGTCTACATGACTTAGAGAGTAAACAAAGACAAATTATGGCGAAAATGTTGAACTTGGTAGAAACCCCTTCTAATGATGACAAAAATTATGACGCAATTAATATCACCAGCAAAACAATGCAGAACACCTCACCAACAAACAGTGAAAATAATGACACCCAAGAGAATAATACAGATGGATTTATATTCCCAAGAAACAACAGAAGGTTTAAACAAAAAACAATCATAGGATAAAATGAAAATAGCAATAATCTCAGGGCTGTCGATCAAGTTGGATTTTCATATCCCGTCTAGAACCAGATACTTCTGAGGAGGATGTCACTAAATATATGAGTGTACATGATATCAAAGTCTCACGGTGCTCTAAACTGAAAACTTTCTCTAATGAAATTGCAGCTTTCAAAGTCGGAGTCAGCCAATCATGTACAAAACAATTTGTAGCAAAGTTGTGTGTTGATTTTATCTCCAAGATATTAGAGTGTAGCTTCGGAAGTCTTATGTTTTAATATCTAAATTTTACATCAAAATGCTACTAAGACTGTGACCAATATACTGTCATTAAGAAAAGTGCAAGTTTAAAAAGTCTTAAAGGTTTTAAACAATCAATCATAAAATTAAATAACCTCTATTAGTGTCAAATTGTGGTATTTCAGTGATAAGAGAACAAAAAAACTGGATTCTAATCAAGTAAACTATTTGTATCTTTATTAATGTACAGGACCGGCTCTAAATATGGAAACAACATTCAAATGCTGTAAGAAAGAAAAGGCAATAAACAATTTATATTGTATCACATGTTTTAATATTTTTCATAAGAGCTGTATTGCAAGGAAAAATGATGTTACCAATATTCGGGAGCATAACATATATTGCTCAAAAAAATGTGCTGAAGAGAACAATAATAAGACAATAAAGGAGTTTGAAACGAAAATCGTTGAATTAAAGGACATTATAAATGTCAAAGACCAGCATATCCTTAAAATAGAGAATGAGAAATATAGCTATATAGATGAACTGACGAATTTCAAGGAGAGTGTACAAACATTCAGACAAGAATTAAAGATAACCACTGACTACATCGAAAAACAAAAAAGAAGGATGGTTCTGTTTGAACAGGATGCATTTGAGATAGAGCAAAATTACATGACCCAAATTGACGAACAAAATATTACTATTAAAAATTTACAAGATATAATTAAAAAATAAAGAAAACAAAAATAATGAAGAACTAATAAGTGAATTTCAAATATTGACAGAAAAGCAAGATGAATATAAACAAACAGTAAAAGAATTACAAATAATAAATAAAAATCTAAATGGTGAAATAGGAAAGTTAAACGAAGAAATAATAATGTTACAAAGTAAAGTTAACAAGAAAATTACGAATCTAACTGGTACATCTGCAAATAAATCTAATGTTGTAACAAGTAACACAACAGTAAGAGTTATAAATGATGTACTCATAAACAAAGGAAAAGATACGGCACATCAAGTTATAAAAAAGAGCAAACAAGATGATAAACTGAATATTCTTAAGCACAATTCCAAAGGAACAGTTACGAATATTCAAAAACCTAAAATAACAGAGGGGCTAAAAGCTGATAGAGGCAAACTGAACAGTGGTGGAAAAGAAAAAAATAATGTACATCATAGTGTTACAGGAAGAATTAAAGCTAAAATGTGTCAGGTTACTACTAACACACAGAAAAGCAAAAATCAGCATAAGGTACATGAGAAGAGTACAGATGTAGTGACCACCAACCTAGAAACAAGATCAGGAACAACCCGAAGTCCGTTTTTAAGTGAAAAGTTACATCAGAAGAAAAAAATACTTATCTTAGGAAACCAGTTCAGTAAAAATTGTTCATCGATATTATATGATTTATTAGATAATTCTGTATACTCAATAGAGGCATTAATTAAAACTAATGCTGGTATTTTGGACTTAGTATCAAATATTTTCTCACTGACAAAGGAATATACTTCTCATGACTACGTCATTTTAATGTTTAATGAAAATTGTATTTCAAATACAAAACTACTGAAAATGTCTATGAGAAGTATATTACCAGTAAGTAAGTTCACAAATTTACTCATACTAACTGAGGGTAGGGAAACTAACGAGTTTACATATGTTATAAATGATTCAATAAATATGTTCAAACACCTAAACAAAAATACATCACTAGATTACAAAAACCAGGTAACAATTAAAAACCGTAGGAAATCAAAAATTAATGCTTGTTACAAAATCAAAAGATTTATTATGTTTAAAGATACAAAAATAAATCCAAATCTTGTTGTTATTAAACCATCAAACCCTGAGCATGTAGGTGTAAATAGTGAGAGTAATGTCATTCTTGGTGTCCATGAAAATGCAAAGAAAGATATTCAGTTAAATTTAGACAACACCAATGATGATAAGATGAATAATAGTTCTTCCAAGCACAATTGTAATTTTTTAGAAGTAACGTCAATAGGACAAAATTTAAGGTGATGCATCAAAATACTCAATGTATTGGAAACAAACTCGGGGAGATTGAGGTATTTTTATCAGAAGTGAATTGTGACGTCCTTTGTATTTCAGAACATTGGGCAAAAAAAAGAGGAAGTTCAATCCCTCCAATTACCCGGGTTTGTCCAAGGTGATTTCTATTGTAGGAATAATTATAAAAATGGTGGAACTGGGATATATGTTAAGGAAAACTATAAATTTAAAGTGTTAAATTATATAAAAGAATTATCCATTGACAAACACTTTGAATGTGTAGGAGTCAAAGTTTTCCTAGATAAGTCAAATTTTGTTACCATTCTAAGTTTATATAGAAGTCCAGATGGTGATACTCATGTATTCTTTGAAAAACTTATAAATGCTCTAAGCTACATTACTAACAAAAATCTCCAAAAGCACCTTGTTATTTGTGGGGACTACAACATTAATTTTCTAAAGGACTCTAAAAATCTTACCGAGCTACTAGATATTTTAAATTCTTACAATCTGACGCCTACGGTTAAAGAACCTACTAGACTAACCAATTGTTTAGATAACATTTGCATACAAATGGATGACAAGATACATGAAAGCAAGGTGTTAAACAGTGCTATTGCTGATCATCATGCTCAATTGTTAACTGTTTTTATAGATAAAACAACAGCCAAGGGAGAAATATATCATAAAAGACAAATTAAGGATGATAATATTAATTATTTCTGTTCACTGCTCTCACAAGAAAACTGGGAAAACATATTCAAATCAGAATTAGATTTAGATTCAACATTTGATTTATTTTTAGATAATATTAACTATTATTTTGAATTAGCTTTTCCTCTAAAGAAAAAAGTGTCATATCAATCTAATAACAAAAACTGGCTGACAAAAGGTATACGTGTATCAGCTCAAAATCTAAAGAACCTATATATCCTAACCCTACAAGGAGATGAGGAAATAAAAAATTATTATAAGAAATATAAATCAGTTTACAGACAAGTTATTAACAAAGCGAAAAAAATGTATAACACTACCATGATTACCAATGCTCAAAATAAATCAAAAGCTGCTTGGGAAATTTTAAATAAAAATAAAAAAAATTGCCATGAAAACAATAACGAAATCAAACTTGATGTCAGTAATGTTACATTAAATGATAACAGAGAGGTAGCTAATCAGTTCAATAAATACTTTAACTCAAGTCCGAGTAACTTAATTCAAAATTTAGATATGGATATAAAGCAGTTTAATATTAATATCAGAAATAACAATACCTTCTTTTTTGGACCAGTATCTGAGTTAGATGTTGAAGAAGTAATTGCAGGCTTAAAAAACTCAAATGCCTCGGGTGATGACAATATTACAAACAATTTATTAAAAAAATGTAAGGATTTAATCAGTAAACCACTCGCTTTCTTAATTAATAGGTCATTAAATGAAGGTATCTTCCCGAATAAACTGAAATTAGCCAAAATAATACCGACCTACAAATCTGGTAATAAGAGTAAATTGGAAAACTATAGACCCATCTCTATTTTAAGTCCTTTTGCTAAAATTTTTGAAAAAATTGTTGCGAAAAGGATAATAACCTTTTTTGATAAATATAAATTATTTAATGGAAAACAGTTTGGGTTTCGTAAAGGTGTATCTACAACAACAGCCATTTTAAATTTTCTAAATCTACTCTATAAGAACTTAGATCAACACCATAAATGCGTTGGCATCTTTTTGGATCTAAGCAAAGCTTTTGATTTGGTGAACCATGAAATACTTATTAATAAGTTAGAATACTACGGTATTAGAGGTAAGACGTTAGAGTGGTGTAAAAGTTATTTAAATAACAGAAGGCATTATGTATATGTGAACAACTGCAAGTCTGATCATTTGGAAACCAAGACAGGTGTGCCCCAAGGTTCTATTCTTGGACCACTTCTATATATAATATATGTAAATGATTTCTGTATTAATAACTCTGTAATGTATGCTGATGATACATCTCTTTTAATCTGTCAACCTAAAGTAGAGGACGTAACTAGAAATGCTAACATACAACTGCAAGAAGCTCATGACTGGTACAAAAGTAACAAATTAGTATTGAATATAAAAAATCTAGCTTTCTGAGATTCAATATTTCTAATAAGAAAGTTGACAATAGTCTGTTAATAAAAACGGAGGCTGTATCATTGGAACAAAAGAATAATATAAAATTTCTGGGGTTATGGGTATCGAATGACTGCTCTTGGCATTCACATGTGGAATCTGTGTGCAACAAGGTTGCTTCAGTGTGTTACTGTATAAATCAATTACGTAAACTTGTAGAGCAGCCTGTACTCTTAATGTATTATTATGCCCACTTCCACTCCGTGATCTCATACAGTGTTATTGCCTGGGGTGGATCGCCTGAAAGCGAGAGAGTATTTAAAATGCAAAAAAGAGCAATCACACATTGTAGGAGTGAATCCAAGAACCAGCTGCAAACCGCTCTTTATGGAGTTAGGCATTCTAACGTTACCTTGCATATATATACTACAGTTATTAACATATGCAAAAGCTGAATTTAATAGGCTGAATCAATTAAGTATGAACCATAATTATAATACAAGAAATAATCTAATATTAGAAGTTCCCCAACATAATCTATCTCTATTTGAAAAAAGCCCTGAATATCTTGCTATCAAAGTATATAACAAGTTGCCTAATGGATATAAAAATTTAAATGATAAAGTATTTAAACAACAAATAAAAAGATTATTGACTGAAAAATGTTATTATGCGATTGGTGAATTTTTAAATGACAATCTGTAAGATTTTTACCACTACTTTGTAATAATGTTAAAGTTATATAGATATATATATATGTATGGTTTGTGAATATTATAATTTGTTATTTTTTCTCTCTGTATTATGTTAATGTTAATTGTAATGACGTACCATATACACATTTGTTGTGTCAAAAATGGCCAATAAAGATTATTATTATTATTATTTTATTTTTCTTTCACAGCTGAGCTGGTGAGTGGGTGTTTTACGTTAGCAGGGAAGAAATTCATCTTATCCTGCTGCGTTTAAAAATTTTCTTGTTATATGGCAGGTTTGGAGAATCACACTTTTCTGAGTGACGTGGCTCAGGTTGTTTGGTAAGCCCAGTCGTTTGATGTTATTATTGAAGTGTTTCGTCATTACTCCATCAACTGAAATTATTATTGGGATAGTTTCCACTGTGTCGAGATTCCAGACGTGCTTTATTTCAATGGCTAGGTCTTCATACTTTCTAATTTTCTCGGTCTCCGTCTTCGACAAGTTTTGGGTCAGTGGGCAGCCTATGTCAATTATAACAGCCTTTTTATTCCGCTTTTCAATTAACACTATATCTGGTCTGTTATAAGGCACAGTTCTGTCGGTTATAATTGGTCTATCCCAATATAGCAGGTAGTCTGCGGATTCTAATACTGGTTCAGGTGAATAGCGGTAGTATGGTGGAGGGTCATTTATTAAGTTGTATTTTCGGGCCAATTCTATATTGACAACTTTCGCAACCTGGTTATGTCTACCTAGGTAGGCGGTGTCAGCTAGGACTGCGCATCCTGCGGTGATATGTTCTATCGTCTCTCCGGGCGACTTACATTTTCGGCACACATCTACAATGTTCTTTTTCATAATGACCTTCTCGTAGTTTCTTGTTCGGATTACACGGTCTTGGATGGAAATTATGAATCCCTCTGTTTCCGGATGGAGTTGCCCCTTTCTCAACCACGTAAGTGACCCTTCTTTGTCTACAGCTTCATTTTGTAATGCTGTGGGGTATTTGCCATGTAGAGTTTTTTCTCGCCAGGTTGTAGATGCTGTGCGTGGACTGGCTTCGGCATTTCTGGCAGCACGATTTAGATTTAAGGCCGTATATTTCTGATCGGCTGCTACGACTGTCTGCAAAAATTGGTCATCGGAGTTCTGAAAGTATTTCCTCATATTAGATTCTTGTTCCTTGCACAGGTTGTGAATATTAATTAATCCCCGTCCTCCTTCTTTTCTCTTCAGGTAGACTCTTTCGATCGCAGAGTGGGGATGGTGGGCTCTGAACTTCGTTAACAGTCTACGAGTGAGTCTGTCCAAGTCGTGCAAATCTGTGTCAGAGTACTTAAGAATTCCAAATGAGTATGTCAGAGTTGGGACTGCCCAGGTGTTAATGGCAGTGACTAGATTTTTGGAGTTCAAATAGGTGTTAAGGAGTTTGGTGAGCCTACTCCGGTATTTTTCCTTAAATGCCTTTTTCAGGTCTGTGTGGTTGATAAGACGGTTTTGGGCTATACCGAGGTATTTATAAGTTTCATTTGGATCCAAAGCTTCTATCCCTTCAATTAATTCAGCTTCCGGTTGACTCCTACCTTTTTTTATGTTTATGGTGGCGCATTTATCTAGGCCAAATGACATTTGAATGTCATCACTAAATGTTTTTGTGGTCTTTATCAAGGACTCGAGATGGCTTTCATTCTCAGAGTAGAGTTTAATATCATCCATGAAAAGCAGATGATTAATCCTGTTATTTTCCCTTGGGTTGAGGCGGTATCCATAAGGGGTTGCTTTAAGTAGTATTGACAAAGGGTTAAGAGCCATGATAAACTAAAGAGGACTGAAAGTATCGCCCTGAAATATACCTTTAGCTATATCTATTCGACCCAGTTCCGTTTGTTCGACATGCAGGTGAGTATTCCATTGTTGCATAATGGTGTTCAGCAGTTTTCTGATTGACGGATGTACTTTGTAAATTTCCAGAATTTTCTTTAGCCAGTCATGTGGTACAGAATCGAATGCTTTACTATAATCGATATAGCACATATTCAGATTTCTACGCTTGATTTGAGCTTGTTTGATTATCACAGCATCTATCGTCAGCTGTTCCTTACAACCTAGTGCTCCCTTGATGCATCCTTTCTGCTCAGGGGCTATTATCTTATTGTTCACGCAATGCTCATAGATTTTAGAATATAAAGCAGCAGTAAGTAGCTTATAGACCACTGATAAGCAAGTGATGGGTCTATAATTTTTGGGGTCACTTCTATCTCCCTTTTTAAAGAGAAGAAAGGTGTTGCCGCTGGTAAGGAAGGCTGGGAAACTTTCAGGATTTTTGAGTACCTCATTGAAGCATTTTGCCATGACGGGGCCTAGGCAAGGAAAGCTCTTTAACCAATAATTCTGGATTTGGTCAGGGCCGGGTGATTTCCAGTTCGACAAGTTTTTAACTGCTTCTTTAATGTCTTCGGCGGTGAGCACTACCTCAGGCATACTTGGTAGCGCTTCTGCTGCCTTCTCGATTGAAGGCAACCAGTTGGCATTTTCATTGAACTTTGTAGGCTTTGACCATATATCTCTCCAATAAGTTTGAAAACGTTGTATATCACATCCTATGCCAAGGTCTATGTTTTTCGTCAATTATTCTAAGTTGCGGTAGAACATCCTTTGACTTCTCATGAATTCTCGGTTTTGAACTTTCCTTTTGGTAGCTTCGTTGTATCTTCTAAGACGGGCTCCTTTAGCTTTGAACTTCTGCCTCAGTTGGTCTCTAAAGTCTACTAACTTTTGTGCTAAACCCGGGTCTGCAGCACGCAGTCCTGCTTCTTTGAAGATGTCTCTCATTCTTATTGCCACTTTCTGGCTTGGGTTTCCCTTAAGGTACTCACCAATTATATCAGATTTGGCTCTGAGTTGGTCAATTTGTTTCCGTAGTCTAATTCTCCATGCGGGTTCATTTCCTATTTTCTTGTTCGGGCCTCTTCTGATAAAGAGTGCTTGGCCATTAAGTTCTATAGTAGTTGCGGCTGCGACATATATGGCAGTGTGAACTGTGTTGAGATCGGCTGTGTTCTTTACTGTTAGTTGAAGGGCTAGATTTACGTCCGTTAGTATTCTTTGGGTTTCCTTTTTGTATATTAGTTTCGGTATACTTGGTCTCTGTGATGGATTACTGTTTTCAAAGAGGGTGTAGTTTGTCATATATTTTGTATAAACGGAATCATTAAGTTCAGGGCCATTCTCATCCGATGGAATGATGATGTTTTCCTCTTCGATTTCCACTTCTTCTATCTCATGTTGTTTGTAGAGCACATGTCCCACTTGGCGCCTTATTTCGTCGATTTCTATTTGTCCTAGTAACTTCTTGGAGTATATGACCCTTAGGCGATCAGATACATTTTGTTCAGTTAGTTTCAAGTCCGGGTAGACCCTGCTAATTTCATTGTGAAGTTTACTTATCCATCCAGGGAGTGGATCATCTCGGCAGTCGTTGATAAGCAAGAAGGATCGTACAACAGTTTTATTCATTTCCTTGCTCCATTTTATGCGACTGACTTTAGTTGTTGTTTGTCGGTCAGCAGCAGTCCGTTGTGCCTCTCGGCTGGGTTGCGAGCTAACCTCCATTATAACGTTGTCCACTTCGTTATTTTCTTGGGCTGTAATTTGTTGTGTGACAGGTGCCCGCCCCCTCAGCACCCTGTCACCGACGTCCCTTATTCTGTCACGTCCAGCGTCGGCTCCAGACGTGCCCCGGCGCTCCCCAGGCAGCGGCTTTTTTCCGAGGCTCCTCGATTTCTCCATTTTCATGGGTGGGGTGCATCTTCATTCTTTTGGGGTAGGAGGGAGAACTTATTATTATTATTATTATTATTATTATTATTATTATTATTACGAGTAAAGTGTTCTCTGAAGAAATGTGGCCACGAAAAACAATTGTTCGGAAGTATGACCACAAAGGTCTAAAAAATTTTCAGAAAAAAACCGTTGCATCACTAAAAACAGCAAATCAAAAAAATAATCCTATCAGTGCCAATGTGAACTCATTACAGGTAGAAAAATCTAATCTTAATCTGTTAAATTTAAACATACAATGTATCACAAATAAAGTAAACACAGTTGATCTCCTAGTAAATGATATAAATCCTAATTTTCTGTGCCTTAGTGAACACTGCGCTTGCAAAACACAGATTGAACAAATAAATATTTTAGGATATCAGCAAATCAGCAACTACTGTCGCCAGACACATACATGGCGGTACAGTAATTTTTGCTAAACATGACATTGCAAGCGAATGTAAAAACTTAAAAAATATTTGCGACTTATCAATTGAATTATCATTTGAATGCTCTGCAATGTCATAGTCAATAGTAGGAATAAATCACTAAACACTTTATTATTAGAAGATATAATACAATCATATGGACTATTGTCTCTCTTTGATTGCCCTACGAGGGTCGCTAACTCGGGCAGCTATCTAACACAAAGCAGCATTGACTACATACTAACTAACATTGACAAAGGCAATTTACTATGCGACAACTTCGATCCAGGACTTTCTGATCACTATGCACAGGTAGTAACCTGGAGAGATGTTACTGATAACACAGCTCACAAGAACATCAAAGCCAGACCACAACTTAGAAAGGTCAATGAACTTTCCATATCGGAATTCAAAAAACTCTTTAAGAGCGATATAGTTTTCACAAAAAACTTTTACAACACTGCATACATGGACATAAACGGTTCATTCTGGGAACACTTCCAGTGGTGCTTTGAGGCTGCCTTTCCAATAATCACAAAAAAAGAACATAACAAATAAACAGCCTAAAATCATTTTCACTCCTAACCTTACAACAAAATTACAACATTTAAACCACTTAAGAAAACAATACCCCTCTGAAATATTACACAACAAATATAAAACAACGAAGAAAACTATAGAAAATGAGATTAAAATCGAAAAACAAACATTCTACATGCGTAAAATCAAACAATCCAATAACCATAGTAAAGCATTGTGGAACCTAGTTAATAACCCAAATCATAAAATAAGTGAAAATAACTTAACTATTAACCATGACAACAAAACCATCACTGATGATATGGAAGTAGCACAAACTTTTGGTAAATACTTTTCCTCGATCGTAGAGGATAAGATAAAGATACACTTTAACGCCACTATCCCTAAAAGATGCACGACGTCCTCCAATGTCAACTTCAATATGTACCTTACCCCAGTTACCCCAAATCAGGTTCTGAAAGTCATCAAGTCATTACCTAATAAAAAAGCACGGGATTTGACGAAGTATCCGTAAAACTCATCAAAGAATGTAGTAGCATACTCATAGAACCAATTGCACACATCGCCAATCTATGCATCTTACACGGACAATTTCCAGATTTGCTCAAACTTGCAATTCTCGTACCCATCTTAAAGAGAGGAGATCCTACAAATATTGATAATTATCGACCTATCTCATTAATAAGTATCTTCTCCAAAATCATCGAAACTATACTAGCTCAAAGAATAAATAGTTACCTTGAAGCTTTTCATCTCCTCACAGACAGCCAACATGGCTTCAGACAAAATCACTCCACAGAAACTGCGACACTCTCGTTTGTTCAACACATACACAATCTAACCGACAATAGAGAAATTGTTGTTGGAATTTTCTTCGACCTAACCCGAGCCTTTGACACACTCAACATCGACTTTATGTCTGAAAAACTGTCAAACCTAGGCCTACGTGGAAACATAAACCATTTTCTGGTCTCTTATCTCACTAATAGACGCTTCCATGTAAAGCAAGGCAATATAAAATCAGAAATATTCTCAACAAATACTGGTACTCCGCAAGGCAGCGTTCTTGGTCCACTCATGTTTTTATTATACATAAATGACTTACCCAATTACATCACAAACGGAAAGGTATTTATATATGCAGACGACACCTCCATAATTTTATCAGGTAAAACTTCCACAGAAGTACAGCAGAAAGTCAACATCACCTTAAATGAGTTCAGCAATTGGTGCCTACAAAACCGTCTCATTATTAATCTAGGAAAAACCAACTGTATAGAATTCGGAACGAGTCTAAAAACTGAACACAATATCAATTTCCACTTTCACAACGAACCTCTAAATGCAGTCAATACAACAAAATTCTTAGGCACAATGGTTGATAAACAGTTCTCTTGGCATAACCACATTGATCTTACATGTAAAAAACTAAACAAAATTTATTTGCTAATTAAATCTCTAAAAAACAAATTAGACACAAAATCCCTTGTATGAGTATATTATGCGAAATTCCACTCTGTCATGACCTACAATATCGCTGTCTGGGGGCAATCTACGAAGGCTAATAGAATATTTATAAAACAAAAAGCTATCCTTAGACTAATTTTCAATGTAAACCCTCGTACATCTTGTAGAGATATTTTTCAAGAACACAAAATTTTAACTCTAACTAGCACCTACCTGTTAAAAATTTTAACATATGTACATGATAACAAAAATCTTTTCCAAACTCATGCCCAAATACATCACTTCAATACCAGAGGTAAAAACAATTTTCAGCCCATAAAACACTCCTACTCAAAATATGAAAAATCACCAGTATTTGCAGGAACTAAGTTCTATAATCTACTCCCAACCTATATGAAAGAATTAACATCTCTCCAATTTAAAAAAGAACTGAAAAAATTTTTACTCAGCAAGTGTTTCTACACTATTAATGAGTTCACAGAGGCATTAAACGGCTTAGATATAGTATGAGCCATCATATTTTCATTTTACTCTTATTAATTTGTTACCCAATCATTTTATGTCGTGAGTTTTAAAAAATGTTAGTCTGAATGTAATATTTTTTATCCTATGTTGTACTTCATCTTTTAATCTGTGTATTTTTTTATACCCATGTACTGTTGACTTGTCTCATCTACTGTAACCAGTGGCCCAAAAGATTAATAAATTTTGATTGATTGAATACTGAAAACCATTGGTTGCCTATTATTACCAATTGAGAAGATACGAAGATGGAGATTTACTATTCATGAAACTTAAGAAAAAATTATCGCCGAATTGAAATTTTGCAAATATTTTCAAAAAATATTAAACAGCATTCAATTCTATTTAGAAAATGCCCTTTTGCCAGAAATCGATAGGACGCATCGTTTTCAAGAAAAAACGACAATACTGATTAGAAGCCAAATCATGATTTTAGATTGTGTTATTTATTATTTTATTTTATTTTATTTACTTTCGGGATAACATGGAGTGCAATTTCATATTTTTTGAAAATGTGTGGAAAATTTCAATTCAATGATCATTTTGTATTATTAAAATAAATCTTTAAAAAAAATCATCTCTATTTTCGACACCAGAAATAATAGGATAGATAGGTGATGATTTTCAGTATTGAATTATTTGCTATGAAATACTAAGTCATTCGCAGCAATATCACAATTTTTTTATGAGCGATAATTTACAAAAATGATAAAGAGCAACGTTTGAAGAGACTTTTATTGCAAATTGAGGTCTTCTATGAAGGTCTGCTAATTAAAAGTGAGATGTCCTATGCCTATGTTATAAATAATGTTTTTATTTTCTGAGAACCATAATGCCTAATGGTTATTTCGTTAAATTTGTTTAATTAAATAAAAGGTTTTATTTTATTTTAAACTTGACTGAGTGTCTTTTTATCTGTTCTTATCTATATAGTTAAAAAGTTCTATCTAAAGACTATGAAGAGAAAATATTAACTTATTTTAATTTTAATGGTTATGGGTACTCGTACTCGTTACTCGAATTTATGATGGTTTTGCGAGTATTACTCGTACTTATACTTTCTTATTAATAAAATACTTACGAGTATTGTACTCATAAGTAAAATGAATCGGGTACTCGTACTCGAATTTTTGCAAGTACTTTTTTTTGGTACTCGGCACAGCTCTGGAAATGGGAATACTGTACGAGGGGTACAAAATAAGACATTTCACGTTAAGACTGTTTATTATGTTATTAAAAAAACACTTAATACGTTAGATTAAATTAATTTAATATCAGTAGAATGAGATTCCTAATATATTTACACTCGACTAGAACATTTTTGCTCTCTTAATAGAAGTGTGAACCAAGTTTATTTACAAGTGTAAATTTAGAATGGTGCGAACTACATATATATCAGTATGCGACCATCTGTTTTGTCAGAGAGCTAAAACCAAAGGCAACTTTAATGTTCTCGATTGAAAAATGTACCCCAACATAATTTACATGACAGTCATGCACAAAAATACAGTCTATTTAGTTACCAACGAAAAATTTACATTTTTTTTTTATAACAATGATCTAATAAAACCCCCAAAAAAAAATCTGAAAAAATACACCCTAATTAATTTAAAGTTAAATTCGGCAACACATATTTGAGAACGTAAAAGAGAACATTAAGTGAGCCTTAGTATAAGAAATTATTATAAAAATACCATTAACTTTATTTAGTAGACGCCTCGGTGTTCACACTGGGCGAAATTAAAGACAGCCATAGTTAATATATTTGGTAACACTTACAAATGGTGAAAATATATTTGGTTACTTTTGACATGCACAAGTTAAAATTTTACAAAACAATAGGTTATATAGATCTTTGTACACAGGATAAATCTCTTAATATGCACCCAATCACGTTCATCTGCGCAGTCAACTACGACGGCAAAAATTGCCATGCACAAGAACTCTCAAAAGGCTTTGAAAGAGCAAAAGGTAAGCTATTCTGAAAAGCACATATAGCAACGAGAACTGTTTGATTTTTCTTACAGGTCTTATCTAAAAATACACATTGCAGATTTTGTATTACCACGCTCTCCTTTTCAACTTCCATTCTGATAAGAAATTAGAAAATCTATTCTAACTCTGGGTAACTGGTATTTCCCGATTCAGTCGATAAAACTACAGTAGAAGTAACTGAGTGCATGAAGATCTACCCCGTAATTACTTATTTATTATTTACACTTCTGTCGATTTGACTGTTGTATTGCTCGTTTGCTTTTTGTTAAAAAGCCCTCCTAGGAAACCCTGATGGTTATGTACTCCTGGCTTTCCAACTTGTTTTCCAGCTAGCTTGTCCGATCGTGAGCAAGTGCTAGCTGACGTTGACTGGAATGACACCGACATACCACTATCCAATGAGCCGACGCTACCTCGTCTTTGAGCTTTCTCTCCTGCAACTACACTGACGTGAAAATACAGTGGCTATCATTGAGAAAAATTGTTAAAACTTACATTGCTCATGTATATCTAATAGAGAGTTACTAAGAGCTGAGCGTTTTATTTGAGTATCGTGGGGCATTTCTTCCGCACACATTTTGTTCGGACCCATTGCCGGGTTTTGTGAACAAGGACACTGGCATGGACAGACCTCCACATCGGCTACTCCACTATCTCTATTTTCAGTGCCTGTGGAACACAATTTAATATAAATCGTGAACATTCTCTTTCATACAAAACTTCGAATTTCAACTTTACCTGTTCTGTTTCCTCCCCTATTAGATTTTTGTCTTTCTAATTCAGCCTCAATTCTCAAATTTTCCATTTCATCCATTTCACTAACTGCCTCTTTCAGGTCTTCAGCAAACTTACATCTATCATGTTCATTTCTAGCATTAAATGTAACTAGTACTTTTTGATCTACACGCTGACTCAATCTTATACCATATGGATAATCTAAGATAGAAAAATTAACGTTAGTTTCAACAAAAAATAATGTCTATAGTGGGGGACTTCCAAACCAACAATTATCATACAGCAATATTTTACCAGAACAAGTTGCCAATTAGACCTGTTTTTAATAAAATGCTGCTGCATTTCCTTCATGAATATAGGGTGTCCACAATTTTTATAAAATGAAATTCCCGAATTTTACAGGTTTTCCAGGCAAAACAAAAAAAACGTGCAATATAAAAGCATAGGTAACTTTTATTAAATGGAAAATTAATACTATATTTTTTGGTATATATAATAATAATAATAATAATAGTTTATTGGTGCTATTACAGGTGCTTACACAAGTCAAATACAAAGAACAGTTTAAAACATGTATGAGAAAGAAAAAAAGAAACATGTAAAATAGATTACTAAAGACATGCCCAAACCGTGTCGGTTGGAAATATCTATTAGTCTATCTAAAACACTTTAAAATGGAAAAAGTTCATAAGCAAAAAATCGAAAGCAGAACAAGTGAAAGTATGCCTTAGTAGAGAATAATAATACGTCTTGTCTTGAAATTAACATTTTCTAAGGTTATGTAAAATGGGCTGATACATTATCAGGTCCAAAATTAAAAATTTTTGCCCTACAATCTCACTAGAGTGTCAAACTACAATATATATATTTACAGTAAACGGACAAAAGGAAACTTATTACATCCATTCTTTAAGAGACGTTGAGAATTAAAACACGGCGGGGTGAAAGTCTAATGAAGAAAACCCAGATGTCAATGAAGTCGTTTTTAAAATATTCATTAATGTTATAAAAACACTTGCTAAGTAAATAGTTTTTAACTAAAATTTTGAATTTGGGTCTGTCGAGGGACCGCTGTGAGTGGCAATCTATTAAACATTTTTGGCCCTAGAAATCTAATTCCCGTTTGTGTTTTCTTTACCCGATTAAAGGAAACGTATATATTGTTTTTGTTTCTTGTCTCGTAGTCATGCACATCATCGTGCGTGTTATATAACATCATGTTATCCTTAACGAACAGAAAACATTGAAAAATATATAGACAGGGGAAAGTTAAAATTTTTAGTTTTATAAAAGCTGGTCTACAGTCGTCCCTGTAATCTAGACCGGCAATTATTCTGACAGCTCTTCTTTGAAGGGAGAATACTCTACATGTTGATGATGCATGGCCCCATACTACAATTGCATATGATAAATGTGATTGTATTAGTGCAAAATATGCAGTAATTAATGCTGATTTAGGGGCCGCCGGGTGAGGTTCCTTAGCAAGTAAACAGATGAAACTAACTTCTTACATACAGCTTCAGTGTGATATTGCCAAGTTAGTTTCGGGTCCAAATGGACGCCCAAGAATTTCACAGGCCGATCATTATTTAAAAGCTCATCGTTGTTTAAAAACCGCTGCCCAAGGAATCACTACTTCCACATCCAGATTTTCTTTCAGTCACTCACAACGAAAAAATTTTGTATGTGGAAATAATTGTTTATGGAACTTTAATAATATAATATTTGAAATCCTCTACCCCAAAAACACATAAAACGATACCCCACATCGGTAGTGGGGTGGGGGTGGTGATAGGGGGTGGTAGTGGGGGTGGATGAAGTAAAAAAATATTTTGAGGTTTCTGATTCTTGTACACACACTAAATCACAATTTTTTTTCATCCCCTTTAATAATGGGGTGGGGGTGGGTAATGAGGGTTAAAGTACATATGTGTACCAAATTTCAAGTCAATATCTCGAACGGTTCCAGAGTAAACGTGCGCACAAAAAAAAGTTACAGACCGACAGACAGACAGAAATTTCGACGTTTCATGACATTCTAAGCCTATTTGAACAATACAAAATTTTTTTGTTGTTACTATACTTCCACCGGATGTGGAAGTAAAAGTTTATTGAGAGGGTAAAATACATTGCAATGGTTTTCTCTTCATTGAGAGAGAGTTGGTTTTTTGAGAACCAATCCGTCACCCTTGACTGGGCCTCCTTTAATTTCTCGTCCACAATACCTTTTTGGTGGTGTTTATGGATGATATTTGTATCATCTGCGTATAGTATAAACTCCATGCTGGGATTACAGTCAGTGATATCATTGATATAAATCAAAAACAACACCGGCCCCAGCACGGAGCCTTGTGGCACCCCATGAGTGGTATTCAGGAGTGATGAGTTCTGTCCATTAAGTGTCATAAACTGTATACGACCTACTAAGTAGGAGTGCATAAACTCAAGACAGTTTTGAGAGAAGTTGTAATAAGCCAGTTTATCAACTAGAATATCAAAGGAGAAGCAGTCAAACGCTTTTGTCAAGTCACACATTAGACTTCCAGTACTTTCCCCATTATGATAGCCGTCCTCAACAGTGGAGATCAATTTATTTATTGCGTCAATTGTTGTGTATGATTTCCTAAAACCAAATTGTGATTTATTGAATAGATCATGTGATTCAAAATGCGTTATAATTCTTTGTTTTAATGCAATTTCTAATATTTTGCCTAGAATAGGTACAATAGTAATGGGCCTAAAATTACTGCATTCATTTAGGGAGCCTTTTTTATGTATAGGTAAGACCTTGGATTGCTTGAAAGCATCAGGAAATATATTATTTTTTAAACATAAGTTAAGAAGCTTAGTAAGTGGTATGGCTATTTCATTTCCAATACATTTCAATATTTGTGTATTTAGCCCGTATATATCCCTTGAGTGTGTATTTTTTAGGCTATAGATAATATCCCTTGTTTCGATAATCGAAAGCTCCTCAAAATCGAGGGCGGATATTGAAACGCGTGACTTATCTGAAATGTTTGTATTGTTCTCAGTATTATCCATATGAGGCAAATCGTTAATGATATCTTGAGCAATATTCACAAAAAACAAATTGAGATCATTGGCAGTTAAATCAGTTTTAACAGTATTGTGTTTCACTGTACCTCCGTTGATGACACTCCACATAGCTTTCTGTTTATTGGCAGAATTTATAATAAAGTTATTGTTGGCATTAATTTTAGCATTTTTTGAGTGCTTGTTTATATTGAAGTCGATACCTATTGAGTATGGTCTTATATTCCGGCATTATTTTTGAAATGTCATAGAGAAAGTTTAACTTATCTCTCATAGCTCTTAATTCCGCCTTAAACCACACAATTTTACTTTTACTGTTTAGACTATTATTATTCTTAATTATTTTTCTAGGAAAAGCCATGTCCATTCCTATTTGTAAAACATTGATATACTAGGGATGCACCGGGTACCCGGTAAATACCCGGTATGCCGGGTACCCGACCCTTTTCAAAGGAAACCTGGTTTCGCCGGATAACAAAACATTACCTGGCCAAGTACCGGGTACTAAACACTCATTGTTTATTATTTAATATTATTTGTAATGTCAGAAATTAATTAAAACTAGTTATCACTAATCACCGGCGATGTGTGTCAAACCTGTAAACTATCGATTTGACTAATAAAGTTAGGTTATGTCACTTTTCGCATGATACGATTCCTCGGTGAATACCCGGTACTAGGTCAATACCCGGCACCCGGTACCCAGCCTAATGATACCCGTTACATGCTGTGTAAATTTTAGGTTAAACCCGGTACTCAGCGTTTATAAAAACAACTACCCGGTGCATCCCTAGTATATACCAAGATAAATAATAATATATTGCCAGTCATGTATTTTAAGCACAGTATACACAAAGAAGCAAACAAAGAGCTCTTTGTTCTCCAGCACAACTAGATGTGGGTAGTCAGAGAAATACAAAAGATTAAAAATAATTTTAATTGGATTTCCATTTTTTGATTGAATAGATAGGTGTTTTATAAATAAACTCATTCTAGAGTTTTTTAATTTCTAATATAACAAGAATGTAGCATATCGAAACAATACAAAGACTGGAAATTAATATTTTCTTTTTTGATTTTTAATAGATGACTATTTCTGCTGCTGGAGGAATAGGCTTGTTACACAAAATATAATTTTAGCATTTTTAGAATCTTTACTTAATACAAAATACAATGTGTAAAGGATATTTTCTAATTTTTTTCTTTTACAGACAGTATTCAAAATTAAAGTTTGAATAAATCCGTTAGGCGTGCAAACGTGTGATGTCATATAACAGGCCACTACATTTAAATTAATTCCATTCATGGACGTTGCCCTTATAAATAGCTTGATAGTGAAACGAAATAGACCATAAAAATCTCTCCGTTCTCGAGAAAAAAGAATCAGCTTAGAACCAGACCAGACGTTTTCATAAAGTGATCAATTCTACATAAGAAATGGCTATTTACGATATTTTTTTGTGGTACAGATATTATTTATTTCAAAAAAACTTGAAAAATTGATTGATTATAAAAATCGTGTTTTTTACCATTTACACTGCCATATCTTCAAATATAATTGAGCTATCGATCTGATTTTTTTTTAAATTCAAGTACATAAATAAGCGCTTCAATTGGTCTTTTTGTTTCTATGGATAATTGTTTATTATTTTCGATGTTGTAATTTTACTCCCTATGCCTAGCGCTCCGCTACACGCACGGTATAAAGTGATTCACTTAACATTTGTATAACTTTTTTAGTTTTTATCTGATTAAATCAAAAGACAGAAGTCTTTAAGACTTACACTTATGAATGCGAAATCATATGCTCTCTTCAAATGCGAAGCCACTCACAACTTTGTTGAATAAAAAATTATAAGCATTTTTAAGTTATTTTTCGTATTCGTTCAACAACTTGTTCAACATATGTAAGAATGCAAAATTACTTCATAACATCAATTAAAGTTCAAAAATGACTAGTAAGAGTAAAAGATAATGTTCAATCCCTCAGTGCATATAGTTTTTAGATGCCATGTCAATGCACAGTTTTCCAAAACATAGAAAACTTCTCAATAAGTGGACAATAGCTTCAAAAATTGGAAAGCCATCTAGCAAATTATGTTAAGTAAAACAAATTCCAATTCTAGAGATCATTATTATAGGTACTTTGAAACTTAACCTAACATATTATCTATAAATGCAGATAAAAGTATAAACAACTTACTAGTGATAAAATCATCTGGTAGAAAATGTTGGCTACACCCATACATTTGCTAGGTGGTTTTCCAATTTTTTAAAGCTATCCACTTATTGCGAGGTTTTTTTGTCTTTAGGAAAACTGTCCTTTGACACAGCTTTTGAACAATATGTATTGCACTGAATAATGTTTTTTACTCTTACCAGTCATTTTAGAACATTAATTGGTATTATGAAGCAATTTTTTGAAAAACAGCTAAACAATATGAAAAATAGTTTTTCTTGCTTAACGAGTTTTATGAACAAAAAAAGGTAAATGTATGAAACTCAGCGCAAAAAATTTGCTTTAAAATGGTAATCAACCCAAATTTGGAAAAGATAAAGGTCACAAACAAGCATAAAGTATGAAACATGCAGTCTAACTCGTGCTGGTGTGGAGCATGAAATATATTCTTCTCGTTATCGCCTCCTTTCTTATCTGTGGTCAACATTGGGAACTAGATGGTGAAAGGACCATGCACCTTTTTTTTTATGTAATTTGGCTTTCACTCTCGGGAGCTGAAACTTTGCACAGTGGTAGTTTATGACATGTTGATCAAAAGTCTCCATAGGGACAACAAATTTTAATGACAGAGATATTATCCAAAGAGGTCATAATTTAACAATTTTTTCAACTAAAAATAATTTTTATTATTAAAACGGATTCTCAAATGAAAAAAATGTATTCCCCATTTTTTTGTTCAGAATAATGTATTGCACTAGTCTGAAGTGATTTTATATCAAAATTATTATTTAAAAATTCTAATTCGTTTATTTTAATTTATTATATTTTTTAATTTTTGCCGTATTGAAAAACGCCACTGAACATCCATACCCTAGCCGTAAGCACTGCACCATCTTCTGTATTTCAAGTGCTTTTCAGAACTTTTAAATTCTCTGATTATTCCAGGTTTGCGAGGTTTCTGTGGACACCCAATAAATATTAAATAACTGACTTACGTGGCACTTCAAAGAGCGTAACGACCATTCCACATAATGGATAACTATTTCTAAAGGTGTAAGTAACTGAAGACTTCTTTTTGCTTAATATTTTAGTGATCACAAGTAGGTCATTAAAGAGGAAGACTTCTCTTTGATGAACTCCGGGCCGTTCCTTCTTGTATATATCCGGAATTTCATAGAGACGGCAGTAACAAACTAACCGACGATGAGGCAAAGCCATGTTCGGCTTTTTGCCCACTATTGTTGCTTGTACTTTCATCACTTGCGTTACATGATCCGAACCTGGTTTAAACTCGTTTGCTTTAACTCTTTCATAAATTCCCAGTAGCATATCACTGTCAATATCGCCACAGTCATCGATTCCTCTTAAATTTTTTATAAAATCCTCCACTCTCATTCGGCGTTCTGGTTTAATACTTGGAGTATGCAGGTCCGTATTTAACATAATTATAGCAAAAGCAAGAACAAAAATCTAGAAAAAAAACAGAATTAAGTAACAAATTAATTTAAACAAAACTTAAAGAGTCCATACCGTATCTGGTGATCTTAATCTAGCCACAATATCCACATTACATTGACAGTATCTCTGTGAGAAAATTTCCATTAATCGCTCAATCTTCTGTGCTTCTCCTGGCATACGGAAATGTTGTTGGAATTTTCTTAAAGCTACGTCCACTTGCATGCCAGATAAATCTAATTCGCCAGCAAAACATTCCAACACAGCCATACAGAAAGGGCTCTGCAAATTTCCTAAATATTCCCCGATCATCTGCTTACTTAAACCTTTACGAGATATTAGAAATCTAGCTACACCTTGTGGTGAATTTTCTAAGAAGCCTCGACGTATCAAATATGATATACCTCTCTCTGGTTTCTTGTTAAACAAATTCAAACCTACGCGATACTGACGCTTTCTTATAGTTTCAGATATCTTATAGCTAGTTGGGGCTTGTTGATCGGCTGCTCTTTCTACTAGCGTATACGTAGAAGAACTGGCGTTGGAGATATTCCCCAAGCTGCTTTCTAAAGCAGGCTCTGCGTACTCTGACAAATGATTGCCCTTACGCTTCCACACTGGTGAACTGGTATACTCACACTGTATGCGTTCAGTAGAAATGCTGCTGTCACTGCCTGAACTTTGAACGCTCGATAATGAACCATTCTCAGTTGTTTTTGTAAGACCATTCGACTTCTGCAATCTGGGCTCGATTGATCTAGATGAAATGCTTGAAGTCCTTTTCGGTACCTCCGGTGGAACTTTTCGCATACTTATATTATTTCTAGACCTCATATATCCGTTGGACGACGTTGTTGGAGTGCTACAAGAGCTGTCGCTTGCTGTAACTTGCGTGCACATAGAATCAGATTTACTGTCAGCTGCTGAATAGTAATGTTGCAACGAAGACGAGGAAGAATAATTCTCCCAACATACTGTAGGTGTTCCAGATTGGCTACGTGGAATGGGCATGTTATCGATGTTCCTCCGTTCACGTAGAGACATCGACCTAACTGGAAGAACTCGCAAAGAGTTGCAATCGTGACCATCAAAGTTGCGAACATACTCTCCACATTGTTGTTCGGATTCTAAATTGGGCTTACATTCCTCTGTAGCTGCCGGTAGACGTCGGCTGATTCTTTTCTCAGCTTTGGCCATGGCGGTAATAGCTGCAAATTTTTTAAGTAACGTGTATCTTCTGAATGCTCGCTGAATGGTAAGCGCAGCATTACGTGCCTTGACTCCTCCATATTTGCGCTCTAAAACTTCTATTTGCTTATCCAGAATGTCTTGAGATAATTCGTACCTGTAAACACAAAATATACTTCACTTATTTGCTTATAAATACGTACATATACGAAAGATTTCTTATTTCACTGTTAGGTGCATTCCAATAGTGATTTGTGTTCGATCTTCAAGTTATGACTACTGGCTGAAGTATTTGCTAATAGTTTTGGCACTTATAGCTTTTTAATAGTGTGCATGAACAATGAGTGTTAATGTTAATAATGAGGTAGTGTTAAGGTAACAGTAACATTAAATAATCATTACAATGTTCGTAAAATGGTTATGACTAAAAGAATGTTAAATTTATTTTGATTTCAATGGGAGACAGACAAATAATAATTGAATACTCGATAATTAAAACTATAACATAAATGCCACTATTTCATTTTCTCCTCACATAATTGAGAGCAAATTGAAATGCGGCGCTAATGTTATTGATTACTTATAGACCAGTAAGTATGAAGGTTTTCAAGAGTTTCAAGTGTACTTACGTTGTTTGAACTCGGGAACGCTTGAGAACGTCGCCGTTCCGAAGTGAGCCTTTTTTATGAAGCGGTTGTGCTACTGAGACGTACCCTGAGGTGTTGGGAGATGATCGACAATAAATTGGACTAGGTGCCGGGTTGCCGTAATTTTGTGACTGTGCAAAACTAGGTGCTTGTATATAAGTTTGTTCTTGAATGTGATCCGAGGAGCCTAAAGGATTCGCTATTTGAGATCTTTCCATTTTTGGCGGAAAACTGAAAAAATAAAACACTCTCGATAAAAACCAGCACATTTTTAATATGATTTAAAGGATAAAATGCAATGTACACATGCTGAGTAGGCAAACTGTGTTGAATTTCATACACGACTTCGACGTAGACGGTGATACCTATTATTTATTATTGCAAATAATTGTTTCATTATCTGTTAATATAAATTGACAACAAAAAATTTAAAAATAACATGAAAATGTGGCAAGTATATTTCTCCATTTATTACATCTAATCAGTTCCTGAGCCGAGTAATAAAAAATAGTATCCAACAAAACAATTAACAGATTACTTACTACTGCTACCTAGTAATAAATGATTACAAGTATTAGGTACCACTAACAACAACAATTATTATACTTCATTTTTTCCGCAAAATTCAACATTTTCGCGGGAAATTTAAAATATGATGATCGAGCTTTTTGATTTCGTTCATGCGATTGAATTATATGATGTGACAAACAATATTTTATAACATAAAAATACGATATTATTTTATAGAGCGAGTTGGTATTTTGAGGACATAATAATGCTATTTTTACAATAAAACAGGTTTTCACTAAGTTTTCCATTTAGCTCTGTCCCCGTTGCTCAGAGTAGTAGTAATTAGTAGTATTATCAATATCGTAGATTATAAAATTTTCCAAAACTTTTCGTTTAATCAATTTTTTCTATGACTATTGAATAATTCATTTATTATACATACGTTTTTGAACATGTAATGGGTCTCATTACTAACGACCACGGGTATTAATTCATTACTCAATAGGCTAGGACCAATCACAAGAGTTCATATTCATTATTCAACAGACTTGAACCAATCACAAGAGATCATATTCATTATTCAACAGTTTTCATGGAGCAATCGCAAGAGACGCTTTAAAGTTCAAAAACATCACGTGTGCCATAACTCAATTCAATCTGTCATAATAAGTAAGTCAACCATTTTGCCGAAAGTCAAAAAATGCCACTTTTCGTACGCTCCTGTAGGCTCGAATTATCGATTTCGCCGGTGCGATTCATGATGTGCATCACATGCAATTCTTCCTCTTTCCATAATGACATAGTATGGCCCTTCAACTGATATATTAAAAAAGATCTGAACGTTCAAAAATTTTGTGTTTCGTCTTCCTTGCAGATTGCGAAAACGGACGCCTCAACACGGTTTTTGTCGAATAAATCGAAAAGTATCACTCGTAGCAAAAAAAATAAAAACCACCAAGATAAAGATCGTAAACCGAGAAACAATTTACTGAATATAATTTTTCGTGTAACACGAAAAATTTCAGCCGAAATTTAATTTTTTCAATTATTTTTGTAATCAGGAGGGGGGTGGTCTGATCTTCACCAAATTTAAACTGGAGGTTCCTTTAATATTGAGAATAAAAGGATACCAATTTCGTTCCTTAACTAATTGTTTAAGTGGTCAAAATAAAATTAAAACTGCAAATTTGACCCTTAAAATGTACAAAAAACCTCTTTTCGGACAAA
This sequence comes from Rutpela maculata, assembly GCA_936432065.2. Taxonomy (NCBI): domain Eukaryota; kingdom Metazoa; phylum Arthropoda; class Insecta; order Coleoptera; family Cerambycidae; genus Rutpela; species Rutpela maculata. The sequence continues at coordinate 50,920,293 of OW386294.2, forward strand.
AAAACGCGGTTCACTAATATAGATTCAGCAAATTTAGTTTTATATCCTGAGATAAACGAGTGCAAGAGAGAAAGCAAGGAAATCAGGAAAATAATGACGGATACACTGCCCCCAGCACACTCCACACTTCGTGAAATCTTATTTGTATCACTTTGTTGTGTGTCGACGCAGAGCTTTTAACCGCGAGCGCATTGTACTGGGATAATATTCGTCTTTCTTTTCTAATTTCTCTGTTTTCTTTCTTACACTCGTTGAACTCAGGATGCATGTATAAAACTAGATTTGCCGAATCTGTATATGATAGAGCTACAGAGCGCGCACGTATCGGCGTATGTTGTGCGAGTGCTACCATGTCTCGAGTTGCGCGCGCCGCGTATTAATTCCATACTCATTGCCTACTAATTTGTACTAATTCCCCACTAATTCCCTAATAATTCCTACTAGTTCCTCACTAATTCCAAACTAATTCCAAACTAATTTCCTACTAATTCCCACTAATTCCTGCCAATTCCCACTAATTCCTTACTGATTCCTGGAGCTTGTACACCAAAATTCCCCTCGCTTTCTATCAACATCAAAATTTTACATTTTTAATGTTTTTAGGCACATTTTATAAAGTGTTGTCGAATTAACATCAATTTTACTAAACTTTTGTTAAACTAATCAAACACTGTTATTTCAGCAATACGACTTGAATGAAAATAAATGAAATAAAATTTTACGTTGCAATAACATAAGTTTCATTGATTTAAACAATGGTATGTTAAGTTTTTAACAAAATATTTTGTTGGATCAACAAACATTTTTTTAACCACAAAACTTTCCTTCGAGTGTATTTTACTATTTATTCCCTAATATTTTTGCATATACTTTTCATATTCGATTAAATTTTCTTTATTTTTTCAGTTTTTCACTAAAATTTAACAAGAATTACCTCATACTTCACTTAAATTCAGTGTTGATAAATATCATGATTTTTAAAAAAATAAAAAATCGCTGATTTGTTTTAAAAAATCATCATCTCTTTGTCGGCCTTTTTAAAGATATTCCAATTGAGTTTAGTAAATGTTTATGTGTATATTAGGGTGGCCCTTATTTTTCAATATATTTTTTTTTCTTTACGACGCCCCTTATATTTGTTCTACTTGGTAAAAAAATAATTTCTACCAAATTTGAAATTTTTTGGAGCACGGAATCACGTGGCACATTACAGTTAAAATTTTTGATTTTTTATAACTAGGTAAGTACAAATTTATATCCTTCTTATTTAAACAATTGAGTAAGGTATATAGGGCGAGTGGAGTTTAGAACATATGAGTTCTGAGCTCCACCAACCCTGAAATAATAAGGGCAATAGATATTGTAGTGAGGAGATATGTAGGAGGTGCCCTTATCACCTGATATGCTCAGTTCTTTAGTTTCTTGCTCCCGTGGAAAGTAAACAAGTTCTTACTAGTCTATAAAACGAACGAGATTTTTTTCTTTGTTCCTTTAGTAATAAATCACGATCTCCGCCGATCATTGATTCAGGTCGGCCTTTTTTCTTTGGTTTAAAAGGAAAAGTTTGTCTTCTTCAATGCTAATCATCTCCAACGCATTGGCATGAGCGATATCGAATAAGTCGTCCACTTTATTAAGAAAATCTTGCTCCTTCTTTTCCTGTAGTTGATTTCGAAGTTTACAAGTTTTTTGTAGTGTTTTCCATTCTTGATACAATAATTCCAATTTCTCAATGCTACCCTGAAACTTTCTCACTGGGATTCTCGCCTTTTCCCATAATACTTCTACTTCTTTCACCGCCAAATGTGCACTAGACTAGGTTATAAAATAAAACTCTCAGAACTTCTCCATTTGATGGTAATTTGGCTCCAATAATTTGACTTTCGTCATGTTGAAGAAGATACAGCTTCTCTTTTTGTCTTGTTGCCATTTCATTTGTAGATTTTTATTTATTACTTTTACTTTATTTCACAATTTTAGCACAACGAATTCGTTTTATAGACTAGTAAGAACTTGTTTACTTTCCACGGGCGCAAGAAACTAAAGAACTGAGCATATCAGGTGATAAGGGCACCTCCTACATATCTCCTCACTACAATATCTATTGCTCCTATTATTTCAGGGTTGGGGGAGCTCAGAACTCATATGTTCTAAGCTCCACTCGCCCTATATACCTTGCTCAATTGTTTAAATAAGAAGGATAGAAATTTACGGTACTTACCTAGTTATAAAAAAAAGTAAAAAAATTTAACTGTAATGTGCCACGTGATCCCGTGCTCCAAAAAATTTCAAATTTGATAGAAATTATTTTTTTACCAAGTAGAACAAATATAAGGGGCGTCGTAAAGAAAAAAAAATATATTGGAAAATAAGGGCCACGTGTGTATATATATATATATATATATATATATATATATATATATATATATATATATATATATATATATAGATATATATATATATATATATATATATATATATAATTGTTTCTTAGGTTTTCGCGGGTGTTAAATGAAGGGTTGTTGTGCTTCCGGGTGTTTTCCCGCGTAGTTGACAGGCTCCTGCTGGGGCCACGGTTGTCTAAACGACGTTTCGGCATAATCCCATCTTCAGGTTCTCGCTGAAAGCTGCCTACTGCTGCTCCTCGTTCTTCGAACTGAACTGTTCAGTTCGAACATACAACTCCATAGGGCAATTTTATCTAACACCCAAATAGAACTATTTCCAACAAATGAAAGTTGTGAACAAAAATCGGCATTCAATAAAACGCTACAGGGACACTTTTTATTATAACACATTAACTTAAATGTAATATATCTAGGCGGCACTTATGTGTTGAGTAAAGTGGTCTTATGGAGTTGTATGGCTAATGAAAATTTGAAATGTATTGGGTCACAAATAAAAGACACGGGGGTGTCTTCACGAGAAGTGAAACACACTATACAGGGTGTATATATATATATATATATATATATATATATATATATATATATATATATATATATATATATATTTATATAAGGTATTAGTTGGCATCTCACAATGTAAAATTTTAGGTTCAGTTGGCATCCACGAGTCAGATGGCATCCGGTATTCGGATGCCATCTGACCTGCTAAAGATATTAACGCAGGGGCATCGTAGATGTCGTATTATGCCATTAAAACTTATTTTAAGTTGGAGGTCAAGTGACCCATTTTAACACCCTAGTGAATATTTTAGTTCAGCGGTTTGTTACTAGCTGCCGTGCCTGTCGCTCGAAAAATATTCATTTTGAATACCTGCTGACCACAGAAGCGGTTTAGATGGCATCTAGTCAGCTGGCAACACCGTGGAAGTAGGTTATTATATACCACATGTTGATCCAGATGTTTTAGTTTGCTCGAATATATTACTACTAGGAAAAGTAAACTTAGTGGAGACAATTCGTGTAACTGTTAAAATGAGGACGGAATTTGTACCTCTTGATTGTAAACAACTTTTGTTAAGGATGGTTCAGCAACGCTATAAGTAAAATAGTGTTCTGTAGTTTAATTAAACTACAGAAGTAAGAGAAAAGTTATTAGCAAAAATATTTTAGATACGTGATAAACTACAAAATTATGTTAATGTAAAAGAATCTTATTTAGTCTAATTCACAAGTTCAAACACGTGTTAATTCTTGAAGAAGCTTGTAAAAATATAAGTGAGGGCTCATTGGATTCGGAATGACGTCTAGAAAAATGTGCAAAAGTTATAAACAAATTAAGATTGACAAAAATGACGAGTTTCGTTTTTTGCAAATAACTCGAAAACTATTAATAATTGAGAAATTAAAAAAAGGAGGTTCTTAAAGAGGAAGAAATTTCCAATAAAAAAGTCTGGACTTCTGGAACTCTATCTCTACTATTAATAACTTTAATTTAATGTTGAAAATGGGGCTTCGCACGGCGAACGCTAAACCGTTACGATACTCTGAAACCGATCGTAAGAAGCAAAACAATTTTTTTATATTTTCAAGTATTAATATATATTTTTTTTAAATTGCGTTATTATTTAGACACTTAAAGGAACAATATCCCGTTGGAAAATGTTTTTTTACCGATTTTTCATAAAATGAGCTCGTTGTTAATTAACAATTTTTTTTTTGAGTTTACGTTTATGTTTCAAGTCGGAAAATTGTTAAACAAAAGCCACTAAAATTATTTCGCTTCGTGAGGACCTTATGTCAACTATATTTTATTTGATTATGACATTGCGATGTTTTTAATTGTTACAGTCTATTAGTTATTAATTATTTAAGCTAACAAGAAACTAAGAAATTAAATAGAGGTTGAAAATTTTTTTTTATTAATTTTAAAATTATTATTATTACTGTTTTTATATTCAAAAATACTATAAAATTATATAAACTTTAAATTTTTAGTGCTATTTGTTTAAACAAATTTTATAAAGAAATAGATAAATTACGTATTTTTGAAAAACAAATTTTTTTTAAAACATTTTTTTAATTGTTTATAATTATTTTTTTCCGTTTTTCTTCATTTAATCAAATTATTAAGAAAAAAAATATTCTTAAAATTTTTTATTTGCAATTCTCTACAAGGTGGAATTTTTGTTATTAATTAATTTGTTTATTTAATAAACAATTTCTAATTAACAATCGCCGAATGTGTTTATATTTTTTTAGATAGAAAAAAATAACCAGAACAACCGTATACATAAATATGTCAAAAAACATTTTTAATATTTAAAATTTAAAATTCTATAAGAAATATTAACATTTTTTTTTTATGTGTTTATGTATACGGTTGTTTTTTTTTAATTTTTTTTCTATCTAAAAAAATATAAACACATTCGGAGGTTGTTAATAACAAATTATTTATTAAATAAACAAATAAATTAACAACAAAAAAAAATTCCACCTTGTAGAGAATTGCAAATAATAGGTTTTAAGACTAAAATTTTTACTTAATAACTTGTTTAAATAATGAAGAAAGGAAAAAAATTATTATAAACAATTAAAAAATGTTTTCAAGAAAAAAATTTTTTTTAATTCATAATATTTTATAACAAATAAAATGGCAAAAAACGTTTTTCAAAAATAAGTAATTTATCTATTTGTTTATAAAATTTGTTTAAACAAATAACACTAAAAATTTAAAGTTTATGTAATCTTATGTTATTTTTGAATATAAAACTAGTAATAATAATTAAAATTAATAAAAAAAATGTCAACCTTTTTTTTTAAATTTTTTAGTTTTTTATTATCTTAAATAATTAATAACTAATAGACTATAACAATTAAAAATATCGCCATGTCATAATCTCGTAGAGTATAGTTGATAAAAGGTCTAAAGGAAACGTAATAATTTTAGTGGCTTTTGCTTAACAATTATCCGACTTGAAATATAAACGTAAGCACTAAAAAAATTGTTAATTAACAATAGGCTCATTTTATGAAAAATCTGGATTTTTTTTTCTTTAAATGTCTGAATAATACCATAGTTTTTTAAAATGTTTAAATTAATATTTAATACATAAAAAAATATTTTTACTTATTACGGCCGGTTTCGTAACGGCTTAGCGTTTGCCGCACGAAGCCTTATTATCAACATTAAATTAAAATTATTAATAATAGAGATAGAATACCGGGAGTTCTGACTTTTCTATTGGAAATTTCTTCCTCTTCAAGAATCTTTTTTTTTAATTTCTTAAATATTAATGGTTTTCGAGTTATTTTCAAAAAACGAAGCTCGTTATTTCTTCAATCTTAATTTGTTTATAACTTTTGCGGGTTTGAAAGTTTTGCACATTTTTCTAGACGTCATTCCGAATCCAATGTGCCCTCACTCACATTTTTACAAGCTTTATCAAGAATTAACACGTCTTTGAACTTGTGAACTAGTGTATGTTGGAGATTATTTTAATTCGTTTTGTTTAAATTTTTGGATTTTTTATTGGATTCTATTTAAGAAACGTATAGTAGGTGACCCAAGAACAACCTCTTGTAGAGAAATGCATGGTTGAAAGAGTTGTAGAGTTACTAAGACACCGTTAAAGATAAAGCTGTCGAATTAGATGGAAAAAATTATACGATAAAGTTTGATAGCTTAAATTATAATATATTTTTTACTTTACACTTGCCACTGTGCTTCAAAATTAATCAGTTTGGAGCATCTACACCTCGTGATTTTAAATGTAAGTTCATAGATATCTGTAAAACTATAATTCATCTAAACTAACAAAGTTTTTTCCAAAGTATATATTTATATAAATAAAATTAAAATTTAATTGCAGTTTACTTTTACATATTGTACATATTGCACGTAAAGTATATTTTAGTTTTAATTCGAGCTAGTTTTTTCGTTGATAGTGTTTAAGTAATTCAACAATTTTTACTTCTATTTCTCTCATGATATTAATTATTATAGGTCACTCAAACAACATGTTATAATTAGAATAATAAAGTTGATATAAAAGTCATACAATTTTGTTAATATTTCCGCGCAATTTGTATAAGTTTGAATGTAAATGACCGTGATTTTTGATTCGTTGTATCTAGCAATTCGTTAAAAAATGGGTTTCTGGAAATATCTTGAAAATTACGAATTATGTCAAAAACTGTTATTTGTACGACTTGAAACATAAGAAATTAACTTTACCTTAAATTTCAGATTAGTCCCGTTCAAAGATTGTTCGAGATATTATTTTTTTAAGGTTTTGTGTCTTTTCGTCCCTTTCTAAATGTCAAATTTTTACACGTATTTTTCGTGAATAATTTTAAAACCGAAGGGTCTGAAATTGGTTATTACAACGTTGAAAGGTAATTCAATTTAATACATTCCGGTTCTTCTACAATAAAAATTGTCAAAGTTATGGCTATTTGTTAAAAGATTACTTTTTTTATGAAAATCGAAATTGGAGTATTACTGTCAATTGAGTTGTGATAAAATAAATCATTCAAAATTTGTTGTAACTTTTGGAATAAAACCGCTGCCTAAGGAATCAATATTTCCACATCCAGATTTCCCATCCAAGTCTCTTTAAAGGAAAACATCTTGACCATATTTGCACTCTAGTATGTGGAAATAATTGGTCACAGAATTTTAATAAGAGGGCGTTGCCGAATGCTAGCCAAACCTCCAGAACTTCCGGACGCTGCCGAATACGAAGGCAAATTCTGGGCGTTTCCGTATCCATATTAAGATAGTGCCAGATCCATATCCGGGCGCGCATGAATACCAAGGTAATTTTTTGGCGCTGCCGAATCGATATTAGGATGCCGCTGAATCCATTTTTGGGCGCTGCCGAATTCCAAAGTAACTTCCAGGCGCTGCCAAATCCAAATTAGAACGCCGCCGAATCTATATTCGAGCGCTGCATAATCCATATTCGGGAACGGCTAAACACCAAGGTGACTTCCGGACCATGTCGAATACCAAGGCAATTTTCAGGCGCTGCCGAATCCATATTCGAATCTTTCCGGGCGCCGCCGAATCCACTATTAAACAATACCTCCAGGATCCATTTTGGTTGCACGATTTGACCCAAACATACTAACTACCGTACAAAGCTTTTAAAATGAAGTTAAATAAAAGATTTTAAAAATTAAGTTTCTGGAGTGTTATTAGCTTGCTTTATTGTTTTTCCCTATTTACCCTATTTAACTCACAACCCTTCACCGGAATTAGCGCAAGACATAATCTAGTACCAGATCTCGTCATGGAACATATGTGTGCCAAATTTGAAGACAGTATCTTAGACGACCGTTGCGAAGAAAACGTGCGCACAAAAAAGTTACAGACCGACACACAGACAGAATTTTTTTCTCTCTTAAATTTAAAATCTCGACGTTTTATGACATTTATTATTTCAGCAAAAAACATTTTGAAATTTTTTTTAAGATTACTGTACAGGGTGCGCCACTTAAAACTCCCCAAGCTTGCAACTTTCTTATTTTTTAAACTACGACCATGCTGGGCATATCAAATTGTAGATAATTTTAAGGCATTTAAACATGTGTACAGAGTGATTTAAAAAAAAATTAAAATAATTGTTAAGAAAGAAAACTTAATTTCCTTGAATATTTGTTTACCTCATCCTGTACATGAACTGCAGCGTTACCACATTTGGTAGATTTTTATTTCTTTTTAGTAGAATTTTAAGGATTTTTTTAAAGTTTGGTAGGTAAAATTTGCTGGTAGATTTCTGATAATAATTATCAGAAATCTGCCAGCAAATTTTACCTACCAAACTTTACAAAAATCCTTAAAATTCTATTAAAAAGAAATAAAAATCTACCAAATGTGGTAACGCTGATGAACTGCGTCAATGTTTTCTTATAAAAGTTTTAATTAGCTTCAATTTATGTTATGTTTATTACGTCATATCCGAAATTCTTTTTGGTTTTAGAGAAAGAAATTAAAAACACTCCTTCCAACTCCTGATTTTTTTAAAATAACTGAAAAAATGTAAATAATAATTTTATGCTTTATTTGTAAAAGACATATCACAAAAAATCCTCAACGTAATAAAACAGCAACAAGAAACAAAAGAAATAAATATTTTTAAAAACAAACTCTATTAAAATGTACTAAATAATAGGAATTTTTATTCTTAAAACTTTTTTTTAACATGAATTGAAGCTAATTAAAACCTTTATAAGAAAACATTAACACATTTCATGTACAAGTTGAGGTAAAAAAATATTCAAAGAAATTAAGTTTCCTATCTTAACAATTTTTTCAATTTTTTTTTAAATCACTCTGTATGCGTGTTTAAGGCTTTAAAAATGTCTACAATTTGATGTGCCCAACAAGGTCATCGCTTTAAAAATAAAAAAGTTACAAGTATGGGCAGTTTTAAGTGGCACACTCTGTACATCTTTCCACTCCACTACGTGGATGTGGAAGTAATAAATCAAATGGCATATATTTTCATTAAAAATAATGTATGTTTTTATCCGAATTTGTTATAAATAAAAACAAGAAATGAAATGTTTCATATTTCTATTGTGAAATATAGTTCATTTAGTTATCCTTAAAATAAAATCATGGAAAAAAACATTTTATATTTATTACAAAAAATGTTTTGTAAGACATACAAAGAAAAATGTTAGTGTAGTTTTGGTGAATAAGTATACCTACTAGAAGCCTCAGAATTTTTATAATATTTACACTACTATAAAGAAAACTACCTGTTGTTAAACTTGAGGCATGTTCAATTTTATTAACATTTAACATTACAAATTGTGTTTTTATAATAAGAAATGTTTCTTTTTATTTAAAATACACTTTCAGATGTATCAATAAACCCTCATGTCATAATATTTTAGCTTCATTAAATCAGTATTTATAATTACTTAATAATTTTCGCACAATTTGTATCCCAATTTGGGACATTGGATGATTTGAGTCGTAAGTTTTATTTCCACATCCAAATAGTGGATTGGAAGTATAGTAATCGTAAAAAAAAACTTCATTTTTTTTTTTGTTGAAATCGGTTTAGAATGTCATGAAATATCGAGATTTTAAATTTTAGGGCAAAAAAAAATTGTATCTATCGGTTTGTCTGTATTTTTTGTACGCACGTTTCCTGTGGGACGGTTTAAGATATTAACTTAATAGTTGTTACGTGTATGTATTATAAAAAGATCTGGAACACATTGCTATAAAATTACACAAAAAATAATCGTTTTAGAGATTCTAGCATTTTACTTAATCGCCAGAATGTATTTACAATAACGGTGTAAAAGCCGCTCGAAAAGTGGCTTATATTTGGTAATTTTTTAGTTTCGGAGTCTGTTATTCTAGTTTCGGTTAAACAGACAATAATGAGTTGTATCTGAAACTAATTGACTTGTCTTTTTGAAATGAAGGATTGCTAGTTCTGAAAGACAGTTTATTGCGTCTTATTATGAACGCTTGTGGGGTAAGGCCTCTATTGTAAGAAACCATTTCCGAAATATATTTATTTCAACCATATGTTTTGTTTTTTAAATTCATAAACATTTTCTCTACAGATATTTTAAAGGATGTCTATTTTTCAAAATAAGTAGACTTCATCGACTTACAGTCCAATTTACGTCTTTCTATTTGAAAGGGTAAAGGTGGTTTAATATTTGCTTACGAGACTGCAGTAGAAATTTTTTCGTTCTTTCTTTTCTTCACAAATTAGATATTTTTCTATTAAATATATATAAATTAATTACAATTTTAGAGATTACATGCATTTTGTGTCATGAAAAAATTTAGATACATTTTGATAGTAAAAAACTGTTGAAAACTCGGAAAATATGTACGTCACAAAAAAATTAGAACAGAGCAAAATTGTAAAGAATATACGTTTGAATTTTTCCAGATTTTTAAATTTCATAGTTTACGATATTTTCCGTTTTCGGATAAGGGCCTTTTTTTTCGGCTTTTTCCAGGAAACTTGGACAGAGTGCACTTTAGGAAAAAGTCATAAAGGAAAAAAAGTCTTGTAGTTTAATAATATATTCACTCGAATTTATGGATTTTTCTCGTCACTTTTTTTTCTACCTTCAACCCTTTTTGGAAAAATTCAACCGCTATATCTCGGAAAATATGCATTTTTCGAAAATTTTACGAGAGTAAAAAGTTGTTATTTTTCATAAAATTATCTAAAAAGACATTTTATTTTTTTAATTTACCTCAGTTTTACTAGTTAACAAATTAGCAACAAGATCATTGTTTATAATAATTGCGAGGCAATATTAGCGGCCATTTTGTTTTTGGAGTTTGATCTAGACTTCAAAACGAACAGCATCTACAAAGTTTTGTGAAAATCCATTCATTCGATAAACTATTTAGTCAAAATGCTAATTTGCCTACACTATAATGTGTTAGAACTACAAAGTACACATAACATAATCCTGGGATTATATAGACAGAGAAAATAAATTTCCTTTTAAGAGTTGATGTTCTGTTTTTGTTTCATTTTACCATTATTGTATTATTTTGGTTTGAAATACGTATGTTTACATTTTCATAAATGCTAAATATTTGTGTTGTATTCATTTTTTTAAAAGCTTTTATTTAACTTGCAATGTGTTATGTATGAATGTATGTTTGTTTGGTGAAATCTTGCAAGCTGAATTTTGACTAGTTCTTATTATACTAGAGCTTTGAAATTTTTTTTTTTTTTTATTAACTATTTAACGTCGGCCTATTTCCGCTACCAGGGCCTATCACCGACGCCAGGAGATGAGCTACCCCCAACCTGGAAATTTTGCCGAACCTCTTCCCTTAAGAAGAGTAGGGATCTTTTACTTGCCTAACATTTAATAGACAAGGGACCGCCTGCTTTACATCCCCTCCGAAGGATGGTATATCCACTACGTAATCCTCATCTGAAATTACGTAACTTCCGCGTATACACTGATATACAAGCCGCTAGAAGGTGGGACGAGAACGCTGTATTTCCCAAGATAGGTGGGTCACCCATCCAAGTACTAACCGCGCTCGACGTTGCTTCAACGGAATATCGACTGATATTCACATTGAAGTCGCCTCTACGCTCGCCCCGCTTTGAAATTTGGCACACGTGTATAAGTCCGGTGACAATGTAACATAGTATAGCCACTATCGGTCTAAATCCAATATGGCGGACGTCCCAAGATGGCGGACCGGCTTTTCAGTCACAACCCTATTGATATGGGTATCAAATGAAGGGGTTTTACGAGTAAAATACGATAGACAATGTGACGTCATTCTAAATTCAATATGGCGGACGTCCCAAGCTGGCAGATCGCCTTTTTCTTCACAACCCCCTTGATATGGAATCAAATGAAAGGGTTTGACGAGTAAAATACGATGAACTATGTAACGCCATTATAAATCCAATATGGCGGACGCCCTAGGATGGCAAATTATCTTTCTTCACGACTCCCTTGCCATTTGTATCAAATGAAAGGGTTTTGTCTGTCTGTAAAATAAGTAGACTAAAAAGTAAAAAATAAAATTATATAAAAAAATATTTTTAAGAAAAAGCCTTCATTTGAAAAAACTGTACTAAAAAGTTTAAATAATTTTTTAAAATTCATTCACATGGAAACCAAAAGCTTTGGGGGCGGTCAATTGAGCATAGTATCTATGCAATAGTGCTATATGACCGTCCGCAAAGTTTTTGGTTTCCAGGTATATGAATTTTAAAAAATTATTTTTACTTTTTAGTACAGTTTTTTCAAATAAAAGCTTTTTCTTAAAAATACTTTTTTTTATATAATTTTATTTTCAATAAAAACGTTTTCAAATAAAGCTTGTCCTGCTACTTCCTTTTTAGATTTTAAAACTTAGTCATTTGTATTTTTTTAAATTGGAATGTGGTTTAGGTTTTTGACTTTTTAAAAGTTTTTATGTGGTCTCTTTGCCGATTTTCATTTTTTTTTACGAAGTTGTTACTGGTCTATAAAATTGGGAGGTCTAGTTATATAGCAGGCAGTATGGGCGTATGAGTTTCGAATACATTTCGGACGCAGTTTATTTGTTGGAATCAGTTCTGGAGACACTACTGATTATGAGCATCTATGTTACCAGACGGTAACCCGGTCTGATATTGTTTAAAACAATTTTGTTTACAACAAAAGGAAATATTACATTTTTTCAATGAAACTATGTTTTTAAATATTTTTTTATCGATTTCCAACAAGAAATGTTCGATAATTTTTTTCATAAAGTTGATATTTTCAATGTTATGTTTTAAAAATTAAAAAATCTCCAATTTCTCGTTTCAGTAAGAGCCTTACATTTTCTAAGAAAGCATATACAGTGTGCCAGGGAGCGACGCATGCTTAAATGAGCAATTCATATGTCTTGGAAATTTACCAAAAAAAAGTAATTTCTCTCATTTATAAAGTACTTTTTCTGAAATCGATCGGCAATGTCTACATTTTCGGCGCGATTTCAGATCGAAAAATGCACAATTCCAGTATTTTAGTCCGTTGCTAAGAAGCTATCAGAAAACAGACCGGAAAAGATCCGTTGCCAAGCAACGATCAACAAAACCGTACGGGAATGTTACTTTCAGTAGTAGTAACATACAGTAAGTAACATTCCCGTGTGGTTTTTTATGTATATTTTTGACAGTAAATAAATACACGCTGACAATCAAACTTACATTTACACTTACACATGCATCAAAATTACATTTATTAGTAAGCAGTTAGATTATAATGAAGAAATGTTATTCATTAATGAAGAAATTTTATGCATTAATACAAATTCCTTAATTTATAATAATATTGATTGTGATTTCAGAAAAAATAGTATGCGTATTTCGGTGTGAAAGCACATTCCCGAACTTCGATGCATCGTCGTCCGGGAATGTACTGCTTTCACACCTAAATACACAATATACTATTTTCTGTAAGAGATAGGACAAAATTTTAGAAAGAATTATTCAGAATGAGATTTTTTTATAGAAATAGTTTTGAATTAGTCAGATTTTAGTTTGTCTTAATATTTTAAGGTTTTTCAAATTCTTTAAACAATTTTAATTTACTTAAATAATTATAATTTATTTAAGCAATTACGTTTTGTTACAAATTTGTAGCATTTCCATCTTTTTTTAGTTTCACAATTTTGTTTATTAAGAGTTTGCTAATGAAACCTGCAAATTATTTAAGCAACTTATTCCTGTTTATTGCCAACTTTCTTCAGAATAGAGCTAGAGTTGTGCAGGTTTTAAGAAATTTTGAACTTTTCATCGACTTTCTGCTCATATTTAAAATAAAGAACATTCTTGAGACTAATAAATAACAATAAATGCTAGAAATACATGATACTCTACTTTTGTCCTTATGGGGTCATTTTGAGGCCCCTCATGGGGGGTGTAATTGAAAAAATAATTATCAATTCGTATTCTTTGAACTATTGTGAAATTTAAAAAAAGTTGGAAATGTTACAAATTTATAGCAAAATATAATTTTTTGAATAAATTATAATTGTCTAATACACTTGAAAAGCATTAAAATATTAACACAATCTAGAAGGTGATTAATTAATAATAATTTGTGTAAAAGAGAACTCAAATAAATAATAATAAACGTTAAAAATACGTGATACTCCAACTTTACCCTTATAGGGTCACTTTGCAAGTGAGCAAAATTTTAACAAATTCAGTTTTATTTTTCTGAATAATATTTCTTTACAGCACCCTGTCCTATCTCGTACAGAAAATTTGATAAATTGACAAATAGCAGAACAAAATTATCTGTGAGAACTAAAAAGAAAAACTATCTACAAAATTAATTTCCAATCTTTGCAGATAGATTTTCTTTTTAGTTCATACAGATTGTTTTTTCTACTGTTTGCCAAATCCCATAAAGAATATGTTTTATAACAATTATAAGCAAATAAAAAGTAATTTACTTTTACGCGAACTTTACGTGTTTCGAAACTTAAATTGTGACATAAATTAGTATTCTCACAGGATGAGATTTCCTTATTTACTTATACGTCGACAGACTGCAGATTGTAATAATATTCTTCTAGGCAAATACGATAAAGCAGCATAGCATACATCTGACAACGCCGCCGGAAGTCAGTTAAACCTGTAATTTTTATATTTGGGTGTCATTTACGCATCGATTAAAATATTCATAAGGACACCAATTAAACCGTAAAGTAGGTAGGATGCTAACTTAGCCTCTAAATAAATTTTGTGTATATCAGTGTGTATATTAGTGGATGCCAAGTGAGAACGTTATTAGGTAGGATGCCAACGGATACCTTATATAAATATATATATATATATATATATATATACATGCATTTAGTACTCATACACCTCCGAATGTTATATGGTTAGGTGGTGTTTGCCTCCGATTTTACGCGTTCGCCTCCGATTTCGGAGGCGGAGACGTTTTGTGTTGTTTTCATCGCGAATGTCTTGATAATTAGTAAATTCATGACTCATTATTATCAATAATGATCAGCTTTATTGGTGCGCATATAAGATTATGACAAAAAGGGAAGAAATAGAGAGATAGAAGCATTTAACGACACTTTTTTTGGAGGCGGAAAATACCTATAAACATATGTAAACATACACCATAGTCCACTACATTTTTTACCAGGTGGCGCTGCTGTTTTAAACACTTGATGTATATAGGTATTAAATGCTTCCTTACAATAAAGTAGCGATATCGCCTCCTAAACTTGGCAACATAGTAAAGAGGCATACTATTCCTAAATACATCTATAGATATGGTAACTAAAATTATCGTATGTAATATCACTAGTGCTTAAAATTTTATCGAAAATTTTTTCGAAAGCGTGTTGCTTGGTAATATAAAGAGTGCAAATTGGCAGTTTATTATCTGATTAAATCCCGACCGCTTTAGCGGGAGGGATTTAATCTTTGATAATAAACTGCCAATTTGCACGAGTTATATTAACTAGGGGCGACTTAGCTTGAGAAAAAATTTTTAGATAAAATTTAAAGCACGAGTGGTATTTGAGGAGAATATTTCACGAATAAATAATTCATTAAGTACATCTTCAATATTATGTTTTCTCATTAACTGCCTTCAGACGTTTTCTTGTCACTTTTTGGAGTTTACTGACCTTCATTTTCAATTTCATCATTAATTTGATATACAGAAATATTTCCAAACCGACTCATATTGTCAAAACAGCAAATCTGAAACAAACGCAGTAGAAACAACGGAGATTCGATATATTTTAAAATAATCTAGTGACGTTTCCATGGCAACTAGTAAATAAAACGAGTTGAAACCTTAGATATTATAATATATAGACTGGCTTAACACCTTTCAGGCGTTTCTGAGGTGCAATACGACGAGGAACGATAGAGAGAGCACTACTTTAGTACCGATGTCTCGCCCAAATAAAATATACACCCATGGTTCCGAGATTGACATAGAGAGCGCCATCTAGCGCTACAAGTTATATTCCATAATAAATAAATGTTCATCGACTCCTATTTACGTATTTCATCCTTACTTTTAACTTACGAAGTTTATGAATTATGTTGAGGTTTGCTTTGTTAAGCAAAGAGAATTTTAAATACAACAAATTATAATGTTTGATGCACAGCTTTGACTTAACAAGTTACTTTTTGGTAGATTACCATATGTAAGTAATATACATTTTTAGTTTGTTCCAGAGCGAATGTGTACTTGACATTTATAATAAATGATTTGCTTACCTTTGTAACTACGTTATTGAGCTATTGAAAGCTGTGCTTGACTTTTTCCTGTATTATGAGCTATATTAAGTACAATCTTTGTGTGTAATTGTTACCTGATTGAACACTAGGAAAACTGAAATAGTTACAGATAGGCAAAAGTTACAGCCTATATATTTCAGACAAGATTCGCTTTGGAATTGAGGTGTGTTTTTGTTTGCTACTACATAATACAATATTGCAATTTACAAGGTAAGTACGTTAACAATTAATAATAAGCTAGAGAAGATATTTATAGATAAAACTTAAAAGCTCGAGTTGCCCTATTTGCCAAAAATATTTCACGACAAAAACGTCAAAAAATTTTCGCATATTTGCCGCTGCAGCGACCTAAAAAATTAGAGCGATAAATTTTGCATGTTGGTCCTGTCAAAAGCCGATCTAGCTTGAATTACCACTAATAATGACGTTTGATTGGTGCAATGTTTTGAAAAAATGGGCTCTCATTGGCTATAGCGTTAATGAGTGAAATAATCTTACTAAAAATATAAATAACTTTTATACACAGAAATAATACTTTCTAGAGATCAATGGGTTTTTAAATTTTTTCAATTTGGGAATAAAAAAACGTTTATTTTGTTCAGAAACAAATATTTTTGTACCCCTTTATAGCTTAGAGCAAATTAAAAAAGGTATTTAACAGGACACGAACATTCCTTAACGTAACTAGTTGCCCTTAATCCACTATTTGTCACTGCTGCTGGCCTTATATAGTAAAAGTAAAAAAAAAATTAGAAGACGATTTTTATTGGGGGGGGGGCTAAAAAGCAGAAAATAAAAGAATAATAATAACACAGGCCAACATTTAGTTTAAAAAAATACACAGGACTCTACCTAGGTACCCAGGGGTTTTTGGGGTCGCTGATTCCGATGCCGAGGTCGGTTAAGCTATATCACGTCAGGTTCAAGGACATCTAAAGGTCAAACTAAGAAAAGGTGGTTGAAAAAATCTGAGAAAATTTACACATAGGTTTTTGGGGTCGCTGAGTCCGAATTCGGTGTTCGATTACCCTCAAAAGGCATCCGGAGGTCATTTCAAGGTTAATTTGAGAAAAACGGAGAGGAAGCTGTTAAAAAATCTGAAAAAATTTACATATAGGGTTTTTGGGTCGCTGAGTCTGTATCCGATGCCGGTTGACCTCTATCACGTCAGTTTCAAGGTCACTTGAAGGTCAAACTAAGTAAAGGTGATTGAAAAAATCTGAAAAAATTCACGCATAGGTTTTTGGGATCGGTGAGTCCGAATCCGGTGTTCGTTTACCCTTAAAAGGCATCCGGAGATCATTTCAAGGTTAGTTTGAGAAAAACAGAGGAGAAGCTGTCAAAAAATCTGAAAAAACTTATATATAGGTTTTTTGAGTCGCTGAGTCTGCATTCGATGTCGGTTGACCTCTATCACGTCAGTTTCAAGGTCATTTGATGGTTAAATTAAGAAAAGGTGGTTGAAAGAATCTGAAAAAATTCACACATGTTTTTCGGGTCGCTGAGTCCGAATCCATTGTTCGCTTACCCTTAAAAAAAAGAGGCATCCAGAGGTCATTTCAAGGTCATTCTGAGGTCATTTCAAGCCGGCATTCGTCCGCCAGCTTTAGCTGCACATGAAGATTCTTCGGCTATCTCAGTGCAAATATATTTAACTCAATGAATCACCTACCTATTTTCTTCTGTGAAAGGATGGCCTTTAGGTATAGTTGCAGAAGCAGAGCGAACATGCAAGTAAAGAGTACCACGGGCGTTGGCTTCACTCACTTGGAGCTCAATCAGTGCTGGTTTTGCCTATAAGCTGAGTAAACGCCAGCTTAGGGCCTCGCATTTAGGGGGCCTCAGAACTCAGATTTCATACGCAGATATGCACGTTTATTTTATTAGAAGAGAAAGCTTCAACGAAAAACATACCTAGAGCTTAGGGCCTCCGGTTACCTAAAACCGGCCCTGAGCTCAATCCTGTCAGGGTCAAAGTAATTTAATGGTTTCCTGAGTCAGACAAACTGACAAGGAGGCAGACAGACTGTCAGATAGAAACATTTAGTCATTCAGTCAGACAGAATTACTGACAGAAAGGCAGGATGTCAAATAGATGGACAGAGAGAAAATGCAGGCGGATGATAAATACAGACTAACAAGCAAACAAACGGGTGTGCAGGTATAAGGGCAGACAGATAAACAGACAATAAGTAGGCAGGTGAGCATTCGTATAAATTTTTTCTAATTTTTTTCACCTCCTATTCTTACTTTAACCTTCAAATGACCTTGGACATGAGGTGATAAAGGTCAACCGACATCGGATTCGGACTCAGAGACCCCCCCAAGAGCCTAGGTGTGATTTTTTTTAGATTTTTTCAAAAAGCTTTTCTTAGGTTGACCTTCAAATGACCTTGAACCTGACGTGATAGAGCTTAACCGACCTCGGCAACGGAATCAGCGACCCCAAAACCCCTGGGTACCTAGGTAGAGTCCGGTGTATTTTTTCAAACTGAATGTTGACCAGTGTAATCTTCCACCTTCCAAAGATATTTTAAAAACCTAGATTATTCTGGAGCAAAAATGTAAATATTTCCCTCTAGCAAGAAATAAAAATGTTTTAAAAAGCATTCGAGACCAAAACTCTAGAATATATTTGTTGGTTAATCATAAATTTTGCTATACTAATTAATGATAGTTTGTTGGAGTCATCTCAAATGCTTTTCAAAAATTTTTAAACAATTCAAAAATTTTTCTCTTGCTGGAGGGAAATATTTACATTTTTGCTCCAAAATGATTAAGTTTTGAACATTTTACTTCTTTAAGTATATCATCTCTTTGAAATATTTTATATTATTTTCTGCTTTTCTGCATTCCGTTGGTTCCAAGTTTTCTCCTCGTCAAACATGAATTTGGAGAAATACTCTGTAAGAATGTTGACGTAATGCCTCGGATGTTGCTGGCAGTCTTCGTAGAATCCCGGTAGTACTAGATTGGCGGACTAACTTATTGAAGAAAATAAATCTTTGATGATTCAAAGATGTAATTTCTTTTTTCGTTGAGCTACGGTTGTTGAATATACGGACAACCTCTTCGAGATCTTTTCTTTTATTGACGCATTCCACCGTTTGCACTTTTCCTTTACCAAAGAAAGCTGAAGTGTTATCGCATCCACTGAACGTGTGGCCATACAGCTTTTTAAAACTTCCGAGGACTGCAAGTCACGAGAACTGTAATCTTTATTTTTTATTTATCTCTGAGCCTCTCTTAAGAAACGGATATCTTTATCTTCAGGTGCGAGAGCGATAATCAATGCGAGAAGATCAATATCTTGTCCGAGGATGACCACTGTATCGTTTAAGGCGGTTTGAACTATGAGTACGTCAACGTCGTCTACAGCAGTAATTGTTTTGATTCCCTCGTTTTTAAATCTCCCCACCAATTGCGAAATAAAGCGTTCCTTTTTGTGAGATTGTTTATCATTTTATTTTGCGTTTCAGTCAGTGGCGTGTTCTCATGAAAAACAATTTCCGGTGAAATGCGTTTCAAAAGACGCTGCCGTCTTTCGATGCTCTTCATACTGCAGTCAGCATATCCGTCAAACACTACAGTCACTTTTTGGCCGTAATGTTTACGAATAAAGCTGCTTCGGCCATACTACACGATGAATCAAATTGCCGCCATCAACAATGAACTGGCAATCGGAAAAATCTATTGGCCTCTCTCGTACAGCATTGAAAATATCATACAGACGATTTCTTAATTTTCCTCATTAACCCTTTCTTATTGGAGAGAAGAAGTGGAATTGAAGCAAGCTCAGAGTTGAAATATGACTCCAAATCTTCTTTTGTGTGAACAGTACAGATTATCCTCTAATATAATTGCAAAGAAAGGGAAAATACATAAACTACTTGCGACAAAACCCTCTATATATGCATCTAATAGAGAAAATTCTGCTCAATAAATTCATTCCTGAGCATTTTTCTCGTTAAAGTAACCGGTTTTAAGATATTCGGAGTCAAACTTGGAATAGGATGGATTTTTACCCCTGCGCCCCAAACTACGCCTCTGTTCGGACGCTGTTAGCGCGAAATAGGTGAGGATAAGCTACAAGGTTAATAGTACATTTTTTATGCAGAATTTAACATGACGATTTTTTTATTTCCTATACTTTTTTCTCTTTCGACGAACGGTTTACAAGATAAAAGTGAAAAACCAGCGTTAAGTCCCCGTAATATGGCCGAAGCAGCTCTATTCATAATCATTACGGACGTTTCACCCCTAAATTGTGGGGAACTATTCGGGTATCTATTTCGAACCCTATCTAGATTACGCATCCCAAATATTATTACTTTATAAATTATTTCTTCTAAAATATCTAATTTACGTGGACTAATACGTAACAATTGTGTTACAAAAAACCGCTGCACAAGGAATCACTACTTCCACATCCAGATTCTCTATCCAAGTCACTCACACAACGAAAAAACTTTGTATGTGAAAATAATTGTTTATGGAACTTTAATAATATAATATTTGAAATCCTCAACCCCAAAAATTAATAAAACGATACCCCACATCGGTAGTGGGGTGGGGGAGGTGATAGGGGGGTGATAGTGGGGGGGTGGATGAAGTAAAAAAATATTTTGAGGTTTCTGGTTCCTGTACATACATTAAATCGCAATTTTTTTTCATCCCCTTTAATAAGGAGGTGGGGGTGATAATGAGGGTGGCTAATGCCAAAAATTTTTTTGAAACCTTAGCTTCTCTTGTATATACCAAATACCAATTTCATGGACTCTTACCTGCTTGATTTACCCATTTACCCCAAATTTACCCCAATTTACCCCCAACCCTTCGGCGGAGATGAAAATATATTCTAGTTCTAGATCTCATTAAAGTACATATGTGTACCAAATTTCAAGTCAATATCTTAAACGGTTCCAGAGGAAACGTGCGCACAAAAAAAAAGTTACAGACAGACAGACCGACAGACAGACCGACAGACAGAATTTTTTTTTCGCTCAAACTTAAAATCTCGACGTTTCATGACATTTTAAGCCTATTTGGAAAATAAAAATTTTTTAAAATTTTTTTGTCGTCACTATACATCCAGTGGACGCGGAAGTAATTGAACTGATTCAGTGATGTATTTTGAAAAGCATTTTAAATAGTAATAATAATTCCCTTAAGAACATATTTTGAATTACATATATTATTCTACAATAGATATTTAGCGTGAACGGTTCATTTTAAAACAGATAATCGCACATTATCGGGTAAAACACCAATGTAATCTGATAGAGTATAACTTACACAATATGAATCATCATAATAACAAACGCACACGATTGCATAGCGCAACTAATTGCGCAAGCGCTAGAGCATTTTACACTATAGAAGTCTGGCAACCTCGAAGGAGGCAAAGTCTACCGTTATATATAACAGTTTTAAATACATTGAGTCAGAGAGGTACTATTTATATAACGAGGTGTAAACATACCAATCGTATGAACAAAAAAGTGTATGTAAAAAAAGATAAAAATCCTTTCCCCTCTCCGCGTGCCCTTGGTAAGTGAAATTTGGCGGTTATGTATATGTAAACAAAACTAATCTATTTATATTATTTCTAGTGGAGGTGCGGGCGCCACAAATTTGTAAGGAGGCGGACACGATACAAATGCACATATATATATATATATATGTATATATATATATATATATATATATATATATATATATATATATATATATATATATATATATATATATATATATATATATATAAGCTAAGAAACAATAATCTATGTATTACATCAGCTCATGAGCTATACCTGATGATGAATATTTTTTATCTTTTTTTTTCTACGAAACATAGTAGTAGTTTGAAAAGGAAAAATTGTATTTATTGAAAAGTGTGCTTTGGTGACGTTTTAGTTCTGTCAAAATATCAAACCAATGAAACTGTACGTAAATGATAGAACTAAGACGTCACCAAACCACACTTTTCAATAAATACAATTTTTCCTTTTCAAATTGGGTTTGTTTTCAAAGAATTTTTGAGAACTATTCGGAGGTTTTCTCGAAAACGGTTGGAATTATCAAGTTCTATCAAGTGTACCTTTTTTACGTAGAAATGACTCCCGCATGAGATTTTCTAGTCAAAAGTGCCACTACGTTTCGTAGAAAAAAAAAGAGAAAAAATATTCATCATCAGGTATAGCTCATGAGGCGCTCCCCGCGGGCTAGCGTGATGTAATACATAAATTATTGTTTCTTAGCTTAAAAAATGTTTCATTGCCAAATTGGGAGAAGATCGGTCAAGAGGTAATTGAGATATTGCATGAAAAAGAAAAAGAAATTGCAATTTTGACACCCTATATTTTTTCCACAGCAACAATTTACTAAAGCATGTTTCGTTATAACTTCATATTTTTGTCCAAAGAATCTACCCTTGAAGTATGGCCTATTATTAATGGTTCACCCTGTATATTCGTGAAGACACCCCCGTGTCTTTTTTATTTGTGACCCAATACATTTCAAATTTTCATTAGCCTACAACTCCATAAGACCACTTTACTCAACACATAAGTGCCGCCTAGATATAAAACGCCGGCCTACTGCTATAAAAAGAAAATCGCTATTTTCGAGAAATCATAGTAGGCTTAGAGATAGACAAAAATTTTGTTACTGAAAGTTGTTCAGAATCACTAGATATGCCCACCTGTAAAATTTTGTGAAAATCGGAATATTAAAAAAAAAAAAGATTGTATCACTTCTCGTGAAGACACCCTTGTATCTTTTTTATTTGTGGCCGAATTCATTTCAAATTTTCATCAGCTATAGAACTCCATGAGACGATTCTATCTAACACATAAACACAACTTTTTACAGCAAATGAAAGTCATACACAATTATTATTGAAATTATTTTTTATTTAATTACACGTGTATGCAAAATTTCAGCTCGATTGGATAACGGGAGGTGGGTAAATTTGATTCATTCATACATAATACATACATACAGATTTCCAAGTATTATAAAACCACTGAAAAAAAAGAAAACGATATTACATTTAAGTTAATGTGTTATAATAAAAAGTGTAACTTTTAGCGTTTTATTGAATGCCGATTTTTGTTCACAACTTTCATTTGTTGGAAATAGTTCTATTTGGGTGTTAGATAAAATTGCCCTATGGAGAGTTGTATGGCTGATAAAAATGAAATGAATTCGGTCACAAATAAAAAAAGATACTTCACGAGAAGTGAAACAATTTTTTTTTTTTTTTTTTAATATTCCGATTTTCACAAAACTTTACAGAGGAGCATATCAAGTGATTCCGAACAACTTTTATTAACAAAATTTTTGTCTATCTCTAAGCCTACTATGATTTCTTGAAAATTGCTATTTTCTTTTTATCAGTAGGCCGGCGCGCGGCGTTTTAGATCTAGGCGGCATTTATGTGTTGAATAAAGTCGTCTTATGGAGTTGTATGGCTGACAAAAATTTGAAATGAATTCGGCCACAAATAAAAAAATACAGAGGTGTCTTCACCAGAAGTGAAACACACTGTATTTTTAATGTAAATTTCGGTTGTATATGAATAATGTAGTTTGTCAATGAAAATAGTTCCTAAGTTCATTATTAGAGTATGGCATTTAACTATATACAAAATTTATGGTTGTATTCCTTAGAGCAATGGGAAAACTGAAACTATTTTGAAGATTATACCATTTATGATTTTTTAAATATTTATAATAAACCGAAAATAAACGCATATTTCCAAAAAAGGTGCAAAATTATAAAAATGAATGAGGACTCCTTTCAGAACGCCGCCTCATGATTCTAACTGTTTAAATGTAGTAAATATAAAAAATAATAAACCATCGTCTTTGCAGGTGGTTCTTGTGTCGTCGTCTCAGCACATCAGTTGTGTTGTCCATATGCTAATTACTATAATCAAATTATCGCACACATAATATGAACTTTAAACACAAAACTGCTAAATACAAAGGCAAAGTACTCAGCATTACTTTACTTCTCTAAGTTATTAAAGCTCATAAAGACTAACAAAGTTTTCTTCTGTCATGCATTTTTTTACATAAATTTAATGGACAAGTAAGAAACTCTTTACCATGACACGTTGAAGTATATTATCTTCAGTAAGTTAGAGAAAACACAATTAATATAAATTATTTCGTAAAACTTACTTAACGAGTATATGGCGGACTAAAAAGCAATTAATACGTAATTACAAAAAACACTTTTTTATATTTACTTAACCTTGGACGTAGTCAGTTGACTGACATTGACGCCCCTCGATTTAAAACTAACATTTCACTTTATATTTGAATGCTGGGGAGTTAAAAACTTGATTAGGTATATCGATTTCAAATTCTATAGAACAATAATAAATATTCTAGCGTCATGTCACTTCATATCAATCATTAAAATATCCTTTACACAGTATTTTAATTATTGGGGATGGATACCAGTAACCAAACACAATGGCAAAAAATATAATATAGAAAACTCAGATAAAAAAAACTTCGTTTTAAGTTATGAAACTACTGATTCATTTCATTATAGTTGACTACACACTTATTATGCGAGTAGTCAACTTTACTCAATTTCCAATTAAAAAAACACAAATACAATACTTTTAATTACACTCAATGTGTGGATGTGCATTTGTTGAACATCTAGCAACGAGAAATGACTCACTACTAGTCATAAATAACACAAATGATATCATAAAAAATAAATAAATCGCATCTTCCTGCGTCTGGGTATTTTTTAGGTTAGCATAATCAAATCAGTCAATACAATACGTAAAATATCTGTACTTCCGGAAAAAACGGTAATGTTATATTTTTTATTTATGGTAAAATAGCAATTATAATTGAATTACGCATTCAGTATGCCTAGGGCACTTGCGTTAAATTACTGTGTAATTAACAGGGCCCGTATCGCAATGTTAAATTCCAGAGATGGCGTTTAAATGGATATAGATGTAATATAACCCTAAAGAAACATTCTACAAACAATATAAAAAAAAAACGAAATATTAACTATAATTACTTTCAAATCCAGTGGAAGTGGGTATAGTAACAGCAAGAAAATTTTTATTGTTCAAATAAGCTTATAATAAATCAAGCAGGTAAGAGTCCATAAAATTGGTATTTAGTATACATATACAAGAGAAGCTATAAGGTCTCAAAAAATGTTTTGGCATTAGCCACCCCCATTACCACCCTCACTCCATTATTAAAGGGGGTGAAAAAAAATGTGATTTAGTACAAGAACCAAAAACCTCAAAATATTTTTTTACTTCATCCACCCCCACTACCACCCCCACCCCACTACCGATGTGGGATATCGTTTTATGGGTTTCTGGTGTAGACGATTTCAAATATTTATATTATTAAAGTTCCATAAACAATTTTTTCCATAAACAAAATTTTTTCGTTGTGAGAGAATTGGATGGAAAATCTGGATGTGGAAGTAGTGATTCCTTGGGCAGCGGTTTTTTATAACTAATTCGAATTTGGGATTGCAGCTTTTCCACAGCCAACTGTTAAAATAAGAATAACATCTTAAAATAAGCTCTTTTATTGGAAAAGGCCATGTATCTCAATAATAGTAATGCATAGATATACTTAATACAATTTGGAGTGGACCAAATACAAATAAAATGATTTCATAAAATACAGAATGAGTGGCGTTTTTAGAGAATTTGGCGAAGGCGCCATTGTAAAATTTTTAATACTTTTAGCGATTTCTTTTCAAGGCAGTTCAATTTTTTTCAAAAGGATTTTAAGTTTAGCTTTTTGAAAAGGGAAGAACCTACCATAAAGATGGTACCATTTTTAGATTGATTTGAACTTTTATTAAGTTCTAAAATTGCTATTGAAAATTGCCATAGGTAACCATCCATCAGTTGGTCTGTACGTAGATATAGTTCGGGATTTACGATCTCGAAATCGATAAGGTGGGGTCGACTAAAGGGTATACAAAAACGAAAACCAGATTCTCAAGTAAAATTTCCTACCGGATTCAAATTTCGAGTTCGCCAATCATTCGGAATTGAGAAATTGAAGGAAAAAGCTAAATGATTTTGCAAAAATTACAAAAAACATTAAAAAAATAAAAACTCTGTATATTGAACAAAAGTTGCAAAGTCCGTATAATATAACATGCGACAAACTTTTTTTATTATTAAAAGTTAATCTAGCGTACCATAGATGGCGACCACTAGACTTGTTCTGACATTTTTCAGTCTGGTATTATACTCTACACTTTTAAGTGCAGCAAACCATAGAACAATAAATGTCAGGAGAGCTGGTTGAAGCCCATTGTATAGCCGTTCATTTCTCAACATTGGCAGACGCGTTTCGCCTTCCCAGGCTCCTCAGTGCCACAAGGTAGAGAAAGAACGAAAATACAAACACTTCAACCAGTACTCCATATTTTTCCTGTGGAGTATAGCCACTAGGCACTAACGATGCCATCTATAAGATGGTAAGATTGTTTAGAAGTAAATGTTTTACATGTTAGACTATTAAAAGCCATCAACTATAACTGCGAATGCAGATTACTAACCTCTGAAACAATCCAAGTGCAGTGCCAAGATGTTAATAGTTAATCTAGCGTACCATAGATGGCGACCACTAGACTTATTATTAAAGTTAGAAGGGAAGTAAAATGGGGTTTAAGGATAGGATTTTGCAGAGTGAGAGGTAAATACACGTTTATTTTCGATTCATTATAATAGTATATTATTATATGAGCGATTATGATAGCCATTATTCACGAAGATGAAGTTTGAGCCCACGAGCCGTAGGCGAGTGGCGCAAATCATCTGAGAGAATAATGGCCATAATCGCGAATGTAATACTATGCTTTTTCTACACCTATTAAACAAATTAATTAGACTGAAATTTGATAGTATTAATCGTAATAAGTCGAAAACAAACAACATGGTACACTTGTCACTGTCACGCGAGTTCATTGTCAGCCGCAGCAGCAAGAGTTGATCGCGGTCGATTTAAAATATCATTGAATCAGCGAAACAATGATTTTTGAATTTGTATTTGTGATTGGCCGGATGCAGTGAATTATGAATCGATAATTCACTACAGTGAATTACAGGCACGATTTTTCACCAAAAAAATGCTAATAATTGTCATATAATTAAATAGGTGTAGAAAAATATTTAAAAAACCAAACAGAATAATCTTTAAAACTGTTTCAGGTACTTGCTATTGTTTTAACGGATACAACAATATATAAATTTTTTATTTTAAATTTCTATTCTATTGCAGTTTGTCAATGCAAATAGTTCCTAATTTCATTATTTGGATATGGCATTTAATTATATACAAAATTTATGATAAAAACTGTATATGGTTGTATTCCTTAGAGCAATGTATCTGAAACAATTTTAAAAATTATACCATTTATATTTTTTAAATATTTATAATAAACCGAAAATAAACGCACATTTCCCTCTTACTCTGCAAAATCCTATTCTTAAAGTTCAAATAAATCTTTTTATTTCAACATTTTTTTATGATTGTTAGCTTTTCCACACTAAAGCTGGTAATAGAGCGTACGCTGTAACACTGGTATTAATGTAGTTATTGAGGCTACTACAGGTAGTCACAAATATTTTTCTCAGGTTTTTATCAACTTATTTTAAAAAATTGAGGAGATACTCTGAGTTACTCTACGTAGCCGAATATTCGGTATTCAGTATTTTCGAAAAATACTATTCGTGACATCATTAATCCATTTAAAAAAAATAACTTTTATGGTGCCGCACTTATATGGAATACACTGTATATTTGAAACTAATTTTAAAATGTGGGTCTTTTTGGTCCTCTACAACTTTTGTATCAAAATATTTTCTGCACATTCTGTAACAAGGGAGTTATAGAAACTTTGCCACACTCTCGCGCCACCCTGTATATCAGTTTTCCACGAAATTTTCAAAAAAATGTTTTTCTTGTTACGATACGAGTAGTACATTCTGAGTTATTTACAGAAATTAAAAAAAAACAATAATTTAAGTAAGGACCTATGATGTCTCTGCACATTGAAATTTATCATCATGGACTTATCTACCTTCCAGTATATAATTAAGGCAAGACATAAGCGTCGAGCGTATTATCAAACACAAATGGATATTCGTTGGTACGCTGGTGGATCTAAATTACTGATATTATCTAAGTATAATAAAAATGTACTTTGTTTCCAAGTTTAAATAAACAGACTTGCTTTTTCTAGAATATCTATTTTTAAAACTCACCCTCCCACTAAAAATCCAGATATGCAAATAATCATTTTTAGCGAAAACCGTACACGGGCACACACGTAAACAGAGATCACGAAATCACCGCGCGAATATGTAACAGTCAAAAATCTGAACTTATTCCCAAGGAAGCAGCTGGCGAACTAAAACCAATCGAAAGGAAGAAGGACCAAAACCTAGATGGTAAAATGGTCCGACACTAAATCACAGGTACCAAAGGCCACGAAAGAAAGAGAAAGAAGAAGAAACAAACGATAAATAAGGTACAGCAATAGCAGCTGTTCAATTTGACAAGCATCAAGCATCTTGTGAGTTTACCTCGATGCCTTCAGGTGTTTTTAAGATTTATACTTTATCTATATCACGAATTCTTATGAATTTTATAGCAACTCTTCGACTAAACCAACAATAATAATTCATATTTTTCTAAGAATATACAGTGTGTCCCGTCTCAAGTTGACACACCTTGGTATTTACTTTTGTGATTATTTTAAGGTGTTTCAATGAATATAATACCGTGTGTGTAGTCACGGGCTAGGCATGGGGAGAAGAATTACAACATCGCGCGTGCCAGCTGGCTGCAATGAAATAACAGAGCTGGAATGCTCCACCAACGGACGAATTTACGGCTGCCGGTGTTGTCAAATCTCTCGCGCTACGTGAATGTACATGCCTAATGGGAAATTACACGCACGGTATATACATTAAATAAAACAACAATTACACAAGTACACAAAATAAAAAAAGTGGTCTTTTTCTGGTACTCCATTGGGTAACCCATATGTATTTCGACGTGCTGAACACGAATCGGGTATCCGTTCAGCTCCACTGGCCACCATTTTTTTTTGTAAATCGCGAGAATAACCTAAAACAACTCATAATTTAGGTTATTTTCGCGATTTACTAAAAATTGGTGGGTAAAGGAGCCAAACGGATACCTGATTCGTATTCAGGGTTGCTCAATGGGGTCCCAGAAAAAGACCTTTTTTGTGTGAGTGTCTGTGTAATATATGATTATCACCGGATCCTCCGCCATTTTATTGAAAATCGCGTATGCAAATATATTACATAGGTACACACAAAAAAAGTGAAAAGTGGTCTGTTTCTAGGACTCCATTGGGTAACCCCTATGTATTTAGACATGCTGAATACGAATCAGGTATCCGTTTAGCTCCGTTATCCACCAATTTTTAGAAAATCGCGAAAATAACCTAAAAGAGTTTTTTAGGTTATTTTCGCGATTTACAAAAAAATGGTGGCCAATGAAGCTGAAGGTATACCTGATTCGTGTTCAGCACGTCGAAGTACATATGGGTTACTCACTGGATTACCAGAAAAAGACCACTTTTTTTATTTTGTGTGCCTGTGGTATTAATTTAGAAGTGTTTTTTAAACAGTATAATGGCAGAAAACGATTTTGTGAAAGCACCAAGTGACAATTTACCCAATGTTGATTCGTTTTTGCTGATGTAGTTCATCCGCTCAAATGACTGCTTTAATGTCGAAGAAATTCGAGGAGTTAAGTTATTTCATTACAGATGTAAAATCAGAAGTTAGACACATTTACGACCGAATAAATATTACAAAAGCTTTACTTTATCACGACATTCACGGCTCCGTCAAACGTAAATAAATGACATGACGTCATGACTGGCATGTTGTAACGGTTTGTTGTCGGGTAGCTGGTTCGGAGATTAATCAGGGTCCAGATTAGTTAATAAGACAGCCCAATAAAGATATAAACAATTTATTTACTTCTTCAAACAGGCAGTGTTACATAACATATAGGTACAGGTTATATGTCCGTATCTTTTACGGTTCTTAAGACAACATTTTCTATTATCTGAGAGATAGAGAGTGTAACGGTTGCGTCGGGACGTCTCTGGCTTTGGCGGCGAAACGGCGCCGGGGAATGACTAACGACTCGAGGGGTCCCAGTTCAACACGCTGTAGGATTCCCAGGGTCAGATTGCATTCGTTCCGTCGTGTTTGCGTCGGGAGATGCACAAAACTGCAATATGTCCAGCTCAGCACGCTGTAGACAGATTGGCAGAATTATCCACTCTGAATTATGTTGATTTGCGGCCGGGCTTTTATATCCGAGAATCCTCGCTTACTGGTGACGTAGTACTGCGTATAGTTTAGTGTCGTGTGCAAATCCGCGCCTCTAAACGGGAGCTGGTAGATTTGCGGGCCGTGTGCACATTGGTGTCGTGTGTAAATCCGGAATCTTAGTAATGGAGCAGGAATTTAAAGAATGCTTCATTACAATGTCAACCGTCAAAATTAAATAGTGACGTCACATCCATCCCGCGCGGGTAAAATTTCACTCTTTCAAATTCAATTTTATGCCAAATTCAACATATTTCAATGAAATTAATAATCAAAATGGCTGTTTTAATAAAAATAGAATTTTATTTTATTGATATTGCCTGTCCCCTATTGAAAATATATTGAAAACCATGAAAAGATGCGTCCTGAAGAGTTTCATATCAGCGAAAAATTTGAAAACGAGCTGTCGAGTAATAACCGAAATATCAAGGTGTGTCCACTTGAGACTGGACACACTGTACCTATATATAAGTGGTATATTTATTTTCTGTAACCAATATTCCTAGGTCAATATAAAATACGATAACAGAATAAATTACATGCTTATCTCTGTTAGTATCACATGAGTGGCAAGCGAGTTATATGGAAACTAGCCACGTGTTTATCACTTTTTACAATTATTGCGTGGGATACAACCGCAAGATTACTGTTTATTTGCTCGTTAATCATCGATGGCTTCAAAGTATATTTAGAAAAATCAATTCCTATACATCCAATGAAATATTTCACAGTTCCAGATATCAGTTGCCATCAGAATATTTTTTACTGTTTTATTGGTTACATAATTCAATATTAAATTATGTAAACTCATGGATAAAATTATCGCATCACCTAAAAGTTGCCATGATTTTGAAGTTATTGATTTATTTCTAAACCGATTTCAATTTTTTTTTGTTTTCTTTTGTGGGTTAACTCTTCAGGAATGGAAAATTATTGTGATTTTAATAGCAAAGATAAAAAAAGTTTACCAAAAACTTTTATATACAGTGTGTCCCAGGATAGATGTAACAAGAGGTGTAATGGACCAAAAATTTTGGAATGGTATTTGGGGATTGAGTCCTGCTTGTTGTAAAAGTAAAGTATACCAAAAATGACTTGATTTGGTGTTCGACAGGGTGTTTTATAAGCAAAGTTGTAAAAATCACCACTAATAAAGTACCTTTATTTTTCAAAATATGAAAAAATTCCACTAAGAAAAGTTATTTAGAATGCAATTTTATACCTCTATACCAAATTTCAGGAATATAAAATTATTTTTTTGAAACTTCCCATTTTTTCAATAAATTAGTATTTTATTTTGAACCATTCAATTAAAACTGCATAGAAATTATTTTTTGTGAATTAATATTTAAAGTTATGTAGAAGCTAAAAGTAGGCTATGAGAAAAGCAGTGGATACACATTTATCATTTATTATTGACATATCATCTGTCAAACGTAGTCAGTCCTTAATTTCTGTTTCAAATTAACGAACCAAGCATAAAAAATTAAGTGAAAATGGTACTCACAGTGCGTGAAAAAATTTATATTGTGCAATGCTACGGAATTGGCGGTGAAAACTCGCTAAGAGAAGTGGTAGCCAATTTAATTTGAAATTTCCAAACACTGCTTTGTCACGTACTCAGGCTATGAGAATAATTAAAAAGTTTCTGGCTACTGGTAGTGTTCTTAACATGAAAAGAAAAATAAAAGCATATGATGAAGACAATGTTGAGGCTCTAGGATGCCACTATTATTAATATTAGCCAGTCTGAACTCCAAAGAATTTACAAGGCAAAGAAAATTAGCGCATATAAAGCAAATTATAAACATACGCTAGAAGAGGGAGATAACGGCCGTAGGTTGGATTTTTGTTTGACCATTGGAGAAAAAATCATGGAAGAGAGATTTATTCATCATTTCATAATTTTCTCAGATGAATCCACATTCACAACCAATGGTGTTGTTTCATCTCAGAATTATCGGTTTTGGGCTTCTGAAAATCCGAATTTTAGAATTCATTGTAGAAGACAATATTATAAAAAAGTGAATGTGTGGTGTGCCTTTTCTTATCGCGTTGGAGTTATTGGACCTTATTTCATTGAGGGAAGGTTAAACCAGCACACTTATTTACAGCTTCTTGAAAGATTTTCTGAAGAACATTTAAATATTTTAAGAGATATGCCTTTAGTTCATTTTCAACATGATGGTTGTCCTGGCCACTCCACAGAAACGGTTAATCGGTGGTTGAATTTAAATTTTGGAGAAAATTGGATTGCCAGGAATGGACCGATCAAGTGGCCGGCGAGATTTCTTTTTATGGGGTCGCCTCAAGCAGTTGGTTTACGCTGAACCACTTCCTAACGATGTAGCAGTATTGTAGCAGAGAATTACAAATGCCGTAAACTCCATACCGTTAGATCATATTCGAAACAGTTTGAAGGATTTCAGGCGAAGGATCGAAATGTGTGTGGATGTGGGTGGTAGCTACGTCGAATAATAAAAAAATTGTAAACATTGTTTTGTATTGGTTAATAATTAATTTGTTTGTGAATCTGTTATGTTTTTGATATTTATTACTTGTTATAATTTTTAAACCTCATTAATCTTCTGTTAGTAATTGTTTCTTGTTTTACAATTAGTTCGATTCTTACATCTCGTATATTCAATTTTTTATTTACCAATAGCCTACTTTTTGAGATGATTAACATTTGCTCCTACACAACTTTAAATATGAATTCAACTGTTAATTCGCAAAAAATGGGAAGTTTCAAAAAAATAATTTTATATTCCTGAAATTTGGTATGGAAGTATAAAATTGCATTCTAAATAACTTAGTGGAATTTTTTCATATTTTGAAAAATAAAGGTACTTTATTAGTGGTGATTTTTACAACTTTGCTTATAAAACACCCTGTAGAACACCAAATCAAGTCATTTTTGGTATACTTTACTTGTACAATAAGCAGGACTTAATCCCCAAATACCATTCCAAAATTTCAAAATTTTTGGTCCATTACACCTCTTGTTACATCTATCCTGGGACACACACACACACACACACACACACACACACACACACACACACACACACACACACACACACACACACACACACACACACACACACACACACACACACACACACACACACACACACACACACACACACACACGCACACGCACACGCACACACGCACACACGCACACACGCACACACGCACACACGCACACACGCACACACGCACACACGCACACACGCACACACGCACACACGCACACATGCACACACGCCCACACGCGCACACGCGCACACGCGCACACGCGCACACGCGCGCGCGCGCGCTCGCACACACACACACACACACACACACACATATATATATGTTATATAAAATTATACGCCATATCATCAAGATATAAAGCGACATTACAGATAGCATCATATTACAGTATTAGATAACAGCTTCCTTTGAGAATTGCTTATGTAGATATTAAGTTTCATTTTAACTTCTCACAATATTATGCTGATTAGCTAGCTTGCATTTCCTTTGTTCAACTTTGGCTGACACATCATTTGAAAACTTATAAATAAGACTAACGAGCATTTGTACCTTCAGTTATCATACTCACTTCATATTAAATGTATCATACATAAATTGTATCTTTTATTCAGGAATCAACGTTGATTCCTCATGTAACTAAATAAAAAGTTTTTAAAAAGTCAATCACGCAAACAGTGATCTAACAAATGGCGCAGTCGTACGGATCTAACTAACATCGCGTGTTCGGGAGCCTAACTAGTGGTAAACGTATCCAGCGGAACAAGGAGTCCATCTGCAAAAGGTGCCTAACCATTGGAAAAGAACCATTAGAACAAGAAGAACTTCTTAGCCGTGGTGGTGGATCCCAATCCTTTAATTAGAAGAACCTACTAACCAGATGAAGAAAATATTCACGTAAGTGAAGTTAAGTTTATTTATTTTCGTATTATACTGCTAATACGAAACATTGTGTATTATACAGCTAATATACAATCCATTTACGCACGCAACGTAACAAGCTAATTTAATTTAAGTTCGTATCATACTGCTGATACGCAACCAATTTCTTTTTGTAATCCAAATAATCTCTAAATAAAAAGCAAAATGCCAGATAGAGCTCAACCGGAGACAGCTCAACCAACAGCACCGGCATCAGCCGAACAACAATAACAACAACAACAACAACAACAACAACAACTACAACTACAACAACAACAACCAGAGCAAATTGAGCCTTACAAGTTCTCTGAGATATTCTCTTTTATACCTGAATTTGATGACAATGCCATAAATTTACAAACATTCCTCAACTCCTGTCATTGCGCCCAAAGCATGGCAATTGGAGATCAAAAAATTCTTTTGACCGTCCACATAAAAAATAAATTGAAAGGCAAAGCTGCCGAATTAATAAATTCTCGTAACCCTGGCACCTGGCCAGAAATCAAAGCACTATTGGAAACTCATTTTGGGGACTCCAGAGATCTAACGGCCCTGATTCAGGACCTGCAGCGCATTCACCAATTGCCAGGCGAATCCGCATTAACATTTGTATCGCGTCTACAAACGCACAACGCGAATATGCACGCCGCAGTGCAAAAACAAAATCTCACGGGAACGCAAAGAATTGCACAATCAGATCTTATAGAAACCATGACGCTTAATAATTTGTTAACGGGCTTAGAACCAAACTTAGGCCGCATCATACGTGCCAGTAACCCTCCAACCATACTAAAAGCTGTTAGCAGAATTCGGAGAGAACTGCAACTCTCCTATTTTGAACAACAGAAATTTCCGAAAAATAGTCCGGTCAAAAATCCCAATTTACAACCCAAACGACCAACCTCTAATTTTCAACAGAAATTCTGCTCATTTTGTAAAAGAAATGGACACGTCATAAACGAATGTCGTACAAGGCAACAGCAACAGTCTATGCCATCGACATCAAACTTCCAGAGACCAAATTATCAAGGAAACCCAAATTTTCAAAATTTTTCTCAAACCAATCAATTTAATCAGAGGACATTCCCTCAACCTAATCAATCTAGTCAACCACAACAGAACAGGCCCTCAGCCATAAGACCGAACCCGAATTTCAATCAGCAAAAACCCTCTGCTATTCAACCAAACCCAAACTTCAACCGTTTTAATCAACAAAAAACGCATCATCTAAATTACGAACCTTATGAAAACCAATGCGATTTTAATCAATACAGTGACTATTCTTCTGATTACCAAACTGCAGAGGATACTTACGAACGTTATAACTTTGAAACTAACCAAAATTTCCAAGAGAATTATACAGCTAATTCTCAATACGAACAGTACGAGGATTATACTGCTAATCCTCAGAATTTTCGTTTAGACCCGGAGTACCCCACGGATACTCCAACACAACAAACAGACCAATTCGAACTAATTACGGAACTAGAAACTCAAATACAAACTATGAATCTCAACGACAGTTTCGACCCGTCCCTGAACTTCCCAGAACAGAAGTTCTTTTAAATACACCCCCGCATACCTTACTAACTGTAAACTCAAAAAATCTCTATTATATGAAAGACGCAACTGGTAAATTTAAAATCTTAATTGACACAGGTGCAGGCATATCAATTTTTAAACCTAAAACAGCTGAAAATTATAGACGTAGATCTCCTGAAAATGTAATTATACAGGGTATTACCGATCAAAAAATGTATATCAACGAATCTGTTCTCATCCCCTTTTCAGATGAGTCACACAAAGTTTATATCTATAATCTAGATATAGATTTTGATGGATTATTAGGCGCAGACTTTTTAGAACATTACGAATGCCAAGTAGACTTTAAAAATAAACAACTAGTCACAAATTTTAAAACCGTACCACTATTTAAAGTCACGGAAGAAACTACAGTAAATTTACCTGTACAACCAACTAGTAACTCTAACATCAAAAACCAAAATCTAAATTTAGGCAACATCAAAAATTTAATTTCTATCGAACCTCGCATGGAAAAAATCTGTAAACTAAAATGTAACCTGCGAAATACCGAGGCTATACTGTTAGCCCAGGAAAACGAGAAAGTACGCTTACCAAATGCCATTGTCAAAATCGATCACAATGGAGAATTTTTAACTTCAATAATAAACGCAAACGCCATCCCAAAAACCATAAACTTCTCAAATCTTAACCTGGAACCAGTACAAAAATTCAAATCAATTTTTAATTTAAATACTCAAAATTCTGACCAACACTTACAGACAGACAGATCCTTTGAAATCAGGAACGAATTGCGCTTGGATCATCTAAACGAAGAAGAGGCCGAAATAGTAACGCAGCTTTGTTTAAACTTTCAAGATATATTCTATTTAGAAGGAGACAATTTGACTTACCAACGAAATCAAACACCCTATTGACACCGACAATTCCCGACCGATATTTACGAAATCGTATCGCTATCCTCAGGTCCATAAAGAAGAAGTTAAGTCCCAAGTATCGAAAATGTTAAGTCAAGGTATTATTCAACCCTCAATCTCACCTTGGTCCTCTCCTGTCTGGGTAGTTCCCAAAAAACTGGACGCTTCTGGTAAACAGAAATGGCGCGTTGTAGTCGACTACCGCAAACTCAACGAGGTTACAATCGGTGACAAATATCCTCTGCCCAACATTTCCGATCTTTTAGACCAACTTGACAAATGCCAATATTTCACAACCTTAGACTTGGCTTCTGGTTTTCACCAAATTGAAATTAATCCCGCAGATATTCAAAAGACTGCTTTCACAGTTGAGAACGGTCATTATGAATTCGTGCGAATGCCATTTGGACTCAAAAACGCTCCATCAACTTTTCAAAGAGTTATGGATAACATCCTGTTAGGTATTCAAAATGAACGATGTCTCGTCTACATGGACGATATTATTATTTACTCCCCTACAATTCACGAACACATTTCCCGTCTAACTGAAGTCTTTAAACGCCTTCAAAAGGCCAACCTCAAAATTCAACCAGACAAATGCGAGTTTCTCCGCAAGGAAGTCGCTTATTTAGGACACCTAATTACAAAAGACGGCGTAAAACCAAACCCTTCGAAGGTTGACGCTATTTTAAATTTTCCCCAACCGAAAAATCCAAAAGAAATTAAATCATTTCTAGGCTTAGCCGGATATTATAGGCGCTTTATTCCTAATTTCTCCAAGATAACCAAGCCCTTGACAAAACTACTACAAAAAGACGTACCATTTCTCTTCAACAATGATTGTTTAAATTCTTTTCAAAATTTGAAACAAACATTAACGACAACTCCGATATTAATCTACCCCAACTTTGATGAACCTTTCATTCTAACCACTGATGCGAGCGCATTTGCCGTCGGCTCGGTGCTGAGCCAGGGGCCTATTGGCAAAGATTTACCCATTGCCTATGCTTCTAGAACCTTGTGCAGTGCAGAAACTAAATATTCAACGATTGAACGCGAGCTTTTATCGATAGTATGGAGTGTAAAGCACTTTAGACCATATCTGTATGGTAGAAAGTTCAAGCTTGTCACCGACCACAGACCACTCACCTGGCTATTCTCTATAAAAGATCCAGGAAGTAGACTTGCCCGTTGGCGACTCAAATTAGAAGAGTACGATTACGAAATAATTTATAAACCCGGCAAAATCAATAAGAACGCGGACGCACTTTCCAGAATCAAAATTAATCATTTTTCCGAATGTTCCAAATTCTATTCAAAGGTTCTAGCCATGAATGACGAAGAGTCAGACGACGACGAAAACCCAGACGATAATAACGAAATCACTAACGAACAAATTTCTCAAGAATTTGAAACTTTCGCCAACTTATATAAAACAACATCTTTAATAGACTATTCAAAAATCAAAGCATCAAACAAACAACTCTTATACCGAGAACACAAAGATATTATAACTTTCTTCCAACAAAATAACTTACAAGACCTACATCACAAAATTATCGAGGACATATTTGAAGAAAACCCCGAATTTCATAACGATAAAATCAATATTGTATCGAGCAAAACAGTCAGACATAGGAGATATTTTATCATCCCTCTACCTTTTAATATCGAATCTGTAATTGAACATCTATTTTTGGTATTATTTAAAAATCAAGATGTCCTAGATCTCTCTAAGACATACTTTGTCGAAAATAATTTAGACCTTCCCATACTTGAAATCCTATCATTCATTTTTGCGGAAAAAGACTTAAAAGTAGTAATTTGTCAAGATATCGTCAGAACTGCCGACGAAGATGAAATTCCAATTATATTGGAGCAAAATCATTTTGGTAAAAATAATCTACATCGCGGAATAAATGAAACGATTAGAAGAATTAGAGAAAAATACACTTGGCAAGGTCTAACTAAAGACGTTGAAAATTTTATAAAAAATTGCGAAACTTGCCAAAAGACTAAAGTATGCCGGAAAAACCTTAATAACCCTCTAGTAGTCACAGAAACCCCAAGAACACCATTCGAAAGAATTAACATCGATTTGTTCGAATTCCCAACTCGAAATTACGCGTTAACTATTCGCGATGAGTTAACTAAATTCACACAAGCCTATGCAGTCCCGGACAAATCCGCAAAATCCGTCGTAAATACCTTGTTGTTATACTTTCAACATTACGGTACCCCGCTAAGAATCCATTGCGATTACGGTGGCGAATTTGACAACCGCTTGCTCAAAGATCTCTGCACCCTCTACTACATAAAATTGACTTATTCAAGCGTAGGACATCCCCAATCGAACGGATCCATAGAAAGATTTCATGCTACTCTAGCTGAAATGATAAGAATTCATAAAACTGAAAATCCGAACGAACATCCTTTCACAATCTTACCATATGCAGTAATATGCTATAACAATTCAGTAAATAAAACACACGGTTTCACCCCATACGAACTTGTATTTGGACATACGTCCAACAGACCACCTGAAACTTTGTATAACCAAAAAGAGTTAATAACCAAATACGTTAGGGATTTAAACAACAGAATATCCCACTACTATAAAATAGCCCGTAGTCGAACGCAAGCTCAAAAGGAGAAAGTGAAAGTT
The DNA here is from genome assembly GCA_936432065.2 of Rutpela maculata. Classification (NCBI taxonomy): domain Eukaryota; kingdom Metazoa; phylum Arthropoda; class Insecta; order Coleoptera; family Cerambycidae; genus Rutpela; species Rutpela maculata. The sequence goes on from OW386294.2 coordinate 50,959,973, forward strand.
CGCTTTGATAGAAATGTTCCCCAAAAACGACCCGAATACAAAATAGGTGACTTAGTTTACGTAAAAGAATCACAAATCAAAAACAAATTGCAAAACAAATTTAACGGTCCCTTTAAAATAAAAGAAATTTTCCAAAATTCTGCTACCTTATTAAATCTCGAAACGAAACGAGAAACTAAAGTAAATTTTGATAGAATGAAACCATATACTGAAAATTAAATTTATTTTCAGGTTTCTCCTGCTGTTCGGATCAGCACTCTGTCAATACAAAATTACCCCGATCAATAATACTGTTGGTGTATACTACCACCAAGACACGGACATCGTGGTGACAAATGACAAATGGACTCTGCTAGTGCATAAAAACATTTCATCCATCAAAATAGCTTTTGACAAAAATCAAAATATCTTAGACAGAATCTTGTACACTCTCAATAATGGTGATCACAAGTCAATTATTTTTACGAGTGAAATTAAAACAGACTTTAACCTTTTAACACAAATATCCAACTCTATAAAAACGAAATTTGACGAGATCTTTTCAGACACAAAAAGATATAAACGAGGAATACTTAACGGTATCGGTACAATATTCAAATCCATAACTGGAAACCTAGATGCTGAAGATGGCCAGTACTATACTAATTGTATAAATAAACTAAATAACGACGAACACCAATTGGAAAACTTAATCAAAAATCAAATTTCAGTTACAACTTCTGTTATTAAAAACTTCAACTCGACTATACAAAAATTACAAATTGACGAGGAAACGTTTAACAAAGATCTCGAAGAAATCGAACGCACAATTCAAACCATGACTCAAGCTATTGAGGCCGCTCATATAAAACTAAAATTCTTATACATTTCCGAACAACTAATGGCGAGCTATTTGTATATCGAAGATAATTTAAACGACATTTTAAATTCAATAACATTTGCCAGACTAGGAATCATTCACACGTCAATCATAACCCCTAATCACTTAGTGACAGCACTACAAGAAGTTTCACAGAGCTTACGAAGGAACAATTTGCCTCTCCCCATTAAATTATCGGCAGTTGCTAAGTATTTGGATATTATTGAATTACAAGCGTTTCAAATGGATTCTAACTTAGTATTTGTTTTAACAATACCACTTGTTGAACCCCAAAATTATAACACCTATCGCCTATACCCTATCCCGATACTTGATAACAGAACTGGTCTACATCACATTTTATCTATCTCACAAAAGTTTATCGCGAGAGACGATGATTCTTTAATGTACATACCTATACAAAATTTGAAAGAATGCAAACCTCTCTATTTTGGAACCAAACTATGATCAAACCTATACGCTTATCCCATCGATCAAAATGCCATATGCGAAGCCAGAATCCTCAAACCACTAGTTAGACTCCCAGAAAACTGCCAGACCTCCTTCATCATCAGTCAAGGGTACAATGTCCAAGAACTTGAAGACAACTCATGGCTAATAATTAATTCCGAACCACTTCACATTACCATCAACTGTCCAAAGAGAGAATCCACAACAGAGCTAATCAACAAAAATTCCATCATCAAACTACAACCAGGATGTTACGCCTATGCAGGCATCACCCGAATACAAGCCAGTGCTAAAGACTTTTCCGAAATTAAGGACAATTCACATCCTATCCAAATTCCTTTTGAATGCTGTAATCACATGCCCGACAAAATCAAAATTCCAAAATTAAAACCTCTCAAATTAAACAATCTCGACGTAGAAGACCTAGATATTGCTAAAAACAAATTGGACCAATATTCCAAAGACCTGGATGACCTCATAAACGAACCTTTTGTGACCAAACACATATCTTGGTTCACATATTTCATAATCACTCTCATCATTCTATTAGTTCTACTTTACATAACCTGTAAATGCAGAAGAAGAAGATGTGGAGCATTGCGAATCCAACCCTCCTTCACCTCCTTCAGAGCGAAGCAGAGTTTTTACCAAATTTCCTAGACTGATCCCTCCAAGAAAGCGACCCGGTATTAAACCTCAAGAAGAAGAGGACATCGAGTTAACATAGACTTTCATATGTGGAGTTTTACCCTTGTCTATTAATTTAGACCATTGTATTTTATTCATATTACATTTATGTAATGTACTACTCGCTTATTATTATTATCATCTACCAATTTTAACTTTTATGTATTTTATTATTTTGCTTTGTATTCATTCAACATTGTTTCAATTTATTTTGCATTATATTCATTTAACGTTTTTAACAATTTTCAAAAGTTGCTGCATAACATCAACTTTTTTATTAAGGGGGAAGTTGTTATATAAAATTATACGCCATATCATCAAGATATAAAGCGACATTACAGATAGCATCATATTACAAACAGCTTCCTTTGAGAATTGCTTATGTAGATATTAAGTTTCATTTTAACTTCTCACAATATTATGCTGATTAGCTAGCTTGCATTTCCTTTGTTCAACTTTGGCTGACACATCATTTGAAAACTTATAAATAAGACTAACGAGCATTTGTACCTTGCGTGATTGACTTTTTAAAAACTTTTTATTTATATTTTTTATTTATATATATATATATATATATATATATATATATATATATATATATATATATATATATATATATATATATATATATATATATATATATATATATATATATATATATACATATGTTAGATCACTGTTTGCGTGATTGACTTTTTAAAAACTTTTTATTTAGTTACATGAGGAATCAACGTTGATTCCTGAATAAAAGATACAATTTATGTATGATACATTTAATATGAAGTGAGTATGATAACTGAAGGTACAAATGCTCGTTAGTCTTATTTATAAGTTTTCAAATGATGTGTCAGCCAAAGTTGAACAAAGGAAATGCAAGCTAGCTAATCAGCATGATATTGTGAGAAGTTAAAATGAAACTTAATATCTACATAAGCAATTCTCAAAGGAAGCTGTTATCTAATACTGTAATATGATGCTATCTGTAATGTCGCTTTATATCTTGATGATATGGCGTATAATTTTATATAACAACTTCCCCCTTAATAAAAAAGTTGATGTTATGCAGCAACTTTTGAAAATTGTTAAAAACGTTAAATGAATATAATGCAAAATAAATTGAAACAATGTTGAATGAATACAAAGCAAAATAATAAAATACATAAAAGTTAAAATTGGTAGATGATAATAATAATAAGCGAGTAGTACATTACATAAATGTAATATGAATAAAATACAATGGTCTAAATTAATAGACAAGGGTAAAACTCCACATATGAAAGTCTATGTTAACTCGATGTCCTCTTCTTCTTGAGGTTTAATACCGGGTCGCTTTCTTGGAGGGATCAGTCTAGGAAATTTGGTAAAAACTCTGCTTCGCTCTGAAGGAGGTGAAGGAGGGTTGGATTCGCAATGCTCCACATCTTCTTCTGCATTTACAGGTTATGTAAAGTAGAACTAATAGAATGATGAGAGTGATTATGAAATATGTGAACCAAGATATGTGTTTGGTCACAAAAGGTTCGTTTATGAGGTCATCCAGGTCTTTGGAATATTGGTCCAATTTGTTTTTAGCAATATCTAGGTCTTCTACGTCGAGATTGTTTAATTTGAGAGGTTTTAATTTTGGAATTTTGATTTTGTCGGGCATGTGATTACAGCATTCAAAAGGAATTTGGATAGGATGTGAATTGTCCTTAATTTCGGAAAAGTCTTTAGCACTGGCTTGTATTCGGGTGATGCCTGCATAGGCGTAACATCCTGGTTGTAGTTTGATGATGGAATTTTTGTTGATTAGCTCTGTTGTGGATTCTCTCTTTGGACAGTTGATGGTAATGTGAAGTGGTTCGGAATTAATTATTAGCCATGAGTTGTCTTCAAGTTCTTGGACATTGTACCCTTGACTGATGATGAAGGAGGTCTGGCAGTTTTCTGGGAGTCTAACTAGTGGTTTGAGGATTCTGGCTTCGCATATGGCATTTTGATCGATGGGATAAGCGTATAGGTTTGAGCATAGTTTGGTTCCAAAATAAAGAGGTTTGCATTCTTTCAAATTTTGTATAGGTATGTACATTAAAGAATCATCGTCTCTCGCGATAAACTTTTGTGAGATAGATAAAATGTGATGTAGACCAGTTCTGTTATCAAGTATCGGGATAGGGTATAGGCGATAGGTGTTATAATTTTGGGGTTCAACAAGTGGTATTGTTAAAACAAATACTAAGTTAGAATCCATTTGAAACGCTTGTAATTCAATAATATCCAAATACTTAGCAACTGCCGATAATTTAATGGGGAGAGGCAAATTGTTCCTTCGTAAGCTCTGTGAAACTTCTTGTAGTGCTGTCACTAAGTGATTAGGGGTTATGATTGACGTGTGAATGATTCCTAGTCTGACAAATGTTATTGAATTTAAAATGTCGTTTAAATTATCTTCGATATACAAATAGCTCGCCATTAGTTGTTCGGAAATGTATAAGAATTTTAGTTTTATATGAGCGGCCTCAATAGCTTGAGTCATGGTTTGAATTGTGCGTTCGATTTCTTCGAGATCTTTGTTAAACGTTTCCTCGTCAATTTGTAATTTTTGTATAGTCGAGTTGAAGTTTTTAATAACAGAAGTCGTAACTGAAATTTGATTTTTGATTAAGTTTTCCAATTGGTGTTCGTCGTTATTTAGTTTATTTATACAATTAGTATAGTACTGGCCATCTTCAGCATCTAGGTTTCCAGTTATGGATTTGAATATTGTACCGATACCGTTAAGTATTCCTCGTTTATATCTTTTTGTGTCTGAAAAGATCTCGTCAAATTTCGTTTTTATAGAGTTGGATATTTGTGTTAAAAGGTTAAAGTCTGTTTTAATTTCACTCGTAAAAATAATTGACTTGTGATCACCATTATTGAGAGTGTACAAGATTCTGTCTAAGATATTTTGATTTTTGTCAAAAGCTATTTTGATGGATGAAATGTTTTTATGCACTAGCAGAGTCCATTTGTCATTTGTCACCACGATGTCCGTGTCTTGGTGGTAGTATACACCAACAGTATTATTGATCGGGGTAATTTTGTATTGACAGAGTGCTGATCCGAACAGCAGGAGAAACCTGAAAATAAATTTAATTTTCAGTATATGGTTTCATTCTATCAAAATTTACTTTAGTTTCTCGTTTCGTTTCGAGATTTAATAAGGTAGCAGAATTTTGGAAAATTTCTTTTATTTTAAAGGGACCGTTAAATTTGTTTTGCAATTTGTTTTTGATTTGTGATTCTTTTACGTAAACTAAGTCACCTATTTTGTATTCGGGTCGTTTTTGGGGAACATTTCTATCAAAGCGAACTTTCACTTTCTCCTTTTGAGCTTGCGTTCGACTACGGGCTATTTTATAGTAGTGGGATATTCTGTTGTTTAAATCCCTAACGTATTTGGTTATTAACTCTTTTTGGTTATACAAAGTTTCAGGTGGTCTGTTGGACGTATGTCCAAATACAAGTTCGTATGGGGTGAAACCGTGTGTTTTATTTACTGAATTGTTATAGCATATTGCTGCATATGGTAAGATTGTGAAAGGATGTTCGTTCGGATTTTCAGTTTTATGAATTCTTATCATTTCAGCTAGAGTAGCATGAAATCTTTCTATGGATCCGTTCGATTGGGGATGTCCTACGCTTGAATAAGTCAATTTTATGTAGTAGAGGGTGCAGAGATCTTTGAGCAAGCGGTTGTCAAATTCGCCACCGTAATCGCAATGGATTCTTAGCGGGGTACCGTAATGTTGAAAGTATAACAAGGTATTTACGACGGATTTTACGGATTTGTCCGGGACTGCATAGGCTTGTGTGAATTTAGTTAACTCATCGCGAATAGTTAACGCGTAATTTCGAGTTGGGAATTCGAACAAATCGATGTTAATTCTTTCGAATGGTGTTCTTGGGGTTTCTGTGACTACTAGAGGGTTATTAAGGTTTTTCCGGCATACTTTAGTCTTTTGGCAAGTTTCGCAATTTTTTATAAAATTTTCTACGTCTTTAGTTAGACCTTGCCAAGTGTATTTTTCTCTAATTCTTCTAATCGTTTCATTTATTCCGCGATGTAGATTATTTTTACCAAAATGATTTTGCTCCAATATAATTGGAATTTCATCTTCGTCGGCAGTTCTGACGATATCTTGACAAATTACTACTTTTAAGTCTTTTTCCGCAAAAATGAATGATAGGATTTCAAGTATGGGAAGGTCTAAATTATTTTCGACAAAGTATGTCTTAGAGAGATCTAGGACATCTTGATTTTTAAATAATACCAAAAATAGATGTTCAATTACAGATTCGATATCAAAAGGTAGAGGGATGATAAAATATCTCCTATGTCTGACTGTTTTGCTCGATACAATATTGATTTTATCGTTATGAAATTCGGGGTTTTCTTCAAATATGTCCTCGATAATTTTGTGATGTAGGTCTTGTAAGTTATTTTGTTGGAAGAAAGTTATAATATCTTTGTGTTCTCGGTATAAGAGTTGTTTGTTTGATGCTTTGATTTTTGAATAGTCTATTAAAGATGTTGTTTTATATAAGTTGGCGAAAGTTTCAAATTCTTGAGAAATTTGTTCGTTAGTGATTTCGTTATTATCGTCTGGGTTTTCGTCGTCGTCTGACTCTTCGTCATTCACGGCTAGAACCTTTGAATAGAATTTGGAACATTCGGAAAAATGATTAATTTTTATTCTGGAAAGTGCGTCCGCGTTCTTATTGATTTTGCCGTATCATACATAAATTGTATCTTTTATTCAGGAATCAACGTTGATTCCTCATGTAACTAAATAAAAAGTTTTTAACAAGTCAATCACGCAAACAGTGATCTAACATATATATATATATATATACACCAGGAACTGCATTGATTGATATAGGGAAAAGTACTAATGGCAGTATGGTCAATCCAACTAAAATAATTGCAAGCATCTGGCACTTCCGGTTATACTGGAAGTCGATACCAACTTGCTTATTTTAAATGGAACACCCTATATATATTATTCTGAGTCAAAAACATATAGGATAACCTATGCCTAAACCCAGCCATTTCAGAGATATTTGACATTTAAAAAAAAATTGACATAACCTTTATAACTTTCTTTCTGTAAAAAATACTCATATGCTTTTTGGACAGCTGCACTCTACAATTGAATTACATTCAAGATTGTATGCAGAGAGTAAGAAATGCATTTCAAAACTTATTACAGGATTCAATTAGAAGAACTAATGAACATGAAGAACTAATCCGAAGGTGCGAAAATGTGTGGAGGTTCGAGGGTGGAATTTTGAACAATTATTAAATTAAAATTGAATCATGTTTTTAGTTGATTTCATCTTAGCTATTTTAAGGGGTCTACACACGATCCAGCGGCAGGAACCCAGCCATGTCGGCATGCTTTGAACTCATTCGTAAACGTGAACTGGTCCGCTGGAATTCTAATTATCTTCAAAGCGTAGCGACAATGTCGGGTCCCTGCCGCTGGATCGTGTGTAGACCCTTTTACTTTATGCACAGTGTCTTCAATCCAATTAATAGACATGTTACAGTGTTTGGTGTTATTTTCCGTTTTTGTGGATATCTAGTAACAAATGTACTACAAGTTCTTGATATTACTTTATCGCATTCTCCATAAATAATAAACAAATTTTTCGTGGGTGTAATTTAAACGCGGTAGCATTTTTTTGACATAAGAGAATGACTGATATTACTGATTGTTCCTAATCACGGCTAATTTGATAAAATATTTACCAACATTTCTTGAATTTCTAAGAAAATAGCAAATATTTCAAAAATTTGTAACTTAAACCCCCACAATGCTTACATCAGAAAAAAGTAATTTAATTTTACATAACTTGATGTAAAAAAAATATAGGGTGTTCCATTTGACCTAAACAAGTTTTGGCGGTTTGAAGTTTACAAAATGTAACGTCAAAAATGGAACACTTGGTATACTACTATTCAATGTCATTCAATTGTAGAGTGCAGCTCTCCTTGTGTTATTTCTATATGCCAAAAAGCAAATGAGTATCTTTTACACAAAGAAAGTTATAAAGGTTATTGTAAACCATTACACCTGTCAATTTTTTTTTAAATGTCAAATATCTCCGTGAGAAGTAAAAAAAAATGTTGAGGCCTTTGGTTCTTGTACACACACTAAATTACATTTTTTTTTTCACCCCCTTTAACAATGGGGTGGGGGTGGTAAGGGGGTGTCTAATACAATTTTTGGAGACGTTAGCTTCTCTTATTTCTACTCAATATCTTAATCAGAGTTATCGTGTACACAAAAAAACGGGGGTAGTGGGTGAAGGATATGTCGGGAAATATTGTCACCATCGTGTTCTTCGCCCTCGAAAACGAGAGCATACCGCTTTCAAGCTGATTTTCGTTGTTTTCGTGGCATTTAGTTATTGGGGGTGGGGGGTAGTGACAATTTTGACACCAGATTCGGTTTTAGCTTATTTAAATAGATAAGGATACACTGGTATGGTCCGCCGGACAGATCATTATTTTGGGGAGTTTTTCGAGGTTAGGGGTGAAAAACGAGCCAAACTAACAATTCTAACTTCGAATAAGGATTCAAAAAGTCAAAATACATAAGGATACACTGGTATAGTCCGCCGGATAGACCACTTTGTTTTTGTTTTAGGGGTGTTTTTTGGGGTTTGGGGGTGAAAAACGAGCCAGTTTGACAATTCTGACATCGTATTCGGTTTCAGCAGGTCCAAATACATAAGAATACACTGGTCTGGTTCGTCGGACAAACCATTTTTTTGGGGGGGGGTGTGTTTTTCGGGATTAGAGGTGAAAAACGAGCCAATCTGTCAATTCTAACTTCGAATCCGGATTCAGCAGGTCAAAATACATAAGGGTACACTGGTATAGTCCGCCGAACAGACCACTTTGTTTTTGTTTTGGGGGTGTTTTTTGGTGTTGGGCACTGTTGGGGGTGAAAACGAGCCAATCTGATAATTCTGACTTCGGATTCGGTTTCAGCAGGTACAAATACATAAGAATGTACTGGTCTGGTCCGCCGGACAGACCATTTTTTACATATATACGGATCAGTGGCGGCTCGTCAGAGGAGGCTGAGCCTCCTCTAGCAGCATATTCAGGGGTGGTGAGGAAATGTACAAATTGTAATCATATTGCAAGTTACTTGTCTTTTAAATATCAAGCCTCCTCTGCACAAAATATCACGAGCCGCCACTGATACGAATACACTGGTGTGGTCCGCCGGACAAGTTTCAATGGATAAGCACCACTAAACGCCGTAGTAAGTTTTTATTTTTTTAATTATGGCGCACCGCTTCAAAAATTTGAAAAAAAATCTGCAATAAACTACTTATAACAATGCATTTTTGGTAAAAGTTTTGTGTATGCGAATCATTATTTTCATGAAAAAATTAATATTCTAATTTTTAAATATTTTTTCTTTATTCGGCAGCAAAATCAGCTGATTTTTTTTCCTAAGATGCATTTAAATTACATGTACGTCGTCTATTTTTTTCATAATAATTAACGCACAACTTGCAGAGATGAAAAATGAAAACGAAATGTCATGTTTATTAGGGTACAGGGGTTACCTGTGGCGACGCGACGGGGGGCCGAAACTCGAGGAAAACATTTCTTTTCCTATTGTCGATCTACTGACACCGAATTAGGCCCAAACGCTTCTGGAGCCATTTTACCATGCTTATTCTGCTATACCCTTTGTTTTTGAATATGCACACGTTCAAGTAAAGAAAGGGAAAGTATTATGCATTTTTATACATTAACGATATTTTGGATAGTTTTCGAACTACAGCGCGAAAAGTGAAAAAATGTACCTTTTTTACTTTTGTGTCTGTTCCCCTATTAGTCCATCGATACGATACGATATATATACCTCACTCGATTTTTTTTTGCTGCCTATTTGTTAGTAGGTGCAGGAGACGGGGTCTCTTGACGGTCGGAGCGGTCATGTGACTTGTAAAATTCAAATTGAAATTTGACATCGGATTTTTAACCAAATTTTTTTGCTGTCCATTTGATACATGTTTTAAGATATGCCCTAAAAAATCGAAACATACCCTTGACAGCATTTTTCGTGGTCAGGTCCAACTTCCGGAAATTCCGAAAAACAGCTTCCGGTGCCATATAGAAAGTGGCTGGAAATTTTCCAGAATGAAGTCAAGAATTACTTAATTTCGCTCTAATAACTGATTGTGCAGCCATAAAAAATTGAGATATTGCTTAAAAGTGGTATTTATGAAGCTAAGATACTAGTAACAGAATTTTTTTGTGTCACTGAAAGAATTAATATGCAAAAATGGATTCTGTCAGGTCGTTGAAAGGAAGTTGTAGTTTTCAGAGGATGTAATATCAGAACCAACGGTCTAAAAAGGTTTCTTTTAACTAAAAATATTTGTATAGCGGTTAAGGGTGGCGGTGCCGAGGTTAAGAAAATGATTTCGTAGTTCGAAAATTTCTCCTATATTCCTGAACCGATTGAAAAAAATTCCTTGATAGGCTTCTGGCGAAAACTTGATAGAATGATACCAGACTATTGAAATTAACAGAAATTTTTTTTTCCTTTTTTAGTTGTTAATAGCCTAGTACCATTCTATATAGTTGTCTCTAAAAGCCCATCAAAAAAATGTTTCCATCGGTTCAGGGATGTAGGAGAAATCCTCGAATTACGTTCACCGAACCGCCCACCTTAACTAAAAATTTTTACATTTGACAGCATTTTTCTATGTAGTGGTATGTTTTATTTACTTAATTTAAGCAAATTGCGGTCATAAATTTGGTTATTTCCAAAAAAAATGTTTCTAAACACGTGGTGGATATAGAGGTGAATGGGATAAAACTGTTGTAGAAACTCCCAGAATCGACCTAAGTCAAAGCAAAATAAAAATTCGACTTAGATGGAAAATTAATTTAAGATCATTTCCAATCATAACATACAAGTTTGAAGGGTTTCAGAGCCATAGGCTAGCCCAAAAGGACCGTGAGTTCGTTAAGACATTAGGCACAACCTGGTGACAATTCGAAGAAACGCCGAATTTTTACTTAGGAAAATGTGTTTTGGTCCAGGCCATGAGAGGAAAGTATATGGTGGTCATAGAAAAATGAACCAAGAATAAAAGTATAATCGACAAATGTGGCGAAGGCGTGTAGCATCTATAGGCAAATCTTGGCAAAAAATCAGTGAAAAGGGAGAAGACTGGTTTCTCACATAAAACAAGTTTGGATTCACCCAACGACTCATAATTTGGACGAGTGCGTTGAATGGTCAATACAAAGCGATGGTAGGAAAGCCAGATGCAGGGCTTTCCAAATAATAAAATTATAGAGAAAACCGCCTTGTGCATAAATGACTCAAAAATCCATTTTGCCGAAAAGTCGCTCGAAGGCGAGTCAGTGTCATTTTCACGATATAGAACTTTAAAGCTAATCATAAGCAAACCAAAATTTTTAAATAAAATATTTTTATATTATTTTCAATCGGCCATTATAAATTTTAAAAATGCTTGCATTAAATTCTGAGGAAGTTGCATGAATCATTTCTACCAAATCGATTGGCGCACGCTCTCATTTGTATGGTAAAATTTAACTTACCTTAGTTGGAGAGGCGTGATTCTTTCACATTATTTAATTTATTGGATAGGATATTGCAGAATATACCTAACTGTACTTATTTTAAACCTGTTAAATAAATAGTATTAATATGGTTAATTGTAATATTTTGTAGATTTTACGACATTGTTTAGAAGAAAATACATGTAGCAGAGCATTCCAATAAGAAACAGAGAAAATAGTATTCTCTGAACTAATTGCATTTTATTGATATTATGACTTGTTAGTCTTAATCCATTGAGTTTTCGTTTGGAAGACCGGAAAAATTGAGTTAATTGGAGTCTCATGACTTCGAAAACCTGAAACTCGGTGTTCTGGTTACCTTACGGGAGCTCGATAGGGATTTTTTTAATGCGATTTTTCAGGAATCATTAAGTATAGAATCCGTTATTAATAGGTAAACAAATAAAAATCACGTCAAAATTTAATCCCGTTAGAGAGAAATCTCGATAGGGATTTTTTTTATGTAATGTCAAAATTAAATCCCGTCGATAGAGATTTTTTCATGCAAAAATTACAAAATCCATTATTACCAGTAAATAAATAAAATCCCGACAGAGAGAGCGTCGTTAAAGATCTGAGGTAGTGCAGCCTTGACCTATTATTTGTCTATCGAGTTATAGCTTATCTCGAATCCGCTTGGTAGTGGAAGAACGGGGTAGAACGCGACTGGCGTCCCTTAACAAATGTGTCACGTCAAATTGACGCTCGATAGTGAGTTCTTCCATAAACCACCACATAGAAAAATGCTGTCAAGTGTAAACATTTTTAGTTAACAGCCATACAAACATTTTTAGAGTAAAAATCTTTCTTTGGACCATTGGTTCTGATATTACATCCTCTGCAAACAACTTCGTTTGGACGATCTGGCAAAACCTATTTTTGCATATTAACCTTTTCTGTGACACAAAAAAAATGCTGTCAATAGTATCTTAGCTTCATAAAAATCCACGTTTAAGCAATATCTCTATTTAAAAAAAATCGCCACTTTCTATATGGCACTGGAATTTCCGGAAGTTGGACCTGACCACGAAAAATGCTGTTTTCCAAACGAAAACTCAATGGATTAAGACTAACAAGTCATAATATCAATAAAATGCAATTAGTTCAGAGAATACTATTTTCTCTGTTTCTTATTGGAATGCTCTGCCACATGTATTTTCTTCTAAACAATGTCTACAAAATCTACAAAATATTACAATTAACCATAATAATACTATTTATTTAACAGGTTTAAAATAAGTACAGTTATATTCTGCAATATCCTATCCAATAAATTAAATAATGTGAAAGAATCACGCCTCTCCAACTAAGGTAAATTAAATTTTACCATACAAATGAGAGCGTGCGCCAATCGATTTGGTAGAAATGATTCATGCAACTTCCTCAGAATTTAATGCAAGCATTTTTAAAATTTATAATGCCGATTGAAAATAATATAAAAATACTTTATTTAAAAATTTTGGTTTGCTTATGATTAGCTTTAAAGTTCTATATCGTGAAAATGACACCGACTCGCCTTCGAGCGACTTTTCGGCAAAATGGATTTTTGAGTCATTTATGCACAAGGCGATTTTCTCTATAATTTTATTATTTGGAAAGCCCTGCATCTGGCTTTCCTACCATCGCTTTGTATTGACCATCTAACGCACTCGCCCAAATTATGAGTCGTTGGGTGAATCCAAATTTGTTTTGTGTGAGAAACCAGTCTTCTCCATTTTCACTGATTTTTTGCCAAGATTTGCCTATAGATGCTACACGCCTTCGCCACATTTGTCGATTATACTTTTATTCTTGGTTCATTTTTCTATGACCACCATATACTTTCACTCTCATGGCCTGGACCAAAACACATTTTCCTAAGTGAAAATTCGGCGTTTCTTCGAATTGTCACCAGGTTGTGCCTAATGTCTTAACGAACTCACGGTCCTTTTGGGCTAGCCTATGGCTCTGAAACCCTTCCGACTTGTATGTTATGATTGAAAATGACCTTAAATTAATTGTCCATCTAAGTCGAATTTTTATTTGGCATCGACTTAGGTCGATTCTGGGAGTTTCTAAACATACCACTACATAGAAAAATGCTGTCAAATGTAAAAATTTTTAGTTAAGGTGGGCGGTTCGGTGAACGTAATTCGAGAATTTCTCCTACATCCCTGAACCGATGGAAACATTTTTTTGATGGGCTTTTAGAGACAACTATATAGAATGGTACTAGGCTATTAACAACTAAAAAAGGAAAAAAAAAATTCTCGTGCGAAAATCAAAAAAAAATAATTTTTGTTGATTTCAATAGTCTGGTATCATTCTATCAAGTTTTCTTCAGAAGCCTATCAAGGACATTTTTTCAATCGGTTCAGGAATATCGGAGAAATTCTCGAACTACGAAATCATTTTCTTAACCTCGGCACCACCACCCTTAACCGCTATACAAATATTTTTAGTTAAAAAAAACCTTTTTAGACCGTTGGTTCTGATATTACATCCTCTGAAAACTACAACTTCTTTCAACGACCTGACAGAATCCATTTTTGCATATTAATTCTTTCAGTGACACAAAAAAATTCTGTTACTAGTATCTTAGCTTCATAAATACCACTTTTAAGCAATATCTCAATTTTTTATGGCTGCACAATCAGTTATTAGAGCGAAATTAAGTAATTCTTGACTTCATTCTGCAAAATTTCCAGGTTGGGGGTAGTTCGTCTACTTGCGTCGGTGATTGGCCTTAGTGGTGGAAATAGGCCGACGTTAAATAAATGATGGAAAAAACCCATTGAAATCTCATATCAATGGCCGTAAATGTACAAACAGTCAAATTTTATATCACAAATACGATTTCCCTCGTAATACGTAATTTCTGACCCTAGCAAACCAAAACTAGAGCGGAGCGGATATAAACTATTTGTATATTTAAGTTAAGAAACTCCAACACAAGAATACAAATGTTTAACGTTGATAAATTACGATCAAAGGATATTACGGCCGTATACAACAAAGACGCAACTTTTTAATTTAGAATAATACAAACATACTGAAAGCTTATATTTTAACCGTACCGTATACCGTAATTCTTTTAATTATGTAATGAAAAACTCCGGAGTTATGTTAATAGCTCTGAAGTGGGCCGCTGCAAATATGACATTAAAACATCGGGGTGAAGAGAAACGGACGAACTGTACTACTGCCCACTACCTACCGACATACATATTAAATTCACATATGTATATGTATATTTATCTTTTATTGTGCTCGATGTATAACTGTAAAGTATCCGTGATTATTCGTATTTTAAATAAGTAGGTATTGGCTTAAAGATAAGGAGCAAAACAAGACATTTTTATGACATTAAAATTGTTACTGGGTCACTGTCGGTTTACCGATCTACTTATCGTTTTGTAAACAAATATAAGATAACCACAAACAATGTAGACAACAGAGGTAAAACATCAAATATTTTATAAACAGCACAAATAATACAGCTAAATGATTAAATGCCCTCCCAAGCAGCAAACAACCAATACACAGACAAACTACTAAGACAAGAATAATTTCCTGAAGTTGGGGGAATGGGGGGTAAATAGGTAAATCAAGCAGGTAAGAGTCCATAAAATTGGTATTTAGTGTATACAAGAGAAGCTAAGGTCTCAAAAAATTTTTTGGCATTAGCCACCCTCATTATTAAAGGGGATGATAAAAAATTGTGATTTAGTGTGTGTACAAGAACCAAAAGCCTCAAAATATTTTTTACTTCATCCACCCCCACCCCACTACCGCGTGGGATATCGTTTTATGAGTTTTTGGGGTAGACGATTTCAAATATATTATTTAAATATATTATTTATATTATTTAAAGTTCTATAAACAATTATTTCCACATACAAATTTTTTTTCTTTATGAGAGACTTGGATAGAAAATCTCGATATGGAAGTAGTGATTCCTTGGGCAGCGGTTTCATTATTATAGCATGGCATTTAACTATATACAAAATTTATGATAAAAACTGTATACGGTTATATTCATTAGAACAATGGGAAGTACTTGAAACTATTTTAGAGATTATGCTATGTTTGGTTTTTTAAATATTTATAATATATCGAAAATAAACGCATATTTCCCTCTCACTCTGCAAAATTCTATCTTTAATAGCTAATTATTAGATCATAATTGCTTGAAATTATAGGAAGTTATAAAGTCTTTATTTTTTAATTAGAATATTTCTTCAGATTGCAATGGCCTTGTGGGTACGTTATTGTGCTGCGTTAAAAATTACCTAAAACTTCCCTCAAAAATGTCTTATTATGTTATAAACAAATTAAGTTTATAGGTTCATAATTGAAGATTATTAGACTTTCACGTCTCAATTGTAACATACCCCATATTTAATATTAGAACTTATTCCACTCTGGCTGATGGAACCCATCCAAGGCCCAAAATTAGGGGAAAAAAAACTTATTCCACCATGATGAAAAATTTTATTATTTTAAGATTAAAGATTAAATCAAATATTTTACAAAAATACTTTTAAGAAACTTAATATAATGTATATTATTCAACGAGCATATAATGATCTATTACTCATGAAGGTGATGATGTACGACACTTGCCTTCGGCTCGTGACGTAAATTATCCGAGCGTATAATAGTTATTATACACCAGCAGAATACTATACTTTATACACGATAACACGATTACACAGCTCCACAAAAAAAAAGAATCTTTAGAATCTTTAGCTAGAGCCAAAAAACACCTCTGGAATGGGTTAAAAAAGAAACTGCATCAGGTCCGACGTAATCTTCATAAACTACCTCTATCGTGTTGAGAAGTAAGTTTAAAGGACACGATAAAAACAAGAAAAAACGTAAAATCCAACAGGATTTCTATTTTCATGGACGCTATGATTGGCTGAAATTGCGTAGTACTCTAAAATAGAACTAGGTTTATGAAGATTACGTCGGACCTGATGCAGTTTCTTATCACTTTAACAAAACTTAGATATTTCGAGCTTTTTCAGGAGTCATTACTGTTTTGGATCGATTTTTATGTATATCGGAGGTAGTTTTCACCCCTTCCTCTATTGTATGTACGCTGCTGTTTAACCTTGATTTGTATAATTCGATTGATTAAGATGTAACAACTATTCTCGTAGCTTAATCTTTTTTTTACCCCTTTCCAGGGGTGTTTTTTGGCTCTAGCTAAAGATTTTGGGAGCTAAAGCTTTTGGATTTGGATTTTTTTTGACCTCGGATTCGGATTCAGCGACTAAAAATATATAGGGATACATGGGTCTGGTTCGCTGGGCTGATTTTTTTTCTGTGGGGCTGTGTTATTTTAACTTTTTTAATCGTTTAAAAGTGAAAAAATAAAGTTAGTTCACCGTAAAACTTTGTTTGACGTTTTAAACGTCAAACGAAAACACGGGCTTTCCCCTGGAAAAAATGGATTCTCCCGTTGATTATGAAAACTGCTACTTCCTGATTGGTCAAAGGAAATTATGTTCATATGTTAGGTTGGAATTATGACTACCATTATTCGTCAGTTGTTACATGTATTATGCAAGGATTATATAGTCGTGGATAAATTACTTTTATGAATCCAACTGGACATATTAGGCTGTTAGATTACACAAAATGAAAAAGTGGTCTCTTCCTGGAACTCAATTGGGTGACCCCTATATATTTCGACGTGCTGAACACAAATCAGGTGACCGTTTAGCTCCACCACCCACCATTTTTTGCAAATCGCGAAAATATCCAAAAAAAAACTCATAATTGAGATTATTTTCGGGATTTACTAAAAATTGGTGGGTGATGGAGCACGGACACTTGATTCGTATTCAGCACGTTGAAATACATGGAGGTTGCCCAATGGAGTCCCAGAAACATACAATTTTTTTTTGTCTGTGCCGGTGTAATATATGAATATCACCGAATCTTCCGCCATTTTATAGAAAACCGCGTATGCAAATATATTACATAAACACACACAAAAAAAGTGAAAAGTGGGCTGTTTCTAGGACTCCATTGGGTAAGCCCTATTAGTCGTTGAGCCAAGGTGCCGACCAGGCTCATTTTTCCAGAGTCAGGTTATCATACGTCATTCGATTCCTTTTTGGTCGCCATTTTGGTGTTTTTTACGTTTTTGCGTTTATTTCAATTTGGGTCATTCGGGCAGAAAAAACTAAGGTTTCCAAATTTGCAGAGCGTCAAATTTTCTGTACAATGAATAAATAAAAGTTGCTAAACATTTTACGGTTAGGCCGCCATATAAAAGAAATATATCGACGCAAATCAAATACACGTGACGACCTTACAAAAATCGTTGAATTAAGGGCAATAGACACTATTAAAAAGACAGCTTTAGAAAAAAAATTATAGCAATGTATTGGGCCTTTGCAACACTCGAGATCTAATTGCAGCAGAGGCCCACTACCATCAACAATGCTAAGTTTTTGTCGAAAAAAGGAAGAAATTAATGACAATAACTTCTTGGCAGCTGTTGCTTTTAATGAATTAAAAGGTTATCTTGATAATTTTTTTGAAAATGCTGAGATCATTGTCTTTAACCATCTCACTAAAAAAATATTCTGAATATTTACAAGAGACTAATAATGAAGCTTTAGAATTAAGGAACAAAAATTTAAAAAGAAAAATTATAAGCACATATGGTAGCCGCTTTCAGTTTTGCTCAGATGACAATGGAAAAATACTTATTTACCCGGACTCCTTGACAAAAAAACAATTGGTGAGGGAAAACCAACGAATTAAACAACGAATTGCAGAATTAGAGGAAGATGGTAAAGATGAAATTAAAAACGTTGCCCTTAGATTAAGAGAAGATATACAAAGATATACAAAGTTGAAGGTATTAAATCTTCGCCGCCAACAATATCAGAAGTAAATAATTTTGAAATGCAAATTCCCGAGTCTTTATCACTATTTTTGAAAATGATCATAAAACCATTAAAATTGCAGAAAACGCCAAAAAAAAAATTATATGTCCACCATTCTTTTATATGGCGGCCTAACGGCAAAATGTTTAGCAACTTTTATTTATTTATTGTAAAGAAAATTTGACGCTCTACAAATTTGGTAACCTTAGTTTTTTCTGCCAGAATGACCCAAACTGAAATAATCGCAAAAAACACCAAAATGGCGGCCATTTTTTCAGTATGGCGGCCTTAAGCTATCATACACCATTCGATTCCCGGTTCAAAAAGGAATCGAATGACGTACGATAACCTTACTCTGGAAAGATGAGCCTGAAACAAGATTTTTAGGGGTCTGGCTCAACGTCTATATCTATTTCGACATGCTGAATACGAATCGGGTGTCCGTTTAGCTCCATCATCCACCAATTTTTAGTAAATCCCGAAAATAGCCTAAATTATGAGGTTTTTTTTAGGTGGTGGGTGATGGAGTTAAACGGACATCTAATTCGTGTTCAGCATGTCGAAATACATACCCAATAGAGTACGAGAAAAAGACCACTTTTTTATTTTGTGTGCCTGTGTTATTAATCACACTCGAAAAATAATGAACATTTTTTAATTTTATTTTTATTTGTATTTTTCACGTAACCTCAACAGAGTTATTTGAATTTGTAAATACCTACAATTTCGAAAATTATAAACAAAACTGCCCTCCTACATGTCGATGCAGTTGAACTATAAACGATTGATATTTCGAAGTCTTTTTTGATTTTTAGCAATTTGAATAAATATTTTGCACTAAAATTTGACATGAAGGTTTATAGTTCAATAAAAGGTATAGTTCCACTCGCTTTCGTTAAGATTCATGACATTATTGAAATTATCCAAAGCGCCATTTTAATGTTTTCGTAAGTTAACAAATTATCAGGAAGTTTTTTATAGGTCCTGTTTTCTTCGAAATTTGATTGCGAACAATTTGAGTTTTTACCATAAATCACTGACCCACATAATTGTTTATTCACCTTTTTTTTTAAGTTTTCTTCTGCCGCGCCGCGCGCCGCCAAGAACAAATTTCAAAAATAAAATTGCTATTTCACAGTTAAATAAAAAATAGTCCAGTCACTATAACTATGTCAACGTTTCTAGCGGATACTAAAAACTGACTCTCCCTGTATAGTGCATACTCTCTAATTTATTGCTATATTTCTAATTAAAAAAAATTAAAAGGCATGTTAGTCTGCCCTTTAAACGTGTGTCGTATTTCCAGTTCTCTTACACGTGGCCAAGAAGCATCAGACCAGACCCTTTTGATTTTCTAAGATATGGGATGAGGGGCAAAGAGGCTGTTACGAGCACGACCAGAGCAGGTGGTTGCTACCTAATCGCATGTGTGGAGTGTGGTTGCTCAAGCCTGATGAACGGCAGATGTTTTCTCTAAAACTCATCCAGGCCAACTTTTTAGATGTTGAATTATGTTTCCACCATCCACATTCACCCCTTGTCGTGCTGCATACCTATATATAATGCCATCGCAGGTCGTGTTTTCACTTTTTACATACCTGATGCAAGCGGATTTTTATCGCCGTAAGAGCAGTATGTACGAGTACGTCCCTAGTCTCTTTATTTAAAGCACTAAATAAAACCAAACAAATACTTTTCAGAGGAATAATTTCATATTGAAGTATATAATAAATAAAGTACTTAGTTAGGTTAAGACAGTCGAAAATTGTTCATTGGAAAAAAAAATTATGAGAATTTTAGATCTCTAGATCTAAGTTTATGAATTTTTATATGACCTATTTCGCTATATTCGATTTTTTTAGGTAAAGATTACAAAATCATTAAAAAATACAGATTTTTCTAATTTCGGTTTTTTTTTAATTATGCCATTTCTTAAACATACATCGTGCTGACTCCAACACTATTAAAGATCATGATTTGATTTTGATTGTGAATACTAATTCAATATTTGCGTCTCTAACAGCATCAATAAAATTGATAATATATAAGCACTTATGGTTAAAAAAATATATAATTTAAGGCGCACGGGCCATATGCGGGGGTAGTTTTTAACCCTGATGAACGACTTTATTTTTAAAAATTCGACTGGAACATCAGACCGAGCCTAGACTTCCCTTCTAAGAGAGGAAAACTATTATATATAAAAAAAAGTATAATGGACAGCGGTAGCATGCAAAAAAGACTTTACTAAAAAAACCGCTGCCCAAGGAATCACTACTTCCACATCCAGATTTTCTATCCAAGTCACTCACAACGAAAAAATTTTGTATGTGGAAATAATTGTTTATGGAACTTTAATAATATAATATTTGAAATCCTCTACCCCAAAAACCCATAAAACGATACCTCACATCGGTAGTGGGGTGGGGGTGGTGATAGGGGGTGGTAGTGGGGGTGGATAAAATAAAGAAATATTTTGAGGTTTCTGGTTCTTGTACACACACTAAATCACAATTTTTTTTCATCCCCTTTAATAATGGGGGGGTGGTAAGGGGGGTGGCTAATCCCAAAATTTTTTTTGAGACCTTAGCTTCTCTTGTATATACTAAATACCAATTTTAAGGACTCTTACCTGCTTGATTTACCTATTTTCCCCAAATTTACCCCAATTTACCCCCAACCCTTCCACGGAACAAGATGAAAATATAATCTAGTTCTAGATCTCGTTAAAGAACATATGTGTACCAAATTTCAAGTCAATATCTCAAACGGTTCCAGAGTAAACGTGCGCACAAAAAAGTTACAGACAGACAGAAATTTTTTTTTTTCGCTCAAACTTAAAATCTCGACGTTTCGTGACATTCTAAGCCTATTTGAACAATAAAAATTTTTAAAATTTTTTTTGCCGTTACTATACTTCCACTGGATGTGGAAGTAATTATATTTAATATCCATAACTAATAACTTCTTCTTACCAGACCTATATCACACATTTTAACTAAAAAAGTGTAGAATATATGGGTATAGGACAGAAAATCTAAAATTATCAATTTTTGTAGATAGGATGCTTTACTTAAGACGGCAGTATACTGAGTAACATTTTCTAGGGATGCTTTATATTTAAAAATGCAGCTGTGTCGAGAATATTATGTTATACATTCTATCTTTGAGGCAATAAGATCCATGAAAAATCCCAGAATATTTACACATCCAGTGGAAGTATAGTAACGACAAAAAATGAAACGTCGAGATTTTAAATTTGAGCGAAAAAAAAATTTCTGCCTGTCGGTCTGTAACTTTTTTGTGCGCACGTTTACTCTGAAACCGTTTGAGATATTGACTTGAAATTTGGTACACATATGTACATTAACGAGATCTAGAACTAGATTATTTTTTATCTTGTTTCGTTGAAGGGTTGGGCGGTAAATTGGTAAATTTGGAGTAAATAGGTAAATCAAGCGGGTGAGAGTTTATGAAATTGGCATTTAGTATATACAAGAGAAGTCAATGTCTCAAAAAAAATTTTGACATTAGCCACCCCTACCCCATTATTAAAGGGGATGAAAAAAAATTGTGATTTAGTGTGTGTACAAGAACCAGAAACCTCAAAATATTTTTTTACTTCATCCACTCCCACCACCACCCCCACCCCACTACCGATGTGGGGTATCGTTTTATGGGTTTTTGGGGTAGAGGATTTCAAATATTATATTATTAAGGTTCCATAAACAATTATTTCCACATACATATTTTTTTCATTGTGAGTGACTTGGATCGAAAATCTGGATGTGGAAGTAGTGATTCCTTGGGCAGCGGTTTTTTAACAAAGAGTGTTTTGATTCGGGATTATATGTAGCCAGTAGCGATTACACTTAAATGTAAATGGTCTATCATCTTTATATTTTACTCCCCTCGCTTACTGAAGACAAGTTCGAAGTATTGTAAAACTTAAAAAGCACTCCGAGATTTTCTCTCATTTTTACGCTTCAGACTAAAAATATTGGGAAAATTAAGATTTTTCAATTCCGTCTATGTCTTGGCGTTATATCTACAAGACTATTTGACGGAGAAAAATAATATTTGGTAAATAGTTGACGCTATCGCCAACAAAGATAGGGGTATATTTTTAGTGAAAAATATAGATGGTGGACACATTTACCTATCTGTACATAAACAAAACTCCGGTAAAGAAAATCGACTTCCGCTTCCCACACAAGACACCACCAACATCCCCTCCCCCAAATTTTCCCCGAGGAATCCAGCGAGAGGAAATATTTTATCGTCATACAATACAACATCTAATTTGCATTATCCATACATAGATCTTTTATCATATTATCATCCTGTAGTTTTATTACATTGACAGAAGTGTCGTAAAGCAGGTTTTTCCTCAAATTTTTTTTTCCTGTGTATTTTTTATCTTAACGGTTTATCACACCAAATCTCATCTTTTAATTAATTTAAACGCCTGTATACTAAAAGAAATTCACTTCGATTGTTTCGGAGTGCGATTAATTACTTCCACATCCAGTGGAAGTATAGTAACGACAAAAAAATTTTTAAAAATTTTTATTGTTCAAATAGGCCTAGAATGTCATGAAACGTCGAGATTTCAAGTTTGAGCGAAAAAAAATTTTCTGTCTGTCTGTCGGTCTGTAACTTTTTTTATGCGCACGTTGGGGGGTAAATTGGGGTAAATTTGGAGTAAATAGGTAAATCAAGCAGGTAAGAGTTCATAAAATTGATATTTAGTATAGACAAGAGAAGCTAAGATCTCAAAAAAAAATTTGGCATTAGCCACCCCCATTACCACCCTCACCCCATTATTAAAGGGGATGAAAAAAAATGTGATTTAGTGTGTGTACAAGAACCAGAAACCTCAAAATATTTTTTTACCTTATCCACCCCCCCACTCCCACACCCTGTCACCACCCCCACCCCACTACCGATGTGGGGTATCGTTTTATGGGTTTTTGGGGTAGAGGATTTCAAATATCATATTATTAAAGTTCCATAAACAATTATTTCCAGATACAAAATTTTTTCGTTGTGTGACTTGGATAGAAAATCCGGATGTGGAAGTAGTGATTCCTTGGGCAGCGGTTTTTATATAAAGCTCTGACGGTTTGAAATTCTTCCTCGCCTAACATCGGCAGATTGAGGCGCTTCACGTCCCTGCGACGTATGTAGTCTAATATGTAGTTGTAATAATGAGATACATGAGATAATCAAATATAGCCCATGACATATCAACTTAAGAATATTTAATAAATACTTTTAATGGGTTAATGGATTTCCGCTTGTTCTGGAAACTTGAAATTTGGTGCGCTTTTGGATAATGATCTGAAATGAATGGGAAAAAATCCAATAAGTGAAAAATTCAACTAGTGACGGAAGTTACGGAAGTTTAAAATTAATTGAAAGCAACGTTAATATGTGTACCTGTTTTACTTAATATACAGCTGTGTGGTAAAGTGGCGTTGTGATTCGAGTCTCTGCCGCATGAAAAACAGTCCGGGTTCAATTCCCGGACGGGATTCATTTTTTTTTAAATTTAATTGATTAAAAAACTATTTCATGGACGACACCGTGAAATAGTTTTTTAATAAAGCCCTGAATAAAATAAAGGAAAAAATGCAGTATATTAAAAAAAAAAAAAAAAAGGTAAACTTTATTACCCGCGCGGTATATCTTAAATCCTTTACGTTTAGGACATATGTTTATGGGAACTTTTTGTCTTAAAATCATACAGGAACCACCACTTAAAGTATGTCTATGTACTCAATTACCACCCTATATATAAAAAAATGTAAACACGTCTTTATTAAAAATGCACAAAAAGTAGAAAATAATTTTTCCAGCAGCACAGTATTTTTAGGTCTATATGATTAAATGTTACTTTGCTCTCACGGAATTTTTTCGATAGATAATAAAAAAATTGTAAACACTCCTGATTAATACAGTATCTAGAGGTAAAAAATATGTAAAATTTCGGAATAATTCTTTATGGGTTAGTACTGTAGTAAAAGGTATCGTCTTCAGTTTGTATATGGTCTGGATACTTTCTCTTACCCTCAAGAGTTGAAAACTACCCCTAAACCTAAATATTCAATATTTGAAAAAGTATTAGTAATTTATTTTTGAAATATAGGACAGTTATGTTTTTAGGATCAAAGACTACGAATCTGAAGTAAAAATTTAAAAATTAGAAATGGCGGCTCTCATATAGCGGATGGAAATTATTTTTTTTCTAAAACAAAAGTGTTTTAAAAGGATAAAAAAAATAAGCATCTAGATATTAACGAAAAACAGTATTCTTGAAAAAAAAATAATTACTGAGCAATTACAATAACAAAATGGCGACAATTTTGTTAGAAAAAAACGTAAAAACGCATATTGTATCGGCCATAACTTCTTTATTTTTTGTGATGAAGAAACAAACAAAAAATAGTTTGAAATATTGATTAATCATCTTTATCTTTGTACCTTTTGATAGAAGTGTCGTGCCACAGTTTCTACGATATTCAATATTGTAAACTAAATACTTCATCCTAAAAACGGTCGGATGCCATGCCATCTATAAAATCAAATGTTTAAATAAAATACATTCATGTTCAGTTTATAAGCTTTATTTTTGATTTCCACGAAATTTTCTCTAAAACCAATATTTATGGAGATATTTGCAAAGAAACAAAAATGTTAGGCTTTTTCTAAAATTCGAGAAATTCCTTTACAACTTAAAATGCAATTTTTTCTAAAGCAAGTGTTGTAAGCCGACGATCTAGGTCATACTATACATTAACGACAAACAGTATATGAGAATATATTGCTTTAATTACTGACTATACTTACATTAACAAAATGGCGACGTTTTTATTAAAAAAAGATGAAAAATTATATTGTTTCCGTCATAGCTTCTTTGTTCTTGATGCTATAGAAATATACAAAAAAATATTTGAAAGTCTAATTAATAGTATTTCATTTTGGTTATTAGAGTTTTTGACTTAAGTGCCATAGTTTCTAAGATATTTAACATTTAAACTAAATACTTCGTTTTATAAACATTCGGACGCCACCATTATATCCCCAAATCTCCGAAACCATTAACTCTACAGAAATTAGAAAAACGAAACGAAATTTAATACCATTCGAGTTATTTGATGAAAACCTATTTGAAATACCTCTTTTTCAAGCAAAAATCACAATTTTCTAGTGGTGCCGTGAACGTAACTCGACAATTTCTCCTACAACCCTGAACCGATTCAAAAAATTTTTTGATAGGCTTTTAGAGACAACTGTATAGAATGGTACTAGGCTAATGAAAAGTAAAGAAAGAAAATAAAATTTTTTTTTTGTTGACTTCAATACTCTGGTATAATTCTATCAAGTTTTCTCTAAAAGTCTATCAAAACATTTTTTCAATCGTTTCAGGGATGTAGGAGAAATCGTCGAATTACGAAATAATTTTTGTAAGCACAGCACCGCCACCCTCAAAGACTATCAATTTGTATGAAAAGTTGCATAGAACCTTTTCTTCTTAAAATTTTAGTATTTTTCACCTCAATGTTTCTGTTTTTTTTTTTTAGTTGCCACCCCCTGAAAAGGGCAAATAAAATAGCAAGCCTCCAAATATTAAGTTACCAAAAATGAACGAAATCCGTGTCATATGACATTATTCTGAAGTTAAAACCTCTAGTTACTGTACTAAATGTTAAGTAGAAAAAATTGGCACTATTCTAAAATTCATTAGTTCCAAAATTCCAAGTTCCAATTCGCCCTATGCTCCTCACACCGAAAGTAAAGTGGACCGAAAGGTGTAACGTAAAGGAAAGCTGCCTCAAAATGACGCGTTCCCAATATGTATAGGTTTAGATCATGGTTTCAACAACTAAGTTGGCATCATAAAATTAAAAATGCCTAAAACAAAAAAACTTCGAATAGTATTCTATAGAAGATGAAATACTTATATATATATGAAGTAAAAATATAAATCGGCCATAGAGTATAATCATTACCCTAATTATTTTTTAAAGTGGTTCATTTTTTCAATTTACCAACAGTGAAGGAATGGCAGATTCAGTGGAGATTGAAGACAGGGTAAAACGGTGGAGGAACGTATGAAAAATCAAAAACTGTTAATTTTAGAAAAAAAAATTCAAACAAAATAGTTACGTCCATCTCTTATCTTCATTCCTTTTCATATATTTGACCCTCATATTAGCACACTTTGTTAATAAATCTGTGATAATTCGGTAAAAATTTAAAATCGATGTATTGTTCCGTTTTAGGCTTGGGGCGAGATAAACGATAATATAATTGCTATTTGTCCAGCAAACGCCGAGAACGAGAAAAATGGTCCGCGAATACTCGTGAAGGTGTTGAATAATTATTTATAATAATTAAACTACCCGACGGATCATTATAAAATTCAATTCTATTCTGATAATATACAAAGCGATTAAAAAAAAATCAAACCGGGCGCGCAATACTGGTAAGTATAAAATAATCTCATAAAAACTTAGGTACTTTGATTACATTCGAAGTTTTTACATGACTTCCTACATGTAAAACAAAGCTGAATATACACTTATAACCTTTATTGTAATGTATTTATTTGAATTATATTGTACGTAATATACAAATATTTATAAACAGTTAGATTTGTAAAACAAAGCAGCAATGAATTATTAAGAAAATATAAATATAAAGTAACACCTCGATATTGGCGAGCAGTGTATTGTATGTAGTTTGCTTTGCTTATTCCTTTTAAACTCTATAAATATGTGAGGAAGGCCTATAAAGCCACGCCCATCATCCGTGCTTCTCTCTGCCCCACTTCCTCACAGGTGAAACTGTTTGATCGGCATTCTTCGCTCTTAAGGATAGGATTTTGATATTTAAAAAATCATAAATAGTATAATCTTTAATATTTTTCAGGTACTTCCCATTACTCTGAGGAATACAACCATAAACAGTTTTTATCATACATTTTACATATAATTAAATGCCATGCTCTAGTAATGAAATTAGGAACTATTTTCATTGGCAAATTACTATATTCAAGTAGGTACAACAGAAACTTACAACAAAAAAAAAATATAGCTGTATTCGTTACAGAAATAGCAAGTATAGTCCGGTAAACTCTTATGCCTGCAGTACACTCTCGCCGAGACCGCTCGGCGAATGTCTCGGCGAGACATTTACCAAGGGACCAGGAAGCACGAGGGCGATGTGTACACTCTCGCCGAGACCGCTCGGCGAATGTCTCTGTTTTTAGTAATGTGAATGAAAGACATGGATATTTTTACAATTAATTAATTTTATTTATTTGCTTTTATCATGATTGGAAAATATTATTTAGGTATTAAGCAAATCACAACTTACACACTTTTTTTATTTATTACGAAATTACCTACTTTCTGTATATTGTTGCCGTAATCTGGGCACGCTAATATACTAATTAGGTAAATATTTACATGACATGATTCCTAGCATTTTAAAGCAAAAAATTATGTTGAAAATAATATTTTCTAATAACGACATGGACGTTGCTGAAATTGCCGCTGCTGCAGCTTATTGTGCGTTTGCATATTTTAATTATGTGCATATATACAAAAAACATAAAATTGAAAATACTTGGAAACCAAGAAGATGGTGGATGAAAACAATTCATCGAAATAGTGAGTGTTGAAAATTTAAATGTGATTTTAATTATTATTATTTACCTCACTGTATAACAATGAAACATGCCTGAATTAATAAAGGGTGTAGCCGGTTAAGCATATGAAAAATGCCCATAAAGGAAATTACATGAAATGGACATCAAAATATTCCCTTGACTATAAAAAAATATTTGTTACAATATTATTTCAGAAATCCAAATCGATAAAATTCTCAGAATATGTTAGTTATGAGGTAATCTTTGCAGAACGGCAATCAACCCCCTCATCTGTAGCCTAATAACCCAGCCAGACTATATTTTGAAATAAAATTAATACATTAATAAGCAAATTAGCCTTATAAATGCTTCTAAACTATGTATGATGTTTTAGGGCACCAGATTTTAGGTTTCTCAGGTTAAGTTTACTTAATTTTTCTCCAAGAAGTATGGTTTCCAAACGTTTTTTTGTGTAATGTAGTACAAAAATTATGTTAACAATGCATCATCGGAATGACACAGAATGACTCTCGTCATCAGAATGACCTAATTACTAACAGTATAAACTTTCGAATTGATATGAAAATAAACAAATGAAAACAAAATAGAACAAAATTGTAATGTTTAATACCTATTTAAAAAAATGAAATAAAACAAGAAGTTATAAAATCTACTACGTACTTACTTATTAAATATTTGGTTAAAAAGTGTGTCAACTTCATCGTTATTTAAAACTTTAAAATATTTTGATGAAATTGGAACCGGTGCATCTTTTAATTTGCTCAAAATTCCAGTGCACTCCAGCTCCTGCCTATCTTCCTTATTGGGCCAAAAGAAAGTTTTATTGTTTCGGGCCATGAACGAAACAAGAATCTTGGTACCAATTTCTGTCTGTCTGTAATTAATTCGTGCACAGAAGACACTGCACTATCACCCACTTTTTGTTCCGTGAATTTTGAACACCCTGTATATGAGTTAAGTTTGAAATAAAAGTCACTTTTCACGAGAGAAAATAAAATAAGTTTTTATTTTTGTTCACGTTCTCACAATACTTGATTTTTGTTGAATAGAACTTAATTAGAGCGATTAGTTACGTAGTACGATTAATTAGGACGACTGGATAAGCACTAGAGTAAAAATTTGCCTTTGAGTTTTGTCGCGTTTCGACGTAATATTTTTTTCTGAATTCATCTGGAAGATCTTTATGGTCGATAATTTTCAATTTTTTTCGTCAATTAGGTAAGTTGCAACAAATTTTTAATTAACAATTGCCCTTTTTGCAAAAATTCAGCTCCCCCAGACAAGAGCAAGTGAGAATATACTAGGTGCCCTCGGCCTCGCGGCTAGTGTTCCCTTTGACTCGTGGCCAAAAAACCGACACAAATCGGAGCGTTAACGAGGCGAGGCGAGGCGAAGCGAGGGCGCACGGGGCGATGCGAGCGTAGCAAGTATACTCTCGCCGAGGCGTTGCGAGGCGTTGCGAGGGCAGGCGAGTGCATTAACGAGACAAGGCGAGGGCACACGAGGCGATGCGGGATCAGCAAGTACACTCTCGCACTCGCCTGCCCTCGCAACGCCTCGGCGAGAGTGTACTGCAGGCATTAAGGTGACGTATGTATGAGTTGGTAAAACGACGTACGATTTGATATGCGATGCGCATAAAGCTATCGCAATGACATAGAGATGAACTAGTTGCGTATGTCTTATTACTTCCACATCCAGTGGAAGTATAGTAACGACAAAAAAAAATTTAAAAATTTTTATTGTTCAAATAGGCTTAGAATGTCATGAAACGTCGAGATTTTAAGTTTGAGCGAAAACAAATTTCTGTCTGTCTGTCTGTAACTTTTTTTGTGCGCACGTTTACTCTGGAACCGTTTGAGATATTGACTTGAAATTTGGTACATACATGTACTTTAACGAGATCTAGAACTAGATTATATTTTCATCTTGTTCCGACGAAAGGTTGGGGGGTAAATTTGGGGTAAATAGGTAAATTTGGAGTAAATAGGTAAATCAAGCAGGTAATAGTCCATAAAATTGGTATTTAGTATATACAAGAGAAGCTAGGGTTAGTCACCCCCATTACCACCCCCCACCCCATTATTAAAGGGGATGAAAAAAATTGTGGTTTAGTGTGTGTGCAAGAACCAGAAACCAGTATTTTTTTACTTCATCCACACCCACTACCACCCCCACCCCACTACCGATGTATGGTATCGTTTTATGGGTTTCTGGGGTAGAGGATTTCAAATATTATATTATTAAAGTACCATAAACAATTATTTCCACATACAAAATTTTTTCGTTATGAGTGACTTGCGAGAGAAAATCTGGATGTGGAAGTAGTGATTCCTTGGGCAGCGGTTTTCTCTTAGTTTATATGATGAAGCGACCTTTGGACGCGCCAGCTTTAGAGTTTACTCGACTATATCTAAAACAGTTTTGTTTGGTTTTTTAAACATTTATAATAAATCGAAAATAAACGCATATTTCCCCCTTACTCTGCAAAATCCTATCCTTAAAAGCGTAAACGTAAGTTGAAACTAGCAAAAAAAAACAAGAATTGAATTGCGTTTTAGCCATTTGTTAATAAACAAACTCATTTTGTCCTGTAAGTTGGACTGTATGTAGCTTATCTATTTTTTATAAAACTATTGAAAAATTCTATTATGTCAGATTAAATGACTTTATAATTAAACAAAATTCATTGTGAATATATCAATTTGATTTTCGGAAAGGCTTGTCGACAAAAGATGATATCTATAAACAGTGTGTCCCACTTTTCATGGAGTCACCCTCAAATCTCGCTCATCTGATATCAGAATATTTTGAAATTTTGGTGGTGAATATATACCATACAGTGAGTCCTTAGACGTAACTCCATTTTTAGTCAAAGGCGTCCGATTCTAGAATGGCAAGAGGGAGCCGATAAAAAAAAAGTATCAGCGATTTTTTTAGAAAAAAACTAGTAAGATATTCCTAAAATAAAGTTAGTTCACAGTAAAACTTTGACTTTTCAAACGTCAAACGAAAACATGGACTCTCCCTTGGAAAAAATGGACTCGCCCGTTGATTATGAAAATTGCTAGTTCCTGATTGGTCAAAGGTGTGTTATTATGGGTTCATGTTCATAATACGGTATGTTGGAATTATGACTAGATTATTCGTCAATTGTTAAAATAATGCAATGATAATATGATAGTCGTGGATAAAGAAATATTTAAAGCTGAATTGTTTTATTTACTCATTTATATAATAGTGGACAACAAATTGGCTGTTATCTGTAGCCGTAAAAGCCAATCCACAAATGTAGAAAATATAAATTAGCTGTCAAACCGCATTCTTTTAGCCTTGAGGGTAGGATTTTGCAGTCAGAGGGAAATATGCGTTTATTTTCGGTTTATTATAAATAATTAAAAAACTAAACATAGTATAATCTTTAAAACTGTTTTAAATAATTGCTATTGTTCTAACGAATACAACTATATATATATATATATATATATATATATATATATATATATATATATATATATATATATATAGTTGTATGTAAAATTTGAAAAAGTTATTAGTATTTCTAGAGTAATATGTACATTTTAAAAGTTTTTCATAACTCCCTCTTGTGTACCACCAGTTGTGGTTGACTTTACATCCAAAGCTAAACATACTAGTTCCTTTCCACGATTAGACATTTTTTCAGCAGTTCACTGTCCCAAACACTTGTCGCATGTTAAAAAGCGCGCAAAGTGCCCTTTTGGCCCTTTGAGATATGATGCGCTTTTATCCAAGAAGTGTGACAACATTGCAGGATCTCATCTTACACTATATACATCAACATATACATTAGTGGATCTCGACTTGTTTGATTTTTATTAAGGATCTGGTTTTGTTTAAATTTTATCACGAAAAATTCAAAGGTTGAATTTGTTTCCCCTGTGTTGGTTTATAGGTTAAGAGGATAATAAAGCAAGTTTCTGTGAAAAATATACTCAACAAAGTCTTTCTCTTGTGATGGATCTCGGGTTGTCCTAAATTTATTCGGATCTCGACTTGATATAAAAACATATATATATATATATATATATATATATATATATATATATTTATATATATTTATTGAAGAAATGGGAATTTTCAAAAAAATAATTTTATATTCCTGAAATTTTTTATAGAGGTATAAAATTGCATTCTAAATAACATTTCTTAGTGGAATTTTTTCATATTTTGAAAAATAAAGGTACTTTATTAGTGGTGATTTTTACAACTTTGCTTATAAAACACCCTGTAGGACACCCTAACAAGTCATTTTTGGTATACTTTAGTTTTACAACAAGCAGAACTCAATCCCCAAATACCATTCCAAAATTTTTGGTCCATTACACCTTTTTTTACATCTATCCTGGGACACACTGTATATTGGGGTCAATTTTCTTAGCTTATCGATACCCCTCCTTTGGCGCCCTGAGGCAGTCGCCTCGCTGCCTCACCTCTTCACGCCGCCCTGAGTTTCGTGCAAGTAATTTTTAAATCAATAGTAAATTTGCACACAAATTTTCAGCTGTAAACTTTTTGCAAATTATATGAAAAGTAACACGACTGCTAAAAACTCTACTTTCTCATATTTTTAAAATTTCAGCAACATGAAGAATAAAAAAGGGACATGTGAAAAAAATTGAGGCAAACAAAAATTGAAATATTTAGTTGAAAAATTTGAAAAAGTTATTAGTATTTCTAGAGTAATATGTACATTTTAAAAGTTTTTCATAACTCCCTCTTGTGTACCACCAGTTGTGGTTGACTTTACATCCAAAGCTAAACATACTAGTTCCTTTCCACGATATATATATATATATATATATATATATATATATATATATATATATATATATATATATATATATATATATATATATAATGAAGGATAGTCACGTCCGACTAGTTAAATCTAAATTTAGTAGGGCTTCGGACAAGCCCTACTAAATTTAGATTGTTCTTTAGATTGTTATATATATATATATATATATATATGTTTTTATATCAAGTCGAGATCCGAATAAATTTAGGACAACCCGAGATCCATCACAAGAGAAAGACTTTGTTGAGTATATTTTTCACAGAAACTTGCTTTATTATCCTCTTAACCTATAAACCAACACAGGGGAAACAAATTCAACCTTTGAATTTTTCGTGATAAAATTTAAACAAAACCAGCTCCTTAATAAAAATCAAACAAGTCGAGATCCACTAATGTATATGTTGATGTATATAGTGTAAGATGAGATCCTGCGATGTTGTCACACTTCTTGGATAAAAGCGCATCATATCTCAAAGGGCCAAAAGGGCACTTTGCGCGCTTTTTAACATGCGACAAGTGTTTGGGACAGTGAACTGCTGAAAAAATGTCTAATCGTGGAAAGGAACCAGTATGTTTAGCTTTGGATGTAAAGTCAACCACAACTGGTGGTACACAAGAGGGAGTTATGAAAAACTTTTAAAATGTACATATTACTCTAGAAATACTTATAACTTTTTCAAATTTTTCAACTAAATATTTCAATTTTTGTTTGCCTCAATTTTTTTCACATGTCCCTTTTTTATTCTTCATGTTGCTGAAATTTTAAAAATATGAGAAAGTAGAGTTTTTAGCAGTCGTGTTACTTTTCATATAATTTGCAAAAAGTTTACAGCTGAAAATTTGTGTGCAAATTTACTATTGATTTAAAAATTACTTGCACGAAACTCAGGGCGGCGTGAAGAGGTGAGGCAACGAGGCGACTGCCTCAGGGCGCCAAAGGAGGGGTATCGATAAGCTAAGAAAATTGACCCCAATATACAGTGTGTCCCAGGATAGATGTAAAAAAAAGGTGTAATGGACCAAAAATTTTGGAATGGTATTTGGGGATTGAGTTCTGCTTGTTGTAAAACTAAAGTATACCAAAAATGACTTGTTAGGGTGTCCTACAGGGTGTTTTATAAGCAAAGTTGTAAAAATCACCACTAATAAAGTACCTTTATTTTTCAAAATATGAAAAAATTCCACTAAGAAATGTTATTTAGAATGCAATTTTATACCAAATTTCAGGAATATAAAGTTATTTTTTTGAAACTTCCCATTTTTTGCGAATTAAGAGTTGAATTCATATTTAAAGTTGTGTAGGAGCAAATGTTAATCATCTCAAAAAGTAGGCTATTGGTAAATAAAAAATTGAATATAAAAAATAATTTCTATGCAGTTTTAATTGAATGGTTCAAAATAAAATACTAATTTATTGAAGAAATGGGAATTTTCAAAAAAATAATTTTATATTCCTGAAATTTTTTATAGAGGTATAAAATTGCATTCTAAATAACTTTCCTTAGTGGAATTTTTTCCTATTTTGAAAAATAAAGGTACTTTATTAGTGGTGATTTTTACAACTTTGCTTATAAAACACCCTGTAGAACACCAAATCAAGTTATTTTTGGTATGCTTTAGTTTTACAACAAGCAGGACTCAATCCCCAAATACCATTCCAAAATTCCAAAATTTTTGGTCCATTACACCTCTTGTTACATCTATCCTGGGACACTCTGTATGACAAAAAATTTAACTATATTTTTTTTATATTTCTCATTATTTTAGTAAAATACAGGACACTAACTTAACGCTACAATAAATTAAAAGTAAAAATGACTACGTTTTCTTCACGAGAAGAATCGACAAACTGAGGTCAAAATGGCTTTCTTTGGAAAATTGTACCCTTTTTTTACTATATCGAGTTTTTTAGACATGAGCGCATTTTTTTAGCATGGTAATTTTTTTACATGTTGTTCTTTAGACGTCAAGAAATATAAAAATTCAAAAATTAAACTACTAAAAAAATGCGCTCATGTCTAAAAAAACTTGATATACTAAAAAAGGGTACAATTTTCCAAAAAAAAACAATTTCGACCTCAGTTTGTCGATTTTTCTCGTGAAGGAAACCTAGTCATTTTTACTTTTAATTTATTGTACCGTTAAGTTAGTGTCCTGGTATTTTACTAAAATAATGAGAAATATAAAAAAAATATATAGTTGGATTTTTTGTCATATTGGGGTCAATTTTCTTAGCTTATCGATACCCCTCCTTTATATCGCAATTTTGTTCTTAATTTCGTAAAATAATATAGTAAGTCCAGTTGGGACTGAATTCTAAAAATGGTCATAAATTGACATTATTGGAAGAAGGTACCTACATAGTTAATATAGTTCCAAGAAAGAGCAATAAAATGGGTGTCTCCCATGTGTTTGGGTGGTAACTACTAAAAGTCGATTGCGTAAAACAGATTGACTTCTGTTGAATTATTGGTTGTATCTAAACACGCTGCAAAGAAAAATAGCAATATCAATAAAATATTAAATCTCTCCTAAAACTGTTTAATTATCTTGCCGAAATGTCTCAAGAGAAATGAGATATTTAACTTTTTCTTAAATGGCCAAGTTTTAGTTTTGGTATGTAAATAAAAAATATATTTTATAGAAAAACTTACAAAACAGGGGCAGGTATGGACCTTCAGTTTTTTATTAAGAATAATTTCCACATTAAATTGTCCAAAATCAACCATTCTGTACACCTACTGCCATTTAGTTTTATGTTTTATTTTGAAGTTAAGATTTTAGTATGTAGTTTATTTAGATTACAGTGTATTTTATTCCACTAAGGGTTAAGTTTTTTAGAAAAATATAAATAGAATTCTAAATTGATTGATTTTTTTAACATATTATATTAACCTAAATAATTATATTTATTATATAGTTTTAAAATTACTTTGTAAAAGTATGTCAAATTCAATGGTAATCTGTATTTTTCATATAATCAAATTAAACGTAAATTACCCCACACCCCTATGCTTGGTTAGGAATTTTTCAAAATGGCTATTACCCTAGACAAATAGGAACAAATTTTGACGTTTAACGGAAAAACTGTTCAAGTTTTAAAAGTTGTCAAAGAATTTTATTAAGGCCTACTATTGAACATTCTAAAAGTCCCCAACTCTATCTCTTACGCTCAAGCCGACGTCTTGAAAAAATGGTGCTCCAATTCAATTTTTTGTTTGCCTCGTTAACAATTAGCAATATCAGAATTATGCTTCATATAAAAATAAAGTTTATAAAATTCTCTACAAAAAAATGTTATATACATTTTTTTTGCATATAGTTAGTATTATTATACTCTTTGCAAGTACGAAAAGGTAGAGTATATTCCATTTTGTAGGCACATTTCTAAAACCGTAAATATCTCTCATAGAGAAAAAAGTCATAATTGTCTAAATCATAAAATTCTGAATGGCTTTCAAAATGTTCGTCTGTCTGCCTGTTTCTCCGTCCGATACGTTTTTTGTAAGAAAAGTCCGATTTTATTGAAATTTGGGTGAGAAGTCAGTGTTACCTAGAGAAAGAACCCTATTGGTTTTGAAAGCAATCGATCAGTAAATATAAAGGTTATGAAACATTTTATGAAAAAAATACAGGTGAACAGTGTTATAATCTTTCATAAAATTGTAGGTTTAATTGCCATACTTGCAATTTTTATCATCTCCCGATGATTACATTTTGATTGTTGAAACGTTGGTTAGTACTATGCGGTATCTTTGTGTTTATAGAATTTCGTCAAAGGCGTTGCAACACTCTTCACGCGAATTTTCTTTCTTCATAAAATGTAAAACTTACTCTGCTACACTCTTCAGTTTCTATATGGTGCAGATACTTGCTCTTATCCCCAAGGGGTGAAAATCACCCCTAAATTTGGATATTTAATATTTGAAAATGTATTACGGATTTATTTTTGGGATTGTTGACAGCGAATCTGAAGTAAAAATTAAAAAAATGAAAATGACGACGGTTCTAATATAGCGGATGGAATTTTCTCCTAAAACAAACGTTTTAAACAAAAAAAAAAAAAATAAGAATCTAGGTGATATTGTATATTAACAAAAACAGTATTTAAAAAAAAAATAATTACTGGACAATTACTATAACAAAATGGTGAAATTTTGTTTAAACAAATGTGAAAGCGCACGTTGTTCAAGCCATAACTTTTCTATTTTTTATAATACAGAAACAAACAAAAAATAATTGTAAAGGTTCATGATTCATTATTTTTAATTCTGTCCATTAGAACTTTTGATGGAAATGTCATAGTTTCTAAGATATTCAACATTTAAACCATATAAACGTTCGGATGCCGTCTATAAACTTAAATATCTCCGAAATTATTAATCCTACATAAACATAAAATAAAAACGAGTTCATTCTCAGTTTATAAGCCTTATTTATGGTATCCATCTTTTTTTTTTTTCGTTAAAACTAATATATCTTGAGATATTTGCCAAGAAACAAAAACTTTACGTTTTTTCTAAAATCTCTTTGTAGTTTAAAATGCATTTTTTTTCGAAAGCAAGTGCTGTAAACCTACGAAAAAATACGAGAATCTAGGTCATAGTAGTGTTAACGAAAAACGGTATCTAATAACATATATTTTTTTTAATTACTGCCTACTTACATTAACAAAATGGCGACGTTTTTATTAAAAAACTGAAGAAGCACATTTTTTCTGTCATAACTTATCTGTTTTTTATGCTAAAGAAACAATCAAAAAATCATTCGAACCCTAATTGATAGATCTTTTATTTTGGTTATTACAATTTTTGTCGCAAGTGCCATAGTTTATGATATATTTAACATTTAAACTAATTACTTTATACTTTCAGATATTCGAAACATTAATTCTACAGAGATTAGAAAAAAAGAAATTCATCTTCAGTTTAGTAGGTTTCTTGTCTCCCATGTTCTCGCTCAATGGAATACTTTTCGAGTTATTTGACGAAAATCATTTTCAAGCTAAAATCCCAATTTTCAAGTGGTTATAACTTAAAGATTATCAATTCATATGAAAAGTTGCATAGAGCCTTTTCTCTTAAAATATGATACTCTTTTAGCTCCAAAGTTTTTCATTTTTTTTATTTGCCACCCCCTGAAAAGGAGTGGCATCCACCCCCTATAAATTAAGAAGCCGCCGCACAAAATAGAAACTTTGCTTTGATGCATTTACTATTAAGTTGCCAAAAATGAACGAAATCTAATTCATATGACATTATTCCGAAGTTAAAAACCTCTAGTTACTGTACTAATAGTAAACTTATTAAACTTATATTTAATCAATTAATAAGCAGAGACCCAAAATAATGAAAATCTAGTCCAGTGTGGGTCAACCTTATTGACTAGATCTGATTTTGTTGCAAATAAACGACGCGGCATTGCCAGATATACAGGATCTCACTTTGTTCATAAAATATTATATACAAGTTAAGCACTCCAGCGCCCTCATAAGTGCGTTTGGTTTAACTACTCGTGTATAAAAATGGATAAAAAGTGGAAAAAGGAGATCCGAGGTAAAATTCACATGTACACTTCTACCATCCACATTAATTGAATAAACATGATATACACATAGAAACAAGTCGAGATCCATTTCGGATCTCGTCTTGTAAAAACGGATCTCCACTTGTATACTTTATATCACGAAGGGATCTCGATTTGTTCACAAAACATATATATATATATATATATATATATATATATATATATATATATATATATATATATATATATATATATATATATATATATATATATATGTATATATATATATATGTATATATGTATGTATATATGTATGTATATATATATGTATATATATATATATATATATGTATATATGTATGTATATATGTATGTATATATATATGTATATATATATACATATATATATATATATATATATATATATATATACATATATATATACATACATATATACATATATATATATACATATATATATATATATATATATATATATGGCTACGTGTTATCGGTCCTCGACTGTGTGTGGGAGGCGTAGCGGGCGCCTGAGCCTGAGCTAACCCGGCCAGTGGCCTCGCTGAAACGTCACGTTTCACGTGACCTCTCGTTGATGGTCGTGCATCCTCGTTTCTATTGGTCACCGGGGGTTGTCGTGTTTCTGTTTGGTTGCGCGACTGGCTACGTGTTATTGGCCCTCTGCTGTGTGTTGGAGGCGTAGTGGGCGCCTGAGCTAACCCGAGCTAACCCGACAAGTGGCCTCGCTGAAACGTCACGTTTTCTCATTGGTGGTCGTGCATTCTCATGTCTAATTGTCATCGAAGGCTGCCGTGTTTCTGTTTGATTGGTCTGCGCTTGGCTCCGGCTCCTCGTGATAGGTCCTCTTGTGGTAGGTTGTGGAGTCTCTTCGTGATTTGTCACTCGAACGTGCCGACTCGAGATTGGTTCGTTTGCCGTGGGTCGTCGTGTGTTTCTCGTTATATGTCTGCCTGAAAGTGCGGGCTTCCATGCAGTGGGTAATCTCTGCATGTCATCTCGTTTGTTAAGATTTTGTGGTCTCTTTTCGATCTCTATGGCCTCTCTGGTAATTCTTGATGTACAATGCTCGATATTGGCTACTGTTCTGGTGTTGTCGAAGTCTATTTTATGTCCTGTGATTTTTACGTGCTGTGCTAGGGACGATGTTTTCTCCTCATTTTGCACTGCATTCCTGTGTTCTTCCCTTCTTACACTTATACGTCTGTTGGTCTGTCCTATGTATGATTTATTGCAATCTTGGCACGGGATTTCATATACTCCTTGGCTTTCTAGGGCAATTTTTGATTTTGGGTTACGGAGGACTGTGCTGATTTTACTTCCACGTCCAGTGGAAGTATAGTAACGACAAAAAAATTTTTTAAAATTTTTATTGTCCAAATAGGCTTAAAATGTCATGAAACGTCGAGATTTTAAGTTTGAGCGAAAAAAAAATTTCTGTCTGTCGGTCTGTCTGTAACTATTTTTTGTGCGCACGTTTACTCTGAAACCGTTTAAGATATTGATTTGAAATTTGGTACACATATGTACTTTAACGAGATCTAGAACTAGATTATGTTTTCATCTTGTTCCGTCGAAGGGTTGGGGGGTAAATTGGGGTAAATTTGGGGTAAATAGGTCAATCAAGCAGGTAATAGTCCATAAAATTGGTATTTAGTATATACAATAGAAGCTAAGGTCTCAAAAAATTTTTAGCATTAGCCACCCCCCCACCCCCTTATTAAAGGGGATGAAAAAAAATTGTGATTTAGTGTACCTTTTTACAGGAACCAGAAACCTCAAAATATTTTTTACTTCATCCACCCATACCACCACCCCCCACCCCACTACCGATGTGGGGTATCGTTTTATGGGTTTTTGGGGTAGAGGATTTCAAATATTATATTATTAAAGTTCCATAAACAGTTATTTTCACATACAAAGTTTTTTTCGTTGTGAGTGACTTGGATAGAGAATCTGGATGTGGAAGTAGTGATTCCTTGGGCAGCGGTATTTCGGTCTGTTTTGAATATTGTATCTATGTTATGCCTACGCAGAAGTTTCCCTATTTTATCCGTTGTCCCCCTCACGTATGGTAGGTATGCTTTTGCCACTGGTTTCTCGGATTCTTGGTCTGGATGGCTCTTGCGACTTCTGTATTGTGTACTTTGAAAATCCAATGACCAGCGGTACAAGCAAACGGAGGGAGCGCCGATGGGTTCACCTTTGTCTCCAGTCATTGCTAATCTTTTCATGGAGAACTTAGAAATCCGTGGAATAGAAACTGCACCACTGAAACCAAAGCTTTGGTTACGATATGTCGACGACACATTCGTAATCTGGACTCACGGAAGAAAACACCTAAATGACTTCTTAGACCACCTGAACAACAGTCACGACAAAATCAAATTCACGATGGAGGTAGAAACAGAAGGCCAGCTTCCATTTCTAGACGTATTAGTGAAAAAGAAACCAGACGGAAAACTAGGTCACACAGTATACAGAAAACCCACTCACACGGGCAGATATCTAAATGCGGAATCACATCACCATCCAGCACAACTAAATTCAGTAGTAAAAACTCTAATGACACGCTCCCGAAGGCTGGCAGACGGCGAACATATTAACGAAGAGATGTCATCACTTCAGAAAGCACTAATGAAAAACGGATTTTCAAAGTACACAATACAGAAGTCGCAAGAGCCATCCAGATCAAGAACCCAGGAAGAATCCGAGAAACCAGTGGCAAAAGCATACCTTACCATACGTGAGGGGGACAACGGATAAAATAGGGAAACTTCTGCGTAGGCACAACATAGATACAATATTCAAAACAGACCGAAAAATCAGCACAGTCCTCCGTAACCCAAAATCAAAAATTGCCCTAGAAAGCCAAGGAGTATATGAAATCCCGTGCCAAGATTGCAATAAATCATACATAGGACAGACCAACAGACGTATAAGTGTAAGAAGGGAAGAACACAGGAATGCAGTGCAAAATGAGGAGAAAACATCGTCCCTAGCACAGCACGTAAAAATCACAGGACACAAAATAGACTTCGACAACACCAGAACAGTAGCCAATATCGAGCATTGTACATCAAGAATTACCAGAGAGGCCATAGAGATCGAAAAAAGACCACAAAATCTTAACAAACGAGATGACAGGCAGAGATTACCCACTGCATGGAAGCCCGCACTTTCAGGCAGACATATAACGAGAAACACACGACGACCCACGGCAAACGAACCAATCTCGAGTCGGCACGTTCGAGTAGTGACAAATCACGAAGAGACTCCACAACCTACCACAAGAGGACCTATCACGAGGAGCCAGAGCCAAGCGCAGACCAATCAAACAGAAACACGGCAACGTTCGATGACAATTAGACATGAGAATGCACGACCACCAATGAGAAGTCACGTGAAACGTGACGTTTCAGCGAGGCCACTTGTCGGGTTAGCTCAGGCGCCCACTACGCCTCCCACACACAGCAGAGGGCCAATAACACGTAGCCAGTCGCACAACCAAACAGAAACACGACAACCCCCGGTGACCAATAGAAACGAGGATGCACGACCATCAACGAGAGGCCACTGGCCGAGTTGGCTCAGGCGCCCGTTACGTCTCCCACACACAGTCGAGGACCGATAACACGTAGCCAGTCGCGCATGCGCGCTCCAGGTCCAAGCATATATAAGGAACCGCACAGCGCGGAGAACGTCAGTCCAGTTCGAGCAACGAGGATCAGCAGTAGGCAGTTTTCAGCGAGAACCTGAAGATGGCAGATGGGATTCTGCCGAAACGTCGTTTAGACAACCAGCAGGAGCCTATCAACTACGTGGGAAAATACCCGGAAGTACACCAACACTTCATTCAACACCCGCGAAAACCTAAGAAACAACATATATATATAATAATAATAAAAGAACTTTATTGAAATGAGCTAATACATTTCAAAGGGCAATTGACCGAGGTCCTTCAGCCCAATATATATATATATATATATATATATATATATATATATATATATATATATATATACACACATGCCTAACACGTAGATACGCCTCCGAATATAAGGGTACCAACAGCCGACGCCTCCGAAATCGGAGGCGAAATCGAAAGAGTGGAGGCGAAAACGAATGCCCGTGTATATATGGTTTAAAATGATGTTTACCATTCATATGTTACGTACACGGATTTTAGCATGGAGTCGAAAATGACCCCTACGTCTCTACACATATACACTTTAGTATACATCATCTCGCATTAGAGGGCGCGACTGTTTTTATACTAGATACGCTGAAATGTATCGGCCAGTGGTATCGCCTCCTTATACTTACAGTGCGTCTTTGCCTCATAATACTGGCAACGCTGTACGTAGTGGATATATTTTATTAAGATTTGAACTATAGAATAAGACTCTAGCTTATCCTGCGGGTATATTAAGTCGGTAATCAGCCTTTAGGCATTTATCACTATTAATGGAGAATACATTTTGAATGGAACTGTTTGTCTGCAGGAATTTTATTATTTTAATTTATTTTAGGTTTAATAATAGGTGCTATGTGCACTTACGGATTAAATCGGTCCATAGCTTCTTGTAAAATTTTAACAATTTATTTTTCAACATTGAAATTTTCTACTATGTTCCTTTTATCTCCGGTCCTAGTAATTGTATCGCAAAAATAAAAATACCAAGTTGTTCGCATTAAAACTTTGAATAAGACTAAGCTTATGAAAAAACTTTATAATGATTTGTTAATTTAAAAAAAAATAACAACCACAAAAAATTGCATTACTTTAGAATTCAAGAAATAGAACGTAATAATGCATCTATTTTAACGAAAGTTGGTAAAACTATGCCCTTTGTTGAAATAACTTTTATACCAAATTTTAGCGCAAAATATTTGTCCAATGGCCAAGACCAATAAAAATTTCCAAATTTCCATCTCTTATTGTTTAAGTGAATTGACTCTTAGGAGGACAGTTTTTTTAAAATGTAGGTTTTTACAG
The DNA here is from genome assembly GCA_936432065.2 of Rutpela maculata. Lineage (NCBI taxonomy): Eukaryota > Metazoa > Arthropoda > Insecta > Coleoptera > Cerambycidae > Rutpela > Rutpela maculata. The sequence continues at coordinate 51,003,615 of OW386294.2, forward strand.
TAGTATTATAGTCTATGTAATGAAGGCAAAAATAGTGTAAATATTTCGTGCAAAGACGAGATTACCTTTTCCCTCCGTTTTCGAGGGTGCTGATCACGATGGAAGTAGTGGGAGAAGTTTTTGACTGCCGCAACCCCCTGAACGGCCAAAAGCCACCCCTTTTATGGGGATCCCTTTATGTGGATCCCTTTATGTTTTCATATATAAACGTGGGGAGTGATTTATCGACGTTATACTTGAAATAACACGGAAGGGGGTTATAGAGTAAGTGGAATCCTATGGGGTTGATTAAACCCTCCCGAGGGGTGGAATTTTTTTTTTTTTCAAATGATTCGGTTCAAACGTTTACCCCCATTTTCAGGGTTTTTCGGCACATGATCGTTATTCCTGTGCATATCCCTTCATTTTTCACAGAAGAGAAGGTGGTAGTGACCTCGGGGGCTGTTTCAAAACCATAAAAGTGGTGGTTTTTGGCAGTTTCAGGGGGTTGTGGCGGTCAAAAACTTCTCCCACCACTTCCATCGTGTTCAGGCCCTCGAAAACGGGGGGGGGGAAGGTAATCTCGTCTTTGCACGAAATATTTACAAAAAACTCGTCAAATAATGCTTCATTACATAGACAATTAAGAGAAAAAATTGTATGTTTATTTAAACCGTTTTTTTTAAATTTGTTTATAAATTTAAATATAATGGTTATAAATAAATTCGAATGACTGAATTTTTTTATCAAACCAAAAACAATAAGCAAAAAAAAAAGAAATATGGAATATTTAACATTTTTCTAAAAAATTTAATCTATTTGCAATTGGGGCCGAGATACGTCAGTTTTTACATTTAGGTCACTTATACATTTAGACTGGTTGTTCTCCAATGCTTATATTGTCTCTGCTATTTGAAAATAATCCAAAACTACAATTTTTAAAATTACATCGTATAAGGTATTGAAAACATATCGCGCATTTTCAATTTTTTTGTAACTTCCTTAATTCCTGTCGCGAAAAGGTAAAACCAACCTAACCTGAACATCTTCTATCCTTGTGTACCTACATTTTTAAAACTTTTAATACTACTGATGCAATAAAAAAAAAATTCACGATCTGGATTTAAACACGAGACGTCCGCATGTTGGAATAAAAAGCGTTGGTCGTCCAAGTCCAACAAAACTTTATTATTTATTTCTTACATCTGACGACTAAGGTCTCATTTTTAAACACATAATATAATGTTTATACCTATTTGGTTATTATCGGATCTCTAACATAATCGCGGAAGATCTAACTTTCGGACATCTATACACTATCTGTGCTTCTGGATTATTTTCAACTAGCTGAGGCAAAAATATAAGTATTGAATAATAACCAGTTTAAATTTTAAGAAATATCGATTTGTTTATTTATAAGTAACTGAGACGCAGAAACTGACGTATCTCGGTCCCAAATGCAATTACATCATCATTACTGCCACATTCAGTGGAAGTATAGTAACGACAACAAAATTTTGAAAATGTTTATTGTCCAGATCGGCTTAAAATGTCATAAAACGTCGAGATTTTAAGTTTGAGCGAAAACAATTTCTGTCTGTCCAGTCTGTAACTTATTTTGTGCGCACGATTACTCTGGAACCGTTTAAGATATTGACTTGAAATTTGGTACTCGTGTGTATTTTAAAGTGAACTGGAACTAGATTATACTTTCATCTTATTCCTTTGAAGGATTAGGGAGTAAATTGATAAATCAAGCAGGTAAGAGTCCATAAAATTGGTATTTAGTATATACAAGAGGTCTTAAAAAGTTTCTGTCATTGGCCACCCCCCATTAACACCCCCCCATTATTAGAGGAGGTGAATAAAATTGTAATTTAGTGTGTGTAGAAGATTCAAAAACCTCAAAATATTTTTTTTACTTTATCCATCCCCACTACCACTCTACCGCCCCCCTATCTATCATCACCACCACCTCTACCGATGTGGGATATCGTTTTATGAGTTTTTGGGGTAGTCGATTTCAAATATTATATTACTAAAGTTTCATAAACAATTATTTTCATATACAGATTTTTTTCTTTGTGAAAGACTTGGATGGAAAATCTGGATGTGGAAGTAGTGATTCCTTGGGCAGCGGTTTTTCTTTTAATGAAAAAAGTTAGATATTTTATCAATTTTCATAATTCATTTGCTATTTTTGGTTTGATAAAAAATCCATAGTTATTTGAATTTGTTTACAACTATAAATTTTGAAAATTATAAACAAATTTCAAAAAAAACGGTTTAAATGAAAATAATCTTAATACCATTGTAAAGTAGGTACATACAAAAACCGCTGCCCAAGGAATCACTACTTTCACATCCAGATTTGCTATCCAAGTCTCTCACAACGAAAAAACTTTGTATGTCGATATCCCACATCGGTAGTGAGGTGGGAGTAAATGAATGAGATGAAGTAAAAAAAATAAAAAATATTTTGAAGCCATCGGTTCTTGTACACAAACTATATCACAATTTTTTTCACCCCCTTTTATAATAGGGTGGGGGTAGTAATGGGTGTGGCTAATGCGAAAAATTGTTTGAGAGATTAGTTTCTCTTGTATATACTAAATACCAATTTTATGGACTTTACCTGCTTGATTTTTCTATTTACCCCCATTTACCCCAATTTACTCCCCAACCCTTCAACGGAATAAGATGAAAATATAATCTAGTTCCACATCTTAAACGGTTCCAGAGTAATCTTGCGCACAAAAAAAGTTACGACAGACAGACAGACCGACAGACCGAAAGACAGACAGAGTCTTTTTCTGCTCAAACTTACAATCTCGACGTTTCATGACATTCTAAGCCTAGTTAAATAATAAAAAATTGTTGTTACTGACTTCCACTGGATGTGAAAGTAATTATCCAAAAAAGGCAATTTTTAGTGGTTTTATTTTTATACAAATTAACAAATTATCAAAATGTTTTTTGATATATCTAGTTTCATTTATAATTTTATCCCGAGATGATAAGGAAAATAGTAGTAATTGTTTAAATTTTAAATGAAGCAATGCGCAATGTACAGATCTAATCCAAACTTCTCATGCCACTTGTTATTACACCTGGAACAAATTAATACAATAAAATTAGTGTAGCCAGAGAATTCCCATTTTGACTTCACTATATTAAGAACATATAAAGCTTTTGAAAGTATATTTTCCATTTCATTTTCCAAAAATCACTGGTTTTCGAGATATTTGAACTTCAATATAATTTTTCAAGTAACAAAACTTGCACTTTTTTTCAAATGTCTACAATTTACAGTGTAAATTTAGTCGAGCATACAACATAAACATGACGTAAAAACCGCTGCCCAAGGAATCACTACTTCCACATTCAGATTTCCTTTTTTGTCCAAGTCACTCACAACGAAAGAATTTTTTATGTGGAAATAACTGTTTATGGAACTTTAATATTATAATATTTGAAATCATCTATCCTAAAAACCCATAAAACGATACCCCACATCGGTAGTGGGGTGGGGGTGGTGATAGGGGGTGGTAGTGGCGGCAGATGAAGTTAAAAAATATTTTGAGGTTTCTGGTTCTTGTACATACACTAAACCACAATCTTTTTTCATCCCCTTTAATAATGAGGTGGGTGTGGCTAATGCCAAAATATTTTTTGAGACCTTAGCTTCTCTTGTATATATAAATACCAATTTTAGTGACTCTTACCTGCTTGATTTACCTAGTTACCCCAAATTTACCCCCCAACCCTTCGACGGAACAAGATGAAGATATAATCTAGTTCTAGATCTCGTTAAAGTATATGTGAACCAAATTTCAAGTCAATATCTCAAACGGTTCCAGAGTAAACGTGCGCACAAAAAAAAGTTACAGACGACAGACAGACAGACAAACAGACAGACAGACGACAGACGGACGACAGACGGACGACAGACGGACGACAGACGGACGACAGACGGACGACAGACGGACGACAGACGGACGACAGACGGACGACAGACGGACGACAGACGGACGACAGACGGACGACAGACGGACGACAGACGGACGACAGACGGACGACAGACGGACGACAGACGGACGACAGACGGACGACAGACGGACGACAGACGGACGACAGACGGACGACAGACGGACGACAGACGGACGACAGACGGACGACAGACGGACGACAGACGGACGACAGACGGACGACAGACGGACGACAGACGGACGACAGACGGACGACAGACGGACGACAGACGGACGACAGACGGACGACAGACGGACGACAGACGGACGACAGACAGACGACAGACAGACGACAGACAGACGACAGACAGACGACAGACAGACGACAGACAGACGACAGACAGGCGACAGACAGGCGACAGACAGGCGACAGACAGACGACAGACAGACGACAGACAGACGACAGACAGACGACAGACAGACGACAGACAGACGACAGACAGACGACAGACAGACGACAGACAGACGACAGACAGACGACAGACAGACGACAGACAGACGACAGACAGACGACAGACAGACGACAGACAGACGACAGACAGACGACAGACAGACGACAGACAGACGACAGACAGACGACAGACAGACGACAGACAGACGACAGACAGACGACAGACAGACAGACATACCGACAGACAGACAGACAGACAAATTTTTTTCGCTCAAACTTAAAATCTCGACGTTTCACGACATTCTTAACCTATTTGAACAATAAAAATTTTTAAAAAAAATTTTGTCGTTACTATACTTCCACTGGATGTGAAAGTAAAATTAGACAGTAAGCAGAAATGTCAAAATCTTTAATTTCCAAATAGCGGTTGCAGCCCCACCTTTGTTTTACTTAAAAAAAATAAAGTTATTTTGTGTTTTGAAATAAATGTTTCATTGGCTTCTAAATCAGCCTGATTCTCTATGAAGAATGTCCCAAAGGACTTATCGTCTAAAATGTATTTTAAAAAATTTATGACTATTTTTATATTTAAGAAAATTAGATTGAAGTTCATATATCTCGAGAACCAGTGATTTTTCGAAAATTGTTCGTATTATAAAAGTTGCTCAGAATGTAATGTTCCATCATTTGCACCTCATTTGATCCTAGGATCAAATAATTTCTTTGCGTCGCAACGCCATCTATACCTCAATTTGTAAAATGGCCGTTTTTTCTCAGAACTAATATCATTTATATATTCTAGTGAACATCTTTTACAGAATTCAAACATCTTTTTTATTTATCGAGAAAATGACACCGGGAGTTTTAAGTGGGACACTTTGTATATTAAACTATAAATGGAGATAAATAGGTGAAGTAAGTAAGTAAGAGTCCATAAAATTAGAATTTAGTATATGTATGAGAAGTCGAAGTCTCAAATATAGTGGGGGTGGGGTGGCTGATTCAAAAAAAAAAAACAAAATGAAACATTAACTTCTCGTACATGAACTAAATCACAATTTTATAGACTCTTAATTGCTTGATTTATCTATTTATCCACATTTACTCCCAAACCCTTCATCGCAATAAGATCAAAATATAATCTATAGTTCCAGATCTCGTTATAATGTACCAAATTTCAAGTCAATATCAGAAACCGTTCCAGAGTAATCGTGCGCACAGAAAAGGAACAGACATACATTTTTTTTTTGCTCAAACTTAAAATCCCGACGTTTTATATTTATCGTTACGTACATTTAGCTAGTGCACTAAATGAGATGATATTCAAAGCAAGTTATAATTTTATTATTATCTCTATTCTGTTTTCTATCTATATATTCAGAGAACGAATCAAATCTCCGGATAATTCTCCTATATTTTCGAGAAGGTCTTTCTCTTGAGGTAAATGTGTTGAAGTCATCCCTCCCATCTTGGTTTATAATTTTGGTTGACCATGTTTAAAATTTTGTCACTTCTAAAAGTATTGCAATGAAAACGTATTGTGAATAATCAGTATATACCATACTAGTTACTGATTCTTACCTGGATTGCATTTTAAGGAAAAATACCAAATTATCAATTATTATAAATACAACCTCGCCAAGAAATAACTGGTATTCTTCATTTTCAAACAAGAAGAATATCTACAAGCAAATAACACATTTTCACCTACATATAATTGGCAACGTTGTCGGAGGCGAACACAACTCTTAGGCATATCGTAATTATACAAATGGAGTCGAAATTGTATTTTAGACATTGGGATGCGAAAGATTGTGGTTGACTGGATAAAATTCGTATAAAATGTGTATGAGAAATCCTTTACCCCTCTGGGTTGCTCATCATAAATAGCACATAAGAATATAATATAAGTGGTTAAAATGTATCTAGCCGTTTTCATTATGGCGGAGTCCTGGGCGCCTTATACGGTCGAGGAGGCGAAGATGATAGCTAGGCACATATATATATATATATATATATATATATATATATATATATATATTTTTTTTTTTTTTATTTAATTTATTATTTATCTTATTAATTTATTTATTTAATTTCTGTTGTAGTTAAATATCGTAGTTTGTCAATGAAAATAGTTCCTAATTTCATTATTACGGTATGGCGTTTAACTATTACAAAATTTATGATAAAAACTGTATATGATTGTATTCCTTAGAACAATGGGAAGTTCTGAAACTGTTTTAAAGATTATACCATTTATGATAATATTTATAATAAACCGAAAATAAACGCAAATTTCGCTCTCACTGCAAAATCCTATCCTTAAGTCACTACTATTTGTTCCAGCTGCCATTGAGCTGTTACAAGAGCTCTAAAAGGCGTACGGCAGCTGACCAGAAATCTAAATAGCAATTGCAGCCTTTTGATCGTATAATAAAAGGCTTCAAAACCAAATTACAGCTAAAAGTCGGTTATTCCAATGTTGCCGCAGACAAAATTTAGTTGTGAAAACGTTGTGCTACTTGAGAAATTACTTCTAATTACTTTTATACTGAGGTCTGTTGGGGCAGACATTGCTTACCCTAAAACCCGATTTGTCACTATATTTAATATAATTCGTGCAAAAAGATATAAACCTTAGAATTAATAAATGTGGCAACTTCCGAATCATCATTTTAACGTAACTAATTCTCTAATTGTTCCAATGCCAAGGATCACACGAGAATTTACCTTCAAACCTAAAAAACCAATCATGTTTTAATAATTTTAGTTAAGGTCAATTTGCGCAAGATTACACAGGCGAAACAATTTTCTATAGCACTTGTATTTTATTTGTGGTTTTCTCCACAAAACTTTAATTAAAGTACTGTATCCTGCACGGTTGACCGGTGAAGTATGGGTAAAAAATATTCCTGCATAGTAATTAATTAACACTGGACAAAAAAAGTTGTTAAAGAAAATTAATTCTCCAGTTCTCAACTAATTACTGTTTGACAGATCTTGTTATGCCCAAGCAAGTAAACTACTTATACAGTATAGAAAAATTAAACCGCCTTGAAACAAAAACGTTACTAAAAATTATAAAATAAAAGTCGCCGATAACTGTGCCTTATTACCCTAATGTATTGAGTAATATTTACTTTATAATTTATTTTTGCACTTTCCGTAAGTATTTAACCCTTTAAGTACATAGTGAAAAAATTAGGCCGCTAGCGTTAATACCAACTCTAATATTTGATTTCGAATTTGTAACATATTTGAAACGGCCGACGGCATGGATGATGTCACACCACTCCACTGATTCTATGAGTTATGCGGTTATATTCAGTTTAAGCGTTGAGGAATTATTACTCAACTAAATAGTTTAAGAGATTTCGTTGTACACTGTGCGGATGTGATGTTATTTTTCGTTATTTAACTTATTTCATTCTGTTATTTTTTAGACTTAAAAATATGTGTTATCTAGAAAATGGATATTACGGCTGATTCCAACAGTTTGCCGTATGGAGACATTTTTATGGTTATGGAATATTTTAATAATAATAAAGATTACATAAGTGCTAGTTGCTAGGTTAACTAGATAGAAATATCTACTTTAATAGTCTACCGAATTTATCTGATTTTTAGGTCAGCCAGACAAAATTACGGCGATAGCGCTCTCTTGGTTATGTGCAAATAAAAGGTATTTTATAATACAAATAATTTTCCATATCCTTTTCAAGCTACAAATTTTATTATAGTACAATTTTTAGTAATAACTTATTCCACTAGACTTTATCCTCACAACAATATTTCGTCCCTTTATTAATAACAAATTTCTCCCTATGAATAGCTTGCTGCCACAAATTCCTAATACTTTCATCACTTGGTAATGAAATCATTATTTTATTGGGAGTAGTATTTTTACAGTCTGGAACTATACAATATTTATATATCCCCTTTTTATTATCCATGTTAATAACAAAAGACAAAACATTTAAAAGATATGAACGAAATTAGCACGTCTCTTGTGCGTGCCATAGGAGGATTGCAGTTTTTCAAAAAGAACCCTTTGAAACTGTATTTAACGTAAAAATGTGTTAAATTCAAATTTTTCAATTTACTGGCCAGTGAAATTTTATTCCATAATTTTCAGCAACATTTGAATGGTCTCTTTCTTTATTTCGCATTATCAGAGAATCCTGAAATCTCCATGTATTAAATTTCACGGAAACTAAAAAAATTGCTAATATGGCAGTCATATTCGATTCACCATTTAAAATTTTTTATTTCTGACATGATTCGGTATCAACTACTCCTAAAATATCTAACTACTAATTTCAATGCAATTGAAATATAATACATTTCTACATTAGGTCTTTCGCAAATTTGCAACAAAAAAAATTGTTTCCAATTTTTCTAAATTTCCAATTGTTTCCAAAATTGTTTCCATGAAATCGCCAATACTCCGGTCCGGCTACTGCATCCGGCCAATCCGGCTTCCGAACCGGATATCCGGCTCCGGCCGGATATGAAAAAATATCCGGTCAACATCCGGCCAAATAAAAATTGTACAAAATGCATGAAACTTAAATGATATTTATTAATTGTCAGTTATATATCAAAATGTTTATAAAATTAACAATGAACTAGAAACTACAATCAAAATAAATAACAAATATAAAAAAATAAGTAATAAATTCTTCGCTAATACAATAGTGGTGGTAGTGGTATGTATAGCTATTTTTCTCCATTGTATTGCTAATGACAAAATGCATATGTAATTTTAAAACACAGATGCCGGTTGCTGGTTCTTCTGAGAATGAAGTCCTTAGAAAATCATAATATTAATAAATACAAAAACATCATAACTGGGGATAGAACCAAGTACACACATATACAGGGTGTCTCAGAATTGAGTTCCAAAAATGCATCCCCGAGGAAGTACATCCTCTTAAAGTGAGACAGAAAATTTTTTTTTTCCAATAACGTTTTATAGAACATAACATTTTCAAATTTTGATGGGAGCTGTATCTCTATAAGTACTCTATGTAAACTTGATAACAATCAAATATCTTTTGTTTCTCAATTTTTTTTCATAATAATTAATACTTGACTGGCTGTAATATTTTAATCATCCTGTAAAATTACGGAGTATTTGAACATTTTTACACAGCATTGAGAGGGCTGCAAAAAGGTACTCTTAAAAATTTTTGTAATATCAATCAAAATACAAAAAATATCGTTTTTTCCTCTATTCGTATTTAACATTTATACTCAGTTCTAGAACAAAATTTTCTAATAGCAGAAAAGTACAGTTTATTTTAAAAACTACATTCATATCAAATACTCCACATGACGTCCACCTGTTTCAGTACACAAATCAATACCTTTAAATTTTTTTGTAATATCAACCAAAAATCAAAAATTATCGTTTTTTCTCTGTAGGTCATAAGTGCTCATGAAACATGAAACAGAAACCTGACAAAACTTACTTAGTCAAAAAATAGCAAGTATAAAATTAATTTAACTGAAGAGAATTGATTTGTATACCTACTGTAACAGGTGCACGTCATGTGGAACATTATTTATTAATGTATTTTTTTTTTAAAGTAAACTGTACTTTTCCATTATTACAAAATTTTATTCTAGAATTGTAAATAAATGTTAAATACAAATAGAGGAAAAACGATAATTTCTTGAGTTTTGATTGATATTACAAAAAATTTTAAGTATTCCGTAATTTTACAGGGTGATTAAAAAATTACAGTCAGACAAATGTTAATTATTATGAAAAAAAATTGAGAAACAAAAGATATTTGGTCGTTATCAAGTTTACATAAAGTACTTAACTACTTATAGAGATACAACTCCCACCAAAATTTGAAAATGTTATCTTCCATATAACGGAAGTTATTGGAAAAAATGTTTTTTTTCTGTCTCACTTTAAGAGGATGTACTTCCTCAGGGATGCATTTTTGGACTAAGGTAAGTTGGGTTATATGGGCCCAATATGAACTCAGGAATCACAGGTTTCCGTCCGGGAACTCAATTCTGGGACACCCTGTATAAATATTTATTATTAATTACACAGGTCTACAAAAAAAAAATCTGCTCCAAGGACTAAACCTATCATGCCTTAGAGTGTTGAATCCGAATTTTCAATTTAAAAAATTTTTTACCTCGTAGATTTCGAGTAAACGTCAAAAAACCGTATTTTGACAATAAAAACCGGGATTTACGCGTTAAATAAGTTTTTAAATTGAAAATTCGGATTCAGCGCACAAAAATACTTAAGGCGTGATAGGTTTAGGCCTTGGAACAGAATTTTTTTTGTAGACCTGTGCACAGATGTACACCTTGTGCACTGGTTTACAAAAAAAATTTTCTGTTCCAAGGACTAAACTTATCATGCCTTAAATATTTTTGAGTGCTGAATCCAAATTTTCAATTAAAAAAATTTTCTTCCGTCTAGATTTCGAGTAAATCCCGGTTTTTATTGTCAAAAAAACGTATTTTGACGATAAAAACCGGCATTTACTTGAAATCTACGCGGTAGAAGATGTTTTTAATTGAAATTTCGGATTCAGCACACAAAAATACTTAAGGCATGATAGGTTTAGTCCTTGGATCAGAATTTTTTTTTTTGTAGACCTGTGTTATTATTAGTTTTCTGTTCTGGTATACCATGAGCGTTTCGTGTAATTACAATTACTTGCAGCAATGTGCAAGATTGGCAGGAAGGACAATGTGGGTGCGACTGGAATTTAATTGTAAATATCGCGGCCTGCTCGTAGATAATGCGACTGCTTGAAAAGGCAGGATATCCGGCCAGATTATCCGGCCGGACCGGATTTTGATCTGGCCGGATATACTGTATCCGGTTATCCGGCCAAAAGCACATCCGTCCCATCCCTAGCCAATACAGAACAATAGTTGAATATTATATATTAAACTGTAAAAAATATCATGTATTTGTCGTAATACTTTCCATACTACGCAATCTCAAGAAATTTTTTAACATTGTTTCGGAAAAAATGACAAAAATTGGCCTTCCTTGATACCGTGTCGGTATCGCAATGATTTTAAAATGTCAAAACGGCATTTGGTACCTAATAATTTAAACATTTTTGTACTATAGTTATTTATATGTGAAGAGCGGAAAGTGCTCTTTTGTCTCTTGATAATGAAGGTATACACTCACGGTTAGTTTATATGTTGCCCGTTTGGGGCGCCACAACCAAAACAAATCTAGGTTTCTTACAAGTTATACAAAATAGAGCAATTCGACGTCTTTATGGTTTTACAAACTCAGATACAATAAATTCAATTTATAATAAATGTAACTTTCTTAAACTAAGCCAGTTGTTTAAACTTGAATCCTTAATAACAGTTTATAAAATAATACATTGTAAATTAGAATCGAATTTAACACTAACTCAAAACCTCAGCATTTATTCCTACAACACACGTAAAAGAAATAACTTCGTTCTGCAGCCTTTCAATACTTTATACGGTAAAAATTGTTTCCTGTATTACGCATTAAAACTATTTAACATATTGCCAAGCCAAGCAAAGTCGTATACTACCTTACCATCCTTTAAAAAATATGTGAAAAAATTTATCTGTAGCCTACCAGATGCAATATCTTGAAAACTATAAGGAGTAAAATACAAGGTAGATAAAAAAAACATGATTTAAAAAGGGATTTTCAAAATTTTTTAAAACCAGTAAATTTAGTTAACATGATGTCCGCTCCCTCTACGAATAATGTAAATATCTTTACGCGAAGATATTTGATCAGTGAGTAGCCATTAACAAGTGTCATAATGGACAGTATAGAGTTTGGTAAAATTACGCCACAAACCTGTAATTATGGTAATGTTAGAGCGCTATGTGGTAAATATTTAACTTCTGTGGTAGAATCGGTGTCAAAAGATGAAAGATGCACTAACTGGTAGTTCATAATATATTTCGTTTTCCTTGGTTATTTTTTAGTAATAAATATAATAATATCATGTTGCTAACTTATCGAAATACTTCTTTTAGCTTCTTTTATCGATTACAGACTAATAATTATTATATCTACCATTTTCATTAAAAAAGTCACTCCAGTTAAATCATGATTTAAATCTACTCAACCCTGCTAAAACAGAGTTCTCTCTTTTAAATCTGTCAAATTCCCTGACTATTCCAGGTTTTCCCTGACTAAAATTGGTAAAATTCCGTCAGTGAAAATTATGTCTAAGTGATATTGCGTCAGCGGGAGATTTTTGTTCATGTCTAAGCGTGCAGGCACAGCACGGAAGAAAGTAGGAATACCGGATGTCAACGAGGTCACCTTCCGTCCGTCACCAAAATGACATTTTTAGATCCATCTGTAAAGTTTTTACTATTTCCGGTTTCACCGAAAGTGACTTCTACTTTTGATTTTTAAATGGGACACCCTGTATATTTTTGCATTTTTAAAATCTAGAGGTCATTCTGCATATGATTAATTGAAGAAAAACACGTTCTGATTTTTTTTGTTGGTAATTTGTGTCATTTTCTCAAAAATTTCAAATGAAACTTTCATACTATAGCTAAATGTAATTTTTCAATATAGTGGAGTAAAAACAGGGGAAAAGTCGCTTCCTTCTCGAGTTTTTTTTTTAATCTTAGAACAAACTGAGACATACCATTTTGTTAAGTAGGTCGATGTTCATTAGAAATCATGAAATACGACATTTTTAGTGGTCACGGACATTGTTATTTTTAAAAAAGGTGTGAAATTTTGTTTTTTTTTAATCATGTTTTTTTTTTAACATCTAATGCCATATCTCAGAAACGAATGGAGATATCCACATGAACTTTTTTTTTTGTTATAAAACACACACTTAAGCGCTTCTATCTGTGTATAGTATTGTTAATTAAAATATTTTTAAGCTTGTTAAAAACTTAGATAACCTTGAAAGTTTAGAAAATATGCAGTCAAATTTTCACTAAGCTACAAACGTTTTTGTTTTTGGAAATTTTGTATAACATGCTGCGAAGAAAATAAAGCCAAAAGACCAAAAAAGTTTTTGATAGCATAATTCTTATTGTGTCTCTGATAGTTTAGGTACAGTGATTTTTTTGGAGCGCGCGAATTGCAGAAATTGAGTATTAATACGCCCGCGTCCACTAAAACTAACTAGTCTCAGGGCGGTGTACGATCAACGTTATTCGTTTTCGTCGAAGGTCAAATTATAAAACCGCTGCCCAAGGAATCACTACTTCCACATCCAGATCTTCTATCCAAGCCTCTCAACGAAAATATTTGAATGTGGAAATAATTGTTTATGGAACTTTAATAATAAAATATTTGAAATCTTCTACCCCGAAAACCTATAAAACGATATGCCACATCGGTAGTGGGGCTGAGGGTGGTGGAAGGGGGGTGGTAGTAGTGGTGGATAAAGTAAAAAAAAATTGAGGCCTTTGGTTCTTGTACACACACTAAATGACAATTTTATTTTTTTCGCCCCCTTGAATGATGGGGTGGGAGTTGGTAATGTGGGTGGTTAATGCCAAAAAAATTTTGAGACCTTAGCTTCTCTTATATATACTAAATACCAGATCTCGTTAAAATACACAGGTACGTGTACCAAATTTCAAGTCAATATCTTAAACGATTCCAGAGTAATCGTGCGCACAAAAAAAAGTTACAGACAGACCGACAGACAGAATTTCTTTTTGCTCAAACTTAAAATCTCGACGTTTCATGACATTCTAAGCCTATTTGAACAATAAAAATTTTCAAAAATATTTTTGTCGATACTATACTTACCCTGGATGTGGAAGTAAAATGTGTAACGATATTCTTTCCCTTATTACCACTTGTATTATATTGTAGAACGTATGGCCATTGTGCGAATTGTGCGTGGATTATCTGCTAAAAAAATATTTAAGATAAAAAAGCAATCTAAGTTTCATTGTAAAATGGAATGGATTTTATGTGGCGTAGTAATAGAGGAGAACGATAAACTTGTGCACAAGCCATAGAAACGGGGTTTTTATAATTAGGGCTGCGAAAATTAAGAGATTTAATTTAGGATATTTTTTTCTTTTTTGTTACCTAATTTAGGCGAAAATAACACGTTTACTCAAGTATTGTGTTTCTCTGACACAGGAAATGTCGGATACAAATATTAAGATTGCCACGTTCAAAAAAAAGTGCTTTAAGAAACTGTCTTTTCTATATAGCTCCAATAATAATGCAAAAAAAAAGGAAAACTCGATAGTTTACTTTTTATCAAAACACTCCAAAATTATTACTTTTCCTAAACTTCTGTTTATGGAATTTTATTAGCCCCCTAGTTGCGCAACTTTTTTTTCCATTTACTATAGTATTATTTTTTACCGTTTCCGAGATCCCAATGCAATGCATTTTTATCCCAAATACTCTATTTAAGATTTTTAATTCCTCTTTGCCGTCAACCTTAATCCTTAATGCGCCACTGGAAAAAAATAAGTTATCTTTTCAGATCCTAAAACGTGATAAAACAGTCCTAAACATAAAAAATAATAATGAAACGTTCCGTTCCACACAATACATAATCATTACACAGCCACACAAAAAAAATAGTGTCTTGACCCCAGAGACTGACTTGGTAGACTTTATGTTTTTCGGGTCGCTGAATCCGAATCCGGGGTCCATTTGATCCCATGTCATCAGGTTTAAGGTCGTTTGAAGGTAAAATTGAGATATGACCGTGAAAAATTCCGTAAAAAATTTATGTTTATGTTTTTGAGGTTGCTGAATCCGAATCCGGGGTTTATTTGATCCCATGTCATCAGGTTTAAGGTCATTGAAGGTCAAATTGAGATATGACCATGAAAAATTCCGTAAAAAATTTATGTTTATGTTTTTGAGGTTGCTGAATCCGAATCCGGGGTTTATTTGATCCCTTGTCATCAGGTTTACGGTCATTCGAAGGTCAAATTGAGATATAACCGTGAAAAATTCCGTAAAAAATTTATGTTTATGTTTTTGAGGTTGCTGAATCCGAATCCGGGGTTTATTTGATCCCATGTCATCCGGTTTAAGGTCATTTGAAGGTCAAATTGAGATATGACCGTGAAAAATTCCGTAAAAAATTTATGTTTATGTTTTTGAGGTTGCTGAATCTGAATCCGTGGTTTATTTACCATCATGTAAATACCATCATGTCAGAATCAAGGTCAAATGAAGGTCAAACACATGGAATTAAATAGTACATACAAAAAGCAGAAAATTTTACGACCAAATACATCCTGAACGGTTTATGGAACCGATTTCTTATGTCATTTGTTGGTTATCAAGCGGTCAAACGCTTATTTTCCATTTCTTAGCTGATATATCAATTGTAAATCAAAAACTTGCGTCTATGACTAGTGACCTTCAAGTTTTTGTGGTCGCTTATCACGATCCCGGTATCCATTTGATACCACGATGTATAAACTGAGGTCAAACGCTATAATTCGAATGATATAATTTTTTGAACCCTGAAAGAACATCTGCAGGTCAAATACAGATTTCTTTTGAATCTTTCAACTGAATTGTGAAACCGTCAGCATTAGCGTTACCCGATGTACACCACGAGGAGGTTGCGTGAACGGATTTTGTACATCATAACGGGCTTACTCCGTTGCCCGCCGTCACCGCGATGAGGTGCCCTGGATGCAGACACAAGTGCTATGCTGATTTGGGTGTAAAGGTTGTTCCATGTAAAGAAATTTCATGATAAGTTGCAGAGCGAGAAAATGAGTTCCATAATTACAGTGGCATGGTTTGGAGTTGTGAAGCTCAACAACAATTATAAAGAACAGAATTTTCGCTATGAGAGACTAAGTAATAAAATTATGGGGTTACTCGGTTATGGGATTATTGAGCAATGTGGTCATTCGAGTAAACGGATTCATCAGCTTTCATCGTCTGTAATCCCCATTTTATAGCTACGGGATCAGGTTTTTAGAGCTATTAGGTTATTGGGTTATTGAATTTTGAGGCTATTGAATTCAGCAGATTTGGATTTAGGTCTTTGGACTTACAAATGTAGTTTAAAACATCTCAAAATAGTTTAATACCTCCATATGAAACCCAAAGTTCGGTTCGACTCAGATCAAGACGTATTTGGACGTAAGATTATTTGTTCTTTGAGAAAACGGGGTTAAAAAATTTATATCATTCGAATTATGGCGTTTGACCTTCGATTGACCTTGGTTTATACGTCATGGTATCAAATCGATACCGGGATCGTGATAAGCGACCACAAAAACTTGAAGGTCACTAGTCATAGACGCAAGTTTTCGATTTACAATCGATATATCAGCTAAGAAATGGAAAATAAGCATTTGACCGCTTGATAACCAACAAATGACCTAAGAAATCGGTTCCATAAACCGTTCAGGATGTATTTGGACGTAAAATTTTCTGCTTTTTTAGAATCCGGGGTCAAAAAAGATTGTATTATTGAATTTCATGTATTTGACCTTCATTTGCCCTTGATTCTGACATGATGGTATCAAATAAACCCCGGATTCGGATTCAGCAACCTCAAAAACATAAACATAATTTTTTTGCGGAATTTTTCACGATCCTATCTCAATTTGACCTTCAAATAACCTTAAACCTGATGACATGGGATCAAATGGACCATTCGGATTCAGTAACCTCAAAAACATAAACATAAATTTTTTACGGAATTTTTCACGTTCATATCTCAATTTGACCTTAAACCTGATGACATGGGATCAAATAAACCCTGGATTCGGATTCAGCAACCTCAAAAACATAAACATAAATTTTTTACGGAATTTTTCACGGTCATATCTCAATTTGACCTTCAAATGACCTTAAACCTGATGACATGGGATCAAATGGACCCCGGATTCGGATTCAGCGACCCGAAAAACATAAAGTCTACCTAGTCAGTCTCTGGGGTCAAGACACTTTATTTTTCTTTGTGTGGCTGTGTTATTATTCTTAAGTGCCGCGCGCGTACGTTTCGACAATTACTCCATACTAAAAAATTCGTAACTAGCAAACTATTGCTAATAATGAAATTTTTTTTTTCTAAAAACTTTTTTAGTCTATTGACTTCATTTTCTTCATAGCATGTTACATAAAATTTTCAAAAACAAAAAAGTTCCTCGCTTAGTGAAAATTTGATGGCGTATTCTCTAAACTTTCAGGGTCATCTACGTTTTTGGCATGTTCACATTTTTTTTAATTAGCAATCTTATGTATAGAAAGAAGCGCTTAAGTGTTTTATAACAAAAAAAAAAGTTCACATCGATAGCTCAATTCATTTTTGAGATATGGCAATAGATGTACAAAAAAACATGATTAAAAAAAATAAATTTTACGCTTTTTTTTTATAATACCCACTGTGTCTGATCTTGTTCTAAGCTGATAAAGAAAACGACACAATTTTACCTCTTTTTCGCTGCTCTAATACCAATCTAATGATGTACCACAACACATTCTGGAGAGTCATTTTCTGGTGGGTCACGGCACACACATTGAAAATTAAAATTGGTTGCAAAAAATTCAATATGGCAGAAAGAGTAATAAAATTAGCACAGTCATATGCCTAAATGACCTGCAAAAACATACAGGTTATATTTAAAATTCAAAAGTAGGGATCACTTTCGGTTTCCGGTGAAACTTGACAGATGCATCAAAAACATGTCCTTTTGAAAACATGAAAACATAGACATATTAATGAACCCATCCAATAGATTGAAAGAGAGAAATTATAAATTCAGACCTGTTTTTGGCCATTTTGAATTTGACCACTCAAATTTGGATATTTTCATGCGAAGAACATTAAAATGGCTACGTAGAATTGTCTGCCACGTTGTTTTTGAAAAAAAAAGGACATCCAAATGAACAATTTCCGCCAAGTTTGGTCAAGGAGCGCGCTAATTTTTTGTTACCTTTTATTTTTTCACAATCAAATACGTATAGTAAGTACTACTGAGCACATCGATCGGGAGTTTGTAAAAAAAATTGCCCTCTGCGGCTTCTGCCTTACCCCATGACCGTCTGGCTAAGGGCCTAATTAAAAAAGTGTTTATTTTGCCTACACTTTCAGGCTACCGAGCGGAAGACGAGAGCTCACCACCTTCTCAAGTTAATGTCAGCTCCGAGGGGCAAACCGTGAAGGAAATCTGGTGTACGCTCAGAAGGAAATCCGACAAAATCTGGAGAAAATCTTTTGTTTTTGGATTCCCCCCCCCCCTACAATCTTCATTTTTTCAGATTCCCCCGCTCTTAAAAAAAATTTTTTTTAGGAAATCTTAGGAAAATCCGAGGAAATCCGGTGTACCAAATTTTGGGTTCGGTTGACCTCTTGGCCAGCTCTTTCTTACATATTTGAGTATACAGTAAAATGAGCTCTTAGACTACAGTTTTAAATTACTTTTTTAAAAGCTTTTATTTAACTTGCAATGTTTGTTTGTATGTTTGTTTGTTGGTTTAGGTCAAACTTGCAAGCTGAATTTCGACTAGTTCTAATTAAGCTAGAGCTTTGACATTTGGCACACGTGTATAAGTCCGGTGACAATGCAACATAGTATGGCCATTATCAGTCTAAATCCAATATGGCGGACGCCCCAAGATGGCGGATCGGCTTTTTAGTCACACCCCCCCCCCCCTGATATGGGTATAAAATGAAAGAGTTTGACGAGTAAAATACGATAAACAATGTGACGTCATTCTAAATCCAATATGGCGTACGTCCCAAGATGGCGGATCGGCTTTTTAGTCACAACCCCCCTGATATGGGGGTTTGACGAGTAAAATACGATAAACAATGTGACGTCATTCTAAATCCAATATGGCGGACGTCCCAAGATGGCGGATCTGCTTTTTAGTTACCACCCCGTTGAGTTTGATGAGCAAAATACGATAAAAGTGTGTGACGTCATTCTAAATTCAATATGGCGGACGTGGGAGAGGTGGGGAAGGGGTGGGAAGAGGTGGGGAAAGCTGAGGAAGAGGTGGGAAGAGGTGGGGAAAGGTGGGGAAGAGGTGGGAAAGGGGTGGGAAGAGGTAGGAAAGGGGTGGGAAGAGGTAGGAAAGGGGTGGGAAGAGGTGGGCAAGGGGTGGGAAGAGGTGGGGAAGGGGTGGGAAGAGGTGGGGAAGGGGTGGGAAGAGGTGGGGAAGGGGTGGGAAGAGGTGGGGAAGGGGTGGGAAGAGATGGGAAAGGGGTGGGAAGAGGTGGGAAAGAGGTGGAAAGAGGTGGGAAGGGGCGGGAAGAGGAAGGGGAGAGATGGGAAAGGGCAGGGGAAGTGGTGGAAAGAGGTGGGAAAAGGGTGGGAAGAAGTGGGAAGTAGTGTTAGAGGGGTGAGAAGACGGGAGAGGGAAGGGGTGGATGGCGGTGGCAAATGAAAGGGTTTTTTTCTGTCTGTTTGTAAAATAAGTGGACTAAAAAGTAAAAAATAAAATTATATAAAAAAAGTATTTTTAAGAAAAAGCTTTTATCTGAAAAACTACTAAAAAGTAAAAATAATATTTTTTAAATTCATACACATGGAAACCAAAAGCTTTGGGGGTGGTCAATTGAGCAAAGTAACTATGCAATATAACTATATGACCGCCCCCAAAGCTTTTGGTTTCCATGTGTATGAATTTAAAAAATATTATTTTTACTTTTTAGTAGTTTTTCAGATAAAAGCTTTTTCTTAAAAATACTTTTTTTATATAATTTTATTTAGGTTTACGTGAACCAACAGACTCTCGCTGCTCGTCCGTCAGTCTGTCATCACCTTTTAACTTTTAAATTGTAAATGCCATATGCATGTTTCAATAAATTATATAAAATAGTGACCCAATGCCAGGGCCAGTGCTATTTTGCGACACCAAATTTTTTCGAGGTGGTTATATAAAAGTTAAAGAAAAAAATAGACTTTTTTGGTACATAAGAAAAAATTTGAAAACCATGAAAATAGCAGTTTCTGAGCTTGCTAAGAAAATATGATTTGAAGTTCTAAGCAATTTACGAGGCATCATATTTTTCGTCATTTTTTTAATATTAATATTATTTTACCTTCTATGTGGAAACGGGAGTCGCGCTTGACCCAGTTTTTAATTAAATCGCAGAAAACGAAGAAAAAAATCCCGAAATGAAACATGAAATTTTGTACGCTAAAAAGAACTTGGAATTACAAGTGTACAATACTTTCCAATGCTGACAGATTTACAATGAACAAAGCGTCAACCAATTTATTTTAAAGTAGAATATTACGTACTTTTTATTGACATCCCATGAATGGAATATAAAAAACCGCTGCCCAAGGAATCACTACTTCCACATCCAGATTCTCTATCCAAGTCACTCACAACGAAAAAACTTTGTATGTGAAAATAATTGTTTATGGAACTTTAATAATATAATATTTGAAATCTTCTACCCCAAAAACCCATAAAACGATACCCCACATCGGTAATGGGGTGGGGGTGGTGATAGGGGGTGGTAGTGGGGGGTGGATGAAGTAAAAAAATATTTTGAGGTTTCTGGTTCCTGTACATACACTAAATCACAATTTTTTTTCATCCCCTTTAATAAGGGGGTGGGGGTGGTAATGGGGGTGGCTAATGCCAAAATTTTTTTTGAGACCTTAGCTTCTCTTGTATATACTAAATACCAATTTCGTGGACTCTTACCTGCTTGATTTACCCA
Source organism: Rutpela maculata (assembly GCA_936432065.2). NCBI lineage: Eukaryota > Metazoa > Arthropoda > Insecta > Coleoptera > Cerambycidae > Rutpela > Rutpela maculata. The sequence goes on from OW386294.2 coordinate 51,024,680, forward strand.
TTTACCCCAAATTTACCCCAATTTACACCCCAACCCTTCAACAGAACAAGATGAAAATATAATCTAGTTCTAGATCTCGTTAAAGTACATATGTGTACCAAATTTCAAGTCAATATCTTAAACGGTTCCAGAGTAAACGTGCGCACAAAAAAAAGTTACAGACAGACAGACAGACCGACAGACAGAAATTTTTTTTTTTTGCTCAAACTTAAAATCTCGACGTTTCATGACATTTTAAGCCTATTTGGACAATACAAATTTTTAAAATTTTTTTTGTCGTTACTATACTTCCACTGGACGTGGAAGTAATTAATTAAATCTCGTCCTAAATTATCAATATTGCGACTTAAATGTTTTTATTGTTGCAAATAATTAGGTAACACTCTTAGTGACCTTTTCATTTTGACGTTATATAAACAAAAATTATGTAATATTAATATGCGATTTCTTAACAAGTCGCCAAGTTTTATATAATTATAGTAAGGATAGTTAAATAACACCAATTATTAGTGAGAACTTGTTATTATTATTATTTTACGTGTAACTAGTTTATATAATTTCGTGCCATAAATTGTCGTATTTAGTCACTACTATCGGACCTACGTATACACATACAGGAAGAGGTATCTTAAACATGTTTATTTTCCTGTAGGATACGATGTTTTAATAATAAAGTTTTAGCTAAATATTCGGTAAGGACATCGATGGTCTGTTTTCATTCAAATGTCACTTGCAATGTGTATATTTCCTTCTATACTCGGAAAATTTATTCAAATATACGACTAGGAGCGAAGTGATTTATTTTTAATCGGACACCAACTTGTATACAAAATCATCTCAAAATTATTACGTGAAATATACAGGGTGATTCAAATCTGTATGCACCATCTGATATGGACCCGTAAAAAAGTTAATACCCCAAAAAATATATAAAAGAATCTAACATAACGTGCGTAAAAAGTCGTTACAGTTATGGTATTATTAAAAGCTAGATAGTTGGATGGCTATAATTTTTTTTTTTTTTAAGACAGGTTACTTAGGTTAGGTGATAATGATAGTCAAGGGGCGAACATGACACCAGAGCGTCCATAAGAAGTCCTAAATATTATCGACAGGTGGTGCAGTGGGGAAGGACTTCACAAATCCTCACAAAACAACAGTCGTCACTGTTACCAGAAAAAGAGCCTTTTCAGGCCTAAAACCCCTAGTGTTCAATGGAGTGGAAAATCCATTTGCCAGCGGGATAAAATACCTAGGAGTAATTACTTCCACATCCGGTGGAAGTATAGTAACGACAAAAAAATTTAAAAAATTTTTTATTGTTCAAATAGGCTTAGAATGTCATGAAACGTCGAGATTTTAAGTTTGAGCGAAAAAAAATGTTCTGTCTGTCTGTAACTTTTTTTGTGCGCACGTTTACTCTGAAACCGTTTGAGATATTGACTTGAAATTTGGTACACATATGTACTTTAACGAGATCTAGAACTAGATATTTTCATCTTGTTCCGTCGATGGGTTGGGGGGTAAATGGGGGTAAATTTGGGGTAAATAGGTAAATCAAGCAGGTAAGAGTCCATAAAATTGGTATTTAGTATACACAAGAGAAGCTAACGGCTCAAAAAAAATTTTGGCATTAGCCACCCCCACCCCATTATTAAAGGGGATGAAAAAAATTTGTGATTTAGCGTGTGTACAAGAACCAGAAACCTCAAAATATTTTTTTTTACTTCATCCACCCCCACTGCCACCCCCACTCCACTACCGATGTGGGGTATCGTTTTATGGGTTTTTGGGGTAGAGGATTTCAAATATTATATTATTAAAGTTCCATAAACAATTATTTCTACATACAAATTTTTTTCGTTGTGAGTGACTTGGACAGAAAATCTGGATGTGGAAGTAGTGATTCCTTGGGCAGCGGTTTTTTATTACCAAAAGCCAACATGGAAGTCAGAGAAACAACAACTGCCCTGGAAAGGGGAAGATGTGTGGAAAAAATTGGGGGTTCAATCCCCAGACGACGCTATGGTCATACACCACGATCGTAAGACCCGTGATAATCTACGGATTAGTGGTATGGTAGGTTAAGACACTTCAGCTTTAGTAATAATTAATTAATTAATAATTACATGGCGTTCAAAGGCTTGTTTGCCTGTGCGCCACGAAACCATAAAACCGCCCCCACAGCTGCATTGGAAGTCCTTTCAAACTTGCACCACTACATATATTTATCTAAGGGGGAGCTCAACGCAAATAAGGCAACAACACGGAACAGGCCACCGAAAGTTATACTCTTAACTGAAGGTAGAACACATTTTAGGAAAAAAGAAGTAGAAAAACAGTCCTCCAATATCGGCACAGTCTGGTATATCGATGGCTCCAAAACAGAACACAATATTCGGTTCTCTACAACTTTTGCATATATTTGAACTTCCCCTTTTTGTAAAATAGCATTGGTTCTGGCGTAGGTCATTATTTAGTCGGCTCAAAAGTGGCGGGGAGGAGAGCTAAATTTCACACATTTTACTTCACCGTATTTCAAATTTAAAATTTGAAACTGTAGTATTGCAAAATAGGCTTCATTTAGTTGATTGCAAATATGTTCAAATTGAAAACGATGATTTGCAATCAATGGTTCCAACTAGTTTAACACTATTAGATGGAGTTATGTTATCGTACAATGTTACATTGTGCGGGAGGAGTTTCTGAATATACAAATTTATAAATACCGTTCTTTAACATTTAATAAGTATTAATTTGTTCGTGGTGTGTCCGCTATCAAAGATACTGTAAAGTAATCTGCAAACATAGTTAACTGTCCTTTGCTTATGTGACTAGGCAAGTCATTGATATACAGCATAAATAGTAGTGGTCCCAGAACGGAACCCTGGGGAATTCCAAGCAGCAGTTTTTCTAACTCTGATTGTGTTTCATCTAGTTTTACTCTCATAACTCTCCATTCCATATATGATATTACCCAAGATAATATATTTCCCCTGATGCCGATGCTATAGTTTTTGTTTTAAAATTCCTTGTTTATAATGTCAAATGCTTTTGACCAGGGTTGGAAAATAACTGTTTTTTTTTGTTTTAAACAGTTTCTTTTTGTGTAAAACAGTTTTTTTCAATGTTTTATACGGTATGATTTAAACTGTGTTTTAAACAGTTGCTTAAAACATCACATTGTGTATTAAATATGTTTTAAACATTTGTTTAAAACATGATACTATGTTTTAAAAAAATGTTTTTAAAACATTTTGTTTTAAACATGCCAACGCTGCTTTTGACAGGTCAAATAACAGAGAAACAACATTTTGCCCTGGTCAATGGTCGATCTAAAAAGTACCTTTATTTCTGAATGCTATGTCCACCATGTAGCGGATTATTGCACTAGATTCCTCGCTAGTAAGAAATTAGACTTTCGTTTTGCAAGAAATAAAAATAATTTTCATGTAAACCTGCAATACATACCTGGATTTAATACAATACTTAAGAGAAAAGTCACTGCTTAATGACATGCAAAGTGTATTTTAATTCTTTAATTGTTTTCTGCTTTGACTAACGTTCTGCTCCAGTAAATTTAGAAGAAAACAGAACACCAACAATTTAACAATTATAATATACACTATCTGATATTTACGATGGATACACCTTAATATCTTCATTTCTCTTTTTAATTTTTTTTTTTGCATATTGTAACTTATAACCTCACATATATTAGACAACCCTCGAATTCAAAGCCAAGGACCGGAAGCAGTTACATTTTGAAAAAACGCATACACCATTCAATACTCACTGACACTGCCAGTGTTGGAGCTGGAGATGGAAGCCAGTACACAAACCGCTGCCCAAGGAATCACTACTTCCACATCCAGATTTTCCATCCAAATCTTACAATGAGAAAAATTTGGTTATGGAACTTAATAACAATAATAATAATGATAATAATAATAATAATGGCCTCGGCCATTATCCTCGGCTCATTACGTCTACTCAGGGCACACGATTCTCGGACCCAGTAGTCACTCACCCCACGGACGTGGGGAGTGGCTGCCGGTACTACCAGTTCCCCTCTGTGAGTGTCGGAGCCACAGAGTATAAAGGGTGACTGGCTTTTATAAACTAAAAAAAAAAAAAAAAATTATAATAATAATAAGCAGCTCTCTCCGATGGTGAGGCGGGATAATACTACTTCCCCGCAGGAGAGAGCTGACCGGCGTATAAGAAAGATGGAAGCCAAGATCCGGTCGGTGAGACAATATGCTTCCAGTATTCAGTGTGTGATGGATTACATGGCGGAGAACAGGCCTTTCACGCCAAAAGTGCGGCGAATCGCCGCCAACATAAGGCGAGTCCATCACACGCTTAACGTGGCAGTGCTGCTTACCACCAAGCAACACTGTCTGGATAGAATACGGATGCTAGTGGCTTGCAAAAAGTCGCTAGCAAGGCGGGCGAGGGCAGTAGCGGAAAATAACCTTTTCCGCAAGAAGCCATCTCGCCTGTTCCAACCGCCTGAGCGTATTGTTGAGAATCCGCCGACTGTAGATCAGGTGGAAGACGCTTTACGAACAAAAGCGTCCACTAAACCGAGATACTCCAGCCCTGGCACACTTTGAAGGTTTCTGCCAAGGGCTCCAGCAGCCTCAAGCAGTGTGCCAACCGATAACGACGGAAGAGGTTCGAAGAGCCCTTGAAGGCTCCAAGAACTTTGCTGCTCCTGGACCCGATGGGATTAACAATTTTTGGTGGAAAAAACTTCCGAGTACCCACCGCCATTTAGCCAGAATTTTCACCTCGTGGCTAAATGGAGAGCAGCAAATCCCTTCCTGGATTATCGAGGGGCGAACCGTGCTACTCTCTAAGAATGGAGATATGGCAGATCCAGCGAACTACAGACCGATAACCTGTTTAAACGCATGTTACAAGATATTCACACGTGTCTTGTACATGCGGGTACTCCAAGCAAGCGGCCCGGTTTACGAACGGATATACGAGCAACGTGGGTCTAAGAAGGGTGTCGCTGGCTGCAAGGAGAACCTGCTTATTGACAGATGTGTCACGCAGGACTCCGTGCAGTATAAGCGGAACCTTTCTATGGCCTGGATCGATTACCGCAAGGCATTTGACATGACATCTCACGAGCTAATTGTTCACTTGCTCCAATGTCTTGTGGTGCCCGGTCCCGTAGTGAGATGCATAGAACTGTAATGAAGCATTCTTCAAATTCCTGCTCCATTACTAAGATTCCGGATTTACACACGACACCAATGTGCACACGGCCCGCAAATCTACCAGCTCCCGTCTAGAGGCGCGGATTTGCACACGACACTAAACTATACGCAGTACTACGTCACCAGTAAGCGAGGATTCTCGGATATAAAAGCCCGGCCGCAAATCAACATAATTCAGAGTGGATAATTCTGCCAATCTGTCTACAGCGTGCTGAGCTGGACATATTGCAGTTTTGTGCATCTCCCGACGCAAACACGACGGAACGAATGCAATCTGACCCTGGGAATCCTACAGCGTGTTGAACTGGGACCCCTCGAGTCGTTAGTCATTCCCCGGCGCCGTTTCGCCGCCAAAGCCAGAGACGTCGCATCGCAACCGTTACACTCTCTCTCTCTCCCTCTCAGATAATAGAAAATGTTGTCCCAAGAACCGTAAAAGATACGGACATATAACCTGTACCTGTATGTTATGTAACACTGCCACACATTACCTGTTTGGAAAAGTAAATAAATTGTTTATATTTTTATTGGGCTGTCTTATTAACTAATTTGGACCCTGATTAATCTCCGAACCGGCTACCCGACAAGAAACCGTTACATAATTTGGCGCCCGAGTACATTTTGAGACTTTAGTTTATTCCAGATAGCCCAAAAAGAGACGTTCACGAATGAGAGAGAGATATAAAGATATTTCAAGTCAAGAGAGAAAACGAAAATGAAAAGGATTTTGTGGTGGCAATCCAGACTACTACAATTTTAACCCCAGAAGAGACACGATTCCGAATAGTACCGAAAATACGTTAAACCAACCAAATTCCAGACACAAATCCAGATTACTGCATTAGAGATGATACCGTGTGTGTAGCCGAACGCTAGGCATAGGGAGTAAAATTACAACATCGCGCGTGCCAGCTGGCTGAAATGAAATAACAGACTGGAATGCTCCGCTCGACGGAGGAATTTACTGCAGCTATGTTGTCAAATCTATCACGCTACGTGGATGTACATGCCTAACGGGAAATTACACGCACTGTAGATGTACCGTCACATATGGAGCAGTAATATATTTAAATTTATGTCCAGAGTCCCGAAAATACGTTAAACGAACCGATGTCCAGAAACAAATCCAGATTACTGCATTATAGACGATAGCTGTACTGTCATATATGGAGCAGTAAAATAATTTAAATTTATGTCCAGAGTCCCGAAAATACGTTAATCGAACCGATGTCCAGAAAAAAACTCCAGATTACTGCATTATAGACGGAATCCTGTACCGCCATATATGGAGCAGTAATAATTTTATAGATCCCGAATTTTCCAACCCATGGAAACCCTGTATCCCGCAACCGTAACGAAAACAAGTCCAGTAAAACCAGAGTCATCCAAAATAAGTGATGAAGTCGGAAGTCCAAGTGCCAGACCTGCTGTCACCTCTGCCTCCGACACCCGAAGCCAAAAGGCCGCCTCCAGTCCGAGACGCAACAGCCAACCCTGATGCCGTCCCCAGTCCGAGACGTACCGTCCCCGATGCCATCCGAAGTCCGAGATGTACCGCCCCCGATGCCGTCCCCAGTCCGAGACGTACCGTCCCAGATGCCGCCCCCAGTCCGAGACGCACCATCCCCGATGCCGTCCCCAGTCCGAGGCGTATCGTCCCCGATGCCGTCCCTAGTCCGAGACGTACCGTCCCCGATGCCGTCCCCAGTTCGGAGACAGCCCCAGCCCCCGAAACCACCGACAGCCCCAGCCCCCGAAACCACCGACCCCAGGTAGGCCAATTGCCTGCCTCCAGGTGTTTTTCCAGGACAACGACGCAGCCCTCCCGGTCCCAGCTCCGCAACGGAAGCGACAGTTCAGGCGCCACAACCAAGATGGCCCCGCTTCTAGGATCCCTGGCACCGCCCCCCCTGTCCGCCATCGCCCCTGCAGTAAACGTCCGGAAGAACCACATTTGTATTTGTTTACCTGTTTCTTGCAACTTTTTTGTGCTCATTTATTTTAACTATTTTACTTGTACCATGGCTCTAAGATGTTTTACATACTGTTTATGTTATTTAAAAATTTGTTTTTCTCTACATATGCACATACCAGGCGTATACGAAAGAATTGGCCATTCTTTCTTTATTTTGTTTGAAGATGTTTAGTAACTTGTTTTCCCATTGCTGTATTTTGATGTTAAGTTAGCAAAAATTTTCTCTTTGATAGAATTTTGAAAATTTTTTTTGTAAAGAAAGAGGGGAGTGTAATGAAGCATTCTTCAAACTCCTGCTCCATTACTAAGATTCCGGATTTACACACGACACCAATGTGCACACGGCCCGCAAATCTACCAGCTCCCGTCTAGAGGCGCGGATTTGCACACGACACTAAACTATACGCAGTACTACGTCACCAGTAAGCGAGGATTCTCGGATATAAAAGCCCGGCCGCAAATCAACATAATTCAGAGTGGATAATTCTGCCAATCTGTCTACAGCGTGCTGAGCTGGACATATTGCAGTTTTGTGCATCTCCCGACGCAAACACGACGGAACGAATGCAATCTGACCCTGGGAATCCTACAGCGTGTTGAACTGGGACCCCTCGAGTCGTTAGTCATTCCCCGGCGCCGTTTCGCCGCCAAAGCCAGAGACGTCGCATCGCAACCGTTACACTCTCTCTCTCTCTCTCAGATAATAGAAAATGTTGTCCTAAGAACCGTAAAAGATACGGACATATAACCTGTACCTGTATGTTATGTAACACTGCCACACATTACCTGTTTGGAAAAGTAAATAAATTGTTTATATTTTTATTGGGCTGTCTTATTAACTAATTTGGACCCTGATTAATCTCCGAACCGGCTACCCGACAAGAAACCGTTACAGAACAACTCATGCCGCTCTGGAGGACTCGCTTTACTATAACATCTGGTAACGTTAGAGTCCAAACAGAGCCGGTTATGTTTAAGAGGGGTGTGTTTCAGGGAGACTCTCTCAGCCCCCTTCTATTTTGCATCTCGCTACTGCCGTTATCCGTTGAACTTCGCAGAACCCGTGGTTACAATTGCGGTACCCCCGGAGATAGGAGGCATAAGGTCACTCATCTATTTTACATGGATGACCTTAAACTCTATGCCTCTAGCGAGAGAGATTTACGTCAATCTCTCAGGGTGGTACATGAGTACACTCAGGCTGTCGGAATGGAGTTCGGCTTGGACAAATGTGCACTGGTTCACCTCAAGAGAGGACGATGCGGTGACTACGGAGAGGATGCGCAGCTTGTAGATGGAAGCATCTTGCACCACCTAGATGCCGGAGAGACGTACAAATACTTGGGTGTTGAGCAACGCTCCACCCAAGAAGTGTCAACAGTGAAAAACGCTCTCCCCGGCAAGTACCAGCACCTCCTCCGGCAGATTTGGTCCTCTGAACTGTCGGGGAAGAATAAGGTGTCTGCAACTAATATGCTTGCCGTTCCAATCCTCCTTCACTCCTTTGGAGTAGTGAAATGGACACAAGGCGAGCTGCGCCAACTCGATGTAGGAACCCGAAAGATGATGCATCTCAACAGAAGCTTGCATCCAAAATCGGCCGTTTCACGGTTATATCTCTCACGACAACAGGGAGGCCATGGACTCTTGAGTTTGGAGTATCTACATAGCAGGTCGGCTCTGGATGGAGCTTGCAAGATCATCAAGAGTTCGGATCCCCTTCTCTGCATGGTTAGCGACCATGAAAATGCAGGGATAGGAGCGTTCTTATTTAAGGCAGCACAAAGAGCAGCCGATGAACTTGGCCTCGACTTCGACACTGGGCGAGTAAACTCGAGCTCTGTCACCGAGCTGGAGCCCGCTCAGCTAAAAGCCCATACAAAAGCAGCAGAGCAACGCAAATTTCTGCAACTGCATAAAGATAAGCCCTTGCATGGAGTCTTCTACAAGAACATTGAAGACAGGGGCTTATCTGAGAAGCTGACCTTTGCTTTCCTAAGGTCAGCTGGGCTGAAGTCTGAGACCGAAGGGTTCATTATGGCTTGCCAGGATGGTGTCTTTAACACACTCGTCTATCGAAGTCATGTCTTGGGTATAGAGGTCCCTAATGTAAACTGCAGGGCCTGCCGAAGGGCGCCGGAGACACTTATGCACTTGTTGTCGGCTTGTCCGACATACGCTGTCTCGGCCTATATTCACAGACATGATGGAGCACTACGAGTGCTGTACTATCATCTGCGGCACTCGTATGGGATAGACGAGACACCAGTGCTGCCTTACGCTCCGGGGGATATTGAGTCCGTAGTGGGGAATGAGCGGTGCCTAATTTATTGGAACTACTCGTTTCCCACCCTCAGGCAAATACAGGCCAATAAACCTGATTTAGTCCTCCTCGACCACCAACTCAGGACAATGTTTGTCATTGAATTCTCCGCCCCCGGGGAAACAAACATTGTTCTGAAAGAGGAGGAAAAACGGACTAAATATCGAGATCTTCTCTTCGAACTCCGCAGACTCTATCCGGACCACACTGTTAAACTAGTTCTTATCATAGGATGCCTCGGTGGGGTGAGACGCACACTGCTTTCGGAATTGAAGACGATACCGGCATGCCGAGAGTCGGCAGAAATCTTAGCCGGAAAATGCAGAAGGCCGTTATCCTTGGTTCGTTACGCCTACTCAGAGCACACGATTCGCGGACCCAGTGATCACTAACTCTACGGCGTAGGGAGTGGTCACTGGTATTACCAGCGTACCCTCTCTGGTATCGGAGGCAGAGAGAAGGGCGACTGGTTTTGAGAAAAAAAAAAAATAATAATAATAATAATAATAATAATTCGGCAGAATGGTTGGCAGGCCAGATGCAAAAAGCGGTTATCTTGGGGTCCCTTCGTTTACTTAGGGCACACGATTTAGATATTTACAGTCACTAACTCCACAGGTCGTGGAGAGTGGCTGTAAGGAATTTGCCGAGGTGTCGGAGGCCACGGAAGTCCTGTCCGGCAGCGGGGTACCCGGAAAAAAAATAATAAAAAAAAAATAAAATCATCAAACAAATAGCACTGTCTAGATAGGATTCGAGCACTCATGGTCATCAAAAAATCTTTGGTCAGACGAGCACGGGCCATGGAACAAAACCATCTGTCCCATAAGTCCCTCTCGTCTGTTCCAAGACCCACCGCGTGTTGTCAAAAATCCGCCGTCTGTTGAAACTGTCGAGGCTTTCTGGAAGGGAATCTATGAGACTACGAGTCCATTCGACAGCGGCACTCCAGCGATAGCACGCTTCGAGGAGCTCTGCAACACTCTGTTGGGAGAGCAAGACAAAGTGTGTCCGGCGATCAGTACCGAGGAAGTTCAACAAGCACTTGTTGGAACTAAGAACTTCGTTGCTCCGGGACCAGATGGCATAAACAACTGGTGGTGGAAGAAATTCCCTTCCACCTACCGCCATCTGGCCCGAATTTTCAACTCATGGTTGAACGAGGGGCAGCCGATTCCGGACTGGTCCCCAAAAAGGGAGATCTGTCCATCCCGAAGAATTATAGACCGATCACCTGCCTCAATTCCTGCTACAAGATATTTACAAGTATGGTGTATGCCAGGACATTGAGGTCAGTTGAGCCGGTCTACCGACAGATACACGAACAGCGTGGTGGCAAGAAAGGTGTGGCAGGCTGCAAAGAAAACCTATTGATAGACCGCTGTATTACACAGGATTCTGTGCAATACAAGCGTAATCTATCAATGGCGTGGATTGATTACCACAAGGCATTTGATACAACATCTCATGCACTATTATTACACTTGCTGCATTGCCTTGTGGTACCTGCCCCACTAGTGAGATGCATCGAACAACTGATGCCACTCTGGAGAACCCGCTTCACCATAACATCTGGTGCTCAGCGGGTATCAACAGAGTTGGTAACTTTTAGGAGAGGAGTTTTCCAGGGTGACTCCCTGAGTCCTCTCCTATTTTGCATCTCACTGCTGCCGTTATCTGTCAAGCTCCGCCAAACCCGCGGATACCAATGTGGCCCACCCAGCAATCGGAGGCATAAGGTCACCCATCTATTTTATATGGATGACCTAAAACTTTATGCCTCCGGAGAGTGCGAACTCCAAAACTCTCTAAGGGTGGTACAAGAGTATACACGGGCCACTGGCATGGAATTCGGGCTGGACAAGTATGCAGTCGTCCACCTCAAGAGAGGACGATATCTGAATGCCGGAGAGACATACACGTACCTGGGTGTGGAACAACATTACATCCAGGACGTGAAACAAATTAAGGATCTCTCCGCGGCAAGTACAGATAGCGGCTCCGAAAGATTTGGTCTTCCGAACTTTCGGGGAAGAACAAGGTGTCTGCAACTAATATGCTTGCCGTTCCGATTCTGCTCTACTCCTTCGGAGTAGTTAAATGGACACTAGATGAGCTGCGCCAATTGGATAGGGATACCCGCAAGATGATGCATGTTCACAGGAGCATCCATCCTAGGTCGTCCGTTCCTCGAGTGTACCTCCCACGCCAACGGGGTGGCCGAGGACTCTTGAGTCTGGAGTGTGCGCATGGTAGAGTAGCACTGGGTGTGACATGTAACGTCCTTAGGAGCTCGGACCCACTCCTGCGGTTTGTGAGGGATCATGAAACTGCAGGAGTTGGCGCATTTTTATTCAAGGCAGCACGTAAGGCCGCAGATGATCTCGGTCTCATATTCGACTTCAGGCGAGGAGGCCGGCGAGGTGCTGAGCTAGAATCAGTAACTGAGCTTGCGCCAAATCGCCTGACGGCCCAAATTAAAGCTGCCGAGCAAAGAAATCTGTTCAGGCAGCACGTCGATAAGCCCATGCACGGTGTATTCTATAACAACATAGAGACACTGGGTTTATCGACAAAGCTGACCTTCGCTTTCTTACGGTCAGCAGGGCTAAAGTCGGAGACTGAGGGCTTCATTGTGGCCTGCCAAGATGGTGTTATTAACACCTTGGTCTACCGCAGTCGCGTTATGGGTGTGGAGGTCCCTGACATTACCTGTAGGACCTGCCGTCAGGCGCCGGAGTCGCTCATGCACTTACTATCTGCATGTCCGGTATATGCAACTTCGGCCTATATCCATAGGCATAACGCGGCTCTACGAGTGCTGTACTACCATCTTCGGCACTCGTATGAAGTAGACCAAACACCAGTGCTGCCTTACGTCCCCGGAGATATTGAGTCCGTTGTCGAGAACGAGAGGTGCCGAATTTATTGGAACTACTCGTTCCCGACCGTCAGGCTAATTCAAGCCAACAAGCCTGACATAGTCCTCCTCGACCATCAGAACAAAGTGATGTTTGTCATCGAATTCTCAGCACCTGCTGGGACAAACATCGCTTTGAAGGAGGGGGTAAAACGGACCAAATATCGTGATCTCCGGTATGAGCTCCAAGTGCTGTACCCAGACTACTCGGTCAAGATGGTCGTCCTAATAATCGGCGTACTCAGAGGGATGAAGCCTTCGCTGCTCTCAGAATTAAAGATCATACCGGCCTGTCAGAATTCGGCAGAATGGTTGGCAGGTCAGATGCAGAAGGCGGTTATCTTGGGGTCCCTTCCTCTGCTTAGGGCATATGATTTAGGTGTTTACAGTTACTAACTCCACAGGTCGTGGAGAGTGGCTGTAATGAATTAGCCGGCGCGGCTACCGTGTGGTGTCGGAGGCCACGGAAGCCCTGTCCGGCAACGGGAAACCGAAAAAAAAAAATAATAATAATAATAATACGCTCCGGGGGATATTGAGTTCATTGTGGGAAATGAGAAGTGTCTAATTTATTGGAACTACTCTTTTCCCACCGTCAGGCAAATACAAGCCAACAAGCCTGACGTAGTCCTCCTCGACCATCCTCTCAAGACAATGTTCGTCGTGGAGTGGTTGGCTCCCGCGGAGAACAACATTGTCTTGAAGGAGGAGGAAAAACGGACAAAATATCGAGATTTCCTCTTCGAACTCCGCAGACTCTATCCAGACCATAGTATTAAGATAGTGGTACTGATTATAGGAGCCGTCGGTGGAACGAGACACACACTGCTTTCGGAACTGAAGATCATACCGGCATGCCGAAATTCGGCAGAGGTCTTAGCCGGCAGAATGCAGAAGGCCGTCGTCCTCGGCTCATTACGTCTGCTCAGGGCACACGATTCTCGGACCCAGTAGTCACTCACCCCACGGGCGTGGGGAGTGGCTACCGGTACTACCAGCTCCCCTCTGTGAGGGTTGGAGCCACAGTGAAGGGTGACTGGTTTTTAGCTAGCTAAAATTTATAACAATAATAATAAGGACGAGGACGATGGTTACCCTCAACAGCAGAGCTACCCTAAAGCCACAAGACCTGGCACGGATGGACGCTGTCATCGATGAGGAACTACCAGAAGACGCCGACATCTGGCAGATCAACACTGCCGTGTACAACGCTGCTAGCCAACTCGTGCCCCGCGAGAGGACAAATAATGCCTCGAACGGTATCGAAAAGGCTAAGCGGCGTGTACAAAAGATCAAAGGCAAAATACAGTTGGCTAGACAACACGCTTCTCGAATCCAGAGTGTGGTGGAATACGTAACAACTGGCAAGGCATTTACGCCTAAAGTTCGGCGAACAGCAGCCGGACTGAGACGCCAGCACCACACTCTAGATCTGACAGTGAAGCTCACTATTAATCAGCACTGTTTAGATATGATTCGAGCGCTTATGGCTATTAAGAAGAAACTAAATAGGCGGGTACGAAGTATGGAGCAAAACACATTGTTCCGTACGAATCCTCCCCGCCTATTTCAGGAGCCACAGCGTGTTGTCGACAATCCGCCGACTGTAGCCGATGTCGAAAGCTTCTGGAAAGGAATCTACGAAACGACACGTCCATTCAGGAGCGACACTGCAGCAATAGCACACTTCGAGGCTCTGTGCCACAGAACCTTTGAAGAGCCAGAAGAAGTGTGCCCGACAATCAGTTCGGAGGAAGTCCAACAAGCTCTTGTTGGCACCAAGAACTTCGCTGCTCCAGGGCCAGACGGCATAAATAACTGGTGGTGGAAAAAATTTCCTTCCACCCACCGTCGTCTGGTCCGAGGTTTCAACAAATGGTTGAACGAGGGGCAGCAGATTCCGGACTGGTTTGTCGAGGGACGTACTGTGCTTATCCCTAAAAAGGGTGATTTGTCTGATCCAAGGAATTATAGACCAATCACCTGTCTGAACTCCTGCTACAAGCTATTTACACGTATCTTGTATGCTCGGACACTACGGCAGGTTGATCCGGTCTTCCAGCAGATGGGCCAAGAAGGGCATGGCAGGTTGTAAGGACAGCCTGCTGGTAGACCGCTGTATTACACAGGATTCTGTGCAATACAAGCGGAATCTATCAATGGCCTGGATTGACTATCGTAAGGCATTTGACACAACATCACATGAACTTTTGTTACATTTGCTCAAATGTCTTGCGGTAACAGAGCCACTAGTGAGATGCATTGAACAACTGCTGCCACTCTGGAAGACCCGCTTCACCATAACATCAGGTGCACAGCGGGTTAGGACAGAGCAGGTGGCATTCCGAAGAGGAGTTTTCCAGGGAGATTCTCTGAGTCCCCTCCTCTTCTGCATCTCACTGCTGCCGTTGTCTGTTGAGCTCCGCCAAACTCGCGGGTACCTCTGTGGCCCACCCAGCAACCGGAGGCATAAGGTTCTTCATCTGTTCTACATGGATGACCTAAAACTGTATGCCTCCGGAGAGCGAGAACTTCAAAACGCTCTGAGGGTGGTCGAGGAGTACACGCGGGTCATTGGTATGGAGTTCGGGTTGGACAAGTGCGCGGTCGTCCACCTCAAGAGAGGGCGATGCGGGGAATTCTCTGAGGACGCGCAGCTCGCAGACGGAAGCATCCTAAGACAACTGGATGCCGGAGAGACCTACACATACCTGGGTGTGCAACAACACCACATCCAGGATGTGCAACAAATCAAGAAGACTCTCCGCGGCAAGTACAGACGTCTACTACGAAAGATTTGGTCGTCTGAACTTTCGGGGAAGAATAAGGCGTCTGCCACTAACATGCTTGCCGTTCCTGTTCTGTTCTACTCCTTTGGGGTAGTAAAATGGACGGTAGATGAGCTGCGCCAACTAGACAGAGACACCCGCAAGATGATGAACATCCATAGGAGTATTCATCCTAGATCGTCCGTTCCTCGTGTTTATCTCCCACGTCATGGGGGGGGGGGGGAGGACTCTTGAGTCTGGAGTGTATGCATGGCAGAGTAGCACTGAGTATGGCATGTAACATCCTCAGAAGCTCGGATCCGCTCCTGCTATTAGTGAGAGATCATGAAATGGCAGGGGTGGGCGCAGGATTGTTCAAGGCAGCAAAAAGAGCCGCAGATGAACTTGGTCTCGATTCGACGTCAGACAAGGTGGCCGGCGCGGTGCTGATTCAGATTCAGTCACCGAGCTTCAGCCAAATCGTCTGAAAGCCCAAATAAAAGTTGCCGAACAGGAGAATCTTTTCAGGCAGCATGTCGATAAACCCATGCACGGTGTGTACTATCAGAACATAGAAACACTGGGTTTATCGACTAGGCTGACATTCGCTTTTTAAGGTCAGCTGGGCTTAAGTCGGAGACCGAGGGATTCATTGTGGCCTGTCAGGATGGTGTAATAAACACCTTGGTCTACCGAAGCCGCGTAATGGGTGTAGAGGTCCCTGATATCAACTGCAGGACCTGCCGTCAGGCGCCGGAATCGCTGATGCATTTGCTGTCAGCATGCCCGATATACGCGATTTCGGCCTACATCCACCGCCATAACGCGGCTTTACGAGTGCTACACTACCATCTACGGCACTCATACGGGGTAGACCAAACACCAGTGCTGCCTTACATCCCCGGAGATATTGAGTCCGTTGTCGAGAACGAGAGGTGCCGAATTTATTGGAACTACTCGTTCCCGACCGTCAGGCTAATTCAAGCCAACAAGCCTGACATAGTCCTCCTCGACCATCAGAACAAAGTGATGTTTGTAATCGAATTCTCAGCACCTGCTGAGACAAACATTGCTTTGAAGGAGGGGGAAAAACGGACCAAATATCGTCATCTCCGGTATGAGCTCCAAGTGCTGTACCCAGACTACTCGGTTAAGATGGTCGTCCTAATAATCGGCGTACTCGGAGGGATGAAGCCTTCGCTGCTCTCAGAATTAAAGATCATACCGGTCTGTCAGAATTCGGCAGAATGGATGGCAGGTCAAATGCAGAAGGCGGTTATCTTGGAGTCCCTTCGTCTGCTTAGGGCACATGATTCAGGTGTTTACAGTAACTAACTCCACAGGTCATGGAGAGTGGCTGTAATGAATTAGCCGGCGCGGCTACCGTGTGGTGTCGGAGGCCACGGAAGCCCTGTCCGGCAGCGGGAAACCGAAAAAAATAATAATAATAATAATAATATTGACAGATGTGTCTCGCAGGACTCCGTGCAGTAAAGCGGAACCTCTCCATGGCCTGGATCGACTACCGCAAGGCATTTGACATGACATCCCATGAGCTTATTACACACTTGCTCCAATGTCTTGCGGTGCCCGGTCCCGTAGTGAGATGTATTGAACAACTGATGCCGCTCTGGAGGACTCGCTTTACCATAACATCGGGTAACGATAGAGTCCAGACGGAGCCGGTATTGTTCAGAAGGGGAGTATTTCAGGGAGACTCTCTCAGCCCCCTTCTGTTTTGCATCTCACTACTGCCATTATCCGTTTCGCTCCGGAAAACCCGTGGATACAACTGCGGTACCCCCGGCGATAGGAGGCATAAGGTCACTCATTTGTTTTATATGGATGACCTTAAACTTTACGCCTCCGGAGAAAGGGACCTACACCAGTCCCTCAGGGTGGTACATGAGTACACGCAGGCTGTAGGTATGGAGTTCGGGTTGGACAAATGTGCACTGGTCCATCTCAAGAGAGGATGATGCGGGGACTACGGAGAGGATGCGCAACTCATAGACGGAAGCATCTTACATCATCTAGATGCCGGAGAGTCGTACACTTACTTGGGTGTCGAGCAACGCTCCACCCAAGAAGTGAGTGTAGTGAAAAACGCTCTCCGCGGCAAGTATCAGCACCGACTCCGACAGATCTGGTCTTCAGAACTGTCGGGGAAGAACAAGGTGTCTGCTACAAACATGCTTGCCGTTCCGATCCTTCTCTACTCCTTTGGAGTAGTGAAATGGAATCGAGAGGAGTTGCGTCAACTCGACGTAGGAACTCGCAAGAAGATGCATCTCAATAGGAGCTTGCATCCTAAATCGTCCGTTCCACGGCTATACCTCCCGCGACATCGGGGAGGCCGTGGACTCTTGAGTTTGGAGAGTCTCCATAACAGGATGGTTCTGGATGGAGCCTGTAAGGTCATCAGGAGTTCGGATCTCCTCCTCTGCATGGTCCAGGACCATGAAAATGCAGGGGTAGAAGCCTTTTTGTTTAAGGCAGCACAGAGAGCACCCGATGAACTTGGTCTCTCCTTCGACGTCGAGCGGGTAAATCCCGACTCTGTCACCGAGTTGGAACCTGCTCGACGAAAAGCCCAAGGAGTTTCCTATAAAAATATAGAGAACCTTGGCTTATCTGAAAGGCTGACCTTTGCCTTCTTAAGGTCAGCCGGGCTGAAGTCTGAGACCGAGGGATTCATAATGGCTTGCCAGGATGATGTATTCAACACTCTCGTCTATCGAAGTCGTGTCATGGGTATAGAGGTCTCTGATGTCAGCTGCAGGGCCTGCCGCAGGGCGCCAGAGACTTTGATGCACTTGTTGTCGGCTTGCCCGACATATGCAGTCTTGGCCTATATCCAGAGGCATGACGGAGCATTACGAGTGCTTTATTATCACCTAAGGCACTCGTATGGGATAGATGAGACACCAGTGCTGCCTTACGCTCCGGGGGATATTGAGTCCGTTGTGGGAAATGAGAAGTGTCTAATTTATTGGAACTACTCGTTTCCCACCGTCAGGCAAATACAAGCCAACAAGCCTGACGTAGTGCTCCTCGACCACCAACTCAAGACAATGTTTGTCGTGGAGTTCTCGGCTCCCGCGGAGAACAACATTGTCTTGAAGGAGGAGGAAAAACGGGCAAAATATCGAGATTTGCTCTTCGAACTCCGCAGACTCTATCCAGACCATACTGTTAAAATAGTGGTACTGATTATTGGAGCCCTCGGTGGAACGAGACACACACTGCTTTCAGAACTTAAGATCATACCGGCATGCCGAAATTCGGCAGAGGTCTTAGCCGGCAGAATGCAGAAGGCCGTCATCCTCGGTCCATTACGTCTGCTCAGGGCACACGATTCGCGAACCCAGTAGTCACTCACCCCAAGGGCGTGGGGAGTGGCTACCGGTACTACCAGCTCCCCTTTGTGAGTGTCGGAGCCACAGAGTTTAAAGGGTGACTGGCTTTTACAAAAAAAAAAAAAATAATAATAATAATAATAATAATAATAATAATAATAATAATATAATATTTGAATTCGTCTACTCCAAAAACCCATAAAACGATATGCCACATCGGTAGAGGGAGTGAGGGTGGGGGTAGAGGGGTGGATGAAGTAACAAAAAAATTTGAGGCCTTTGGTTCTTGTACACACAGTAAATCACAATTTTATTTTTTTCACCACCTTCAATAATGGATGGGGGGTGACACATTTTTTGAGACCTTAGCTTCTCTTGTACACACTAAATACCAATTTTATGGACTCTTATCTGCTTGATTTACCTATTTACCCCCATTTACTCCAATTTACCCCCAACCCTTCAACCGAATAAGATCAAAATATAATCTAGTTCCAGATCTCGTTAAAATACATATCAAATTTGAAGTCAATATCTTAAACGGTTTCAGAGTAATCGTGCGTACAAATATCGAATAAAAGATGTCGGGTTATCGGACCATTGCATTGGACCGTTTCTTGTAAACATCATACAACTTCTATTATAGTTTGTACCATCGATAATACAGCGATATAAAAAAGCTCGCAAAAAAACGTAAAAGGTGCCGACCATGTATCAATTTCAGTCTATTTACATAAAAGGCCATAAAAGTGTTTGGCTTCTTTATTATCTTCACAAAAAAATGGTCATATATTTCCGAACAAAAATGTAGACCACTCCCACTGAATATAATTGGTTGAAATTTTCTCTACCGTAACTATGATAGGTTGGAATAAAATGTGTGTGGTCAACGTGGACTAATGTTGTCAAAGCGGACCGGCGGGCGGTACAGTAACTAGAAGCGGTCGGCGTCCTTTATACTTTTTTGCGAGCTTTTTTATATCGCTGAATTATTTGTGGAATACACTATACACTCAAAATTTTTATTTCGATTTTAGTATACACAGTGTGACACACTAAGATGAAGACACTTATTACTTTTTTATTTTTTTTTTCCGATTTGAACCAAATTTTACTGAAGTATAGAACAAATCAGTATCTACTTATGGGCAAAAAATCATACGCCTCCTATAAATTCACAGCCACCTGCGGTACCAAAATAAGCCGAAAGAATCAATAAACCATATTAGGCATTTTTTTATCGGAAAATTTTATTAATGAAAGTTGTTCAAAAACCTTCAGTTCAAAATTTAACCAAAATTAAAAGATACAGAAATTTTGTTTAAAATAATGTCAAAGTCCGAAAATATCATTTTAATGGGTTTTTTTATATAAAAAATTCATAAATTTTATTTGAAATTAAACCGAAGCTGTCAGGTAGTTGTCAAGTAATTTGCAGTTTTTTTAAATTTATCAATTTTTTATACTTATTTGAAATTTTTCAATATAACAGCAGACTGTCACTATATTATAGTTTTTAAATTTTATCTCCATTTTTTTTTATAAACTGTTTATTTTTAATTTCGTTTAAAGTAAAACAGATAAATAATTTTATGTTGTCTTGATTTGCAAAAACTGAAAACTTGAAATTAGTTTTAAACCAAGCAGGGCTTAATCCCAAAATTTGAAATTCGAATTAAAAGCTGTTGTTGTATTAATCCTGAGACACACTGTATATATACATCGAAGGTTTGCTTTAGTTATTATAATTGTTTTAAAAACAATGTACTTTATTACATCACAATATTAACATCTGCTTTTTAAGCAATTAGAAATTTGTTGAGGTTTACTCAAATTCTGTATATTTACCGCGACTTTCTCCTTTTATCGTGTAATCAAATAGTGTAATTACAATTATGCATAATGGTAATGTGGGTAGCGTAAACTTTTTCTTATTATTACACATAAATGATTTTTTTCGCCTTATTTGATTATATCAAATATTTTAGTCGGACCTGAAAGGAGGTAATAAAACAAACATTGTTAATTTGGAATACATTCACAAATTTTTGTTTAAATAATTGTTAAACAGATTTCGCTTTCTCTTTTAATAAAAAACCATTACATGGTTGTCTCTTCTACTTAATTTTCTTAAAGACCTTTTTTAGAAAATAATTTCACACCTTTCGCTGATGTCGAGATATATGAAAAGAACATTTTAAGAAAGTTTAAACCTAGCTCTGGGTTTTTGTTAACATTCTAAATGTATTCAAAACTGTGGATAAAATAAGTAATTGTCTTTTTGTAATTCAACTTTTTCTTCATCTAGATAAGTCAATTTCAATATCAAATTCAATGCAATCATTTTTAAGCACCCAAACCACACAGGCTTCTCGTATAATGATAATACGTTACAAAATGTTCATATTTTTTGTTTTTCTTTCTCGGATTCCCTGCCACAGATATTTTCGTCTAAAAATAATGTACGTGAAATCTACAAATTAATACAACTATCCAGTATCTTACTGGAAAATAACCCATAAGCTTGTGATATCAAAGAAACAGTTAGAGCACAATAATTTAAAAGAATGCCACAACTAGCACTTAGACAAAATTCTCATTCAAAAAATCATTTCTGATTATGTTATAAACCGAAACTTGAGATAGAATCAAGATATTTTTATTTGTTTAAAAGTTCGTATAAAGGAAAGTCCCACTTTATCACGATGAGTAATAATAAACAAAACTGAATTGTCATGTGTCGCTATTTTCTACTCTAAAAGTATACCTTATTACTCACTAAAAAAATTATATTGTAGTCTAATATCTCCTCTTATAATAAGATAAGGAACATATAGTATGGGAGCTGGCAGACATGGTGATGAAAATTTTCACTGACGGGAATCAATTCATTGGGTTTCGGCCTAAGAAAATTGAATTCATAGGTTTAAGCTATCAGACTTTTAAGCCTCAACTGTAACATATTCCATATTTAATATTACAATTTATTCCACCACGATGAAGAATATGTTATTATAAATTAAATCAATTTCACAGGCCCACAAAAAAAGTGGTCTGTGCTGGGGTATTCACCATACCTATCTGACCTTAATTTTTCCCCAACATGTCAGGATAAAACCTCATAACCCTGGGAATCCGATGAAAATAGTGGGCAATCGTGATTGGGGAGTTAATGAGATTGTGATCACATGATCTCCCTCATGATCCCATAACCTCAGCATCTCATATCCCCGTAACCCTTTAACTCTGAAGATCCAACGGAAAAAATGGTGATTCTAAGTAGAGGAATTCGTGTCATTGTGATTCTAATAATCTTGGAATCAAACATCCTATGGTGCCATAGCTCTTCAACGGCAATCCCTCTATTCTCATAAACCCATAACCCTGAGAATTCAACGAAAAAAATAGGAGGCTCTCGACTGGGGAATCAATTAGATTGTACCCTCAAAACCTTGTTACCAAATAAACCTATAGCGGCTCCAGCATCAAACCTTTCTACCACATATCCCAATAATCCCGTAAACCCATAACTATAACTCTGGGAATATAATAAAAGAATGTGAAGAATCTGAACAGGGGAATTCATGAGATTGTGTTCTCGGAATCTTGAAATCGAGTAGCCCGTGATCCCGTAGCTCTTGAACAGCAAAACTTTTAGCCTATAACCCCGTGATTCTGGGTATTCAATAAAAGCAAATTAAGGACTCTTAACTGAACAGATACTCCACTTCCAAAGTTACATTCTCACTGAATCCCAATTATGATTTCCTAATTTGCTTGTATTGAATCCGCAGAATCACGGGGTGAAACGGCTAAAAGTTTTGCTGTCTCGTGAATTTTCCTGTTCAGATTCTTCACATTCTTCTATTATATTCCCAGAGTTATGCATTTATGGGTTTACGGGGGTTTCTGGGTTATGTAGTAGAAGGATTTGCTGCTGGAATAGGCTTCATTGGTAAAGAGGTTCTGAGGGCACAATCTAACTGATTCTCCAATCGAGAGCCTCCTATTTTTTCACCCAATCCTCAGGGTTATGGGGTTATGAGGATAGAGGGATTGCCGCTGAAGAGCTATAGCGCCATAGGGTGCTTGTTTTCAAGATTATAATTTTACAATGGCACAATCACCCTACTTAGAATCTCCATTTTTTCCCTTGGATCTTCAGAGTTAAGAGATTACGGAGTTATGGGATCATGAGGTACATGGTATGGTACTCGAGCACAAAGATCCGAGGTTACAATCTCATTAACTCCCCAATCAAGATTCCCCAGGGTTGAGGTGTTATGAGGTTAAGGAGTTATGGGGTTTTACGGTTTCCTTTAAGTTTTGTGGTCAATACTGAAGTACCATAATGTTGTTAAAGTTTAATCACCTTTGGAGCCTGATTTAAATGAGCTGGGTAAGCAATATTACAATCCAACAGACTTTTTTAGTGTTAAAAAAAACTTGACGTGCTGAGGAGAAACTAAGGTCAGCTCAGCGGCTCAAAAGAGAAGGGATAGGTATGGTCAGTACACCAGCACAGACCACTTTTTTTTTGTGGTCCTGTGTTATTTATTTTAAAAATACTTTTATGAAACTTAATACAAATTGCTTTCGTGAACGCAATTGGAGGCATGATGTTTTCAAAGTTGTTATTTAATATGTGTTTCATCCCAATAATTATTCAGTCATTCACCAACATGCAAATCTAAATACCCCTTCCTGTATCTTGTGATATAAATAGCTCTTTATTTAGGTAATAAGTAGGAAATAACTGCCTTAAAATTGCCACAAATTAACTTATTAATAGCTTTGTAACATTTCACTGCTTTTAACCTCCAGAACAAAATGCCTTGGCTAAATTCCTGTCTCAATATTTGACGATAGTAACGTTAAGTCTACTGCAGTGGTACCGTTTAGTGTTCAGATCCTACTATAAAAAGAGCCTTAATATAATATCATTATCTCTCATGCTAATTATGGTTAGAGAATAACCTGTTTAGCCTATATACTAATGTAAAGCCGCGAAAAAACGAGTCACCTACTCTGGTAAATTTTATACCCACATCCATTTAATTAACAACAGTTTGTTTCGTGACACACATTACAAGCCAAGAAAAATGGAAAGTACAAAAAATAAAGCACCGTTCTTCTGCAATTATATTATTTATTACAAAGCACTAGCCATTACTGAATGCAAAATTAAGTGAAATGTATTATTTCTTCATGCATCTACGACTATAATATCGATTTTAACGGTAGATTAAATTGTATACTATAATTTCCGCCGATCATTGGATTTCATTTTATGTTGTACAAAATACCATTAAATCGAAATGTCAGTACTTAAGCACTAGCCAACTTTCAAATGTTATCTAGATTATGTACGTTTCGAATGCCTAACTTATCGTAATTACCCTAAAATCTATGATGCGGCAAGAATACTCAATTTTATAATCATATACTAAACATTTACAGCTTTAAGAGGTGGGTACAGTTACTGATGTAGAGGCCAGCAAAATTGGTTACAATAATAAAAATGATAATTTTCCAAACTACCCTAAAAATCGACTATTTGATATGAAAATGTTTTTCATGAAGCAGGGAAACCTCGTGTAACTCACATATTGTCATAAAAAGCATTTCAATTGATCTGGTGAAGGATAAAATCACCTTCAGGGACCAAAAGAACCGATGCGTATTGTATTGATAATGCGTCATAAAAAAGTTTTAAAAAACGTCGGTGTCTCTTTCATAAAAGGAATCCTCTGCTGCCAGCTCTGGCGTTCAACGAAAGTGTTCATGTGTTTTTCATACTTCGTTGTTTAGCCGTAGATAGGCCGTCGCTTACTAATCATACAGCATTGACAATGTGTTCGATTGATTTAGTTTTAAAGTTAATTTATAGGAAAAATAATAAAACGGAGTAATAACCGAGGTAATAAATTAAATGTTTATTGAAATTAAAGTAGCCGCTATTAATTTAATTACTACAGCGGTTAAAAAATCTTCTAAAATACATTAAAAAATGGCAATTTTTCAAATACAGACAGTAATTTACTGAGATCAGTGAAATTTTTTCAATAAAGACACAAGGAGCTTCAAAAAACCGTCCTACTTTTTCTAATTAATCCTATGGAATAATTGTGGTTTGTGAAAAATTGCTAAGATGGCAATGAATAAATTAATATTAAATGTCAGTTAGCGTTTTCATCTCAAATCTGATTAAACAAGGTAAAAGTAAAACCATTTTATTATTTTTAAATGACAGTGTTGCAACGCTCTAGAACCCATGTTATTGACACGACAAGTGAGCGAAATATCTTTGTCTCTTCAGTCTTCTGTTTATAGTAGTACTGTCTAAACTGAAAACATTACCTAATTCTAATTCATTTCAAATCAAAAAATAGATTTGAGACATCCCTATTATTACTGTCAGCCACTAAACTTTTCAAGCCAACATTGTAAAACACTTTTCTAAGAAATTATTTAATCTTTCTGTGCTAGTTGAATTCTCCCATTGTGTGTAGTGATCAAACATTCACTACGAGATGTGTCCATCCTTGCCATGTTTGGTATGCAGATTTGATAATCTTTAGATAGGCGATTTACGAATATTTGTACGTATACTCTTTGAACTTTTATAAAATAAATGGTGTTATTTGAATCCTTGCCTTTTCCTGATTGAATGATTACTTAATCACCTCTGTGATTTTGTGTGTTGGGTCGACAACTGAATTTATAGGATCTTCAAATTCGTTTTCAGAACATCGATCGTATCAGGGAAGCTAACAAAAGAAATCTACAGATTATAAATTAAGAAGTAATACTGACGGTAAATAAGAATTTATATTTTCTTCGTCTATTACAGGACTCTGATCCTAGGTCGTCTCTTAGAAGTTATAAGAACCCCCTGAGAGTAGACATAAACCGCCCTCAACCCCCCACAAACAAGTTGTCGTCGTGTTCCTTTAGACGTACGGTGGCGAGTTCTTCTACATTGCAGCATTTAAGCCAAAATTTGGAGCTTGAATTTGCAGATTTATGGTAGTTTGCTTATGTGAAATAGTGAGAACGCTATAGAAATTTTAGGGCGCATACAATGCAATAACAACACAGATCAGTTAGGTTATATGTTACTATTGGCTATTCCATGCAATGCTTTTGATATACAGGATGGGGCAATGGTGCGTCGGACTTATCTGACGGACAATATCTCGAGTTGTACGATAGCTGGAAATTAAAAAAAAAACAAGTAAACTAGATAAAAAAGTCTATAACCAGAATTTATTTTCGAATATACAGAGCGAGCCAAGACGAAATTACAGGATCAAGTGCTTTTTTTTTAAATGGAATGCATAGCAGTACATTTTTTGAAGCCTCTTTCTAGACTCTATTCATTCCTATATTATTACTATCTCCCAACCACTTGGATGTAATGAATTTTTTGATGAAATAATGCCATCTGCAGATGCATATTGAAAAAATCATCAAAGTCACAATTATGGGTTTTAAGAAAAACTTATGTGAATACTAGTTACGAGACATCTAATTAATGTATTTGAATCATTTTCACTTCGTAAAAATGTACACGGTGGCCAAAAATTATTTATTTATTTAATAATTGTGGCAGATAATTTTCCAGAAAATGAAGATAAATAGCTCCAATCAATGTACCACCAAAGAAATGTGGCCCTATTACATGTTCTCCAATAATTCCTCGCAAACGTTTATAGACCATCTGTGCTGGTTATCAAATTGCCAAAAAAAGTGAGGATTTTCCGAAGCATAATAATGGAAATTGTACCTATTAACAAATCCATTTTTATGAAAACTTGCCTCATCAGTGAATAAAACATTATGAAACAAGGTGACATCTTGTATTTTATCTCTGGCTCAATTACAAAACTGTATACGCCTTTGAAAATCGTTATCAGATAACTCCTGGTGCATTTGAATATGATATGCATGAATCTTATTTATTTTTGAGATTCGACCAACAGAGACCGTCTATTTATTCCTACTAAAGAGCTCACTTATTTCTGACTAATATGGGGATTCTCAACCGTTCCCAGCACCACAGAAAGCTCCCTAGCAAGGTTTTGAAATTTTAAAAGTAATATCTATCATGTATATAAGAACATCGATCGAATCATAAGTCAAGTAATACCGAGAGTGGTACTAAAAAACTCTATAACCGTTTATGGTATTAGCTCTATAGAACCATTTTTTGATAATTCAGTATCACTGGACACTAAAAGACACATGAAAAAATTTACATGACTCACAATCAGTTAGAAAAATTGCTCTGTTGCTATTTCAGTTTCCACAGACTGGACATCTCTGCTGAATAAAATGTTTTTTCAAAAGATACTACATAGCAGTGGATTTTCTTCTACCTGATAAAGATAGCGACAGCTTCAAGATAAGATTAGAGATAGCCCAATAATGTAACAATGCTGTAAAAATATTATAACAAAGCTGGTGAAACTGGTGTTAATTGATAGAATACTTCAATAAAATAGTAACAAAAAACAAATAACCGCAAATAACGAAATAGTAGGCGGTGCAAATCCTTACAGACTATTTACTGACTATTCCATGACTATTCCTTGAAACTAATAGAGTCACTTTGGCAAAGGAGTTTCAAAACACGTTTTAATGATTTGTTAAAATTATTATATCAAAAAATGTTTGCTCTAAAACGTGTATTTCTATACTTAAATTACAATCAAATGTAAAATACTGTAACGTGTGTTCACCCCTAGGAAACCACACTTGCAAATTCCGTGGGTTCCAAAAAATACAACAAGAGATAACCACTAACACATTTTATTAAATAATTTACTGGATACTTCACAATACTGATATTAACTTAAATGTACTTTACTGAATAAAAATATCAATGTTTATCACTTTGTTTTCACTTTGGAGTCTTAACCTCACTTGTCAATCAAAACTACTAACTTCTCTAAACGTCCGGCCGAGAATACGGCCTTATATACCCCTAGCGATTGCTTCCTGAATTATTCTAGAAACGGCGCGGCGTTATCTAGAAGTCTCTTTTCTCTAATGTTCCAGAATGTTTCTGCTGTTTCTACTGTCTCACAGATGGCATAACGTGTATTTTGTGCTGCCTACCCCCAAGGGGTGGATATTTGTAACTATACTAGTAATTAAACTCCTGCATTAATTGATTTTCTGTAAAGTTCGCTATTTAAGGCACCAAGCAAAAAGATTTAATCTAATCTAATTTTTTAAGAGTCTTAGAATGAAAATTGATAGCGCGTTGTACTAAACAAACACAGGATAAAATCCCGAAAATTTTAATAAAGTAAAACATTAAGCAAAAATTAATATTAGCACTAGGCAACTATCACAAATTAATCGATTAAGTTAGTTCATTTCTCAGCTAATTTAATGTCGTTAGATCAGATATCTCAAATTAACAAGTGCTTATTGGCCTAGAATTAACGACTGAAGGCTTAAAGGGCATTTTTATTATATTATCATTTAACCTCATATTTAAGTACCGTTCTGTCTTGTACAATCGGCGTCACCTTAAACTCACCACCATTAGAGATGCTCCCTTTCTAACCTTATTTGTAGTGACGCGTGTTAGAAAGAAAGCATCTTCAATAGCGGTGAGTTTAAGCTGACGGCGATTGTACACCATTGTCCATTACGTATGTGTAACACGTAGGATTATGAAAATCGGCGACCACTGCATTGCTAATGTCTTTTAAACCTAGTTTCCTTTAACTGTTGTTGCGATAATAAAAAATGCTTTCTGTATTTGCTGTTGTTGGATCCATTACACGATAATTGTATTAACCTTATTTCAAATAGGGAGAATGACTAAGAGTAATTGCAATTATGACTTCGATTTGGGAGTGAATTGAGATGACACGTAGGAGTGTATTATCAAATGCTCGAGCAAATACCCGACAATAGCGCTATTCTTTCCCAGCCCAAAATGCAATGTCAAAATTTTGTTTGTGACATTTTGATATTCTACGCTGTTAGTGAAAAATTGAATATAAAAAAACAAACAAGCTTTTATTATTATTTAGGTGTACTAAAACGAAAAAAATAATAAAAAAAACAAAATTAATTGTCTTAAAAGCTTGTCGTATTATTTTTCAATTCGCGCGACAAGCTTTTAAGTTTTAAGACATTTTTTTTTTTTCGTTTTAGTACACCTAAATAATAATGAAAGCCTGTTTTTTAAAAAGTATTACACCACCGTGGTGTAACAAAATTGCCCCTTTTGTTTTCATATAGTAAATTTACCGTCGTTGCGTGTAAAATTATTCCCAACTGTAATGGAATTTTATCTACAAAAAGAGTGTAAAATTTCTATTTACCTTATATTTTCGGTAATCCTCTCTGGTAAATGGAATTTTACGCTCTCTTTGCGGGTAAAATTATATTGAAATTTTACACGCAACGACAGTAAATTTATTCTCATTTTTTACAGTGTATATTTAATTTAATTTTTAAATTTTTAGTCCTGTCTTAATTATTTTATTTTATATTCATACTTAATAAAATAGTACCTAAACATTCGCTGCACGCCTCCGTAGCCCTTTCGCCATTTCTTAGAATATCTTGAGTATATCGCCTGAGTGCATATACAATGTGATAAAAAAAAACTAAAAATTATAGTGTTAAAACTAAAAAAACACACTTTTTGGTACCATATTATTGTGTTGTCATCAGATCTACACGTGTATGCAAAATTTCAGCTCAATTTGACGTCCAGATTTGACCCATAAGATGTGAACTAAACATCCTAACATACATATATACATAAATACATACATATATACAAAGCAAGTTAAATAAAAGCTTGCAAAAAGAATGAATATGATAAACCTCAAATTAGAAGGAAACTCCGAAGGTTAAGCAGTAAAATATACATTTATCTATATATGTATGTATATACGTAGGTACAGCAGAATATATGTCCAAAGATAATTGAAATATAATAGATTGACACAATTAATAAATAAAAGTTGCCAAACAGAGAGGAACGTTTTTTATAAATACTTTTACAAGAAATAGGCAAACACAATTTTGTTGGGGCAACGTATCTATGTAACGTGTTCCCCTGAAAAGAGAGAGATACAGTCGATGTACATATTGGCATTACATTGGTCCACACCTCACTTAGGTAACTAAATTCGCCTAGATTTTTTTTTAATTTCAATATCGACCTGAGCAAAATTTGTTACTACAAGAGACGAGATAATTATTGCTTGCAACTACCGATTTCGTAGAGCAGATTACATGAAAAATTCGGCCTCATGATATTACAGAGGAGGATACCAATAAGTATTGTGAATTTCCAGACGAATACTCACAGACTAGTGGTAGGACTAAGTCAGCGACTTATAAGCAAATCCATCTACCAACATCTACTCCAAACTTGGTTAGGGCTCAAAAATGTATGAGGCAAATGTCAATAAATATGCCATTAATTCTAAATGTTTGATCTCGATGCTAATCAGCCGTTCAAGTTTCAATATCGGGTCGATGTTTGCATAAATGTGACATAACTAGCCAATTGACTCCGTTGTTACATAATTGACATTTGATGATCAATTCCCCAACGATTCCAATATTAAACCGTATTTCAGTCGACGATTGTGTGATTGCTGGGATATATTTAATAAAAAGATAGCCAAAATCAGAAGAAAATGTGGCAATAAATGTGGCATTGCTGCCTGTTGGAAGAGGAAGAACTGCTCAATCTGCGTTCAAATTGCTCTTAAATTTGACCTATTGTAAAGCTCCAGCTTGCACATCAAAAAAGGAACTTCCTTAGTTCACGTTTTAAAAGGCTGCAAACTTATTGCTTGGGATGAATGTACTATGTCCCATAAAAGTGTAATAGAAGCCTTTCAGTAATTGTTGGAATGACAATTCTTTTCTAAGATTTTAGATAAAATCTCGCCTGTTGTTTTTAGATGCCGATAACATAAGAGTATGTCAATAAGATCATGTTTTTTTTATTTGAACAACAGTTTACTTAAACAGTTATAATTTTGCAAACGTATTTTCCAAATTTTTATCAGAAACAGGAAATGGAATCATTTCAGAAATAAAGAATAATGGAAAATTCACACAAATTTTGAAAATTTAGTAAACTGGAAGAATTGGTTAAAAAAGTATACCCCATTTTTCTCCACTTTTTTCCGCGGTTTTACGAGTCTTGTCACATCTGGATTTAAATACCAATCGCGGACTAATAATCTAAGATACAATTATTTACATGCGTATTAATTTTTTTTGTTCTTGAGATTTTTTTTATATAATTCTGATATTTGTTCAGTCGAACAAATAAACAACTTTTATGATTCACTGCTAAACGTTCCGCCGATTCTCATCAACTAACACAAAGTGGACAAAATATAAATTAATAAATTATTATTAAATATTTATGAAAGGATGACACCCAATACAGTGAATGATATGAGTTTCTGGTATCTGTTTCATACGGTTAAAATATAATTAGGTATCAGTTTGTACGAAATTTCGTAACAAAATATTTCTAGGAAGTACTACCATTTTAAAAACCACATTAATTAAACAATTTCGTGATTAAAACATCCTGTTGCGAAACCAAATATTCGGTTGTTTTTAATTTCAATGCATATATTGTAATCACTAACATGAAAATTCCTTGAAAAACAACTACCGAGATGAAATATATTTTTATTATTATATTAATAATTTAATATATGAATAAATGTTTTGCCAGTTGCAGAAAATTCTTACGACAAAACGTCCATTTTATTTTCAACACGTAGCAGTCTAAAAATATGGGTCATTTTACAGAAAATTTTATGGTCTTTCTTTAAATTTCCTGTTTTACAGTACATTATTTGTATCAATTCAATACCCTTTTAATTATAATGGACATGAGATATTAAACTGATGAAAAATATCTATATATAAAAAGGTTTTTGTCCGTCATTATCCCCGTTCAAATAGACAGATGATTAACCAAATATACAAAGTCAATTAAAACGAGTAGAATTTGAGGACCTATTTGATTAATATTTTGCTCGAATACGGCACAGTTCGCTTTTACTTGGTGGTACTGAGATTAAGTCGGTACACAGCTAATACATTTTTTATTTTACTTCCACATCCAGTGGAAGTATAGTAACGACAAAAAAATTTTTAAAAATTTTTATTGTCCAAATAGGCTTAGAATGTCATGAAACGTCGAGATTTTAAGTTTGAGCGAAAAAAAAATTTCTGTCTGTCGGTCTGTAACTTTTTTTTGTGCGCACGTTTACTCTGGAACCGTTTAAGATATTGACTTGAAATTTGGTACACGTATGTATTTTAACGTGATCTGGAACTAGATTATATTTTCATCTTGTTCCATCGAAGGGTTGGGGGTAAATTGGGGTAAATTTGGGGTAAATAGGTAAATTAAGCAGGCACCCCCATTACCACCCCCACCTCCTTATTAAAGGGGATGAAAAAAAAATGTGATTTAGTGCATGTACAGGAACCAGAAACCTCAAAATATTTTTTTACTTCATCCACCCCCCACTACCACCCCCCTATCACCACTCCAACCCCACTACCGATGTGGGGTATCGTTTTATGGGTTTTTGGGGTAGAGGATTTCAAATATTATATTATTAAAGTTCCATAAACAATTATTTTCACATACAAAGTTTTTTCGTTGTGAGTGACTTGGATAGAGAATCTGGATGTGGAAGTAGTGATTCCTTGGGCAGCGGTTTTTAAGTATAGGTATTCTTTGGAAAATTTTGAAAAATCAGGGACAGAAATCGAAAATCTGGATTGACAGAGTCATAGGCAATTAAAAAACGAACTTTCCGACTGCTTAAATATTAAGACCTGTAGATGATTTGAAAAAAAAGTCACTTGGGGCTACTGTGCGATGTCCGACAGGACTTTGTTTTGCTCCTGCCAAAGCCATGTTCCGTCGAATGGCCGACAGTACAAGTTTTTTAACAATTTCAAGTAATAAACTACTCGCAAAAAAAATCCAGCTTTAAACACTTTAAAACTTTATTTCAATTACATATTTCTGTCAGGGTTGGGAAAAAAAACAGTTTTTTTTAATTTTAAACAAAGTTTAGTTTAAAACATGTTTTTTTTTAAGTTTTAAATGGTATGTTTAAAACAGGTTTAAAACGTTTAAAACTATATTCAACTAAAATTAAATGGTGCCAGGCACACTATGTCTGCTGCCACTACTATGTCAGATGGCGTTTTAAATGGATTTTACAGCACTGCAAATAAAATGCTCAGTAGTGCATGTGACCACTATATCGAAATTTTTTATCGGAATGGCACTTTTCCTGCTTTTCCACAAACTCCAAAATAATACATTTATTTAAAACACCGTACTGTGTTTTAAACAGTTGTTTAAAACATCGCATTGTGTATTAAATATGTTTTAAACATTTGTTTAAAACACAGTGCAATGTTTTAAACATGTTTTAAACATTTTGTTTTAAACATGCCAACCCTGATTTCTGTTAATGATAGGAGCACGCCGGTCTACAATGAAGGTGGCAGGAAATTATTTTTCATCATACTGTAATGTCAATAAAGGACACAAAAAATATCAACTTTAAATACGTATATTAGTGACACTTTTTTTTTAAACAATCAAAATGCTGCTGCCAAGCGTTGCCCCGCTAACGAAGTGGAAGGAGTTTGTTTTGTGGATAAGTTACATTAATATGATTGAAAAAAAAATAAGCCAAGTTTAAATAAATATAGCAAATAAAAGTGTCGCTGGCTACCATACTATAAACTTCGTTCGAACCTGAGTACTATACTTCATATTACAGTTTGGATATTTGGTAAATCTTCATACTTTCATGCAGGGTTGGCATGTTTTAAACACATCGCACCATGTTTTAAATAAATGTTTAAAACATATTTAATACACAATGCGATGTTTTAAACAATTATTTAAAACACAGTTTAAAACACGGTGCGATGTTTTAAACAATTGTATTATTTTGGAGATTGTGGAAAAGCAGGAAAAGTACCGATGATGGTCCATTCCGATATAAACAGCAAACACACTCACAAAAAAATAGCGTCTGTAGTCTTACTCTTATGAATCAAATGGTCAGTGGTCACTTGCACTAAACTGAACGTTTTATTTGTAGAGTCCGTTTAAGAGCGTCATCTGGCATCAAGTAGTAGTAGCAGACACAGTAACTTGGCACCATTTAATTTTAATTTAATAGAGTTTTAAACCTGTTTTAAACATGTTTTAAACATACCATTTAAAGCAATGAAAAAAATTGTTTAAAACAAAAAAAAACTTTTTTGTTTAAAATGAAAAAAAAACTGTTTTTTTTTCCAACCCTTCATGTACTTGATTAAAAACTATTCGGATTATATCTGAACCAGTATAATAAACAATAACTTAATTGGTTTTGATAACAGAATATATAAGCATCTATGATCTCATATAATAATTTAACAATAACTAAAAAACTATAGTGACACCGAACAGATACTTTGTATCTTTTTAATAAAAACGTTAGTGATATTTTGCTTCAAAATTATAACAATTTTTATAAAACATGACAGTTTGCACGCTTCTGGCGATCGCCTGTGTGACGTATATGGCCCGCCATACCATTTCAGCTACGTAGGCACTAAATTTTAAGATTAACAGAAGTTATTGTGTTTACAAGAAACCCACTATACTCTATTTGATAGAGGCAGAGAGTAACAGATCACTCAGGCAAAGAGCGACCATAGGAGTACTGCTTTTTCTCTAGAAATTATACCAAATAATCCAAATAAATTCATGTATACAAACGTCTGTTGCTTGAAGTATTCAAAAATTTCTAGTTCTTAGTCCAGTCCTTGTTACACGACCGGATTCGAGAAAATACAATGCGTATTTCTTGAGATATAGTGTAACTGTCTTTACTGATGTTTAATTAACTATGATCGTTTTATGCTTAAGTTGTCGATGTTTACAAATAAATACCGTAGATACGACGATAGCAATGAAAGCGTATTACGTAATCCTGTTGAATACATACTGAATCGGAAAGTGTTGGTTTTGGTATAGACATAAGAGCAAGCGAGAGCGAAGCAAGCAATCATGTATAGATTCTCTTGATGGGGCGTGTCATTCTTTACCTCTGCTAAAGTACTGGTAGACGTCTTTATTTTGAACGGTCGGTTAAATCGTTGAAACTAGTGCAATACCAAAACAAACACTTTCCGATTCTGTATAACGTACTTACTACAATGTAGGGAGAATTATTGATTGTTCATTTAAATACTGTTTACTATATGAAAGTGTCATAAAGTGAAATTTTCAAGAATACAGATCAATAGGTACAGTATTGAGCCGAAACCGAGGCCGAAACGTCCCAAAATCGAATTTTAATTTTTTACACCATAAACCACCACTCTAAAACATCTGAAAAAATTACAAGTATATAAAGTCGTTGTTACTTAAAAAAAATAAAGATAATCATTTGATAAAATCATAACAAAAATTGAATATCAAAATTTTAAACATTTTTTGCAAGCCAAATTTGAAGCAAAAAATCTGAAAAAATTCCTGACGTGCAGCTATAAGACCGTATCTCTTCTGTGACCGGCCCCACAGTGGGGATACAGAGTGAAAAGAGTCTAGCCGGTTAAGTATTTGGAATTGGGCCCAGCGGCTTATTGGGCTATTCATTCACATGAATGTTGCTTATGACTAGGAATGCTCAATAAAATATATAATAAACTTCTATCCCCCATATTACTAGAGTTACCAACTTTAAAATTAATTTGAGAAATTAAATTAATAGGAGACGTTGATATAAAATAGCTTTATGTTTTATATTTTTTTTACATTCCTATTACGTTATTTAGTATATTAAAAAAATAATTTAATTTTTGAGGATGCTGTTTTTATATCAACCCTTTGGGTGACACCTACCAATAAAATATCTATTATTTAACACTAACATAATTATCGTGTGTAAAAATTACTGCAAGGTCAGATTGGTGGAAGGTGCTTAAAAAAATACAAACCTAGGTAATGAACAACACAAGCACACAAAAAAAAATTTAAGTGCGAAGACCTAGACCACTGAGTTCCTACTCATTTGCATGCTAATAATCAAGAAAATATACTACTCGTTTTAGCTTGGCTCTCAATTTTTTTTTTCTTAACAAGTATTTTATTGTTACACAATATGGTTAGGCCATTTTAATTAATCCACGGTAATATCTCCTCAGGAAGGGACACTAGCGAAAAATGTTTTACACAAAAGTTGTTCCGTTCAGAGGGAGACATATTTTGAGCAGAACAGAGTTTTCCACGCCCCACCGCTAATAAATTAGATAACTTTTGTACCAAACATTTTTTTCTCCCCCCTACCCTGATGAGCGGGGATGGGGGTAACTTTTGAATTTTCAAAAACCTGCACCTGCATCTGAACTAGGGCATTTTTAGGAAAAATGTTTCAAACAGAAGTTGTTTAGTTCAGAGAGGGACATCTTTTGTTTGGGACATTTTTCCTAAAAATGCCTAGTTCAGAGATGTTCGCCTTCAGGTTTTTGAAAATTCAAAAGTTACATCCTCCCAGCTCATCAGGGTGGGGGAGGGGAGGAAAATTGTTCTGCCCAAAAGATGTTCCCCTCTGAACGAAACAACTTTTGTCTGAAACATTTTTCGCTAGTGTTCCTTCCTGAGGATTAATTAAAATGGAACCATATTGTTTAATAAAAGTAGTAGTATATGTTTTCGATTATTAGCTTCCAAATGAGTAGGAATTAAGTGGTCTAGGTCTTCGCACTTAATTTTTTTACACACGAGGATTATGTTACTGTTAAATGTTAAATAATATAGATTTATTTGGTAGGTGTCACTCAAGGGGATATTAAAACAGCACCCTCAAAAATTAATTTTTTTTTATATACTAAATGACGTAATCGGAATTAAAAAAATGTAAAACATAAAGCTATTTTATATCAATTTTCTAATTATATTACCCCCATAACTCTGGTAATATAGGGGATAGAGGTTTATTATATATTTTATTGAGCATCCCTAGTCATAACCAACATTCATGTGAATGAATAGAACAATAAGCCGCTGGGCCCCCGGCGACACCTTTGGCTGAAATTGTTTATTAATAGAGAGCTAAAAATAACAAGCCATGTATGCAAAGTACAATTTGGCTCAAGGGCATTTTTCACACTTTTTTAGAAATGCAGATAACCTACATAAAACAGAAAGGAATATTAAAAAGAACTTATAGCACCCTGTCCAGTTTTTGGAGGATTTGTCTCTTTACCAAATAGTGTATAGATTCTAGGTGTGCGCCAACGCTTGGATGCAGTTATTTTTATTATTTAACTTCTTATATTCTCGTTAATGTGCCTACGAGCTCATACGACTATATATTCCACGTAAACTACTTACATTTAAGATAAACAGCACTGATTTTAAAGTTTTATGTAGGAGGATCATACCGGACGGTGGGTACTAAAATGGATATTTCGAACGGTTTCAAGAATAACGACGAAATTAACATTTTGAGCTAGAAATTATATCATAACTGTTTAATCCTGGCGTAGAATTAATGGTTTGAACAGACTAACTAAAAACTATTATATGTCGCTTTTAAAGCGTATCGGCTAACCAAATCCGAATTTTTATGCAGATACTTTTAATTTTTTAGTGGGTAAAATTACAACCGAAACGCAGGCATCACAAAAAAGTGAAACAGTATTACTGTTTTCAACATTGTCTGCTTTCATCAAATTCACTATTTTCACTACTCTCTTTATGCTTGCTCATTTTATTATTTCTTCTAGCAGTTTCATTTGTGTCATTATTACTTTAATTTCCCTTTTATTCTGTTAAATCCCATTACATTGTAGTGCACATTTCTCTAGCTCCATTTTCTTTCCGGTTTGTACATGCATTCCAAAGAGTTGATATTGTTACAAGCTTTATACCTCTGTACACACCTATGGGAGTTTCCTCAAAGTTCCATGTATAACTAACAGGCAACTAAGTTCGTTGGTTAGTTCGTCAACAATCCGAGAGATGGCGCGGTATCTACAAACATCCAGAGAACTACTGACGTCTACAGGAACATTGTAGAATGTTTCAGAACCATCAGTTACCTATAACTATAAATGAAGAGTGGCTGCACAGGACAGTTCAGTTCGGATAGTTAGTGATAACAGATCAAGAAGATAAAGTGACTGAATTATAGTACTCAGTGTTATATTAGTGAAGTAATTATTTGTTGTAATTAGTACACAAGTTAATAAATTAGTGTTTAGTATTACCCTGGTGTTATAATTTCCGAACTCACTTGTTTACTGAGGGGGGTAAACACGTACCAATATTCTGAAATGCAGTTTAGAAAAACAATAAAATAAAACTGAATCGTAAGAATGTTTCTTTTCCACTAATAAAACAAGATTATGGAGGAATGTTCTGAAAATATCTTATAATCCCTACGGTATTAACAAAGAATTTAAGTTTTATTTAGTGCACAGCTTTCAATTTTAGAATAAACAAATGAATGTAGTGGCAATGTATTTTTATCATATTCCCAGTTCTGAGCTAAAACATAAATTATTATGAGGTATATAATATCGACATCAACCAAATTTCCTGCAGTCTTAAAATAATTTTCGACCTATAAATCAAAAATAAATATAAATTAGCGATAACTGCAGTTGACGTTGCTTAATATTTTGATTTTATTCTAGTCAGTGAAGTACAAAAAACGAAATGAAAACACACAACACTCCCCAGATGGTTACTATCGAGGACTGTTTGCAAACAGTACCTGAGTATCGATAATTTTCTAAAGAATACGTATACACGACAAAATTTGTCGGGTCTCGCATGCGATTGCATATTTTGCAATAACCACTGTTTGGCCCATTTTCTTCTCCCATCATCTTTCGTGAAAACTGAACACAAGAAGTTATATCGTTAATATTAAGAAACAAATCCAAAAAACATTAAGCAGGATATCAAACCACAAAAAAGTACGGCGCTGCCTTAGCCAAGCTCAACAACGCTACAATATTAAATTTTGCATGAACTATGTGATAGTCAAATACAGTCAGAAACAATATATACACTGTACAGGTATAAAAAAATATGTAAAGCAATTAATTCCTAAAATTCGAGGTTCTAATCACGATACGTCACGTATAAATGTATATATTATTTTATAGCCATTCACTTTCTGTAATAATATGTACCAATATTTTTGCAGTTCTCGTTCCTGTTTATATTGTAGTCTGTCTAGGCAGGGTTGGGCCTAACAAGGCGTTCACATTTTGTATAAAATAAAATTCCCTGACTTTTCCAGGTTTTCCAAACAAAACAGTTTTTTTTCATTTTAAACAAAAAAACATTTTTTTTTGTTTAAAACAGGTTTTTTTAAGTTTTAAATTGTATGTTTAAAACAGGTTTAAAATATTTAAAACTTTATTCAACTAAAATTAAATGGTGCCAGGCACACTATGTCTACTACTACTACTTGATGTCAGATGGCGCTCTTAAATGGATTTTACCCCTCTACAAATAAAATGTTCAGTTTAGTGCACGTGACCACTATATCAGAATTATTTATCGGAATGGACCATCATCGGCACTTTTCCTGCTTTTCCACAAACTCCAAAATAATACATTTATTTAAAACATCACACTGTGTTTTAAACTGTGTTTTAAGCAGTTGTTTAAAACATCGCAAAAATGAAATTTTGATTGTTCAAATAGGCATAGAATGTCGCGAAAGGTCGAGATTTTAAGTTTGAGCAAAAAAAAAATTCTGTCTGTCGGTCTCTGTAACTTTTTTGTGCGCACGATTACTCTGGTACCGTTTAGTTTAAGATATTGACTTGAAATTTGGTACACGTATGTATTTTAACGAGCTCTGGAACTAGATTATAATTTGATCTTATTCCGTTGAAGTAAATTGGAGTAAATGAGGGTAAATAGGTAAATCAAGCAAGTAAGAGTCCATACAATTGGTATTTAGTATATACATATAAGAGAATCTAAGGTCTTAAAAAAAAATTTGGCATCAGCCACCTCCGTTACCACCCCCACCCCACTATTAAAGGGGGTAAAAAAAATAAAATTGTGATTTAGTGTTTGTACAAGAACCCAAGGCCTCAATTTTTTTTTACTTCATCCAATCCAACTACGAAAAGCAATTTAAATTTAGTTCCACATCCAGTGGAAGTATAGTAACGCAAAAAAATATTTGAAAATTTTTATTGTTTAAATAGGCTTAGGAATGTCATGAAATTACGATATTTTAAATTTGAGTAAAAAAAAATATGTCTGTCGATCTATAACTTCTTTTGTGCGCACGATTACTCTGAAACCGTTTAAGATATTGACTTGAAATTTGGTACATGTATGTATTTTAACGGGATCTGGAACTAAATTATATTTCGATTTTACTCCGTTGAACGGTTGGGGGGTAAATTCAGGGCTGGCTCCAGGTATTTTGCCGCCCCGGGCACAGTTTCATCTTGCCACCCCTCTCTTATATATATAACATTAGGGTCAGGCGGGGTAAAAATGAGACAAAATGACATCTTTCAATTTTTAGGTTGCTTAGAATCGAGTCATATTTAATGCAAGATTGGTATCATATGTAAAAATGACAGGAAAAACTATATTTCTATGTATGTTTTTACTAAAAAGTACCGTTAATTGATAAACAAAAATAAACAGTGTCTTATTTTTACCCTCCAAGTGGGGTAAAAAAAGAGAATGGAGGGCAAATGAAAGACACATGATTTATTGTCATTCTTATTGACGTCGTACAATGTAATTTATTCATATTTTTTACTAAACAAGAAGGTTTTTCAAATTTCTCCCCGCCGCTCATCAATTATTAAGCGCGGGGGCCCGTTGGCTTCCGAGGAGCCCGTAGCGAGGGCCCGCCACAGATTTTGACAAAAAAAATTTCTCCCGCTCATCAATTATGTGGGGGGCCTGGCTGAAATGTGCCTGCTTCAGTTTGCCCATTTTCTATAGTCTCTTTTTTGCCCCGCTTTTAATTTTTTCGTTAAAATCAAATTTTTGATGATTTAAAACTAACAGATTAATAAACTTGATCACAAAATGTGAAGTATGACACTTCTAGTTGACATCTGCCAAATACAGACAATGCAAATAGAGAAACTATAAAATCCCCAAAAAAATACCAAGGTGTGTTCAAACATTTTTTAAAAGTGAATTAAAGAGTTACTGAATAATATTTTTTCCCCATTAACAGTAGCCATAGGACCTGATTGGATAACATAAAATAGTTCTGAATGTACAAAACAAACTTGAATAAAAAATTATAAGTTTAATTTATTTCAATCTGGGTTGGATATCACCTTGTCTTTTATTTTCCTCGCTACCTGTCCGTTATTTTTTATAACATTTTAAGAGTCACCTACTGAATATTCTTGATGGTTTGTTTTTTTAGTTATAAGGTTTACAGCAATTTTTGGATTTTCAGCAATATGATTACTGTATTTAAAAGGGTAAAATAAAATAATTGAAAAAATTAACCGTATTGAAACTTACAAAAAATACCACACTACAGAAATTAGACAAGAAATAAAATCACATATAAAAAACACCTACTTTATACACCTACTTTATATACAAAAAAAACTAACAATAACAAATTATTTATATAAAGTTAACATTACTATTACTATATTAGTGAAACAATTGTTTCCTAACTTTTTTATATTTTTTGGTAACTGTGGATTTGAAGAATTTGCCGCCCCTAGAATTTTGCCGCCCCGGGCAGCCGCCAGCCTCGCCCCCCCTGGAGCCAGCCCTGGGTAAATTGGGGAAAATCAAGCAAGTAAAAGTCTATACAATTGGTATTTAGTATATATAAGAGAAGCTAAGGTCTCAAACATTTTTTTGGCATTAACCACCCCCATTACCACCCCACTTCATTATTAAAGGGGGTGCAAAAAATAAAATTGTGATTTAGTGTGTGTACAAGCATCATTTTTTTTTTATTTCATTCATCCCCACTACCCACCCCCACTACCGATGTGGCATATTATTTTATGGGTTTTTGGTAGACAATTTCAAATATATTATTAAAGTTCTATAAACAATTATTTCCACATTTCGTTGTAAGAGACTTGGATGTGGAAGTAGTGATTTCTTGGGCAGCGGTTTTTTACGCATAATTGCTACACTTGCAATTTAAACAACTTCCGATAGAGCCACCTTGATTGGTGACACGTTTGCAATATTTTTGTGTTTGTAGAATTTTATTTAAGGTTACAACACTATTCATGTACATCTGTTTCTTAAAATGTTTCATAACTACTGTCTAAATTTCAATCCAATAGATCTTTTATGTTTGGAGTTAAAACACTTACAAAGAACGTGACGGACGGACAGACATCTGTCTGTTTTGAAAGTTGCTCAAATTCAATTTTTTTTGTTTATTTACTAAAAAAAAAATTGTCTTTGACGTCTCATAACTTTTTAAGGAAGTAACTTGGTACCAAGGTATGTTTAGCTAAAACAACTTCTTTTTGCTACTGTGGAGGTATGGCCCCTTTAATGGACACCCTGTATATAATTTTTCTCGTTTTTCTGATACAGTTCTTAGTTTTGTTTTCAATGGTATACACTTTGTATGAGAATAAGTAGAAAACGCCTCTCAATGAAATCATACAGTATATGTCAAATATTACATTTCCATTCACTCGACTGGCAGAAGATATTGTTGAGTGGTCTGCGCGTTCACCAGACCTACCTCCCATTGACTTTTTTGTGGTGTATATATACGAAAGGCAACGTTTATCAAAACAAACCCGATAACATGGCAAATTTGAAAGAAAGAATAAAGGTTGAAACGATAGAAACACTGGAACATTTGGTAAATTGTAAATTCTAAAGGTTTTAGATAGCCGTGGTTATTGTGAAATGATTCAAAGAGTTGTTTTAAACAAGCTTTTAAACGCTTTATTTTCCATCTTAGTAGCCCTTACTGTCGTTAAACCCCGTATATTCAAATATTCTTGGAAAATTAGCAATTCACTGCAATCACTCCCCTTTATAATGGATATACCATGTATACCACACTTCTAAATAGGGGACCAAGTCTGTTGTTTTAATATCCACCGTTCTCGAAGTTGGTTCGACAGTAATTTGTTTGTAATTTTTTCCAAATGTTACGAACAAAGTTTAATCTTAACATCTAACCTGATAATGGTGACATGTTTTCGCAAGGGCGGCAGAGTGTGGCAAACATCTGACACAGTGACCAAACGACTGACATGCTGTCTGCGTGTAGTGCACACCACCCTGATCCTTTCCTGTTGAATTCCAGACCTCCGAATCCTAACCACCGTCCTGTCGCACACATCGTTCATAGAAGTGACAGACTGTCCGCGTCCCGGTCGGGCAGGGCTGGAGTTCGAATGCCTGCTAGGCAAGTAACGGTAGGCCGGAATCGGCGACGACGTCGCTGACGGTGATATGTTCCCTCGCATATCCTGTATAGCAAACTTTAACACATATTCACAACACTGACAGCAAAAGTTCGTTTCGAACGCGATATGACGATGTATTGTATAGCCAATAATACTTTCTACTAAATAGCTTGTTAATGTAATTTTATGGAGAGCTGCACTAGAGCAAGGAAAACAGCGGCTTGTGAACAAACACTGACACTATTCACAATCGCATGAACATCCTGTTAGTGGCAGGTGCACGGTCGGAAACTGCACTTCCCAATTTCCATCCCAGGAAATCAAGAAGTACCTGCAGATAACACAGTGTCGAGAAAGTTTCCACACAATGTAAATGTCAGCTGACTATTCCACTCTCGACAAAACAGAATGTAACACAGTTAGAAGGCGAGCGAGCGACGTCACTAATAGTCCTTGGAGTTACATCATTAAAATATTATGCAAAATATAGATAGCTATTATTATAGTCGAGTAGTGAGCGACAAGACTTAGATACAAGTAACTACCATACACAGAACGATACCTGCACCTGAGTAAGTGCGATCGCGACGGCACCGACGCCTGCCGCTAACCTGGTGTCGCTGTTGAAACACTAAACAACAACAGCAACTGGAGTTCCGTAACATAGCCAGTGGTTTACTTCGGGCGTAGGAGACGGTGACGCGCTTATACACGTAATTTCCAAGGTTCGAGGAGTCCACAAAAACAGAACTAAATTATAGTATGTAGGCGATTTATTTGGCTAAATTGATTATTTTAGCACCGTAAGACACGACCGGGCACTTGGACAGCGGACATCGCGGAAAAGATCCGTGGACGTCAATTAAACAAGAGTCCGCAGTGTTGACTAGCCTCAGGATATCCGTTCACTTTCCCTTATTTAGAAATCAATACGCCATTCGTTCGACTAACACCACGGTTTAGAATACATGACACTTTCTATGCCTATGAAGTAATAATTTCCGCACCGCGCTGCCAAACTGCATTAACAGGTTAATGACTTATCAGCTGTCACATAAGCCACCAGTTGTTTCATCCACCGCAAGCTATAATACCATAATGTCATTATAACATCATGTCTGGAAATATGAAACTCGGACAACTTTTTTGTTACTTCGCGTAGACCTAGCTATACAGGTTGTCCCGACGTTACAAAAGTTCAAGTATACAGGGTGAAGCTTAAGTACATTAAAATATTTCTATATGTAATTTCTTGGCAAATTTAATATAAACAGGTGCCTAAAAATTCGTTTTAAAATTTCAAAAGAAAATCGAATTTTTCTTATATTGTCATTGTTAGTGCAGTAATTTCA
The DNA here is from genome assembly GCA_936432065.2 of Rutpela maculata. Taxonomy (NCBI): domain Eukaryota; kingdom Metazoa; phylum Arthropoda; class Insecta; order Coleoptera; family Cerambycidae; genus Rutpela; species Rutpela maculata. Next base: position 51,069,088 of record OW386294.2, read on the forward strand.
ACCAAATTTGGCACGCAGTACACTTATATAGGTGGCCAGTAAAGGAGATATAAGATATCAGTGCCTACCATAAAGGGTCTCGCCGGTTAAGTATATGGAATTGGGCCCAACGGCTTATTGGGCTATCCATTCACATGAATGTTGCTTATGGCAAGGAATGCTCAATAAAATATAATAAATTTCTATCCCCTATATTACCAGAGTTACCAACTTTAAAATTAATTTGAGAAATGAAATTAATAGGAGACGTTGATATAAAATAGCTTTATGTTTTACATTTTTTTTACATTCCTATTACGTCATTTAGTATATTTAAAAAATAATTTAATTTTTGAGGGTGCTGTTTTTATATCAACCTTTGGTGACACCTACCAATAAAATCTATATTATTTAACACTAACATAATTATCGTGTGTAAAAATTACTGCAAGGTCAGATTGGTGTAAAAAAATATAAACCTAGGTAATGAACAATAACACAAGCACACAAAAAAAATTTAAGTGCGAAGACCTAGACCACTGAGTTCCTTCTCATTTGCATGCTAATGATCAAAAAAATATACTACTGGTTTTAGCTTGGCTCTCAATTTTTTTTTCTTAACAAGTATTGATTTTATTACACAATATGGTTAGGCCATTTTAATCAATCCACGGTAATATCTCCTCAGGAAGGGACACTAGCGAGAAATGTTTTAGACAAAAGTTGTTCCGTTCAGAGGGAGACATATTTTGGGCAGAACAGTTTTCCACGCCCCGCCCCTGATGAGCAGGGGGTCGGGCTAACATTTGAATTTTTAATGGTACCCTATATTTTTTATCGCGCATTCTGATTCTACGAAATAAATTAGATAACTTTTGTACCAAACATTTTTTTCTCCCCCCTATCCTGATGAGCGGGGATGGGGGTAACTTTTGAATTTTCAAAAACCTGCATCTCTGAACTAGGGCATTTTTAGGAAAAATGTTTCAAACAGAAGTTGTTTGGTTCAGAGAGGGGCATCTTTTGTTTGAAACATTTTTCCTAAAAATGCCCTAGTTCAAAAATGTTCGCCTACAGGTTTTTGAAAATTCAAAAGTTACATCTCCATCTCCGCTGATCAGGGCGGGGGGAGAAAAAAATGTTTGGTACAAAAGTTATGTAATTTTTTTTTGTAGAATCAGAATACGCGATAAAAAATGGAGTGCTATTAAAAATTCAAAAGTTAGCCCGACCCCCCGCTCATCAGGGGTGAAGGGTGGAAAACTGTTTTGCCCAAAAGATGTCCCCCTCTGAACGGAACAACTTTTGTCTGAAACATTTTTCGCTAGTTCCCTTCCTGAGGAGATATTACTGCGGATTAATTAAAATGGCCTAACCATATTGTCTAATAAAAATCGCAATAAAAAATAATTGAGAGCCAAGCTAAAAGTAGTGGTTCGATTATTAGCTTCCAAATGAGTAGGAATTACGTGGTCTAGGTCTTCGCACTTAATTTTTCTTTTTTTGTGTGCCTATGTTCATTACCTAGGTTTATATTTTTAAGCATCTTCCACCAATCTGACCTTGAAGTAATTTTTACACACGATAATTATGTTAGTGTTAAATAATATAGATTTATTTGTTAGGTGTCACTGAAGGAGTTGATATATAAAAACAGCACCCTCAAAAATTAAATTATTTTTTAAATGTACTAAATGACGTAATAGGAATGTAAAAAAAAATGTAAAATATAAAGCTATTTTGTATCAACGTCTCTTATTAATTTCATTTAATTATTTTCAACAGTTTTGAAAAAATTCATTTTAAAGTTGAGAGTTGGGTAAACGGAAAAAAAAGCCGCCGAAAAAAAATCCGCGGAAATAAAATCCTGGAAAAAAAAGCCGAAGGAAATAAAAGCCGCGGAAAAAAAAGCCGAGGAAAATAAAGCCGCGGAAGAAAAGGCTGCTTTACAGAAAACAAGGTTTCTTTCACTTCGACGAATCTAGGAAAAAAAATCCGCGGAAAAAAAAGCCGAGGAAAAAAAAAGCCTAAACTCTGCGACAACACAGAGTAACATATAGCGGGTTTTCTAAGTACATCTCGTCTGCAAGTTTGTGATAGAGCATTGTGATTGGTGTCACTTTGTTCGGTATACTGTACAGAATGTGAAAAGTGATTAGATCCCGACTGGTGGGGAGTGGGTTAACATTCGAATTGTTAATTATTTAAAACAAAATTGTTTTAAAAAGGTTTTTTTGTGCTTCCACATTTACTACAAAATATAATATCTTATACTTTTCATTCAATAGTTCAGATGAAATAACCGCCATGTTGGACCCAAAATGGCAAAAATTGTTTTATACAGGGTGGGGCAATAGTGCGTCGCACTTCGATACCACGGCTTCTACGATAGCTAGAAATTAAAAAAAAATAGAAGTAAACTAGATAAAAAAAGTCTAAAACCGGAAATTACTGTCGAATATACAGGGCGAGCCAAGACGAAATTACAGAATCAAGTGCCTTTTTTTTAAATGGAATGCTATGTATATCAGTACATTTTTGAAGTCTCTTTCTAGACTCTATTCATTCCTATATTATTATTAACTAGCTCCCAACCACTTGGACTTAATTAATTTTTTTGTTGAAATAATGCCATCTGCATATTGAAAAAATCACCAATGTCACAATTATGGATTTTAAGAGAAAATTATGTGAATGCTAGTACGAAACATCTAGTTAATGTTTTTGAATCATTTTTACTTTTTAAACATGTACAGGGTGGCCAAAAATTATTTTTGAATTAAAAACTTTTTAAATTGACTTTTCTCGATTTTTCAAATGGAACATCCTGTATATTTTTCGACGATATGAAGTAGAACTGAAAAACGAACATTTTTTTGTAAGTAATTCTCTATGGCTAGTTGCAACCATTTTCGTCTTGTTGAGCAATAAGTGCAAAATTCAAGAATAAACCAAAAATAGAGGTTTCTTCAAATAATTCATTAGAAAAAATTATAATAAGTGCTCCACATGTTGCCCATTTTGATTGACATACGTCTTTATGCAATTTTGAAATGAGGCCATTTAGTGGGGCCATTTCATCCAATCCATTGAAGTGGGTAAATAGTATTGATCCCTTAATGTAATAGTTTTTTTTATATTTTTTTTGCTCAGTTTGTTATAAATTGTCTTGTACAAATGAACATTTATCGCACTTATTAGTCGTCAGTTATCATTTGTATTAAATTTAAAATATTTCTAGTTTTACAAAATTAATTTTAATAAAGCGGAACTGGTAGCACGACTTTTGTTTTGGGGGAGTCGGACAGAAATTGTTTGCTTCTCAGTAGAATTTATAAGCAAAGGTATCCTGAAAGAAGGATTCCTGATGTTAGCAGCTTCCAAAACCTTCTCGATAGATTTGTGGAAACTGGAAATGTCGAATATAAAAAAAGTGAAAGAATAAAACGTGTTGTGAATGAAGAAAATGCGTTTTCTGTGGTGCTGGCAACGGTTGAGAATTCTCATATTAGTCAGAGAGAAGTGTGCTCGTTAGTAGGAGTATCTTATTCAAATGCACCAGGAATTATCTGATGACTATTTTCAAAGGCGTCTACTGTTTTGTAATGGGGACAGAGAAAAAATGCGAGATGTCACCTTCTTTCATAATGTTTTATTCACTGATGAGGCAACTATTTATGCTTCGGAAAATCCCCACTTTTTTAGGCAAGTTCATAACCAGTACAGATGGTCTATAAACGTTTGGGGAGGAATTATTAGAGAACATGTAATAAGGCCACATTTTTTTGATGGTACATTGACTGGAGGTATTTATCTTCATTTTTTTGAAAACTATCTGCCACAATTATTTCTTTTTATGGGGACATGTGAAGGAAAGTGTTTATAAAAACACACCAAGAACAGTACAAAATATGAAGGAAAGAATAATAACTCCTTTTAGATCTATCACACCAGACCGGCAATTTTAGGAACAGTAGAAACGTCATTTCAGAAGTGCATAGAGATGTATATCGATCAAAATGGACAAAATGAGCACTTATTATAATTTTTTCTAATGAATTATTTGAAGAAAACTCTATTCTTAAAGTTTATTCTGGGATGTTGTACTCATTGCTCAATAAAATGAAAATGGTTGCAATTAGCCACAGGGGAGTATTTACAAAAATGTTGGTTTTTCATTTATTCATCGCATCGTCGAAAAATATACATGAGTGTTCCATTTGAAAAAATTGGGAAAATTCAATTTAAAAAGTTCTTAATTGCAAAATAATTTTTGGCCACCCTGTACATTTATAAGAAGTAACAGTGATTCAAAAACATTAATTAGAATTCTCGTAACTAGCATTCACATAAGTTTCTCTTAAAACCCATAATTGTAACTTTGGTAATTTTTTCAATGTGCATCTGCAGATGGCATTATTTCAACAGAAAAATTCATTACATCCAAGTGGTTGGGAGATAGCCAACAATAATATAGGAATGAATAGAGTCTAGAAAGGGGCTTCAAAAAATTTACTGATATACGTAGCATTCCATTTTAAAAAAGCCACTTGATCCTGTAATTTCGTCTTGGCTCGTCCTGTATATTCGAAAATAATTTCTGATATTAGACTTTTTTATCTACTTTACTTGTATTTTTTTTTAATTTCTAGCTATCGTAGTACCTGAGATATCGAAGTCCGACGCACTATTGCCTCACCCTGTATATTACAAATTGGACAGTCATGCTGGGTATCAAATTAAAAGTAATTATATATAGAAAAAAACTAACACGTTTTTTTAATAGCACAAAGTCATTTGAAACAAATATTTAAATTAATAATAGTAACTGTTCCATAACTGCATTTATTTTTTCAGTTATTTTGAATTTTCAGTTTCAAATAAATTATATATTTTAATCTCCAGTCTTCACCATTACATCTTGTTGCGTATTTGCTGTGTTTTTCTTTAATGAGGAAAGGCCGACTTGACTATGGTCCAGACACATCGTCGCCCGTATCGCAAATGGGCTTATCTCATTTTTCAACATTTTACAGTAGAGCAATTTTAATGATTCGCTGGATATGTTTTTCATTGTGGGAAAAAGCTAATGCAACTATTTATTCCAATTCCAATTGCAAACTGTAGCAGAGCATCAATAAGTCTTAGATTTTATCCATGATCTGAAACTCGGTGGTAGATTTTTTTTTTTTTTTTCAAAAAAATTGAGATACGCCCTTATGCCATACCAAAAGTATATTCCTGTTTTAAGAACATTTGAGATACTCCCCCGATGAACAAAGATATAATTAATTAATCATAGTGTTATATTTCATTTGGGATTTACAAAAATGTTTCATTGTACTTAAAACAATAAACATTTATTTATACTTACAAAATACAAAATTTATTTAAATTTAACCTTCTTTTACAACATTTTTTTTTATTTATTGAATGTATTCACACAAAATAAATTAATATTAATTAAGAGAACTTTATTTATACTTATACAAAAAGAAAAATATGAACACGAATTTAGTGAAAATCAATGCGGCAGAGAACGGCAATACTGCTTGTATTCCGGTAGCTTTATTGGATGTTTATCTCCACTACAAAGTGCCATGAAATCTGTATTTTTTTTTTTTTGAGAGCATGATTGGACTGTAATTTAATGGTGCCATTGGCCCCTGCAAAAAAATGTAATACATGCCGCTTCAACGTTATGGACAAGGGCGGATATGGGCCTTGAGCTTGGGGGGGTAACATAGCCGCGTGCTGAAAATAAAAATGTTTTTCCTCGAAAATTAAAATTGATGAGAAAGTCTTAAAAAAAAAATTAGAAACACAACTAAATAGGATATGTATTCAAAAATATAAAATAAATAAAATAATAAAAATACAGTTTTGTCAGTTGCTCACTGATTACTCGAAAGTCGACCATTTGTGTCCAATTTAAGTCATTTCCCAAGTCATCTTGACGTACAGTCAATATTTTCAAATTTTGAGAGAGCAATTTAAAATGACACTGAGACATCGAGGTTATCTTATTTAATACTACATTCGAGTGAATTACAAATAACGCCCTTTTGCATGGACTTGCGTAGTAAAGAAATCTTATCAAAGTTGTTGCAAACAGACCTATTTTAAGTTCCGCCTCTTTGCCGTAATATATTTTTAAGTTATTTGAGATAGGTCTGTGGATCCTACATCAATTCAACGAAAACTATCGCGAATACAGATATGCCTATTTGCCACAATTTAGAATACCCCAAGTTAACTCCTTTGGCAGGCGTAACTCATTTTTAGCAATTTCTGAGTTACGCCACTTTGCAGTACGGACGACGACATATAGTCTGCTCATTCGTCTGAATTCCCTCAAATTGCGTGACAACCGAAAATATTAAGTGAGTTGAGATGCTGGTTTTTAGGAAAAAGACTGGTATGCTTCTGACTCGAGCTGCGCTCCGAAAAGCTTTTAGAAGAGCGCACTATTAAGAAAAAATATGAAAACAAGCACATATCTTACAGCACAACCTTCCATTAGTGACCGATTTTGGTTGAACAATCACCAAAATTGGATGTTATCAGCATGTAATGTGCTATATTCCTTGTGATCCTGGGGAGGTGTTCACTATAGTGAAGTGTTCATAAAAGTACATCGAAATTTTTACCACCATGCAAATGTTTTAGTAGATAATGAAAAGTGTGAAAATACTAGAGATTCTTATAGTGATGTAGAATATGATATTGATGATGAAGATGAATATTAGCTAATAATTTGAACCGAATCTTTAAGTCTGAAAGTGTTTCCATCAAAAATATTTATTCAAAAATGAAAGAAATATGTTATGTTACCGATAAAGAAATAAAACAAATATGTTAGTTATTTCTCAGACATAATTAGCTTTTATTTGTTGCCCATGTCTAATTTGTAACGTATAATACAGTTTTTCGCCATTTTGGATTCAATATGGCACTCATTTCACCTGATTTTATTGAGTGAATACTGTGAAATGTTATTTGGTATAGCAAGTGTGGAAACTAACTAAACTTTCTAAAAACGACGATTATTTTTCACAATTAACAATTATAAATATTAACCTCTCCCCCGCCCAGTCCCAGATGTCCAACATGACTTTTCACATTCTGTACAGCATATGGAATAAAATGACACCAATCACGATACTCTCTCACGAACTTGAGCACGGAGACCACCAAAAAATGAAGTTAGAGAATCCACTAATATAAATTTCTTTATTTAAAAATTTCCTTACATATATACATTATCGACTATTGATATTGTATTAAGTAGTCAAGCAAATTGGCATATGGAATGCAGAAACCAAACCTAGGCGAAATAAATCGATATGGAATATAGTACAGATAGAGGCATTTGGGTGTTATTAACCGAAAACTAGGGGGGAATCGAATCTGAGCGAATTAAGCATTTGGAATGGGAATTGAAAATCACTCTCTTAAAGAAGCTCCTTGTACAAGTCTTTACCGTTGCCATAATTCTATTTTTGCATATCTTGTCTCATCGTTCATAAGTTTTTAACGTGGCTTTGCTGTCAGCAGTTTTTTACGCGACTTTTTTTTCCTCGGATTTTATTTCCGCGGCTTTTTTTCCGTTCCCAGGGTCGCATCTGTTTACATATTTGATGGTTTCTTGTGTCAATGTGTTTCGTGTAAAGTGGCTTTTTTATCCGCGGATTTTTTTCCCCGGCTTTTTTTTCCTTCGGCTTTTTTTTCCAGGATTTTTTTTCCGAGGATTTTTTTTCCACGGCTTTTTTTTCCTAGATTCGAGAGTTGTTACCCACATAACTCTAGTAATTTTATTGAGCATTCCTAGTAATAAGCAACATTCATGTGAATGATAGGGTTGGCTAACCAAAACTGGAACTGATACTTTGGAACAGGTCCGGTGGGTTGGACTAGTGAAACTGATCTCAACTAATAAATACGGCAGGTACGAATATTAGTCCCGAGTACTCCGACTACTCCCAGTCCGGCTAAACTTTTTAGAGATCCGGTGCGATCGAGTACGACTAGTACAGTACAAGATTACGAGTTCCTTTGCACTTCCTGTAATTCTGTCCAGCCCAGTTTGTCTGCCACTCCACGCAGCCGTTCACCGCGTGAGTTGGTTAGCATGGACTAGGAACTGAAACTGATCTTTGGACTAGGTTCTTCTCTGGAATGGATTAGGTCCGAACTGATCCGTAAAAATATTCGGAGATCAGCCATCCCTAGTGAACGAATAGCCGAATAAGCCGTTGGGCCCAATTCCATATACCTAACCGACGAGACCATTTAAGTGGGGGCATGGAACCTTCGGTGTGATCATGCTTATGAAGTAGTTTCCACAAACACCAAAACCCTTGAACATTACACTCGAATACTATCACGCGACGAGGGTTTCGTCAACAATGTTGGTATCATCTGGAGATGATTAAAGTACAACTTGAAATATTCCTGTAATTGTAATCTAATATCTAACACCTGTCTGTTATTTGCCTACATTATCTTAAGTTATTGTTATCCATTCTTTTCGTTATTAAAGGCAATTCTTCTCTGCGAGCGGTATATATTATTTTAGAAAGGTCTTCATTAGATTAGAACTTTAGGACAAGACCTTTTTTTTTTCGCTTTTTGGGGGATAAAAGAGGGTAGGAAAAGGAAAGACACGAAAGAAATTTTTTTTGAGTCCAAAATTGGTTTCAGCGCGTCAAAATACTTCAGAAAAGTTAGATTAGAACCTTAGGACAAGACCTTTTTTTTTGTAGACCTGTGTAAATAATAACGGGAATGTTATCGCAAATTTAATATAATAATATTGTATTGTTATCGGAAACCCGTCAAAAGTCAATGTGACCAATTTCAAGGTTTTAGGTGAAACATCACTGTAAGCGAAACATCAATTACAAGATTTCACCCAAATAAGCACAGAAAGTGAATACAAAAACGTGTAAAACAAATTTTCTTCTTTTAGATTATAAATATATTCTCTACGTAAAAATGAGAAAATTAATGGTTTTAAGATGGCCATATCCAAGACAGAGAGATCCGATAGGTAAATATTTATGATCAAAAATAGATCTTTTTTTCCTTAATACCATATATTGCGAAAAAACAATAAGAGTATCTAGGTAGAACTATAAGAGTAGTGTTATGAATTTTTCACTCTACTATGTGAGTCGTTTTCAAAATCAGTAGATTTAAATTAAAAAATTCCGTAATTTTTTCCAACGACTAAAATTTTTGAGTGAAAATTAATACCACCCTTTTTGTTACAGCTCTACTTACGTTGTCTTCTCAAGATATACATTAAAAAAGAAGATATGGCCAAAGATAGTAAATATTTCCTGACTGCATTCTCCTTTCTCCCCCTTGGATATATCCATCCTTAACCGGCTACAACCTAATTGGAAAAATAAATAACATGATAAAAAAAATGTTTGTCAGAATGTGATCAGTCGTTTTCAAATTATGCAAGGATAAATAAAAAAAAAACATTGTTGACAAAGAAGAGTTTTGCTTTGATATGACTAGCGTCTCCGCCATTTCCTTAAATTCTAAGACTTCGTGTACAAAACAAATTTCTCATTTGTAAAATTTAATAAACAGTAAGGACAATGTTTAAAACAGCTAATTTTTGGCCCCCATCACAGAACGCATAAGACTCAGAGAAAATGGTTGGAAAAGGCTCAAAAATAATGAAAATACGTCTTCGTGTTATTAAAAGGCTGGGGAAAATTCTATTTCACCTCTAAAAACATAAAGACAACCCCTAATTGAATAATAGCTTATACTGAATGTAAAAATTATATTTATTTTATGATAACTATTAGGTATCGATTCAACAGAGATAACAAAAGGTAAAGACTACCTCTATTCACAACCTACTCAGGGGGTGGAACACCATACACACCACCTGATATTAAAAAAAAGGTGATTAAAAATGTACAAAATGCTTTTTTACTACTAGTTGAACCAGACCTTCAACTGATCTCACCTCAGCATCCCAATATTTTCCAAAACAACCCCTATAAGGGTATGAAATAATATTTGCAGCAAGTATTATTACAAAAAAGCGCTTTAGTTAGTGACCCTGGAAACCACCAAATGACTCTATTCGGGGGTACAATTCTATTCAGTCTCGAATACTAAAAAAAAAAAAAATGCCACGGCACTTAGTAATGCGCCAAATTATTTTATACTAGTAAAAGGGACAGACACCCACTTTGCGCTGACATGAGTATCCTTATTATGAAAAACTACCTCTCTATGAATATGAAAAATATTTACAGCACGTAATATTACAATAGATCTGTATGGTTTTAGTCAACACGTTCTTTTTAATAAAGTTCAAATAGCGAGCTATTTAACAACCTCAAAAACAACCAAACTATCCTATTCAGGTGGTAGAATCCTATTCACCGCTTCAAATACTAAAAAATAGGAAACACGGTAACTAAAATGAATCAAAATCTACTCCAGTTTAGAGATGACAGGCACTTTAGATAATGTAATATTAGAAAAAAAAAGATTTTCATTTTATGAAATATATAGAATCATAATGCTATAGAACTTCATTTGTTGGAGAAAGGGTACACTAAATATGCAAATGGATAGGATTATTTGGCCACTTCTGTGTTTTCCAGAATGTACCAAGAGGAGATCCTTTTTACATTCCAAGTTTTTTTAATCACCTTGATACCTATTTCTTTTTATTAGGTGCTATGTATGGTGTTTCACCCCCTGAGTAGGGTGTGAATAGTTTTTACCCTTTTGTTATCTCTATTGAATCGATACCTCATAATTATCATAAAATAAATATAATTTTCACATTCAGTATAAGCTATTATTCAAAGCAATTTTAGAGGTTGCTTTTATGTTTTTAGGGGTGAAATAGAATTTTTCCCAGCCTTTTGATACCACGAAGACGTATTTTTATTAAGTCTTATGCATTCCGCGGTGGGGGGGCCAAAAAGCAGCTATTTTTAACATTGTCCTTTGAGAGACAGAAATCTATGGCGACTAAAGAATCTCAATCTTCACGCAACTACAGAAAAAGCGAATGTATGTGGTAACTAAAGACTGCTGGCATTCATTTAGACACCAGTATATGCCGTATATTGTTGACGTAAGTAAAGGCAGCTTATTCGTAGCGGGTGACAGATTCTTGCCCTGAGTGAACAAAATTAATACTAATCAGCATTTAACTCATACAATGTGAGCCAACATTCAAACATCTATTCTGTATTATTCGCCGACAATACGAAAGCGAAAGTCGACAACACTAACTCTGACAAATGTAAAGTTGGCAAAGGCGTCAGACAGGGCAGGGCTGTGCCTTGTCACCAATTCTCTTTAACAACTACAGTGAACAAATTATGCGACGTCTACTAATGGACTGGTAGGGTGGGGTGTTTATAGGCGGAACAAAATTTTTAATTTCAAAAGATAATACACGACAGCAGCTACGTGAGAATGTTGTAGAACTCTCCAAAATCGTCCTAAGTTGAAGACAGAATCAAAATTCGACTTAGGCAAAAATTTCATTTAAAGACATTTTTAAGAGTCTGCAGAGGCACAGATTAGTCCATAAGGACCGTTTTGGGTTCTATAAGGCGTTGGAAATGACCAGGTGAAAATTTGAAGAAACACCGAATTTTCACTTAGGGCGGCGCCCGTTCTGGAATAAGTTTCGCCCGACCTACGTTGATCGTAATGGGGGCAATTTTAACTGTCTTTTTAATATTTTGAAAGAGATTGGATAAAAATTTTCTAATTTTTTCGGATTAAAAATTTTTTTTTGGATAAAAATTTTTTTTCGGACTTTTTTTACGGGCCCGTCCTGAAAAATTGTTTGCCCGTCCTGAAAAATTGTTTGCCCGCCCTGAAAGTACTTTCTAGCTACAGGCCTGGACGTAGTGCCGATAAGCAAAAAATGATAAAAATCAATGCACAGCACAAGGCCAGTTTCTCGCATAGAAAGAGTTTGGATTGACTCAGCGGCTCGCAATTTGGTCGAGCGCGTTGAGTGGTCCAGACAAAGCAATGGTAGGAAAGCCAATAGCAGGGCTTTCCAAATGACAAAGTTACAGAGGAAAACGCCTTGTGCATAAAAAACCAAAAATTCAATTTTGCCTAAAAGTCGCTCGAAGGTGGGTTGCTGCCATATCGATAATATTGAACAACTGCATAGGAGCAAGTAAATCGTGGACTGATCGAACGCTGTTAAACTTATGCAGTTATAAGTCCTCACGAATGTGTTTGAGTACGTGAACCGCCACGGTACAAGAACTTTAAAGCTAAGTAGTCTCTAGCGAAACTAAATTCATTTAGTAAAACTTTTTTAAGTTAAAATCAGTCAGCCGTAATTATGAATTACAAATAGTCTCAGACTTCTCTAAAAAGCTCGCATTTTGATTCTGAGAAGGTATGCATGAATCTTTTCTACCTAATCGATCGTTAGCGTAAGCGCTCTCGCTTGTATGGTCTGAAAGCCATTACCTTGATTGGGGAAGGCACGATTCTCAACTTGAGGATTTTTTTTTTAACTATTTAACGTCGGCCTATTTCCGCTACCAGGGCCTATCACCGACGCCAGGAGACGAGCTACCCCCAACTTGGAAATTTTGCCGAACCTCTTCCCTTAAGAAGAGTAGGGATCTTTTACTTGCCTAACATTTAATAGACAAGGGACCGCCTGCTTTACATCCCCTCCGAAGGATGGTATATCCACTACGTAATCCTCGTCTGAAATTACGTAACTTCCGCGTATACACTGATATACAAGCCGCTAGAAGGTGGGACGAGAACGCTGTATTTCCCAAGATGGGATCCCATCCAAGTACTAACCGCGCTCGACGTTGCTTCAACGGAATATCGACTGATATTCATATTGAAACGCTCGCCCCTTGAGGATTTTGTGTAACCATTTCTGTTAAATAAACGGATTCTTTGAACTATTGTTTCTTAATTGATCTTTAGGCCTGTTGACGGTCTATAATCCCTGGAACTTTCTTATCGAAAACCGGATGTGTCGAGTTAACTCACATTAACACTCGACCTTCTGGTTGCCTTACGGAGGTTCGATAGGGATTTTTTTATGCGTTTTTTGAGAAATCTCTAAGGGGTAGAGTCCGTTATTAACAGATAAAAACGTGGATACCGCGTACAAAAATTAATCCCTCCGCAGAGAAATTCTTCGGTTGGGATTTTTTTATGCAAAAATTCAGGAAATTAAGAGGTACCTAAACCCCTAACGAGGGAATTCAGAGAGAGCGCCATTATCGATCTGTGGTAGTGCAGCTTTGGTCCATTATCCGGCTATCGAAGTGCATCTTATCTCGAACCCGCCTGGGAGGTAGAAGAACGGGGTAATACGCGACTGGCGCCCCCTGAGAAATAAATTGGTGTCCCGTCATTTTGACGCCCGGTAGTACGTTCTTCTACAGGAACAACATCCAACAGTTCGATACCCATTGGCACATTCACAGAAATGTCTTTTAACGCCGGAACTATCCATACTGTGGGGAATATAGTCGATGAAACATCGGTAAACCTTCGTTTTGATGTGGCGTGAACGAACTTTCATTTTGAGTACATTGGACTGGTCCTTAACGTACTGAAGATTAAGTGTTACTACTTCATGTATGATTTCGGTGAGGTACGAAATCGCTTGTTTGTATTGATATGATCCGGTATAAAACAGTTTTAAATCTTTTTCCGTCACGTTCAGTACATCTTTGCTGGAAATGTCTACAAAAGGCAGTTTTGGCAATTTCTGTGAATATGCCAATGGGAATCGAACTGTTGGATGTTGTTCCCATGTAGCTGCTGTCGTGTATTATCTTTCGTACGGACGATATCTATCAAACATACCTAAACCGGCAGAAGTTCTCTACCTATTGTTCCAAAAGGATAGCATGAGTGGAGTGATTGCAGATGATAGTGAAGAAAATTAACATCCAAATACTTCTCAGGTTAGTAATGCTACGATCTAGAGCTGCAAACTGTTAACAACACGTGACTGTTAGGATCAAGCTCCTACCCCTGCCGCTTTTGACAGGCTTTTGACAAGGTACTCGATAGTACCGCTGACTTTAGTTTTTACCGTTAATATTTAACATTAAGGCTATCAACTCTATTGACCATCTAATTAACTGTCAGCATTGCAGCTTTATATTGGTTCCTCTTACAGAGTTCACCATCTCCATAGTCACTAATCACTAGTATGTATACACTACTCACACTCAGATGTCCATATTTACTTTGCAGTGAGGCCATCTTTACTTGCAAGGGGTTAATTATCCACAAAATATGCATACGGCACTGCGCACTTCGGCATTTTTTTAAAGTATGGTGTAATCTTCGGACAAGATTGGGGAAAAAATATAACATAAGTGAGTCCGCAGACATGTTACAGAAAAAAGTTCAGATTGGCGCCGTAGGGATATCTTACCCCAAAAAAAATCTGAAAATAATGTGTTTGCTTTTTTTATTGTATCTGTTTTCGGAATTTGAGGTTGATTTTTTGTTTAGTATTTTCTCAGTAGGTCTTTAACATGTATTTTTTACAAAGAGATTGAATGCGCCGATTCTTAGAAAAAAAATTGTTTTGCTAAAACCAACCCTCCCTTATTCACCCCTCTCGGGCTAATATTTTGTGAAATTGCTACTTTCCGAGATTGCTTCCTAATGCATAAATATAAGCGGCAGATGCTTGGGGGCAGTGACACCATGCTTACCCGGCCATGCCCTTTGCAGATAATACCGCCTTTGTTGTAGCAAGTGAGAATGAGCTCAAATACCGATTGACAGACCATACACCTAACAGGCAACAGCGAGAGATGGCGTCATGCTGTCATACTTGCTATACAGCAAAGGGAGACCAACGAAAATAATATATTGATCACAAAATGTCTGTCAAAAGATCGTTGTGATGGACTGAAGGATTCTTAATTGCAAAAAGTTATTATGAAATCAGTTTCGGCTTATTTTAGATTCCTATTCTAGCTGGCCTCCCTTTGCTGTAGGACACGTCTGACAGCATTACGCTGTGTCGCGATTGCCTGTTAGGCGTATGTTCCCACCGCAGTTCTTTCCTATTAGTTTTACTTCCACATCCAGTGGAAGTAGGCTTAGAATGCCATGAGACGTCGAGATTTTAAGCTTGAGCGAAAAAAAAATTCTGTCTGTCGGTCTGTCTGTAACGTTTTTTTGTGCGCACATTTACTTTGGAACCGTTTGAGATGATTGACTTGAAATTTGGTACACATATGTACTTTAACGAGATCTAGAACTAGATTATATTTTCATCTTGTTCCGTCGAAGGGTTGGGGGGTAAATTGGGGTAAATTTGGGGTAAATAGGTAAATCAAGCAGGTAAGAGTCCATAAAATTGGTATTTAGTATATACAAGAGAAGCTAAGGTCTCAAAAAAAATTTTGGCATTGGCCACCCCCATCCCATTATTAAAGGGGATGAAAAAAAAATGTGATTTAGTGTGTACAAGAACCAGAAGCCTCAAAATATTTTTTACTTCATCCACCCCCACTACCACCCCCACCCCACTACCGATGTGGAGTATCGTTTTATGGGTTTTTGAGGTAGAGGATTTCAAATATTATATTATTAAAGTTCCATAAACAATTATTTCCACATACGAAATTTTTTCGTTGTGAGTGACTTGGATAAAAAAATTTGGATGTGGAAGTAGTGATTCCTTGGGCAGCGGTTTTCCTAAACTATTAACCGCTCTATATTGCACTCTCTGATATTATTTAATAGTACAATACATTTTCTTAAAACCAGGGTTGATAAAAATCACGATTTTTTTGATTAAAATCAAGATTAATTTGATTTTTTTTTATTTCTTACCCATTACTAAAATAAATAAGTGTAAGTAAAAATTAACTTGTACTTCTTGAAAATTATGTTCGTTTTCTTGCTTGAGTTTGAAGTTATCTGCTTTTACTCAAACTTTATTATAATATTATAAAAAGTCATATAGTCCAGTCAACGGGGGGGGGGGGGTTCACCTTTATTTTGAGTGCTAATGAATGGATTTTGATGAAACTTTGTGCAATGTGTTTGTAATGATGTTAATAAAAAAGTTTAAAAAAAGATTATAGTAGGAAATGATCGGAAGCGAAATGAAAAAAAAGAAAACAATATATTTGCCTTTTTTGGCCCAAAATAAGATGTTTTTATTCTGGTGAATTTTTTCGAAAAACATATTTTTTGAAGTATGGCCACTCGAAACCTCCTAAAAGTGGGAGAGGGGAAATGTAAAAGTTGAAAAAAAAATCTGAAAAAATTCAGGTGAATGGATCTTCGAAATACGACTTTTTTTTATTTGCAACTTTTCTGTAAAGTGCGTTTTCACTGAGTTTTTCCGGAAAAAACCCTTTCTTTAAAATTGTAGCGCTTTAAAAATATGTAATTTAAAAATTTGAAAAAATTCAGACGTATGCATTGAGGCCTTATAAACATTTTTTGTTACTTGGAATTTTTTTGTAACTTGCTAATTTTCCGAGATACAGGCAGTTTTTCACGATAAATAATGTGCTACATTTTTTGCACGTTAAAAAATATAAAATTATATTGAACCTTTAAAAATAGTATAACTATATAGGTTTCATATTTTTCGAATTTTCATGTATTTTTTGCAAAAAATGTAGTACATTATCTATCGTGAAAAACTGCCTGTAACTCGGAAAATTAGCAAGTCTGAATTTTTTCAAATTTTTAAATTGCATATTTTTAAAGCGCTACAATTTCAAAGGTTTTTCCGGAAAAACTAGGTGAAAACGCACTTTGCAGAAAAGATGCAAATAAAAAAAATCTTGTAT
Organism: Rutpela maculata; assembly: GCA_936432065.2. Taxonomy (NCBI): domain Eukaryota; kingdom Metazoa; phylum Arthropoda; class Insecta; order Coleoptera; family Cerambycidae; genus Rutpela; species Rutpela maculata. The sequence goes on from OW386294.2 coordinate 51,085,911, forward strand.
TTCGATGATACGTTCACCTGAATTTTTTCAGATTTTTTTTTCAACTTTTACATTTCCCCTCCCCCACTTTTAGGAATTTTCGAGTGGCCATATCTCAAAAAATATGCATTTTTAGAAAAAATTCACCAGAGTAAAAACATCTTACTTTGGGCCAAAAAAAAGGTAAATAGATTGTTTTTTTTTTTTCATTTTTGACCTAGTTCTACAAGTTACAGAACCAGTGATAAAAGGTGTTTTCTATCTCTTCCGATCATTTCCTACTCTAATCTTCTTTTAAACTTTTTTATTAACGTCATTACAAACACATTGCACAAGGTTTCATCAAAATCCATTCATTAGCACCCAAATTAGAGATTTTGGTCATTTTAGCGCTTCGTTGACTGGACTATTACACGGGACTTTAATATAAATGATTAAAAAAAAAAAATCTTATTTTGATGGGGGGGGGAGTTAAATTTGTGACGTAATTTATTTAGGGGGGTATCTTCAAACGTGAAAACATATGACAAGGGGGAGGGAAGGGGTCAGATTTAATCAAAATTTGCATTACGTAATTTTTGAATGGCCCCCTATGAAAATATTTTATGTTTTGTCTTTGTATTACAATTTTAGTAGTATTGCATAAGGAAGTATTAATAATCTGTTATTTTTTAGTTTACATTTATTAAAGTTTTTCTGTGTTACCTTTTTTATATTTTTTTAATTTAGAAAATAAATACAAAAGACTATAATAAAAATGTTTGAAAAATAGTAACTTTGTAAATGCTTGATTTAAATCACTGATTAAAATTTAAAAAATCACCTGATTTAAATCGTGATTTAAATCAAGATTTAAATCAACCGATTTACATCCGCTCAACCCTGCTTAAAACAATACATAGATTTTGCAAAATATAATTTTTCAAAATTTTATTTCATACTTTTTTAAGGTCCTTTTTTAAATTTGTTATAAATCTACAGTTAAATATATAAAGATATTTATTTTATCGAAAAAATATTTATTACCTTACTAGAATTTTTGATGTTGAAAAAATGGTAAAAGAAAGTGCTAATTTAAATACCTGGTCCGATGCCATTATCTTCGTGGAAAAAACTGACATTAGATTACGAGTTTTCTGCTTACCTACTGATATGGTTTTTGAATTTTGACGCATCCAAGTAGCAATAATCACAGTAAGTACATACGATTTAAAACAGAACTGGCGTCACGATGTCTAGCACCAAGACACAGGAATCAACTATTCTTTCCACACTGTTGCTCGTCGAAAATACACAATCAATATTAAGCCATACTTGTAAAATGTATAATTCTAATGTTTAGCCTTTTTAGGAAAAAGTATATTGTTATGAGCGGTTTTTGAATTGTCAATTCCTCCTGAAACTAAGGACAGGAAATCCGGGAGGAAACTACACGACTGTGCGCCTGAGAAAATCAGTTTAGCTGTACGAACTTGGGAAACTGCCATCTAGTTGAGGTAGCTTACTTCAAGAGACTAAAATTTTTGACCATACTCTTCTTAATAATAAATAAATATCTGTTATCTTTAGAAAGGCTTGGATAATAACTCTTTTGGATTTTACCAGAGACTGTAGTCTTTACTACTTAGAATATTAATCATTACTGACGGATTTTCTATGTGAGAATTTATAGTCGTCCCTACAAGTTGCAGTAGAGTGATCTTTTAATGTCGACTTTCAGATTTTTCCAGGACAATTTCCAAAGGAGGGATGGCGATGAGGCCCTTATTTGGCCCCAATAACAACTTTTTTTTTAAATACGAGTCAAGATAAAAAAATTACTATTTTTTTCAAACTTCAAAATTTTAAGTTACGACGAACAATAGATATTTTACGTAGTTCAAATTTTTATCATCGATGAACTTCACTCCTTTCACCGAAATACGTGGAAATCACCATTTTTATGCTTTTGGTTGGTGGTTTTGCACCGAGCACAAGAGAGTATGCACTGCAAAGATTTTTGAATATATAGCGTAAGAACGTAAAATCTGCGACAAATGTAAGAATCAAAGTGATACTCGCTTGTGCTCATAGTGAAATAAATTAATAGTTTAAAAAACTAAAAAAAACATGTTTTTATGAATACTGCACTAAAAAGCAAAAAATAATCATCGAACCTGCTCTCTCTGTATACCCCAGAAGGGCCTTAGTGTAAGCTGTGTTTGTAATACAGTATAATATTTCAGTATAAAAGCGTGGGGCGCTTTTCATCTAATGATGTCTTCAGCGTTTTAATTACCGAACCTGTTCGAAATAACGTTCGAAAAGCGCCCCACGCTTTTATACTCAAATTTATACTTAATTACAAACACGGCTTTCACTAAGGCCCTTACGGGATAGACAGAGAGAACAGGTTCGATGATTATTTTTTGCTTTTTAGTGCAGTATTTATAAAGGCATGTTTTTTTTGGTTTTTTAAATTATTAATTTATTTTTTTAATTTTTAGTCATATTTAAGGAGAGAATTTTGGGCACTTTCGAAAAAATAAACAATTTGTTAAACTTGGACCGGATAATTTTAATCTGCAACCTCGATAACCCACAGATAGCGATTTTCAGTCGAATCCGACGATAATTGATAAGACCTATCCGCCATGTTGACGCCGCCATTTTGAATTTTTAAGTTTTGATCACATATTTGTTTGCTACTTATCAAGTCCTTTCTTTTGATACCCATATCAAGGAGGTTGTAAAGAAAATGATAAAACTTATCCGCCATGTTGACGCCGCCATTTTAAATTTTTAAGTTTCGATCAGAAATTTGTTTTCCCCTTTCTTTTGATAACGATATGAAGAGGGTTGTAAAGAAAATGATAAAATCTATCCGCCATGTTGACGCCACCATTTTGAATTTTTAAGTTTTGATCACATATTTGTTTTCTACTCACCAAGCCCTTTCTTTTGATATTCATATCAAGGGGGTTGTAAAGAAAATGATAATCCGCCATCCTGGGACAGCAGCCATTTTGAACATATTATAATATTGAGTATACTATTGTATTGTCATCAGAACTACACACAATTGCCAAATTTCATGATGATACAACAATTAGAAGTGGGTGAAATTCAGTTCCTTAGACCTTTTTACGTGCATATATATACAAGTAGTATATTAGCGTGACCTGATTTAGTTACCAATATACTGAAAGTAGATAATTTCATATTGAATAAAAATGTGAATGAGTGAATTTAAATAAATGATTTAAGTATTTGTAATACGTTTTTTTTCCCTTTAAAATGCTAAGAATCCTATCATGTAATTCAATACTTCGTCAGTATTAGCTAGAAGAGTAGTTGTTTTGATTGGTTCTCCAATAATTAGTGTTTTAAAGTATTTACCTGATTAGTATATTAGCGTGCCCAGATTAGGGCAACAATATACAGAAAGTAGGCATTTTCATAATAAATAAAAAAGTGTGTAAGTTGTGATTTGCATAATACCTAAATAATATTTTCTAATCATAATGAAAGCAAATAAATAAAAAATAATTAATTGTAAAAATATATATACAAGTCGACCTAATAAAAGCATGTTAAAAAAAACTCATACGAAATTGAGTTGGGATCACATACAGATTCGGCAAATGTAGTTTTATATATCCCGAGATAAACAAGTGCAAGAAACAAAATAGAGAAATTAGGAAAAGAAAGACGGATGTACTGCTCCCAGCACGTTCCACACTTCGTAAAATCTTATTTTTATCACCTTTCGTGTATCAACGCAGGGCATTGGTACCTATCGCTGCTAACCGCCTGTGCAATGTAGTGGAAGTAGATACGTCTTTCTTTTTCTAATTTATCTGTTTTCTTTCTTACATTCGTTTATCTAGGACTCATATATAAAACTACATTTGCCGAATCTGTATGAGGAAACGGGTGGGTAATTGAAGGTAGTTTGATATTTTATTTCATTATCTCTGTATTTACTTCGGTATTTACTGTAAACGTCAATTATGATAAAGCCCCCTGGCACAGATAACTCCCACCAGTTCCTTCTAAAATCATATGTCACTCATACATATTAACGATGTTCTTGCTTTTATTTCATACTCATTTGCAAGTATTATAGTACCTTTGCCACCGCAAGTATAGAATCTTTACATAGGTGAATATTGAGGTGAAACTATTTTTTCTTCAATAGTACATAGATAGGTACTAATAATAGGTTACACTGAGAAAAAAATGTTGGCACTCACAGGGACTATTTTTGGCCAAAAATCTGGAAAACCAGCAAGCAGATATTGTTGGCATATGGTTTTCCAGCAATGAGCATTGACAACGAAAATTTTCCGACTGGTCAGAAAGTGTTCCAATTTTGACCATAATTGATGTCGCCAGTGCTGCCAATTGCACGAAAAAAAATGTTGGCATATATCGAATGTTGATAGGCAAGGTACACTCTTCAACTAGCACCAAGCCCCAATATATATAAGATATAAGATAAAATACTCAGAAAAATATTTGCTAAAACATAACAGCAATGCCAACATGTTATATCCCAGGCCCCATATATCGAGCCATCTCCTAGACTACAATATTCAAGAAATCTTGTCAAATCTGAGAAATCATTTAAAAAATTTTACTTTTAGTTATTTTAGAATACATTAATGATATGGAATGTTATGTTTTTTAGGAGAAAATTTTCTCATTTAGTAAATAAATAAAACAAATTCAAAAATCTGTAGGTATTATTTAAATATACCCTAAATATAAAAAATATGTCAATGTACAGAAATATTTACACATAAAGATTGGTTTAGATAAAAATAAAAAATTAAAGTACTTGAAGTAGTTAAATGTACTTGTAAGCAGGGATCCGTACCGAACCCTTATTGGACCGAAAACCGGGCCGGAACCGAAATTTTTTCTGGTCCGGAACCGAACCGAAACCCTTATTTCATCAGACGCCAACTTGGTTGTCCGAACCGGGACCGTTTAAAATTATATAACGGTTCTTTTCGGTTTTTTTCGGTTCTGAGCCTAATACCATATTTTCCTAGCTTTTCATGTCGGACAATTTCAATTTTCAATTTAATGTTTTGTTTTTATATTATGATTATGCGCATATTTTGTTTCGTCTCTACCACAGCCTTTGTCTGTACCACAGAAGAAGAAACAATCAGAATATAAAGTCGGCAAAAATCCTTTGATCTCGTGTTGTAAATTTTCGCCATACTTTTGTTGGGAGAGTTCAGGACAGTACTCAATATTTTTTACCTCTTTTAGGAACGGCCCGGTAGAGAGTCAGAAAACCTGTGAAACATTAGATGAAGACAAATAATATTTGTTTTAGATTTTCAATATTTCTTACTTAGTTAGGGCGTTTTTTCACTGGCCGACACGATACCGATACGATACCGACAATGTCGTACCGATACTGAAGAATAGCATATAATAACACGGGGCCGACAAAATTTGACAAAACGGTATTGTATCGGCAAGTGAAAAAGAGTTCCATATAATTTTATGCGTTTGTGCTGCCCCGATATCATTGTATCGGTGTCGTTGACGGCGAATCGGTATCGTTTCGGCCAGTGTAAAAACGCCCTTAGGCGGCATCATGATACAAACTGTATCACGAGGCGAGATCACCCCATTTGTTGCAGACGATCCGGTTACAGAAGAAATCCGTGATCCAGGCCTGGCACAATTTTTTACAATTCCGTCCGAGATTGACAATGCGCGATGTAGATGCGCGAACTTTTCCCGCCAATGAGAGATCGTATTCTTATTGTTTCTTCTTCTGTGTCTCTACTCTCTATCCCCCCTCCTGCTCCTCTAGGCATCGGCTGTTTTTGTCTTGTCGCCGGCCGTGCAATATGCAATCCGTACGTAACCGCTATCGCGCCACGCCAAATAAAGATGTTGATTCAAAATTGTATTCAATTTAATAACAATATAATACCTACTGGTTATGTAATACCCGTGGAATGAAATTTGCCTCTAAACTTGCACAAAACAGTTAAAATATCTCTTAGGATTACCTTCCTTCCTCGTTTCTCCTACCCAATCAATGAATCAATATAGCTAGGTACATATATCATGTATTTGCCAGAAATGAATATATCGAAAAGAACCGAAAAAAATCAGCAGAACCGGACCGAAAAATAAGTTATAAAAACCGGAACCGAACCGGTCTGGATCCCTGCTTGTAAGTGTTTTACTTTTAAACAGTACTTGATACTTGATACAACAAGAAAACACTAGAAGTATTTAAATGTACTTGTTGGAATTAAATGATTCATTGAGGTAGTACAAGTAGTACTTACACCCAAAATTGCAAGTACTACCTCGAAGTACTTGATACTTGAAGTAGTTTAAATGAGTACTTTGCCCATCTCTGCCTGTGAAAAAGGCGTTATTCAAAATTTTCGAGTTATGCAGTGCATCAGATAGTCGAGGTTCGGATCTTTCTTTGGTAAAAGTTCTATAATATTTTCTATAGCCGTTTGGCTGTAAGAAAATAAACTATTTTTTAAAAAGCTTTGCGCCTAATGGGAAATGCTGCTTTCTGACTATGAAGGTACTAATATTTTTACCGAAATAATAACAAGAGTTATGATTTAAAAAACAACGCAATTACAAAATCTAGGAGAGATTAGAACTGCAAACCTCGATCTCCCTCCCACACCGCACTATTCCCGGTCCAATGTTGCCTTAAGATCTGTATAATTGACTTGTAGGCTCAGGGGCGCAGTGCTTAAGTTGTTAGGCTTGCGATCTCGGGTTCGCATTCTGGCTAGAGTATGGACACAGAAAAAGAAACAATCAGAATAGAATCTCTCATTGGCGCGAAAAGTTCGCGCATCTACATCGCGCACTGTCAATCTCGGACGGAATTGTAAAATATTGTGCCAGGCCCGGATCACGGATTTCTTCTGTAACCGGATCGTCTGCGACAAATGGCAAGTGGCGTGATCTCGCCTCGTGATACAGTTTATATATCATGATGCCGCCTAACTAGTTAAGAAATATTGAAAATCTAAAACAAATATTATTTGTCTTCATCTAATGTTTCACAGGTTTTCTGAATCTCTACCGGACCGTTCCTAAAAGGGGTAAAAAATATTGAGTACTGTCCTGAACTCGCCCAACAAAAGAATGGCGGAAATTTACAACACGAGATCAAAGGATTTTTTGCCGACATTCCCTTCTGATTATTTCTTCTTCTGTGGTATGGATGTGTAGTGGTGTCACGTGTTGCTGAGACGATAGCAGTGGGCTAGACCCCGGTTGTGTGAGAGACAACACGGCAAATCGCGCTCTTCTCTCCTGAGTTTGAGTCTCAGCTGCGGCAGATGGCAATGTCACAGGGAAATGGGTGTTGTGATGTTGTCTATGTGTGCGTGTATGTCCTGGTTGAGTGGTGGAATAGCTCGACGGCTAAACTCCGCCAGAACATTAATGTAAATAAGCCGATTTAAAAAAAATAAGAAAAGAGAGGGATATCAAATTAATTATTGTATTGTTTTTTTACTTTCCGACAAAAAAATCGTAAACATTTCGTGACGCCTGTAATTAAATTAATTTATGCTATACATCCATAGTTTGAATCAAATTTTATAGTTAGAGAGATATTCACCACAAAGTTTTACAAGACCAAGTTCAAGGCATTTAAAAACAGGGTTGGAAAAAAAAGTTTTTTTCATTTTAAACAAAAAAACAATTTTTTTGTTTTGAACAGTTTTTTTGTTTAAAACAGGTTTTTTTTAAGATGTAAATGGTATGTTTAAAACAGGTTTAAAACTTTTAAAACTATATCCAACTAAAATTAAATGGTGCCAGGCGCACTATGTCTGCTACTACTATTTGATGTCAGATGGCGCTCATAAATGGATTTTACAGCACTCTGCAAATAAAATGCTCAGTTTCGTGCACGTGACCACTATATCGGAATTATTTATCGGAATGGACCATCATCGGCACTTTTCCTGCTTTTCCACAAACTCCAAAATAATACATTTATTTAAAACATCGCACTTTGTTTTAATCAGTTGTTTAAAACATCGCACTGTGTATTAAATATGTTTTAAACATTTGTTTAAGTTTAAAACACAGTGCGATGTTTTAAACATATTTTAAACATTTTGTTTTAAACATGCCATCATGCCAACCCTGTTTAAAATTGTCTCTAAATGTAAAATATGGTATAACGCCCAATTAAAATCCCATTCAATATCCAAAATCCTACTAACTATACAGTTGCTGCTGTAAATCTTTGCAGTTGAGACAGAAATTGATAATTTACAGAGTTAAAGCAATTGAAGTACTTTCTGGATACTGCCTCTGAAGTAGTATTCAAAAACACCAAAACACTTGAATACTTGAGTGTTTTGGTGTTTGTGGAAGCTACTTCAGAGGCAGCTTCACGCCGAAAGTTCCAACCCCCTCCAGGTCTTCGGATAGTGATATCGAATCGGTGATGTCGACTTTTGCTTCATATTTTATTAGCTACAAAAACTCGGTACAATAAATGTATCATTGATTCTAAAGATATACTGATGTTTTGGTATTTATTTCCCACTTCAAGGAGCACCTAATAGCCGCTTGGGTGAAAGCTGGAATGAAAGAAGATTAATGATTTATACCGGTACATAGTTTAGTAATAGATTCGGCGTTATTAAAAAAAATTGTGCCTCACGCAATCACGGGTTGCGACACCACAAGTAGTTTTCTGGTATGGGCAAAAAAAATGCTGGAAAGTCTATCTTACATTACAAATTATTTGGTCTTAATAGAATAGCTAATTTTAACTATACTTTGTTCAGATAAGTTCACACTTTTGTTTTAAAATTATATGAGCAACGAAGAGATATCCTCAATGAATAATTTGTACTAGCAGCTTCAAAATCACGGGATAAATTACCAATATACAGGATGAATCAAAAACAAAAGAATTAGACGATTTAACAAAAATATACAAATACTGACCTACAACCAAAAAATAAAAATATTAACGAATCAAAAAGGAAAAGTAAAATTACTATTAGCTGATGATATGGAAGCAGGTGTAAATAAAGCATTATGTAAATATAAAGAATTAAATGGATATACCAAACTATCTTTTGTGAAACCTGGCGCAAAGTTAAACCAGGTCATAGCAAATGCCGAAGATCTTACTAAAGATTTTACAATGGAAGACTTTGTCATCATTATGGCAGGAACAAATGATATAATTTCTGGGCAAACTTCATCTTTTAAATATATATGCAATAAATTAAAGCTATGCACACATACAAATATCTTGTTTGCGTCAGTTCCTTACAAGAAAACTAGTAAAGACAAACATATCTACAAGTATAATTTCAATTTAAATAAGTTTTTATGGAAATTCAATAAATGCACGGAAGGACATGTTAATTATATAGAAGTTAACCCCAAAGCCGGTAGATGTACGTCCCATTCATCCGCCTTACAAATGAAAAATTATGTATGTGGAGCCAAAATTATAACAACAAATTTGCGTTTCATAAGACCTACCTATAGCCCGACAGATACAATGGATATGGAAGCTACATCCACTAGAATTGCTAATAATTCTGACAAAAATGAAGCTTCATTTTCAAGGAGAGAAGAACGAGATACAGACTCTAGCACAAATTTTCAGTAGTGCAGCATTGTGTTAATAGCGTGATACTTAACCAGAACTATTCAGACGCAAGTCAATTGACGTTAATACATTTAAATATACAGTGCTTGTCAAATAAAATAAATTTCGTTGATTTACTTAACGAAACAGTCAAACCAGATTTTTTTTTGTATTTCCGAACACTGGTGTTCTGATGTTAATTTAAACAGCTTATTTATACAAGGATATAAAAAAATATCGTATTTTTGCCGCTGTTACTCTGCACATGGGGAGGGGTAGTGATTTATGCTGTAGATAAGTTGGAATCAAGATGTAGGGTGGTTAATGCAATCAACAAAATGTCATGTGAGCGGTGAATTGAATGTGTTGCCATAACTTTTGATGAGGTATGTATTGTCACAATATATAGACCACCAAGCGGCGATTTTGATGCATTTCTTGAGCGTCTAGGAGAAATAATTAAAGCTGCTAGCAGTAAGTGTAATAAAATAATTTTATGTGGAGACTTAAATGTAGATAAGTTAAATGATAAAGATGTACGTAACAAAAAACTTAATGACTTATTTAACTCTTTTGATTTAATGTCTTTGGTCATCATGCCAACTAGAGTAGTAACAACTACTAGAGGAACTAGTTCCACTTCAATTGATTATGTGATAACAAATATTGAAAATAATTCATGTAAGGTGTTTGATCCTGGTTTTTCGGATCACTTTGCCCAATTATTTACTTGGAGAAATGGAGAAGTAGTACAGAAAAATTATGATAATAAAAAAGTAATATATCATAGGAAACTTAACAATAACACCATATCAGAATTTAAATACTTATTTAACAAAGAATATTTAGAATTAGATAATACTTTCAGTACAGAACATTCCTTTGGAAAGTTCTGGTCTCATTTTCTATGGGGCTTTCGTGTATCACACCCATATAAAAATGTAATAAATTACGACACGGGTAGATCTCAAAAGTGTAAATTTTCTAATGAACTCCTTGTCCAAGCACAATATTTAAAACATCTTAATTGGTATAAAAAAAACTCACCCAACAATGAAATTGACAATCAGTACAAAAAAATGAAGAAAGAATTAAATAAACGTATGGAAATTGAAAAGAAAACATTTTATTCTAATGTAATTGAAAGAGCTGAAAATAAAACTAAAAAGTCATGGGAACTTGTTAACAACAAATTAAGACGTAAAAAAATATCCTCTAAAACAGAATCATTATTTATTAACAACAAGATGGAAACTGACCCATACGTGATTTCAAATACTTTTGCAGAATATTTCGCATGCTCTGTAAAACAACAAGCAGATTTATTATTCTGTCATAGTAATAGAACTTGTAGTGTATCGGAGTCTACACAATGTTTTTTATGCCGTACACAGAAATCGAGGTGCAAAATATAATTCTACAACTAAAAAATAAAAAATCTGTTGGATTAGATAAAATTTCTGTTAGGCTTATCAAAGAGTGTTATATAGAAATAAGCCACTATTTAGCAACAATTATTAACACATGTAATAGAGGGAAACTTTCCGAAGCAATTAAAAATCTCGAAGACCATGCCCATATTAAAAAAGGGAGACCCAACCCCATTGAAAATCATCGAGCAATTGTCATCCTAAGCCCTATATCTAAAATAATAGAAAAGGCTGTTTATAATAGACTAATTTCTTTTTTAAATCAAAATAACTTAATAACGAACAGTCAACACGGTTTCCGGGAAGGGTACTCTACAGAAACAGCAACAACAGAAATTACCCAGTACATTACTGACAAATTAGACAAGGGCGATTATGTTGTTGGAGTATTTTTTGATTTATCAAGGGCGTTTGATACTCTTGATCCGAGCTTCCTATCTAAAAAGTTAGAGAAACTAGGCATTAGGGGAAATGTAAACCAGTGGATCATGTCATTCATTACTAACCGTCAACTAGTCGTAAATATTGAAAATATGTTTTCGGAAGAAATTGAAGTGGAGCTAGGTACTCCACAAGGCAGTGTTCTAGGGCATCTACTCTTTTTGTTGTATATAAATAATTTACCAAATTACATACAAGATGCAAAAGTTCTTATGTATGCGGATGATACAACAATAGTCATTTCAGATAAATGTAAAGAAACTTTAAATTCCACTGTGAACAGAGTGATGGAACAGTTTCTTAACTGGTGTGTTTCAAATGATTTAATTATTAACATTAGCAGAACGGTATGTGTGGAATTTACAGGAAAACATAAATATCCTAATAAAGAGTGGAGATTTAACCTAAACAGCACAGCTCTTGAAATATCACTCAATACCAAATTTCTTGGTACTTATTTAGACTACAGGATTAGTTGGAACAATCACATACATAATGTTTGCACTAAGTTAAGTAAGTCGTATTTTTCTATTGCCACATTAAAACAAACATTAAACGAAGAGGCACTTTTAAGTGTCTATTATGCTAATGTACCCTCTGCTATCGCCTACAATATAATATCATGGGGACAAGCAACTGAGATCGATCGCGTCTTCATAATTCAAAAAAGAATAATTAGACTTATGTTTAATTTGACTTATAAAGAATCGTGCAGACATAGCTTCAAAAACAAAAAGATATTAACAGTAACTGGCATTCCATTATAAATGTGCATCTAATGTGAATATTTTATTTTTTAAATTAGGTATTAAAAAATCTTTGATGATATAAAACCGCTGCTAAAGGAATCACTACTTCCACATCCAAGTCTCTTACAACGAAAATACTATATTTGCACTCCACTATCTGGAAATAATTGTTTATGGAACTTTAATAGTATAATATTTTAAATCATTTACCCCAAAAACACATAAAATTATATGCCACATCGGTAATCGGTGGTGGAGGTGAATGAAGTGAAAAAAATTCTTGATGACTTTGGCTCTTGTACACACACTAAATCACACTATTTTTTCACTACCTTTAATAATGGGGTGGGGGTGGTAATGGGGGTGGCTAATGCCAAAATTTTTTTTGAGACCTTAGCTCCTCTTACATTTAATAAATACCAATTATTTACCCCATTTACCCCTCAACTCTGCAACGGAATAAGATCAAAATATAATCTAGTTCCAGATCTCGTTAAAATACATACGTGTGCCATATTTTAAGTCAATGTCTTAAACGGCTCCAGAGTAATCGTGAGCACCAAAAAGATACAAGACTAACAGACAGACCGACGCGACAGATAAATTTATTTTGGTCAAACTTAAAATATTGACGTTTCATGACATTCTAAGCCTATTTAACACATTCAGTGCTGACACGGATCCGTGTCACTCCGCCCATGTGGCTATGTGCGCATGACACGGATCCGTGACACTCGTGCTAGGGTTAATAATAAGGGTTATTAAGTGGAAACCTAATAAAAAAACAAAATAGTACACAGGGTCGGCATAGTTAAAAAAGTCAGCAGTGAATGTGTTAAACAATGAAAATATCCAAAAAAATTTGTTTACGTTAATATACTTCAATTGGATGTGGAAGTAATACGCAGAAAATGGCATGACAAAGATATAAAAAATCGTTGTGTGCCGTAAACTACACGGTCGAAGTAAAGCCTCTACTTCAACCATTTTCTTCAAGGAAACCTACTACGCATCCATACTACTCAAGGTAACCCACTGCGCACCCATTTTACTCGAGGAAACCCACTGAGCATCCATACCACGTGAGGTAACCCACTGCGCATCTATAGTACTCGGGAAAAGCCACTGCGCATCCATACTACTCGCGGTAACCTACTGCGCATCCATACTACTTAAAGTAACCCTTTGCGCATCCATACTACTTGAAGTAACCTACTGCGATCTATAATACTCGAGAAAAGTCACTGTGCATCCAAAATACTCGAGGAAAGCCACTGCGCATGCATAATATTCGGGAAAACCTACTGAGCATCCATAGTAGTCGAGGAAAGCCACTGCGCATCCATACTACTCGAGGTAACTTTAACAACATAATATTTGAAATTGTCTACCCCAAAAACCTATAAAACGATATGTCACATCGGTAGTGGGGGTGGAGGTGGTGGTAGAAATTTCAGTGAATGATTCTTCGTTAAAATAAGGGCTCAATATACATTTATCGTATATTAATACACGGCAAATCACAGATCTTGGGGCAACGCAACGGTCGACCGCGGGGAATAGTGTAGTGCGGGAGGTAGTTCGAAGGTTGATATTCTAATCGCTTGGAAATTTTGTTGCTGAATTGGTTTTTAAATAGTAACTCGCTTATTATTTCACTAAAAATATTTTAAAAGGTACCTACGTAGTCAGAAACCATTGGCCTTTAATTTTTAAAGAATATATTATTTTTATTTGATGCTTAGTTTCCAAGTAGTGGAGTGAGAAATGTAAAAACGTGGCAAAATCAATTCGTTTTTAGCGAACGCCGAACAGGGATACCTACAGGCCCTTAAAGTTTGTTTCTCATAAGGTGCAATGCTTTTGTAAAAATAGTTTATTTTTTTACAGCCAAACTGCTACAGAGAATATTATAGAATTTTAACCAAAGAGAGATCTGAATCTCGACTATCTGATGCACTACATAACTCGAAAATTTTGAATAACACCCTCTCGAATAATCTTTTCCACAGGACAACTTTTTTGGAAGTTTACCTTTATAGATGTTATCGGTTTATCCAGTTGTTAGCTTTTAGTATTTAAAACCCCACAGAATCATTTTTAAGGAACTTTCGGACTACTATTCGGATAGTTGTGAAAATAATAATTTGTGTAAAATTTTAATTCATTTGAATAACTAGAAGACTACACTGCGCTCAAAGTAGAAAAAAAAATGAGAAAATCGTAAATTTTAAACATTGAGAAGTAGCCGTTATAAAATGAGTTTTAAAAAATGATATTATAATTTGTAGGTAAATTAAAAAACCGCTGCCCAAGGAATCACTAAAATCGTAAATTTTAAACATTGAGAAGTAGCCGTTATAAAATGAGTTTTAAAAAATGATATAATTTGTAGGTAAATTAAAAAACCGCTGCCCAAGGAATCACTACTTCCACATCCGGATTTTCCATCCAAGTCACACAACGAAAAAATTTTGTATCTGGAAATAATTGTTTATGGAACTTTAATAATATAATATTTGAAATCCTCTACCCCAAAAACCCATAAAACGTTACCCCACATCGGTGGTGGGGGGTGGTGGTGACAGGGGGTGGGAGTGGGGGGGTGGATAAAGTAAAAAAATATTTTGAGGTTTCTGGTTCCTGTACACACACTAAATCACTTTTTTTTTCATCCCCTTTAATAATGGGGTGGGGGTGGTAATGGGTGTGGATAATGCCAAAATTTTTTTTGAGACCTTAGTTTCTCTTGTCTATACTAAATATCAATTTTATGAATTCTTACCTGCTTGATTTACCTATTTACTCCAAATTTACCCCAATTTACCCCCCAACCTTTCGACGGAACAAGATGAAAATATAATCTAGTTCTAGATCTCATTAAAGTACATATCTGTACCAAATTTCAAGTCAATATCTCAAACGGTTCCAGAGTAAACGTGCGCACAAAAAAGTTACAGACCGACAGACAGACCGACAGACAAACAAACCGACAGACAGAAATTTTTTTTCGCTCAAACTTGAAATCTCGACGTTTCATGACATTCTAAGCCTATTTGAACAATACAAATTTTTAAAAAAATTTTTGTCCTTACTATACTTCCACTGGATGTGGAAGTAATTAGGTTGTTTCCAGATTCTCTTTTATCAGGATTCTTAAAGAAGATAAAATGCAGAAAACATGAAATAACAATGTTCCTTTTTTCAATGACTTATAAATTTCACAGAATGCAGAATTACATTTTCACATAATTTTTTATACGTTTTCTACGAAAAATTGTGTTAAAACAAATCAATTTTTCAACAAAATTGTGATATACCTACTTAGTTTCACAAAATTAATAAAAAATACAACGAACTATTATACAATCTGGCCAGTTCGAAGAAAATAATTATAAGTATTTGGCACTTCCGTTTATACCGGAAGTCGATACCAACGTGCTTATTTTAAATCGAACACCCTATACAGGATGGGGCAATAGTGCGTCGGACTTCGATATCTCGAGTTCTACGATAGCTATAAATTAAAAAAAAATACAAGTAAACTAGATAAAAAAGTCTATAACCGGAAATTATGCTCGAATATACATCAGGGCGAGCCAAGACAAAATTACAGGATCGAGTGCTTTTTTTAAATGGAATGCTATGTATATCGATACATTTTTTGAAGCCTCTTTCTAGACTCCAGTCATTCCTATATTATTATTGACTGTCTCCCAACCACTTGTAATGAATTTTTTTGTTGAAATAATGCCATCTGCAGATACATATTGAAAAAATCACTAAAGTCACAATTATGGGTTTTAAGAACAACTTATGTGAATGCTAGTTACATGACATCTAACTGATGTTTTTGGATCATTTTTACTTTCCAAAAATGTACGGCAAAAATTATTTTTCAATTAAGAACTTTTTAAATTGAATTTTCTCATTTTTTTTCAAATGGTACACCCTGTATATTTTTCGACGACGTAATGTAGAAATGAAAAACGAACATAAATAGCATTCCATTTAAAAAAAGGCACTTGATCCTGTAATTTCGTCTTGGCTCGCCCTGTATATTCGAAAATAATTTCCGGTTATAGACTTTTTTATCTAGTTTACTGCATTTTTTTTAATTCCTAACTATTGTATAACTCGAGATATCGAAGTCCGACGCACTATTGCCCCACTCTGTATATAAAGGAAGTTTTCGAAGAGCGAAAAATTTTGAGTCGAAAACAAGTAACCTACTCTATCTCTAAACCCAACCGTTTCAGAGATTTGACATTTTATAAAAAAATTTACAGGTGTAACTAACTGTTTGCAATAACCCTCAGAACTTTTTTCACGTTAAAGATCCTCATTTGCTTTTTGGCAAGCAGAAAGACCATAAGGTGAGTTCTATGGTTTAAAAAAATTCAATAACAATATACCAAGTGTCTAATTTTTTACGTTACAATTTGTCAACTTCAAACCGCGAAAACTTGTTTAAGTCGGTAGTGGAGGTGGGGGTGGTGGTAGTGGGGGGTGGAAGTAAAAAAAATTGTGACCTTTGGTTCTTGTGTACACACTAATTCACAATTAATAATGGGGTGGGCTAATGGCGGTGGCTAATGCCAAAAACTTTTTTGAGACCTTAGCTTCTCTTATGTACAGTGTGTCCCACTTGTCACGGTAACACCTTCGTAGCTTAGTTATTAGTCATCCAATATTAACCAAGTTTGGACAGATATCAAAAACCTTTACTATACCTTTTTTAAGTGAAACAAAACTTATTTCAGTCAGTGGCGTCAGTGGTGCATTTTTATTAAGAAAAAAAGGGTCGATTTTTCGAGAAATCACATTAGGCATTTTTTTGTTGAAAAACTAATGCAATATTATTGATCAGCTGATATATTCAGATTTTAACAACATTTTGATTTTTGGTTTTTAAAATTGCCTATTTTAAACATTAAATAATGAATAAATTGGTAACGAATCTTTTTTCGAAAGAAAGTCATTCTTTATTTTCTCTTTAAATTCATTTTTTCTACCACCCCATATCATCGTAATCCTTAATGCCCGAATAATTTACAGGTCTGATGACCCAAAATTTTTCAATGAAAATTCTTGGTCTTAAAAATTTAAAAGTTTCGATGATATGGCATAATAGAAAAAATGAATTTAAAGAGAAAATGAAGAGTGACTTTTTTTCGAAAAAAATTTCGTTACCAATTTATTGATCATTTAATGTGTAAAAGAGGTAATTTTAAGGGGACCGTAATTCGAAAACCAAAAATCAAAATGTTAAATTCTGGATATAGCAGTTCTACAGCATGCTGATCAATAATATTGCATTAGTTTTTCAACAAAAAAATGCCTAATATGACTTCTCGAAAAATCGACTCTTTTTTTTTCTTAATAAAAATGCACGCCAATGACTGAAATAAATTTTGTTTTACTAAAAAAAGATATAATAAAGGTCTTTGATACCGATCTAAACTTGATTGAAATTGGATGACTAATAACGGAGCTACGAAGGTGTTACCGTGAAATGTGGGACACACTGTATACTAAATGTCAGTTTTATGGACTCTTGCTTGATTTACCTATTTACCCCAATTTATACCATAATCCTTCAATGGAATAAGATCAAAATATAATCTAGTTCCAGGTCTTGTTAAAATACATGCGTGTGCCAAATTTCAAGTCAATATCTTAAACGATTCCAGAGTAATTGTGCGCTTAAAATCTCGACTTTTCTTGACATTCTAATCCTATTAGAACAATAGAAAATTTAAAAAAAAAATTGCATTACTATACTTCCACTGGATGTGGAAGTAAAATACGAAGCCGATTTTTTTTAAATTTACAAAATGAATAACTTTTTTATTTACCTGTGAAGTAGTTTCCACAAAAACTAAAACACTTAAGGATAGAAGATAGAAATTAGCAGAGTGAGAGGGAAATATAAGTTTATTTTCGATTTGATTTACTTAAGATTATAAATATTTACAAAACCAAACATAGAATAATCTTTAAAATTGTTTTAGATACTATTGTTCTAACGAATACAACTATTTTTTTTTTTATTTTAAATTTCTGTTGTACTTGAATATCGTAATTTATCAATGAAAATAGTTCCTAATTTCATTATTAGAGTACGGCATTTAACTAGATACAAAATTTCTGATAAAAACTGTACATGGTTGTATTCCTTAGAGTAATGGAAAGTACCTGAAACTATTTTAAAGATTATACCATTTATGATTTCTTAAATATTTATAATAAACCGATGATAAGCGCATATTTCCCTCTCACTCTGCAAAATCCTATCCTTAAGCGCTGTACTCTACGCGCGTGTGAAAACACATAATATACTTTATGTAAACAAAATTTTAGCTAATTTGATCGAATATTTTTTTCACTTATTTTTTGGTATATTTATTAAAACAATAAATCTTCTTAGTGCAAAATATTACAAAAGGTTATTAGAAAGTATCACAATATGAAATGTATGAAAGAAAATCATGTATTCGGAATTTTGTTGAATTGTCCAAGATGTAGGATCGAGATGGGCCCATGAGAGCTTTCGATCGGAAAGTCGAAATTTACAACATATTAAAAATTTAGCACATTTGACCGGTACCACTTTTCCAAATGCTCTGTGCGGGGTCCTTCATAGGTATCTATTTCCTATCAATAAATCCATTTATTATTGTTATTATTATTACTTATCTCATGGCCATGTATTAATTCAACAATTAATTCAACTTCTGGGCGTTGCATTTAATTTTCTTTACAACGATTAAGCCTCAGATTAGCATTAGCTAGAAGAGTAGTTGTTTTGGTTGGTTTTCCAATAATGAGTGTTTTAAAGTGTTTTCCTAAGTAGTATATTAGCGTGACCCGGTTAAGGTACCAATATACAGAAAGTAGATAATTTCATATTAAATAAAAAAAGTGTGAATGACTAAATGTAAATAAATGATTTAAATATTTTCAATATTTCCTCCTTTAAAATGCTAAGAATCCTATCATGTAATTCAATACTTCGTCAGTATTAGCTAGGAGAGTAGTTGTTTTGATTGGTTCTCCAATAATAAGTGTTTTAAAGTATTTACCTAACTAGTATATTAGCGTGCCCAGATTAGGGCAACAATATACAGAAAGTAGGTATTTTCATAATAAATAAAAAAGTGTGTAAGTTGTGATTTGCATAATACCTAAATAATATTCTCTAATCATGATAAAAGCAAATAAATAAAAAATAATTAATTGTAAAAAATAAATCAAGAATAGGCTTGTAAATAATGAATGAATGTTTCTATACTCTACTGATGAGAACTAACGAGTTCGAAAAAACTTGTACAACTTTTCTAGAGTTGAAATAGAATGTAAGTTTCAATAATAATTGTTGTGAATGACTGAATTTCAATAAATAATTTAAGTATTTTCAATATATTTTTTTTTCTTTTTTTTTTTTGCCTTAAAATGCCAGGAATCCTATCATGTAATTCAATACTTCGTCAGTATTAGCTAGAAGAGTAGTTGTTTTGGTTGGCTTTCCAATAATGAGTGTTTTAAAGTGTTTTCCTAAGTAGTATATTAGCGTGACCCGGTTAAGGTACCAACATACAGAAAGTAGATAATTTCATATTAAATAAAAAAAGTGTGAATGACTAAATGTAAATAAATGATTTAAATATTTTCAATATTTTCTCCTTTAAAATGCTAAGAATCCTATCATGTAATTCAATACTTCGTCAGTATTAGCTAGGAGAGTAGTTGTTTTGATTGGTTCTCCAATAATAAGTGTTTTAAAGTATTTACCTAACTAGTATATTAGCGTGCCCAGATTAGGGCAACAATATACAGAAAGTAGGTATTTTCATAATAAATAAAAAAGTGTGTAAGTTGTGATTTGCATAATACCTAAATAATATTCTCTAATCATGATAAAAGCAAATAAATAAAAAATAATTAATTGTAAAAAATATAACTACGTAATTTATACAATGCTTCCATTACCTAAACTAAAACGTACACACGTCCCTTATATCTAAGTACCTACTTAAACTTAACTGAACAGGCAAAAAATGCCTGCCACTAGGTACTTTTATTACCTAACTTACTGTATCAGACTTATTATGTGTAGACTCTACCCATGATACTAAGAAATAATTCTTATTTCTTAGTATCATGGACTCTACCTTCAAAACTAGACAGAAAAATGCTTGGAACTTACAAGAAACATGTTTTCAAAATTCCACAAATATATGTGACCATTGATATTAATAGCACACAAATTACACTGATTAATAACTTAATATTAATCAGACATAATTCTCATTTATTAAAGGATTTTCTTTAACCATTGTTAGTTAAATTTTATTATCATTTCTCGATAAATCTGATAAAAATGCGGGTATTCTCTTGATAAATACTATACTTGACACTTTCAAAAAAAAAAATGTTTTGTTTCACACACTATTACTATTGTATTAGCCATAGCCATCATCTTGTTAGGTCGTAAAAAAAATAACAAACAGCCCGTTATTTATCTATAGGCATTTTACAGTTTAATTTTAATAACTCCTTGCCTTCTGCAATGAAGTAAATGCGATGAATATACCCTTTTTTAAATAGCAACTGACAGCATCGTTTTGATAAAATTTTGCTAAAACAAATATTTGACCTCAGAGATAAACTGAGATACTCTTTGATAAATTAAACTGTGTAAGGAACCAAAATCTAATAAATCAAATATTTAACCAAGAATATCAATATTCAAATTTTAATTGTTGTTGTGTCCTTTCAATTATACAACACTTCATACACAGGTACCTACCTACCTAACCTAGATCACATATTCAAGTACATCGAAAAAGGGGCCAACTGTTTTACTTAATTAATTTATTTAGCTCGCGAATTAAACTTATGCTTTGAAATTACCCTCAAGAGAAACGCATAAAGGAAAGTACCGAATAATTGAATTTTTACCTTTCATCTTGCAATCTTTTGAGTTCTACCATTTCCAGCTCAAATCGAAGATTGCTGTTTTCGCACAGCAGGAGGTCTCTTTCGCTAGCTACACCATCCAATTCCCGTTTAAGCCGTATAATTTGATCCCGTTGTTCCCGAATTATGGCATCTCTTTGTGCCAACAGGGATTTAATATCGATATCTGTTCCGGCCATTGCAGGCCTCCCACTGTTGTTATTGTCACACACAAAATAATACAGAGGATATTATGGAACACACCATATCTTTAATCTCACGAACATTGCTCAGATAAGACACATCATATTTCACTACACGTATCAATACAATTTGTAATCAAGTGTTTTATGACATTGTACTAATAAACGACATTGACAGGCCAAATAGAGCGCGCCATATTATTCTAGGATTATTATTGCTAATGAAACTCCACCATGTCACTGACGTCACTCCTCACATGAACTGTCACTGGTGACCGCCAGGCGGCGCCAAAATTCAGTCAAAAGCCAAGATTTGGTCAAAAGCAGAAACACGAACCAGTAGAGTGAACTAATACATAATATATTTATTTATTTATTATTTCTAACTTTCCAACTACAAAATACTAATTTGTAAAACCAGTATTGATACTAAAAATTAGCCTTTAACCACACCGAATGTTTTCTATCTTAAAGAAATATATTTTCTCAACCTGGTTATATGTTATACCTAAGTGAAATTGGGCTTTGTAGTTTAGTTCATAAGCATACTATAATAGAGTGACCAGATTTTTGTTAAATGAATGCTGGACACTTCTGCTAAGGGCGGATCTGGGCCTCCAGCTTGGGCTGAAAATAACAAAAAAATTTTTTTCGTCCCACAAAATTTTTTGAAGAGCGGGGAGGGAGAAATCCGAAAAAAAATTTTTCGTCCCACAAAATTTTTTGAAGAGCGGCGGGGAGAAATCCGAAAAAAAATTTTCCGTACAAAAATTTATACTATAAGTTCACTATAATCTAAATCTGAACTTATGCTGAACACTTCTAATACTTTCCAGCGAAATTCCGGACATATGGCCAAAATGCTGGACTTTCGCTGGACACTTGTAAATGCTGGACAGTACTCCAAAATTCCGGACAATCCAGCGAAATTCCGGACGTATGGTCACCCTATACTATAAATATACTTTTATCATTGTGGTAGTCTGTATACAATGCTTTTATAGTATCATAAGTCATAAGTTATGGTTCCAAAGTTTGGTCAAAGGAGTAAAGGTCCCTGTAACTCGACTATAATTCTATCACTGTTTCATACAAGGTTTATTATAAGGTAGGTAACTTACATCATTGTAGTTAACCGTATTTTGTCCAATATCTGAGTTAGCGGTAATTAATATTACTTCCACATCCAGTGGAAGTATAGTAACGACAAAAAATTTTTTAATAATTTTTATTGTTCAAATAGGCTTAGAATGTTATGAAACGTCGAGATTTCAAGTTTGAGCGAAAAAAAAATTTCTGTCTGTCGGTCTGTCTGTCGGTCTGTAACTTTTTTTGTGCGCACGTTTACTCTGGAACCGTTTGAGATATTGACTTGAAATTTGGCGCACATATGTACTTTAACGAGATCTAGAACTAGATTATATTTTTATCCTGTTCCGTCGAAGGGTTGGGGGGTAAATTGGGGTAAATTTGGAGTAAATAGGTAAATCAAGCAGGTAAGAGTTCATAAAATTGATATTTAGTATAGACAAGAGAAGCTAAGGTCTCAAATAAAATTTTGGCATTAGCCACCCCCATCCCATTATTAAAGGGGATGAAAAAAAAAATGTGATTTAGTGTGTGTACAAGAACCAGAAACCTCAAAATATTTTTTTACTTTATCCACCCCCCCCCCTCCACTCCCACCCCACTACCGATGTGGGGTATCGTTTTATGGGTTTTTGGGGTAGAGGATTTCAAATATTATATTATTGAGTTCCATAAACAATTATTTCCAGATACAAAATTTTTTCGTTGTGTGACTTGGATAGAAAATCCGGATGTGGAAGTAGTGATTCCTTGGGCAGCGGTTATTTATTTGTTTATGTCCTGTTAAATTAGAATAATTAATCTTAGTTCGCTTTTCTAGTTTCTATTGAAAATGGATTATGAAAACATTCTTGAACAAAGAATCGAATTTCGGGGTAAATTACTATATTATTTGGGGCATATGGAATTAATTAAATTATGACTAAACCTAGAAATAGGGCGAGTGCCTATGTCATCTCGTATGCTCTTTCATGATAAAAGTTTGGGATATTACCTCCACATCCAGTGGAAGTATAGTAACAGAAATTTTTTTTTAAATTTTTTGTTTTTCAGATAGGCTTAGAATGTCATGAAACGTCGAGATTTTAAGTTTGAAAAAAAATTCTGTCTGTCGGTCTTGTCTGTCTGTAACTTTTTTGTGCGCACGATTACTCTGGAACCGTTTAAGATATTAACTAGAAGTTTGATACACGTATGTATTTTAACGAGATCTGGTACTAGATTATATTTTCATCTTTTTCCGTTGAAGAGTTGGGGGGTAAATTGGGGTGAATGGGGGAGAATAGGTACATCAAGCAGGTAAGAGTCCATAGAATTGGTATTTAGTATATACAAGAGAAGCTAATGTCTGAAAAAAATTTTTTGCATTAGCCACTTCCATTGCTACCCCTACCCCATTATAAAAGGGGGTGAAAAAAAAATTGTGATTTTGTGGTCCAAAAATAACTTAATTTTTTATAGAAGGTCTCGATCCCTCCAGTTTGTTTCCAAATCCGAAAAAGTAAATTTTAAATTATGTCTATGGAGACATGAAGTTTCCCATTTAAATTGCATGGGGAATAATTAGTTTTAGGGATTTTTTTAAATAAAGGTTCAGGGATAGGTTGCATTAAACTTATAGGACGTGGAGAGGATTATCCAACGAAAAATTTGATGTATATACATATTGGTTTGTCGCCCCTTACACACCTCCACGGTGCCCCGAAAACAAGCTGAATTTACATTTTTTGATTTAAGGGTAGATTTCGGGGCACCGTGGAGGTGTGTTAGGGACGACAAATCACAAGTTTAATGCAAGATTTATCCTAACCCTAAATAAAGAATCCCAAAAAGTGATTTTTTCCCATGTAATTTAAATGGAAGCTTCAGGTCTCCTTAGGCACCATTTAAAATCAAAATTTTGAAAAACCGAAAAATACGTACTTACTTTCTTCGGATTTGGAAACAAACTGGGGGGATCTATAAAAAAATTAAGTTATTTTTGAACCACTCTACTGTTCAAAATCCAAAGGCCTCTCAAAATATTGTTTTCTACTTCATCCATCTCCACTACTCTATCACTACCCCCACCCCACTACCCATGTGGGATATCGTTTTATGAGTTTTTGGGGTGGACGATTTCAAACATTATATCATTAAAGTTTTATAAACATTTATTTCCACATACAAATTTTTTTCGTTGTGGGTAGCAAATCTGGATGTGGAAGTAGTGATTCCTTAGGCAGCGGTTTTTTATAAGATAGGTATACACCTACATCCCGAAATTTGCAAATTTGGAGAAATGATGAACGTTCACGTTATTAATAACGTAAACGTGTATTGTTATGTTTGTTTACCAGAAAGTCCGGGTAAACAAAGGATTAAAGGATATACAATGACAAAGGCTGAATGTTTTAATATGAAAGAAATTGCGCCACCTCGCGATGACTACCGTACTTAGCAACACTAGCAATTGTAGGACTAGTAGGTATCTGTATTTGAGACAAATATCTGAGATAAATAAATTATATAATTATTGGTAGGGCTTCTCGTTTCAGTAACCGAGGTTCTGGCATACATATTTGGTTGTCTGTGGTTTTGGCAAAACGTGTAATTATGACGCTAGAATATGGATGAGTGGTTCCCAGCTATAGCTGCTAACATAAATCTAAATAATACTGTTCTTCTATTAAATCTGATTTTGCTTTATTGAATATCAATGAATTTTAAAAAAATGTTACGGATACTGAGAGATGAAAAAATAGCATCTTTTATTTTCTGGCAGAGCTGGGTAATTCCTGGTGAAAAAGTAATTAGCAATTACAATTCCTTTTTTTTTTTCGTGTAATTGTAATTGTAATTAAGTACTTTTTTTATTAAAGTAATTTGGAATTGTAATTGCAGGAAAATTGTTAAAGGAATTGTAATTTGTAATTATATTATTTGAACTATCTAATTACAAATTGCTTTTTCCAATTACAATTACTTTTTCCAATTACAATTATTTTTTCCAATTACAATTACTTTTTCCAATTACAATTACTTTTTCCAATTACAATTACTTTCTCCAATTACAATTACTTAGAATTTTACAGTTGCATAGTTTAAAATGAATCTGAAAAGTTCAAAAAAAGTTACTGACTAAAAACGAGTTTTCGCCGTGGTCCGCTGCACATTTGTTTTTTTATTAAGTACACAAACTTTTGTATTTTTGTTCAATAAACTTTTAAAAACTGAATGTGTTTATTATTATCATTTTTATTATTATTGTTATTATAGTGGAGTCGATTTAGTCAATAAAATACCGAGGTTGGGAAATTTTTTAAGATGTCATGGCGAGTATAACAAAACCCTAAAATTTTGATTTCCAAATAGGAGTGGAACCCCAGACTCGTAACTTCCTTATTTTTTAAGCTACGACCATGTTCGGCACATCAAATTGTAGATATTTTTAAGGCCTTTAAATATGCATACAGACTGATTTTAAAAACATTTTTTTGAAAAAATTATTACAAAAAAAAATTAATTTCTTTGAATATTTTTTTACCTCACCTTGTACATGAAATGTGTTAATGTTTTCTTATAAAGGTTTTAATTAGCTTCAATTTACGTTTGAAAAAAATATTTTTTTTTAATAATAATTTTGCAATTTCCTATTATTTAATACATTTTAATAAAGTTTGTTTTTAAAAATATTTACTTCTTTTGTTTCTTGTTGCTGTTCTGTTACGTTGAGGACTGTTTGTGATATGTCTTCTACAAATAAAGCATAAAATTATTATTTAAATTTTTTCAGTTATTTTTAAAAAAATCAGTTTGGAATCGGACAGAGCGTTTTTAATTTATTTCTCTAAAACCAAAAAGAATTTCCAATATGACGTAATAACATAAATTGAAGCTAATTAAAACGATTATAAGAAAATATTAACGCAGTTCAAGTACAGGGTGAGGGAAAAAATATTCAAGGAAATTAATTTTTTTCTCATAATAATTTTTTCAAAAAATTTTTTTTAAAATCACTCTGTATGCATATTTAAAGGCCTTAAAAATATCTACAATTTGATGTGCCGAACATGATTGTAGCTTTAAAAAAATAAGGAATTTACGAGTCTGGAGAGTTTTAAGTGACGGACCCTGTGTATATACGAAAAAAATTGAAAAAATTAAATTTCGGCTATCTTGATCAGATCTCAACCGATTTGGTTGGAATGGAAGTAGTCTTTATCACACAAAAATTATTTACCAGATTTCAGCAAAAAATATTAAATAGTTTGGCTGAAGGCAAAAGGTAGGTTATTTTATGTACTTTTACTTGATGTAAGTCAAGAATCACTTTTTTTACATTCGGTCGTTTAGTCATTTGCACTATACAGGGTGGACCATTAATAATAGGCCATAGTTCAAGGGTAGATTCTTTGGACCGAACATGCCTTAGTAAATTGTTGCTATGGAAAAAGATACAGGGTGATAAAATTGTAATTTTTTTTTCTTTTTTTTTGCAATATCTCAACTACCTCTTGACCGATTTTCTTCCAATTTGGTAAGGAAATATTTTTTAAGCTAA
Organism: Rutpela maculata; assembly: GCA_936432065.2. Classification (NCBI taxonomy): domain Eukaryota; kingdom Metazoa; phylum Arthropoda; class Insecta; order Coleoptera; family Cerambycidae; genus Rutpela; species Rutpela maculata. Next base: position 51,112,934 of record OW386294.2, read on the forward strand.
GAAACAATAATTTATGTATTACAACACGCTAGCCCGTGGAGGGCGCCTCATGAGCTATGTCTGATGATGAATTTTTTCTCTCTTTTTTTTATACGAAACGTAATGGCACTTTTGACTAGAAAATCTCATGCAGGAGTAATTTCTACGTAAAAAAATTACACTTGATAGAACTTGATAATACCAACCGTTTTCGAGAAAACTGCCGTATAGATCTCAAAAACACTTTGAAAACAAACCCAATTTGAAAAGTAAAAATTGTATTTTTTGAAAAGTGTGCTTTGGTGACATCTTAGTTCTGTCATTTACGTACAATTTCATTAGTTTGACATTTTGACAGAACTAAGACGTCACCAAAGTACACTTTTCAATAAATACAATTTTTACTTTTCAAATTGGGTTTGTTTTCAGAGTGTTTTTGAGATCTTTACAGCAGTTTTACCCAAAAACGGTTGGAATTATCAAGTTCTATCAAGTGTATCTTTTTTACGTAGAAATGACTCCTGCATGAGATTTTCTAGTCAAAAGTACCACACGTTTCGTGAAAAAAAGAGAAAAATTCATCATCAGGCATAGCTCCATGAGGCGCCCTCCAAGGGCTAGCGTGATGAAATACATAAATTATTGTTTTTTAGTTTAAAAAATGTTTCCTTACCAAATTGGAAGAATATCGATCAATTGAGACATTACAAAAAAAAAAATTACAATTTTAACACCCTGTATCTTTTTCCACAGCAACAATTTACTAAGGCATGTTTGGTTATATCCTCTTATTTTGGTCCAAAGAATCTCCTCTTGAACTATGGCCTAATATTAATGGTCCACCCTGTATATATAATATATGTGTACTCAGTGACTATGTGTGCGCGCACTGGTATAAAGCAGAAAACCATTGTATTTATTGTTTATAAATCTTTAAAAAACATATATTTTTTATTTGTATAGTCGTACCTACTGCTTTGACTTGGTATAGATGTATATTATATTATATATGTGCGTGCGTGCGTGTATCTATTTCTATAAGTATGTGAATGTGTTACAATTTTTATTTATTTTTTTATTTTTACGTGACTCAGGTAGCCGCTTCATGTATAATCGAAGGGTAACCGTGGTCTATCTTTTACTTTCCAAAACGAGTATTTTGATATTGTACCACGCCTACCTTTTGCCACAAAGCAAATTTTGATCCGACTTTTAGGTCCGAAGATATTTCGATTTGAAAATTTCAGAAAATTTGACTGAAACTGCAATTTCTGCCAAACTATTTAACATTTTTGGCTGAAATTTGGTTAACATTCCAGATTTCAGCCAAATCGGTTGAGATCTGATCAAGGTAGCCGAAATTTGGTTTTCTCAATTTTTTTCGTATATATATATTAATATCAGGAGGGGGGGGGGGGGGGTGGTCAAATATCTTCCCGAAATTCAAACTGAAGGTTCCTTTCATATTGAGAATAAAAGGATACCATTTTCTTTTCTTAACTAGTTGTTTAAATGATCAAAAAAAAATTAAAACGACAAATTTGACCCTTAAAATGTTCAAAATACTCCATTCCAGGCATTCAGTTGTGCACATAACGATTCTAATAAATGTTAAAACGCAATATTACACAACACTTTTAATTAAAATTTTTAACTTACCTTTTTGTCTGTTTGGTCACTATAATTTACATTATCATAAAAGTAATTAGAAAAGTAATTAGAAAAGTAATGGCTAATTCCTTTTTTAAAGACATGTACTTTGTAATTGTAATTAGTTCCTTTTTTAAAAAAGTAATTTGTAAGCAGCAATTTTAGTAGTTTCTACGTAATAGTTGCCATTAGGGGAACTTTAAAGGTTTCCGCAACTAAGAACTGTTACGTAATGGGAACCATTCTTCTACCAAGTATTCACCAAAATGGGGAATAATAATTACACGTAGCAAATTACTATTCCGGTACTTCTACCATTACCGTGTTGAAGACTAGGTTATTACGTAAACGGGATGTAACCAAGTAGTAGAAATGACTAACTTTTGGAACAGCTCAGCTGACCGAAATGAGAGCGCAAACTATATATTTGGCTCTCTGTTATTCGAATATCAAATTAATGACTTACTGAGTTTAAGCACATGATATGTCCAAGGTCCAAGTTAAGGTGATTATATACAACATGCATAAGCATATATGTGAGGCGGAAAGCAAAAAGGGACCTCTTGTCGGCAATTTCCGATTTTTAGTTATTGATAATAAATGAATTAAGCTCTAATTCTGAACGATTTGGTGCAAAAATCATGTCTCTATGATTTTTTTTGTTTAAGTTACTAGTGCGTTTATGAAGAGGGACCTCTTGTCGGTCCCATGTTATTTCTCCATAAGCGACAGGAGGTACCTTTTCCAGGGCTGAACAATACTGAACATTGACTGCTTTATCGATTATTTTAAGTGTTTCATTCAATTATATCGGTTTTGTAATCGATTACAACTTGTAAAGGACAAAATCCGAAAATCGATCATATTGACCCAAACCACTAATTTCAACTGTACTGAAAAATTAACATCGCCGACAAGAGGTCCCTTTTTGCTTTCCGCCTCACATATTATAAATCATGATGTTTTGCATTTACCCTGGGTGTGGATATTAAAACCACTACTTGTTTTCTGTAAAATGTTATCATGATGCTTCGATAAAAAAGACGCCCCCTCGAGAAAATGGTTTTTTCGGAAAAAAAATTTTTTGCAAAAATTATGTGTACAAGCACAACTGCAAAATTTTGTATGGAAAACGTTTTTTTTTAAATTTTATATATTATAAAGTAATAATCTATTTAGAAAACATATTTGTAAATGACTATAATAAAAAGAAATTTTTTATTGAATTATATTTTTATCTGTGTCAATATGGCGTCTTCATTCAACAACAGAAAAATGACGATTTTAATTGCAGTAACTTAGAGGTTGCAAAAGCCAAAATTATTTCCCTGCAAGTTACATTTACTATAAAGTAGCAGATGCCACCAACGTTATAGTTGTTGTTACTTTAAAAGTGGTGACGGGAACTACAACAATTTCACCCTGTAGTTATATTTACTTAGATGTAGCAAATGGGACCAATGATGCTATAAGATCTTAGTAACTGTTGCTACCAACTTATTTTCATGTTGGTAGAATTGGCAGAATCGATATAGGTAATTTTTTTTTTAATTGGCAACGCGGCAGAGCTGGGCAAAGTACTCATTTAAACTACTTCAAGTATTTTACTTGAAGTAGTTTCACCATATACTTTGCACATAAAACTACTTCAAGTACTTAATACTTGAAGTAGTACTTTTCCCAGCTCTGCAACGCGGTAATAACTGTTAAAGTGTCACTGTCACTGTGTGCGATGGGAATATGTGGATTAAAAATAACAATTGACGATTTGCACGAAAGAAAGTTTGGTAAAAAGTGTCTAGATTGGTATCACTGTAATTCACTGCACATGTTGACCAACTCGTCTAATTTCCAAACTTTGCAACAATTAAATACCTATAATATAATAATCATAACATTGTTTTCATTATCTTTAATGTTAAACCTACTTTCATTGAATATAAATCATCTTTATTAGGTTGTTTCGAAGTCTACAACATGGGCGCATGTCGAATTATGCATTGTCAATCACTGCTGCCAACTCTTCTAAACTGAGAGTTGGAAACAGTGTTTGACAGAATGCATAATTCGACGTTTTTTACATATTGTAGACTACGAAACAACCCACTAAACAAAATATATATCCGTAATATTACGCAATATTAAACTGAAGTAACATATTTAATGTTTTCTTGCAATATGATATTTATATTAAAATAGCCTAACTTTGGTATAGCTGAGAAATGTTAAATTGCAAAATATTGAAGAAACATTTAGTTAATATTAGCTCGAAAATATTTCCGTAATATAAAAAATTATATAAAATTAAGAAAATTTAAACACTTGGTATTTTGTTTCACTGGTTTTTATTCAGATTTTTCTGACATATGTTTCGGTCTCACGACCATTATCAGAGAGTCTTAATAACTAACCTAAAAGTGACCGTTTACAATATATATGCACATTGTTACCTACAATAAGCTTGGAATGGGATGATAGCTAATTTACATTTATTGCAATAAATGTAAATTAGCTATCATCCCATTCCAAGCTTATTGTAGGTAACAATGTGCATATATATTGTAAACTGTCACTTTTAGGTTAGTTATTAAGACTCTTTGATAATGGTCGTGAGACCGAAACATATGTCAGAAAAATCTGAATAAAAACCAGTGAAACAAAATACCAAGTGTTTAAATTTTCTTAATTTTATTTATAATATGTTTCATCAAGAACCTACCGCAGACTCAATTCAATTAAAAAATTATATTTAACAAATGTATGTCACATATTATAATCAATGTATCTTCAATATTGCCATTAAAATAAGTATATTATATTACAAGAATGTAACTTGTAATATTACACGAAAATATTTCACATATATAACTGTAAATGTGTTACGAATGAATCTCATACATTATGAATAATATGCATTTGATCATACATTAACATTATTTGCAACGTTTATTCTATGTAACTACCATGAACTTCTATGAAAACTCGCCTATTCTCGCGTAAAATAGTATGAACACAGCCCAAGGTCTGTAGAGGACAGGTTGCCTGGTAACTAGGAGCGCCATATTGCGCGTCATCCAGAGGACCCGCTTCTACAACTTACGTCACAGAGGTAAAAGATACAACAGTCGACCAGTGTATCCCTAACCTCGTTGATCTCGTCGTACTTTGTTTAATATCTTTTATTTCTGCTTACACAGTTATTGAAAATATTATTTTGGATATTCATATTTTAAGTAGGTCATTTGTTGTGCATGTTAATTTTAAAAGGTCCTCTGGACACGTCACTCCCGCGCAAGAATTTTATTGGCTCCTGAGTTACCAGGCAACCTGTCTCTTTTACAAATCTTGAACACAGCCTACCAATACCAAACAATCAGCTTCTGTCACTACAAAGGAGCCGACTCGAATTGGAATTCTGACGTCATCAACGCTATTTCGGGTTAGAATACAGGACCGAAATAAAAGAATATAGAATATTGATAGACAGGATCGGACTTTTTTACGTTGCACTATTGTTTTTATTTATTTTTAATAAAAAATTATCTACATTTTTGTGTCCATTATTAAATAAATGAATTTTAACGGAATAAATTTTTTATAGACACCTTTATTTACATAAATATTACAATAGTAGTTTGTGCAACAAGAGTGGATATGATATCCATATCGCACGATAAAGAAGTTTGAGCACGACGCCATAGGCACAGTGCCTCAAATCTTTTGAGTGCGATATGGATAATCCACTAGAGTTGTACATGTACAGTACACTTTTCTACGACCAGCTTAAAAAAACTACAAAATTTATTAAACATTAATACCCAGGTAGCAAAGGCACGTGAAAATGACGTGAAAAAATGGTCAGGAGTGACGAGAAATGACGGGTTAGATGACGTAAATGAAACGTGAAAATGACTTCCTAATGTCTCAGACGAATGACGTCTTTTTCAGGTTATATTTGGTAATCCCCCCCACAGGTTTTTAGTAATAGGAACATATAAAACTACATACTAGTTAGTAATCTACTTGATAAAAATAAAATAATTAATGCATAAATAAATTTTGTCCTAATGAATTTGTTTGTTAGCCATCCGTAATTTTATTTACATTAACATATCTAATATTGTTTACCATCACTCCAACTTTTTCTCACAAGGGTTGTCTGCAAATTATAATGTTTATTAAGTTATTAAATTCATTTTTACTTACCTTTACCAATTGCGGTCCGTAGGGTTCGAACCAGGCACGTCTCTGCTGTCCGATTACAGTACTGACGCTTCAACCAACTGAGCTAGCTTGGCGACCGCTATTTCGGATGCTAAAAGCAGTATTTATGGTGGTGAATGAAGTCTTTATTATGTGAAATTGAATTTCTTGTCTTATTTAAAATATATGAAAATCTTTCAGGTTCTTGCTTCGAGTTACTAGTATTTTTATTTATTTATAATTATTAAGAAGAACTTATTTAATTTAATTAAACTGTCACCAGTATCACCTGAGAAGTATCTACGAGTAGTTGTTGAACAATGTAATTATTACATTAATTAGTATTAGTGGCGGTTCGTTAAAAAAAAAATATTTTCCCCAGATCTCGAAATTGAAGAGCAGAGAGGGAGAAATCCGAAAAAAAAATTTTCCTTATCTCAAATTTGATGAACGGTGGAGGGGAAGTCAGGAGTCAACTATTTTAAGAATTAAAGTTTTAAGTTGAGGTACTTATACAAACCTGGGAAGCGTGTTGGAGAAAAAACGGTAAAGTTGTAATATCGTCATCTACAACATAAATAGAATATTTAATGGTCTAAAACAGACCTAAAATTGAAAAAAAACCAATAAGCAATTATTACCTTAAAAAAAAACAACTAAAATTTTTTCGCAATAAAAAAAAACGGAATGAGCAGGGGTCGAACCGCCGACCCCATGACTTAGAAGACGACGATTACGATTACGATTACATTTCTTTATTGAACTTTATACGTACATGTCATTTGGAGAATTATATCTAATGGCATTATCTCAAATAGTATGTAAATACATCATTATGTTTTTTGAACAGGCGTAACAAACGCGCGTCGGCGTGATGCGCCCAAACTATGGCAGGTGGTAGCCGGGAGATATTGCTCTCATAATTCCTGATTATTTAAATGCAATATGCATATTTTCATAAATTAATGTGCATTTATTTAGTCATGCCGCAGCTTAAGGTAATAGGAGAATATAAGATTCAAGAGGTATACAGATGTGTGTCTACAACGCAGGAAAAGAAAGACCTAAAAAACCTGCTTGAAATAATTGCTTGTCGTCAAAGTGTAAAATAGAGTTTTTATAGCAAACTGATAGGTTTTTATGGCAAAATTTATATCTTCATGGAGATACGACTTAAGAGGATATGGCTTGGTCCGAGAAACTTTTAATTTTATGTTATCCTAATACAGGATTCCTCAAAGGGGGTGTATTGCGGGGTTAGGAAGGTGCTGGGAAAGGATTTTTTGTGGGGTATCCCCGGACTATTGCCTTCTGAGATTATATATCTCCAATTTTTGGTGTAGAAGTTTATGGGTATGGGATGGATTGTCGTAACTTCTCAGGTCGGCAATACTCCAGGTAAGTTCCGAAACATCGATTTTGTGCATGAAAAATTTCTGGGAAACCTCTCTAACGTGATCGATAACCATAGGCATTGAAGTAATCCTATGGAGCTGCTCAATCGTCGTATATCTAGGTGAGTTGGTCAGCAGATGGAGTATCTTGTTCTGTGTAACTTGTATCCTGCCCAGCTGCGTGTTGGAGGCCCCATTCCAGGCCACGCAGCCATAGAGCAGGATAGGTCTAAAGATGGTTTTATATAATGCTAACTTATTTTTTGTGGTTAATTTACGCCTGTTCACCAACTTATACAGACGACTGAGCGCCCCATAGGCTAGATTTATTGCCCGCGTAATGTGTGGCCCAAAGCACAGTCTTTTGTCTAAAGAGACTCCCAGAAATTTTATTGTGTTGTGCTCAGCAACTTCCTGCCCACCGATTTTTAGCTTAGTAATTGTTTTTATGTTTGTGACTTTCCTATTAAAGGTAATTGATTCCGTTTTGTTAGGGTTTATTTTGATTTTCCATTTCTCGTAATAGGCTGTTAGTTTATTTAAGTGGTAGCGGATTTTTTGGGTGGCGGTTTGGGCATAGAAGCTGCTGGCATAGATGGTTACGTCATCAGCGTAAAGGAGTAGTGAGGTATTGGGGTAGGAGGGAATGTCTGAGGTAAATAGGTTGTAGAGGATGGGTGAAAGAGAGGACCCTTGAGGAACTCCTGCGGAGAGCCTAGTCTTGTTGGATAACGAGTTATTTACCCGTACCAGGATGTACCTGTCTGACAAGAAGGAGCTTATCAGCATTGTAATATACTTGGGGAAGTGATGTATGACGTCCATTTTGTAGATGAATCCATTCCTCCACGTGGAATCAAACGCTTTTTCTATGTCAACCAGCAGGACGACGTTACACTGTTTTTTATTAAAACTGTGCAACGTGTCCTGCACTAGTTTGCAAATAGCATGCGTTGTGGTATGTCCTTGTCTAAAGCCGAACTGCTGAGTAGGTAGTAGGTGTTTTTTCCCCACGAACCTATTTAGGTGTCCCAGAATCACTTTTTCGGCCAATTTTGAGAGGGTGTTTTTTCCACTTGGAGGGAAAATATTGCAGTTTAATAGTTGCATTAATTATATAAGTAATTTGTACTATCGCTTTTTTGGGAGGTTTTTGAGGACGATGTTAGGGATTGTATCAATCCCCGGAGCTTTGTTGTTTGGGGATTACTTGATAAATTTTTGAACCTCAGAGGGGGTGGTAAGGAGTTTAGGGAGTTTATTGGAAGGGATAGGGTATCTAGGACTCAGGTTACGAACGTGAGCCGTAACCTGCTCTTGGAAAGGGGTAGAATTAGGGGGGGTGGTATTTGTGCTCTGCAAATAATCAGCGATGACGTCAGCTTTTTCGGCGTCTCGGCTGTGTGTTTGGCCGTTACTGATAAGGGTAGGGATTTGCGGGAATTTTTTGTTGAATAGTTTTGAGATTTTCCATAGTGAATTGTCTTTAGTGGTAAGTCTTTTAATTTTATTATTCCATGAATCTTCTCTATGTTTACTAAGTTGGTTATTAATGTTCGCCTGCAAATCCTTAACTCTGTTTCTGTCTATTGGCCTTCGAAATCTTTGCCATTTTCTTTTTACTCTGTTTTTGAAACGTATGAGATCGACAATCTCACGAGGGATGATTTCTTCTCTTGGTTTTTGAGAAATTAATTTAGCTGTGCGATTTCTTGCATTTGTAATCATTCTTGTGAGGCGGTCGACCTCGTCGTCAAGTTGCTCAGTGGTATTAATATTGTTGTTAATCTCAAGTTGTTGGTTAATAATTTGACGAAATTTTGGCCAGTTTGCATTTTTATAGTTAAAAATTTGTCTTCTGACGTCGTCAATCTGAGTATCTGCAAGTTCCATGTGTATAGGATTGTGGTCTGAGGATAGGAGGGGTAGGGAAAAGGGTTGAATAGGGTGAGGGTAGTTTTTATTTAAAACAATATCTATAGTCGTCGGTGAAGTTTGATTCAGGGGGAAATGCGTTGGTGTCTCTGAGGCTATAACTGCAATATCTTCCCTCATTGTGTAGTCATTTATTGTGTTGCCATTCCTATTACTGCGTCGGTTGTTCCACGTGGGGTGTTTGGCGTTCAAATCCCCAAGTATAATCACCCTAGTACGAGCAAATAACTGATCCAAATGTGCGTCAGTTATTCTGTTTGCTGGAAGGTTGTAAGCACATGTTAATACTGTACCGTCGTTAAGCTTAATAGAGCAGTTCTCTATAGGAATATTAATAGCGGGAAGGGGAAGGTGTGGTATGCCTCTTTTTACGAGGACAGCCACTTCTCCCTTTCGTCTACCTATTCTATCGTTCCTATGTATAACATAGTTTGAAATGTTTAATTTATTCAGTTGTTTTAAAAAAGTTTCCGTGACAAAAGCGATATCAATATTTTCGTTATATAGATAATTGATATATTCTATTTTCTTGCTCATTAGTCCATTCGTATTCCATAATGAAATTTTAAACATGACGTAATCTATATTTGGGGAGGATGTTAGCTGTAAAGTCCTGCATTATAGATAACACGTCCATATCTGTATTAGCTTTTTCAAGTAAATTCTTTAGATGACTAATTGCTTTAATTGTTTCTTTGATGTTTATTAGAGTATTTAATTTATTAGTGACTGTTATCAATTGAGAGAAATCTCCCGACGTACCTACCGTAAGCGCGGGATCTTCTGTGTTCGCTGGTGTAGGACGTCCTTTCGTCTGAGTAGGCTCCCCTCTACTGGGTACTATTGCTTAGGCCTGCCTCGACGCTGTCGTCTGTGATGGCGGTGACTGACCTTTTGCGAGCTCGCTCCTCCCACACATTTCTTGTCGGGACTTGGGCGGGTTTATATTGTGGTATAGAATCTCCTCGTTTTTCTGCGTTCTTGTTCGTAATGTTTATCTTAGCCTGATAAACTGCACAATTTATGTTTGATGCAGTGTGATCTTGTCCACAATTAGCGCATTTGGGAGGTATGTTAGGTGCTTTGGTGCATTCACGCGTCCAATGGTCCCCTGCACATTTTACGCATTTTGGATCTCGGTGGCAGTTGCTTGTCGCATGCCCCCATAATTGGCATCTGCGACATTGCGATATTTGTCTCTCGTTTTTTCTGCGCTCCCACTCTATTTTTGTGTACATTAAAAATTTTATTCTCTGCTGCAGTTCTCGGAGAGTGACATTGTTATCCGTGACAATGAGGTAAAGAGGAGAGAATTTAGTTTTCATTTTGAAAATATTCCTGACAGGTAGGTCATGGTTATCCTCGAGTTCTTCTTGTATGTCTTCAAGCTTAGGGTCGCCCTGCAAGCCTCTCAATACGAATGCATGTGTTTTTTCGTCTTTTGATGTATAGGTGTGGAATTTTACATCGACTTGGTGGATAAGTTTACTTTTGTAAGATTTATATTCTTCTACGTCAGAGATATATAGTAAAATTGATTTAGGAGCATATTTTAGGTAGAGTCCTTTTTTAATATGCAATTTTAGTTCTTTAGTCATACCCTGATGCGACTTGATGGAGCCTTGCAGTACAATTGGTGGGTTTTTGTATTGTACTTCATTTGTTTTCTTTTGTGTATTCTTGGGTTTTGCACCTGTGTTTTGAGTAGTAGTGATAGTTTTTCTTTTATTTGGGCTGCTACGGTGTTTAATACAGAAAATTGGTTTTGAATGGGAATAATTCCAGCCACTGAGGGTTGGTATTTGAGTAGGGGTAGTGGGTCTAGTTTTTGGGGGTTGGTTGATCTTGATTTTCTGTTTGCCAAAAGCAATAACGTTATCTTCAATTGTAATTTGGCCATCCCTGATGAGTTCGGCTATTAGTTTTTCAGAAGCCTGCTGCTGCGTTAATTTCGCCCTTTGTTCAAGAAGGGGAGACTTTATAGACATATCTTTCGGCAGTTCTAAGTTTATCTTTTTTGGGGATTTTTCTTGGTTAGTGCTTTTGTATGTTTTTGCTGACATCATTTCTATGTTAATATCAGGGGGGATATTAGGCTCTGGGGGGGGGGGCGGTATATCCTTATCTGCGTCTTCTTTGTCCATTACTAGTGATACAAGTTGTTCGTAGGATGCGTTTACGGATTTCTGATATGCGTCTTTTTGGGATTGGTAAAAACGCTGCTTTATTTGTTCCTCCTGTATTTTCTTAGCAACGGCCGGCACTGGAGGTGAAAGTTGCTCGTAGCTGCTACGAAATTCCGGGAATTGTTGGGATTGTTCAAATTCTTTCATGAGGTTTGGTATGTGTTTCTTGTCCAGTTTTTTAGCAAATTGGAATAAACTTGGTTGTTGGTTTTGTCACTTTGAATGCTTACTTTTCCTTATTCTAATTGATTGTACGTCAATAATTCTATCCTGCTTTGATTTCTTGGATGCCTGGAGGTTGTCCTCGTCTTCCTCTTCTGTTTCGGATAGCACAATTTTTTGTGTTTGAGGGTCTGGTGATAACAATGTGTCTGTCTCACTTTGTGTTGTAACTTTGTTAGTGTCTATTTCACTTTTGCTTAAAATTAGATTTGTGTCTCTGTCACTTACTGTCTTATTACTAATTATATTTGTGTCCCTGTCACTACTGCTTGATGCACTAATGCACTGTTTATTCACTTTCCTATCAGCCTTTTTCGAGGATGAACGTTCGTGTGTATCTTTCTTTTTAAGTTTGCGTAAATCACTAGGATTTCTTTGTTGATCTTTACACTTTTTCAGGTAAAAATTAGAGGGAAGCTTCTCTGCGTTGTCTTCCTTCGCCGACAATCGCTTTGAAAACGGGAAGACGACGCCTTAAGCACTCGACCACCAACCTTTCTAAGGCTACTTACCTAAAGACTTTATAGTTGGAACACGGATAGATTTTGCTTTTTAATGCATTTTAATCTAATTTTATTACTAAATGAATAGATAGAAATATAATTTAAACAAATAAACTGCCGAATCTTTGCAAACTCTTTCGAATATAAATTATTTTGGATAATGTTAAAAAACATTATATCCGCGAATAAAAACGCCAATACTTATCCCTCACGACACGGTTTATTTTTTTTTAACTTTACACTCTGCTTACGATAACAAAATGCTATTAGCGAGTTTTAAAGTTTGTAATCCGATAAAATATAAATAAATTTAACACCGAAAAAAGACGACAATATAACGTGATGTGTAGCACGTCATTTAAATGTCATTTATAAGACGTCATTCTGTCGTCGATTTTTAGTGCCCTGACGTCTTTTTGACCAGAATCACCAGATTTTGACGTCATTATAACGTACCCTTGCTACCTGGGTATATTGCACAAATACACACTGACAGTTACTTTGACAGCTTACGCACTAATTTGATTTTAAAGCGAATAGTTGCCTATGTACTTATACATGAAACACGAAACAAATGGCATTTAGACAAATCGCCCTGTATATGACTTTTTATCGCCTCGTAGCTTGACAGCAGTGGACGAATCTGATTGGATGTTTCAGAAAAAATGGATATTTAGCTATGAAGTAGGCACGGTCGGGATGAAAAAAAATTAAAAAAAGCCTCCACTTTGGCCGTTCGCAGTTTATTAATTCTTGAAGCAGGGCAATTAAAAAAACAAAGACTTTTAGATAATTTAATTCTGTACAAATTCGTTAGGGTGCAGTTTTTTGGCCTAGGAGCCACCGTTTAGGAGTTATGGAGGTTTTAAGCGAAAAATGTACGATTTTGAGTCGTGCATCGCCACACATTTGGGTCTATTTCTCCGAAACGAAAGTATTTAGGACAATTCTGATGGAACTGGGCGATTTCTCAAGAAATTATCTGGACCTTGGTGAAAATTTATTTTTGAGCTAGCTGCAGCCGTTTCCGAGATATAAACGAAAAACGGCGGAAAAAAAGTAGCGTTTTGGAGCCGAAAAAAGTGCATAAACATGCAATCTTAAAATGTTCATATTTTTCGAAATACAGCAGCGGAACGACCGTACAATGTCGCGATGGAAAGAGGAAGAGTTCTAGTTGATCCGCATCGCAAATTTCATAGGGCAAATCGAAAATTCGGCCCGGCACGAACGTATGAAAAGTGACATTTTTTGATATTTCAACAAAATTGCAAAATACAACGACACGACAATAAAAAGTGAGGGTAGCAAAAATTCGTCCAGAAAGAGACGGACGAATTAATTAGTTAATTAAGAAGTTAATCGTTAAATGGAATCGACGAAATATAGCCTAATCCAGTAAGCATTTTATTGTGTGCTGCAGTAAATTTGGAAAGAGTAAGGGGTGAGCCCTCTCAGATTTTAATATACGTTTAATATATATATATATATATATATATATATATATATATATATATATATATATATATATATATATATATATATATATATATATATATATATATATATATATATATATATATATATATATATATATATATATATATATATATATATATATATATATATATATATATATATATATATATATATATATATATATATATATATATATATATTGATGAGATAATTTTTTTTTCCTTGACAAGGGGGAGCAATTTTGGGAAAACCCAAGGAATGCACTGTTCAGATGAGTCATCTTTTGGATAAAATATTGTCGTTATATTTGTCTGTTTGCAATATAGGTTTTTTTCCCTTATTTTACCGGGTCGTAAATTATTATTTATTATTATCATTGTAAATTCTTACCTTTCAGTATCTCTAGGGATCCTAAAGAAGCTTCTGTTTGAAGAATAACTTTTAAATTTACAGTTTTTCACTGCACAAACATGACCAGCTTTAAGTTTTTCCATATTGTTAAGTTTTTAGGATAAATAGAATAAAAACAAATCAGCACTCCACACCACTGGAATCAGCACAGAAAGTATTAACCTTAACTCGCAACTGATACCTTTCACGCTACTGACTTGACAGGTTCTAACCCGGAATGGACGGTTGCGCGAAGATCGGCGCAGAAGCTTCCCGCCAAAGAAGTCTGCGAGCTGATTGTTTGGTAATTGTTTGGTAGGCTGTGGTATGAACATAACCTTAAAATCTTCGATATCTTGTGAGTAAGTGTGTTGCGCCTTAATGCCCTTATTTTCAGAAATGGGTGATAAAAGCGAGAATAAGGTAAGTAGATAATTACAGTAATGTAGAAATTCGTGGAAACTTTTAGCAACAAAATAAAAATAAACTTTAAATTTTATTTAGTTACCTTAAATTTGCGGTATTTTTACACCTGTGTTATTTGTCGAAGCACACTAATTGCATTTTATTGATAAACATATAACATTAAAATATTATTCTTGTTTCAACCTGCTTATTTTAGGTCAGTTATTTATTGCTTTACTCATCGGAGGTCCTAATGTGGTCTAATGTCCTAATCACGGGGATAAAAAAAAATAAAAATTTGATATTAGGCCACCGATAAGTAAATCAATTGTCCCTGTTTTAAATTGGCTGCTCGACCAACGTAATAGCTAGGGAGCTGGTGGCAGAATTTTTTATATGATTTTATCGTGCGACTGAAGCCGAAAAGTATAAAGATCTCATAATAACAAGCCGGAAAAACCATTTCAGTCATTACGGCGTTGCTGATTTTTTAATTAACAGTTATTTAAAAGTGCAAAAAAAACAAACGCTCCTATATGATTTTATTGTATCAGCCAGTTATTTTAAACGTTGCCTGTCAATATGACATTGATATAAATGCAGTTGGCTGAAATCTATGTGTCTGCGTTTTTTTTTGTAATTTAATTTTTTTAATTAATTTATGATATACTAAAAATTAAGTGATTTTATTGTCGCTGTACCATATATCAAAAGTTTCGCAAAGCGGTAAGAAACAATAAAACAAACTTCAGTCACCTGTGTACTGCTGCATTTAAAGGAGGTGAATTTTCAAAAATGCGAAAAAAAACGCTTCTATATTATTTTATTGTTTCAACCACTTTGCAGGAAGCTTTGTTTGTAAAGCACATAGAAAAGCAGTGGCTGAAATTTACAATGCTGATTTCTCATTGGCTGACGTTTCTTATTAATAATTAAGAAGTGAAAAAAAAATATGTTTTTTCGAAATAATTTAGCAATGCTCGATCCTACGAGAAGAATGTTCAAGACAAAGTTGAAGAGGACAAAATTGTATACATTTTTTGTATATACATTTTTATTTTGTAAGTCTAATAGCTAACGAGATACAGCGGTGGGAAAATGAAGTTTAACGATTTTTTTTTTTCAAAAAATGCTCAAACTTCATTGTTGCGCGAACAGTCCTACCTTTAATACGTACAGGCTTAGAGAGCAGTGTTTTTGATTTGATAATAATTACTTACATTTTTGATATATTGAATGTCTCTAAGCAATTGTGTAAGGATTAAATGTGTGTAAGGATTTTGTAAGGGATTTAAAATTTTGTAGCCAATAGTCGGGACATAAAATTTTATAATTTGAAGTTTCCTTAAAAAATGTTGGATTTTTATCTAAAAATTACAAAAAGAGTATAAAAGCAAGTACGGACTCTTTGCCAATTTTTCTGAATACCTATCATTAAAATTAATAACTCTTGTTTCCTATTTTCGAGGAATGATGTAAGCCACTGTAATACTATCCCGTCAATTTAATATTTTTTTTTAGTTTCAATACAAGTATTATTATAATATATCTTTATTATAATAATACAAATATTATTATATATGTTGTTATAAACATGCATTATATAATAAAAAAAAAATTTCTTCTTAAATTCATTTGTCTAACGCTGTATCTCTTTAAAAATTAGACTTACAATAAAAATGTATATACAAAAAATGTAGGAAATTTTGTCCTCTTCAACTTTGTCTTCAACATTTTTCCCCCACCTCCAAGGTTGAAAACTTGTGTTTTTTATCATGGCCTCGACTTAAACAACATATATCAAAATCATTACTACTTCACCTTTTGCAGGGCAAAATTTCCGACTGATTGTCTTACTTTGACATTTTTTCGAGTAAATTGAGAATATTTCTGAAAATCAGCAACGTACACGTCAGCCAATGTTTTTCTCTGCTAATGGATATAAAAACTAACAAATTACCAAACACCATTCGAGGTTTCTATTTTGAATAGCATACATTTTTATTTGGACTTAAGCTTGGTTGCCATTTTGATAATATAACTCGATAACTGAAAGACACTCGACCTATGGTCTCGTGTTTTTGTACCATAATAAAGATAATGATACTACGATACTTCTATACTGTATTCTCGATCAGATATTAATATATTCCATTTTTTAACAGAGGCTGTCAAAATTACCTTCTCAGCCACCACAGCAAAAGAATTCGTAGCTGAATGGCTGCGTTTCGCCAAACAAAGAAAACAGCGAGAGAGGCAAGGAATAATATGGATTTTTTTTTATAACACTTGTTGAGAATTTGCATTCTTATTTTTATTTATTTTTATACATTGTATATTTTTAATAAAATATATTTTTGATTAAATGTTTTCTTTTTATTTTAGGTTTAGGTGATTATTTATTAAATACTATAGATGCCTCAACTGATGCAAGTTAGTGCTGAAGGATTATGGACAGCCTGTGGAATAATGTGTCCCCCACTCATTTGTACAGTACATTTTCCAATTTCCTATGAGTAGAAACACATAATTTGACACAATATTTCTGTCCGTAATCCTCTAATACTAACTGGCACTGGGACAACTATAGTATTCAACCAAGGTTGTTACTTTGGGTCAATATTAATTCAGAACTAAATTAATGTTGCCTTAATATTTACATTTATCTTGATACTACATTGCCTTACTAGTATTCGAATTAATTGCGGGTTTAGAAATTTTAATAATTTTTTTCTCGTCTGTGGCGCATGGGACCCATACGAAATATGGGAAATAACATCTCGAGAAGCACTTCTGTAACGACCCCTAAAAAATTTTGAAAAAGCAGTTTGCGAAATTTTTTTTCAAAATTCGGTTACCCCCCCCCCCCCCCCAGGTCTAGGGACTCCGGTTTAATTTTTTTTTTTGTCATGCATTTTACTTTTCATAAAAATGAGTTTGTTAAGTTCTTCTTTTAATATCGGCAGCCAGGTTGTGCAAACATCTACGGAACAATTCGACACGCATTTATCCTCATTCAATAGTATTATAGCCGTTCTTTAATTGTATTTTTATGAAAAATAAAACGCATATAACAAAAAAATAATAATTTTAAACAGGAATGCCTAGACCTGGGGGGGGGGGGGGGGTAACTGAATTTTGAAAAAATTTTTTAGGGGTCGTTAGAGAAGTGCTTCTCGAGATGTTATTTCCCATATTTCGTATGGGTCCCATGCGCCACAGACGAGAAAAAAATTATTGAAATTTCTAGATCCGCGCATGATTCGAATATTAAGCATACATTGCAGCAATGATATTCATGGTGAGATATAAATAAGTATGTAATGTAACACGTTAAATAAGTATGTAATATGACAAGTTATATTGATAAATTATTACGTCAATATGTTATAAACATTAAGTAATATTTTCACAATGTTACCTTTTTAACAATGTAACAGAGTAACATTTAATAGTATGACAAATTACTTTGTAGTAACATTACGACACTGTTCATGATCTGTTTTACATAACATTACATGTAACTTTGTAATATTGAGGTTCTATTAAAGTAATAATGCATTGTTTAGTGGGAACTTAATAAATATGATTTATATTCAATGGAAGTAGGTTTAACATTAAAGATAATGAAAACAATGTTACGATTATTATATTATAGGTATTTAATTGTTGCAAAGTTTGGAAATTAGACGAGTTGGTCAACATGTGCAGTGAATTACAGTGATACCAATCCAGACACTTTTTACCAAACTTTCTTTCGTGCTAATCGTCAATTAATATACTTTTACAAGTACTTTTTGTTATCCGATATTATTTGGAAAGAGCACAATATCGAACAATATTTGATGGATGCCCCTGACGGAGAGCATCTTATGTCAGAGGTAGGTGTTTATTATGATCTTGCATTTATGTACCTATTTAAATGTTTGGGTTTTTTAGGTTGCATTGATATTGGGAGTTTGCGGTGCCTGCCGTTGCGGTGAACTGACCTTCTTAAGCGTCGAAGATATGAGATAAAGAATAATATCTATATATATATATATATATATCCATACCAGATACCAAGACGAATAAATCAAGAAGTTTCACAGTTTTAAATGAAGGATTTTCGGTGAACCCACTTGATTCGATTAGGAAATATGTCTTTAAGACCGCAAAATGTGTCTCACAAAAGATTTTTCGTAAATTTTCAAAAGGGAAAGTGCACTGTCCAATGCGTTGGATTAAATAAGATCTCAAAAATTCCAAGAATTGTAGCTGATTATTTGCAATTGCCAGATGCAGATTTGTATACTGGCCATAGCATGCGCCGTTCCTTATCAACTCTTGGCCAATGCTGGGGGTGACATTACTACCCTTAAACGTCACGGTGTGTGGAAATCATCCACCCTGCTTGGTTACATCCCGTTTACGTAATAACCTAGTCCTCGACACGGTAACGGTATAAGTACCGGAATAGTAATTTTCCACGTAATTATTATTCCCCATTTTGGTGAATACTTGGTAGAAGGATGGTTCCCATTACGAAACAGTCCTTAGTTGCGGAAACCTTTAAAGTTCCCGTAATGATAACTATTACGTAGAAACTACTAGAATTGCTGCTTGGGACTGCATATGTACATGTATATGTACATTATTTGAATTTCAAATACAAAAAATATAAAATAATAGGTTTTTATATATGTATATGTAGGTACCTATTAACCTTTCCTTGACGACTAAGAAATTTAGTATCAACATATATGTAATTTTCCGCGCTTGAAGAAAAATAATTAACGAATTTACATGCCACCGGCTCGCAATTAAATTGTTCACTAAACAGTACCCAGTAAACATTAATGTAACTTTCTCTCTGAGAGGTAAGATTAATAGGACATTTTTATATAAAATATTTTACATAATTTTACATAGCATATATGTAAAATAATATCATATTTAAGTCAACATATTAACTTAATTACTGTTACACAAGTTTACATATTTGCTACATAATTTTACTTAAAAATGTTTACCTACTTCATTTTACGACTTACGACATCGAAGTCATGGCATGGAACGCTCACGCTCACGCAGCACGCCAGTGTAAAATGATGTAAAATCTAACGTTTGTGTTTCTTGATCATTTTTGTGAAAAATTGTGGATGATGTCTTTTAATAACTTTGATGCAGAACTGTGAACCATAAAACGTTGACTTTTTTAAATATTATTTTATTTGGACGTTTTATTAGTGTAGAGGTTAGGTGCAAACATAAATATGCCCTCTTGTTTGCGAATTTGTTGGAGGTGCACCATTTTCCAGTAAATGACCCAAAAGTAAGTTTGTGTTTTTATAAAGACATTTATTTAAATGAAACGTAATCTTTTTATAGGTTAGAATTATTTCACGGGCAATCGTTATTCTCGACAGACAATAATTATTACATGGATTTTGTTACACAAAAGCTGTATGTTGGTGCTGTTCCCACATTATTAAGTTCAACTGAATCCAGCGTAAGAAGTTGTAATTCAAGGAAACCCAGATCTTAATAGTGACCAAAAGCTTTTCGAAGTACTATGCATAGGTATGGTTATTGTTTACCGACATCTTATAGCACCTACTTTGTGTTCGTTATGGTATTGTATACATATATAAAATACTTCATAAAAATTAGATCAGAACCTTAATTAGGACAAAACCATTGCCCCTTTTTAGGGGATAAAAGGGGTGGTAACCAAAAACTGATAAATTTTTTTTTAATATCAGAATCGGTTTCAACATGTTAAAAAAGAAGATTAGATGGTTCTGATCAAAAGCGTAGCCCTTTTTTTTTGTTGTCTTGTGATTAATGACATTGCTTGTATCGCCATTAAAAAAATTAATTTGATCATTATAAAACTACGAAGAAAACTAGAATTGTCTGAACCTTTATGGTTAATTTTGTTGCAATAAATTAAGACAATTAAGATTTGTCATTATTAAAAATATGCTTCTGGTAGAATTAAATCATCTTGGTAAAGGACCCCGCACATTTTCTTATATCAAATGGCTCTCGGTGAATGTAATAGTATAATATAATTTAATATTTATACAAAAAAAGCTTAAGAAACAGTAACAAGTTCGAAAATTGAATCGTTGATTGTTTACTTTTCAGTAGCGTTCATTAACAATTTGTTTATCTGACTGTTATTAACAATTTGTTTATATGACTGTTAAAGAAACTACCTTTATCATGGGATTCTCACATGATTGATGCACTCGTCTACAACTTATGCATGAAAAAAGTACTGCTTTACACACTTGTTGCATAAATAAGTAGGTATTTTAAAATTATTTAAAACAATTTTTTGACAATTATTTAACAAATGCATTTTTTTCACGCTTCACAGCTCCTAATTGGCGTAGAAAACCGCGTTTTTTAAAATTGTTTCTTTATTGTGATCTTTTGAAGCATTCTAATAATTTTTAATTGTTTAATTCTGAGAAAAAGAATTCTTTATAAAAAATTTAAAATGATTTTAAATAGTTTAAAAAAAAATGTGTTAACACCACTGAAGAGTAGGAGAAAAATCTACATTCTAAAACAAATTGTTCTATGACTTGATGCACTTAAACAGTCAACGGTTCAATTTTCGACTTTGTTATTGTTTTTTTGGCGTTGTATAAACATTCCCACTTGAAATTTGGTGTGAGGATTTAATGGGCTTAAGTATTTAGCGTATTTTTTTATTACGTTTTGCAAAAAAATCTCTTAATTTTGGAGCGAAATTCAAAAAACCAGGATATTCTAAGATCTCTAGATGCTTTAAAATTAATCAAGAATATAGACGCTGCGTGAAGTCATTCACTCCTAGTTGCATTTTCATTACCCTTTTTTTCGGCAATTATATGCTGCATACTCTTATGTTGAAATACTCCAATAGTCCCCAAATCACCATCTTTGGCAGATTAGACAAATCTGATTTTAAATAGCTGGGTTTTAACAGTGTAAACTCAACTTTGAGGCAGACTTTCGGATTGAATGATAGCACTTTGAGCACATCAGTTCATGTTTAAAGCAGTATACTTCTGAAACTTATCGGATCGACCTCAAATTTTCCATTACATTGGAAGCGTGTTTTCGTCAAGTTTTGTTAAAATATATACATTATTATTTAAGCTATCATAAATTGTTTAATAACTTAACAAATTGATCAAAATAGTTTGCATCTAGTTTTCTTCACAATTTAGTAAAGGGATATATAACCAGATTTACTACACTATACATGGCGCGCCAATTAAAACTCCCCAGACTTGTAACTTTTTTATTTTCGAAGCGATGACCATGTTGGGCACATCAACTTGTAGACATTTTTAAAGCCTTTAAATATCCATAAGGAGTGATTAATTTTTTTTTTTTTTTTTTGAATGGTTAAGAAAGGAAACTTAATTTCTTTGAATATTTTTTTACCTCACCCTGTACATGGACTGTGTTATTGTTTTCTTATAAAGGTTTTAATTAGCTTCAATTTATGTTTTTAAAATAAAAAACTTAAAAAACAAAAAATTTGCAATTTCCTACTTAGTACATTTTAATATGTTGGTTTAAAAAAAAAATATTTTTTTTTATTTTTTGTTACTGTTTTATTACACTGAATATTGTTTGTGATATGTCTTTTACAGATAAAGCATAAAATTATTATTTACATTCCTTTCAAAGTAATTAAAAAAAAAAAAATCAGTTTGGAGTATTTTTAATTCCTTTCTCTAAAACCAAAAAAAATTTCAAATATGACGTAATAATATAAATTGAAGCTAATTAAAACCTTTATAAGAAAATATTAACGCAGTTCATGTACAGGGTGACGTAAAAAATATTCAAGGAAATTAAGATTTCTTTCTTAACAATTTTTTCAAATAAATTTTTTTTTCAAATGCTTTAAAAATATCTACAATTTGATGTGCCTTAAAAAATAAGAAAATTACAAGCCTGGGGAGTTTTAAATGGTGCACCCCGTATATGAAATAGACTAATATTTCAATTATTTTCACAGGTTGTGTAACTGATGTTCAAGTAGCAAATGTCAGAGTGACGAAGGCTGACCAAAGAACGAGTACAATCAGAAACGACCCGAGAAATGCTTAACACTTATTGTAGATACTTAGTTAACTTGAATATAGATTAGTTACACAAAAGACACTAGTATTAATCTCTCCTAAATCAACAGTTAATAAAATAAATTAAATGAAATTTGAGCTTTACTAGGAATGCAAGGCAAGGTAGGTAGGTGGGTATACATCATTGGAGAAGAAAAAATATTGTATAGCTGATGCTTTCTAAAGAACATATAGATAACAACGTCGAGGACAAAGCCTAATGCCTGGTTTACCTACTGGGATATGCAGAGATTAAGTTGGAATTGAAACTTTGTTGATACTAATTAACTTAGTTTAAACTGTCATTCAATTCGAGAATCTTTCCTAAGCTAATATATGTTGACAAATCAGACAACCATATTTTGCATTATATACTTTTTATCTCTTTTTGATGTAGCATGTATTTGTTTTATATACCTACCATAATGTTCAAAATAGCACCCTATAGTACTTTTCAAATATTGATACTAGAGAACTGGATTCTTGGAGTTAAATATATGAATATAAATTCCTCATGAATTGTCCAGAAAAATTGATATTCTTTAGGAAATAACTGGAGGAGACGTCAACTTTTATTTTTAAGTAGAATACCTCTGAACATTTTTAGAAAGTTAGATAGTTTTATATTTTAAATATAACCGTTTTTTACAAAAAAATTTTCATTCAAAATATAAAACTACTCGGCTCTCTAAATAAGGTATCCGACTTAAAAATAAAACTTGGTGTCAACTTCGGTAATTTTCTAAAGAAATATATTTTTCTGTATAACTTATAAGGAACTTTATTCATATATCTAACTTTAAAAATCCAATTGTGTAGTATCAATATTTAAAAAGTGCTGGGATATGCTATTTTGAACATACGGTAGGTAGATAAAATATATACATGCTACATAAAGAGATAAAAAGTATATAAGTTACGTAGTGTAAGGTCACTATCAAGTGGTTGAATATACATATATTATGCAACATCATAAAGAGATAAAATTAGTTACGTATGCTTTACATAGCAAGTGGTTGAATATACATATACGCTACGTCATTTGTTCCATACCGTGAGGTCACAGTGTTACCTCTTCACTATGTAAAAATCATATGCACATGTTGCTGACATTTCGCAGAGTATGCACATATGATTATGCGTCACATTTTACATAGCACGTTACTTCTGCGAAACTTAGTTTACGTAGCATATAAGTATATGCTATATATTTATGTTTGCTGGGTAATGGCCGTCAGGGCCGCTGACAGCTTCACCGCGGGCCCGGGGCTTCTTATTATTGAGGGTCTCTTCCCGCTTTCAAGGTTTTGTCGTTTTATTTTTCGCATTAAGTTTAAATCAACAATTATTTACCGATCTGAAAATTATATTGAAAAATGATAGGTAAATAATCTATGAAACAATAGTTATAAATATGAACAGCCAAAAGGCTAGAATTCATTAAAATTGAAATAATTTTATAACTTGTTTTTTTTTTTTTGAGAATCGCCAAATGTGCACAACTGAATGCCTAGCCTATATGACGTAATATCACAGCATGGATAGAGAGACAGCAAAGAAACTCTCGTGAGTTCCTTTGTGTTGGCGTGACTAAAATCATTCACCTTGAAGTCGCCATTTCGGGTTAAAAGTCAGAGTTGGATTCCAAACAATTTAAATGTTTCCGACAGGACCCTAACAGATGAAGCATGTTCATGGAATATGTCGTATTTACTAAACAGTTCAATTTTAAACTATTTTAATCATTTATAGATTTAATAGAAATAAGTTGTGAATAAATGATACAATATGTAATTTCTTTATTTATTTGCGTTTCTAAGTGAAAATACTTACTTACAAATATTTAAACACGAAGTTATAAGTAGGTTGAAAATCTATGATAATAGTATAAAATAATGGAAAGCAATTCAATTTCAAATGAAAATAAATAAAACAAGCTTTGAGGTTAGAATACAAAGAAATAATCAGAGAACTACGTTCCGAATAATTTTCCACACACTTGTAGAACGCATGCGCAGAAATAGCCATCCAGAAAATATTTTTTTTATAATTTTCGGTAGAGAAAATTGATTACCACATGTAAAAAACCTATAATCCAGCTCTATTTTTATATCAGTAGTTAGGTTTCAATAGCTAAATATAAAAAATAACGTACCAATCCTTAGATACATTTTTAAGTAATTTATTTTGACCCTTAAAACACATGTACAGAAGGCATGCTTCAAAGACTGCATAGAATGCAATTCAAATTAACCGCCTCATGCATGACCTCGCGACCATTGTGGTCCATTGCGCTCCGCTTTAAGATCGCCATACTCGCGCAAGGTTCAATTTCACGTAAAAATTGGTATAGATATTGACCTTCCATTTATGTAGTAGAGTTCAGTGGGACCGATAGGCTGGAGCTGGAAGAAGCTTTAGCGAGAGAAAGAGACAGGTAACCTGTCTCAGTTTCCTGAATAATTAGTTTACAAATGAGAGGGAGCCAGGGTGTCTCAAAATTTAGCTTATCTCTAAATAGGTTCCTAATTGTTCATACTGTTCCAGTATGTATATAGAGCTATAGAGTCTATGTATATAGAGTTCACTAATCTCAAGCGTGCTCCAAACCTGGTTGTGGTGATTCATCACAACCAGGTTTTATTAATTCATTACTGATGAATTAAAATATCAATTTGTGCAAATTAGTAATGGACTAATGGATTACATATTGAGAAGCAAATAAAGATCAATATATATTTTTTTTGTATAGAAGATTTTGATATTTTATTTTTGGCGGAGAATTTCTTCGATTTGCGGAGAATTTTAAGGCAGTAGGCGGAGAATTTTAAAAAGCTCAGTTGGCAACACTGGAATAGACTCTTCTAATCAACGACACGACGTAGTAAAAATGTTCTTGCTGACTGCTATTAAACTGTTATTCAGAAAACAGCAATGGCAATAGCAGATAATGAAATCGCAACGCAACCGCTAATGTAGTGAAGTTGAATATTATTATGGGTATCTTGAGTCATCGGCTTTATGTATACACTTTTTATATTCAAATCTTTTCGATTTTTTTCTCCGTGTGTATATATTCGATTACCCGCATACCAAGTTTAAAAATGAAGGAATGCCAGAGTTGAGTTGAATATTTTTGTAGAAATCTCGAGCCATCCGCTTTATGTACTGACTTTTAGCTGTTTTTTAAATCATAATATGTTCAGAGCTTTTATATTTTCTTCTGCATATGTATATTTTCGTTTACCTGTATCTCCAATATTGTCATTGCATACGCTGTGTTTGGCGTGTTTCTATGCTGGTATTTCTTTATTAATTTAATAAAATAATAATAATTAAAAGTTGAGGCCTAAAAAATGATTTATATGAATAAAATTATTTATATTTTATTTATATGTATATGAACGTAAGAAAAAATCAATTAATACCTCTATAAAACATAAAAATCAAAGAATTTTTTATGCCCGTCGGCCAGCGGCAGCAGCATAATGTATAATATATATTATATGTCTTTAATCTATGATGTATAATATAACATCTATGAAGTAACAGTTGCAAACTGCGCGCTGCGGTATACCAATGTCAGTACTTCTCAGTGATCTGTTATTTCTAAACATTTACTTTAAACTGTTATTTCAAAATAGCAGTAGCAGTTTAAACCTGTTATTAAAAAATAACAGCTTTTATCCATCACTACTAAACAAAGTAAAAAGTAAATAAACTAAATACATAGAACAGAATAGAATGGAATTTATGTAATAATTTATAATTAAGCAATTTTATGTAAATAAAACAAAACGCATCGAAATTTTTCTACCTTGCTTTGGCAATATATGCATTTAAATTCATTCAATCCGCATTAAGCCACACTGTACGCTTCATAAGTATTAAAAAAGATACACACGTATGCACTCACATTCTTTTTTGTAGAAAATTTAATTCTCTATACAAGTATCTGTTACTAAAAGTTTCAGTTAATTTTACCTACCTATTATTATGATCAGTAGGGAATCTAAAAAAGACTTTTTGCACAAATAACGTTTGTTCTGGCAATATTTTGCAGCACAAACAGAGCCCATACTTGAAAATAATAGAGAAATGTTAAACAATAAATAACACAATAACACTAAGTACGTCTATGAACTAAATAAATTGTACCCAAATTGTACCTACGTCGCCCGCACTGTTTTCCAAGGTTTTACCCCAAAATGATTCGTGCGCGACGATCTGCGCAAACCGTCCCCGCCATTCAAGTTTCCCTGCTGTCTCTCTTTCTCTGCTGTGGTAATATAGCCGGAGCCTCGGGTCCCGAGGATTCCCACCCCCTATTGGCGGTCCTGATGGCCGTTATTGGTTAAATACAAAATACAAGTCTGGATAGCTGACTTCTTTGATGGTGCGGTAAAGATCTAATACGCCGACATTTTTAATGTGCAGAATAAATCTGAAGTCAACTAGCAGGACATTTGGTTATGGCTGGACTTGAAAATATTACCTAATGTAAATTTATATATAGATTTTTGAAATTAAAAAATATAATAGCCTTTCTATGGCCATTTGTAATAACGATCTTGGTAGTAATTTTCACAAATATATGTAGTAGAAAGTTGATGAATCGAAAGGCCCTAACAGATTTGATATATTTTAAATTCCCTTAAATTACAAAAAAAATGATTTGAAATTACACGAAATAAAGAGCTCTATCGTGTAAATTTAAATAATTAATTTCCTAAACATTTCTTGGAAATGATATATATGACTTTATAGCAAAATGAAAGGCTAAATTCGCTTGCAGGTAGCATAGATTTAAATTTAGCGGGAATGGCACAACTTTCTTGAAACGTCATTTCCTATCCCTATATATATATCTATAAGAAGTCCTTCCGGTGCTCCATTTTGTTATTCATTAGTGTGAGAGCGCGTGGTGTTGTGCCAGTTTCACAACCCACCTCAAAAAAAAGTGAAATAATTTACTTAAAAATACAAAAAAAATATAAAAACCTCTTAAAAATACAAAAAAAATCGAAAAACAGTGGAAAAAAAGGAAAATAACAAACGATAAAATATTTTTTTCGTT
This sequence comes from Rutpela maculata, assembly GCA_936432065.2. Classification (NCBI taxonomy): domain Eukaryota; kingdom Metazoa; phylum Arthropoda; class Insecta; order Coleoptera; family Cerambycidae; genus Rutpela; species Rutpela maculata. The sequence continues at coordinate 51,140,471 of OW386294.2, forward strand.
TCATATGTTAAGGGAGCATAGCATTTGATATATCTGTGTATTTGTAGTGTAGCGTGACAAAATGAATCCAGGCGCTCCAAATTACCCCATGGCGTCTCTGTACGTTGGGGATCTACATTCAGATATTACCGAGGCCATGCTTTTTGAGAAATTTTCCACTGCGGGTCCTGTGTTGTCCATCCGCGTGTGTAGAGATTTGATAACTCGAAGATCCCTGGGATATGCCTACGTTAATTTTCAGCAGCCTGCTGATGGTAAGTTGTCCAAAAATTATGTTACTTTATTGTCCATATGGTATGCCTCGTCATTGCGAAAAATATCTCCACCCGCTTGTCATGGCATGAATCATTGCCATTAACACGTGCATATTTCTAATAATGACGATTTAATAGTTTTATTACATAATATTGCATGCATATAAATATAAAAACTATTACTTGCACCATTTTTGTATAAAGTCACTGAATTTGTAACATTTTTACAGCTGAACGTGCATTGGACACGATGAACTTTGACTTGATTAAGGGCAGGCCCATTCGTATTATGTGGTCCCAACGGGATCCTTCCTTGAGAAAATCTGGTGTTGGCAATGTTTTCATTAAGAATTTAGATCGTTCTATTGACAACAAAGCTATGTACGATACCTTTTCGGCTTTTGGAAACATTCTTAGTTGCAAAGTAGCTCAAGATGAAAATGGTACCAGTAAAGGATATGGTTTCGTTCATTTTGAAACCGAGGAGGCCGCGAACAAATCCATTGAAAAAGTAAATGGTATGTTACTTAACGGAAAGAAAGTATACGTTGGCCGTTTCATCCCACGTAAAGAAAGAGAAAAGGAATTAGGAGAAAAGGCTAAACTGTTCACAAATGTATATGTGAAAAACTTCGGAGAAGACCTTTCGGAAGACCAGCTTCGTATCATGTTTGAGAAGTATGGAAAAATTACCAGTTACAAAATTATGAGTAAGGACGATGGTAAATCAAAAGGATTTGGTTTTGTTGCGTTTGAAAGCCCGGAGGCTGCTGAAAATGCTGTGGAGGCCTTAAACGGTAAGTTTTAATGCCATTTATTAAACAGTATTGTTATTACGATGACTTGATCCGAATATTTCTTCAATGTCCTTTTTTTTTTTAGAATATTTGATTTTTTTCAGTATTATTTTGTCTCATATATTGCAATAAGGCCCTTGAACCATAATCGTTTATAGTAGCATATTATTTTGTACTTTAATTTACTGTTCAGGCAGTATGAAACTTAACCTATAACAGTTTGACAAAAACGTACATCCAACAATTTGTGTGTATATATTTTATTTTTTATGATTCATTACCAGAGACCAGTTAAGGGGTAGTTATGATGTCAAAACAAGAATCGGCTCAAGGCAATATAAACAATAGGTCCTTTCCTTTGCACAAGAAGTGTGACACTAATTTTGAGTGACATTGATGGCATCAATGCGGATATCATAAGTTAAAGAGAGACAATCTTGCATCAGTGCAGCTCAGTGCTACACTTTTAGTGCAAAGGAATAGACCTAATATGACTGTTTTCATGCACAATAATACAATTTTTTACCATGTAATTGTACCTAGTGAATTCCATAATGTTTAAAGGTATTTGGTTCCTGAAAGTTTGTTAATGCTAACTCCGCATTATTAGAATAATAAAAATAATAATCGTATTTATTAATGACAGCATACATATAGGCGATGTTTAGCTAGAGATTATATTCTTTGTATTTATTCTACATGGTTCTAATTTAAACTCCGGGTCTTTCACTAAATATATATATATATATATATATATATATATATATATATATATATCCGGAATCATTTTAGATACATATTTTGAGAACGTTAGACGTAACTCTCTGTTAGAAATGTGCCCGTGAGTCAATATTGACTCACGCTTATACATACTCACAACTTTTAAGATTTTGAGGCACAGTCACGCACAAAACATATGTTGAAGTAGACTCAGGCATGCTCACAACTCAAGATTTTACTCACACACGAAACATTGGTCGATAGTAGACTTCATGTCTCAAATTTTCGACCACACACGCACACACACACATTGTGTTTATGATGTGTTGACTCAGCGGCTAGGCATCTTGCGCTTGCGCCACCACACATCGCATCTCGCCTGACGCTGCAAATTTAGGAAGCTGCCAGTAAACTCACAGCGTTTATTATGATGTCGTGACCAAATGTGACTCGATGAAAATCATGTCACGTGCCCATATCTGTTCTCTACTCGATCTACGTATGATGTACGATAAATTAACTTATTTTGTCGTGGTATTATTCTGGATGGTCGCACTTTTAACACTTCATTACTGAAACTGATTTTCTCATCTCTAACTGTTACTGCATAATGCACAGTGAACTCTATACGATGTACCTAGAACAAACCCAACCGTTCTCAAAGTCTTACAAAACTGTATGAGACGCGAAACAACCTAATGTGTTGGTAACTTGTCTATCTCCGACTCATAACAAATGGATTGTCTTAAATAGTGGTTGTGGCATTTTCTTAATTTTTGTGTTTCTTATTGGGATCCTCTGCCACATGTATTTTCTTCTAAACAATGTCCGTAAAATCTACAAAATAATACAACTATCCAGTATTTTATTTTACTGGAAATAACCTCTACACCTGTGACTTTTACATCAAAGGAGCAGTTAGAGGACGTTTTTTGACAAATAATGAATACCTAAGAACAAAAATATAAAAATAATGTATTTTGTTGACGTTTTGGAAACCGAATCTGTTACCTTCCTCAAAGCTTATTATGAAAGTGTTTGTGTGCTGTGTGTATTAAATACACAGCTTTAAGAATATATTTGTTATATTCAGTATCCATAGATACTTGCTGCTTAAGTAGAACTGTTGATATTTTTATGTCTATTGTCTAGTTGATAGTTTTATTTTAAACAATGATCAGTTTGTTATGTTCTTTTTTTTAACATCGTAGTTTGCAATTATTTATTTATTTACCTGTTTTGTGACAAACTGTTTATTTCTTACCACAAAAATATATATTTGTTTTCTATAAAGAATTAATTTATTTGCTTGTACGAATCACAAGATTCTCGATTCAAAACATTATGTTTATCTGTGTGTGACAACCGTTTCTGATATAATTAACTGGCTCAGTCAGCTAAGGCGTATTGTGTGGCAGGTTGTACTGTCTATCGCGTATTGGGTTCGAGTCCCGGCACTGACAATGGTTAAGGGGTATGGATGTATGTCTGCGTTTTTCCTTCCGGACAGCATTGGCTTTGAATTTGGGGGTTAATAGAATAGAATATTTATTTATCATGTAAGACACAGGTATGTGTGTGAGTGTCACAGTATAAGATATATCTTTAATTACAAAATGCTTAATATCTAATTATAAAATTCCTAATTTCTACACTAGACTAGGTATGAACATTACACAGTAAAAAATCGAGTTGAAAAAGGGTACTCAAAATAAAAGAATTAAAAAATATAACTAAAGTACAAAGCAGATGAAGACTTAGATGCGAGAGTAACATAATATGTTTATTTGGCCAAAATTGCATATTCCCTGCGTGGCAGCACTTTGTTGCGTACTTCTAATCAGTAAAAATATTTTTTAATTAAGTATTCTTTAACTTGTGTAATAAATTTCTTTTCATTACTAATATTTTTTATTATATTGGATAGCTTATTACATAATTTAGTGCCTGCAAACCAGGGTTGGAAAAAAACATTTTTTTTTAATTTTAAACAAAAAAACTTTTTTTTTAATTTTAAACAAAAAAAACTTTTTTTTAAATTTTAAACAGTTTTTTTGTTTTAAACGTTTTTTTTTTCAATGTTTTAAATGGTATGTTTAAAACATGTTTAAAACAGGTTTGAAACGTTTAAAACTCTATTAAACTAAAATTAAATGGTACCAAATTACCGTGTCTGCTACTACTACTACTTGATGCCAGATGACTCTCTTAAACGGATTTTACAGCACTACAAATAAAACGTTCGGTTTAGTGCAAATGACCACTGACCATTTACTCAGAAGAGTAAGACTACAGATGCTATTTTTTTGTGAGTGTGTTTACTGTTTATATTGGAATTATTTATCGGAATGGACCGTCATCGGAACTTTTCTTGCTTTTCCACAATCTCCAAAATAATGCATTTGTTTAAAAAAATGCACTGTGTTTTAAAAAGTTGTTTAAATCATCGCATGTATATTAAATAGGGATGCACCGGGTAGTTGTTTTTATAAATGCCGGGTACTGAGTTTAACCTAAAATTTACACAGCGGATACCGGGTATCATTAGGCCGGGTACCGGGTATTCACCGAGGAATCGTATCATGAGAAACGTGACACAACCTAACTTTATTAGTCAAATCAGCAGTTGACAGGTTTGACACACATCGCCGGTGATTAGTGATAACTAGTTTCAATTAATTTCTGACATTGCAAATGTTTGTTGTATTTTTATTAGTTTGATTTATGCATTATCACATTATCAGTAATCAGCATCTTTATAATATAAAAATTAGAAATGATATACATTAGCGGACAAAAATATTGCATAATTTCAAAATTTACCGCAATTTTGAGATTGATTTTTTTTCTAAACCATTTATTAGATATTTGTTTTGTTTTGTAGTTTGACTCTTCTGGAATGGAGAGCCATGCCTATTATAAGTGAAACTTATCTTTTCTTTAAATATAGGGCGTAACAAAAAATACTTGTATTTTTGTTGAAAAATTCAAAACGCCCTGCGGAAGTCACCAGCAGTAGAATTTTAAAAAATCATTGAAATTGAACAAGGGGTGGTCCACTCCACGAAAAGGTGTACACCAGATTTTAAATCTTTGGGATTTATTGAGATTGAACAGATTGAATGATGATTGAATGGATTGAATGATGATTTGAAGATTTAAGCTATATTGATTTGAGATTTAACAGATTAAATCGAGATTGAAAAAATTCAAGTGAAACTGAACAGATTGAAAAGATTGAAGTGAGATTGAACAGACTGAACTGAGATTGAATGTTTTGAATTTGGATTATTCTACTTATTGGTGTAATATTAGATTGCTAATATTAATTATAAAAAGTCATCGAAGTGCATTATTGGTAATAAAAATATATTATTATTCTATATTTTCTACTAAAAGATTTGGATACTTACTGAAATAACAAATAAAAAAGAGATGCATATGGTAATACGTTTTATTTCACTAAAACTGTCATAAAATGTATATGCGCAGCATACAAACGATACAAACAATATAATAATATATATTATTCACTCTTACAAATAAAATACTTAAATAATATCAACAGGGCCACAAAATAATCAAGAGTGGGCTTATATCTCTTCTAAAGGTCGTAGAAAAAGTCAATATCTTTGTTATGAGATCCCCTATAAGGTGCGTGTAAGCAAAGAATGACATTTTAATTGTTAATAACATTTTCATGGCGAAAAATTTAAAAAAGCAGTTTTCTGACCTTCGAAGTACTGTAAAAACAAATTGAAAACGTCTACGGCCACGATATCGTGAGAAATAGTACAACTTCTTACCCTTAATAAAATGCACTTTATTTCGTTGCAAAATATTAATTAGTGTTTTTGCAATTAATTAACGAAAATAAAAATTCAAACAGTTATATTAAAAGACCAAATTAATATTTTAAAATTCTGTTTTGATAAAAACTCTCTATTTGACGTACATTTACATAATCAAAAACAATGTTGCAAAAAATTCAAATTTGCGACTTCAATCATGTAAGTTGTTACATATCGTATTACCATGAAATATTTATACAAAGTTCGTGTAACAAATATTAAAGTGGCACCGTAGCGCAACGATATCTGTTTTACCCTTATAATCGGAAGATTGTGTGTTCAAATCCCGGCTAACTCCAGGATTTTTTGGGAGCTGGCGTTTCTCGTTTGTTTTTCCATGGCCCATTTATATATAGAGACATTCCACTTTTAGCAAATGATAACAGATATACTGAAGAATATTCAGTTAAATTTTCAAGGTAAAATATGTGCAGATTTCCCCGTAATCGCAAAATACGCAAATTATTATTGTTTTTTATGGCGATTGAAATACTGTTGACTGCAATAAATTTTATGCAAAAATGACTGAAATATTTGCATTTGTTTAAGTTGTAAAATTGATATTTTGCGAAAAAAAATCGCAAATTTGAATTTTTTTGCAACATTGTTTTTGATTATGTAAATGTACATCAAATAGAGAGTTTTTATCAAAGCAAAATTTTAAAATACTAATTTGGTGTTTTAATATAACAGTTTGAATTTTTATTTTTTAAATTAATTGCAAAAACTAATGAATATTTTGCAACGGAACAAAGTGCATTTTATATCATGGCCGTAGACGTTTTCAATTTGTCTCTACAGTAGATACTTTAAAGTTCGAACGTCAGAAAATTTTTTTTTTCAATTTTTTGCCATAAAAAGGTTCCCTAATTACGTGACTAAGTGTGATAAGGGGGAGGGGGGGGGGGGGGGGGGGGGTCGGGTCATACTCAGTGTGACGTAACGATTTTTTTTTATTTACCCCCCCACTCATCTTCGGACTAAAAATTTTCCCCTCCCGCTCATCAAAATATTTTTTGGACTAAAACAACGGAATCGAAAAAAACATAAGGGGAGGGGGGTCTCTATAAGCGTGACGTAATTTTTTTTGGGGGAGTCTAACTCAGCATGACAAAACGTGACAATGGGGGGGAGGGGGTCTAAAATCTGACGTTGGCGTAACGTCATTTATGGATGGCCCCTTTCCCTTTTCCCTTCTATCTAGAATAGAGTTCACAGTTCTATGTAATAGCCCAGTCGTTGAAGGTATTTATATACCTCCAAAAACTTTTAAAATTATATTTTTTTAATGAGTTCGTGAAAGTGTATAGAATAATGTCCTGAAAAATTTACATTTCGGTCGGATGCAGAACATTAAAAAAAAGTGAAAAAAAAATTTTTTCATCCATTTTTTCAAAATTTTATTAGGACATTTTTTGTTCAGAAACACGTGTATTTTTATTTTTCTTACCCTGACTTAATTCCAAAATTATGAAAAAATGGATGAAAAAAAATAGTTTTTTCACTTTTTTTTTTTCTGTTTTGTATCCGAGCGGAATGTAAACTTTTCAGGACATTATTCTATACACTTTCACGAACTCGTTAAAAAAATAATTATTCGTTTTGCAAGTTTTTGGAGATTTTACTATATAAAGTTTTCTCTGTCTTCTTGGCTATAATATAATAACTCACATATGATATCAGCGCTCTCTCTGTCTAATTATTTCGTTTCCGGACTCAGTTTACGTGTATTAAATGGTTCGCAACTAGAATGTAATGTGAACCGCTAGAGGGCAACAAATCTGACGAACCAAAAATCACTAGAAATAGGCATTTTCATTAAAAGTTTTCACTAAATCACTAAATTGAAAAAAAATCTCTAGATTTAGTTCAATTTTACTAGACCTGGCAACACTGACGCGAGCGAACGTTGCCTTTAATACACGGACCGGCGAGTTCCCGAGCTCATTAATTACAGACTGTCACAAGTACGAGTTAAGAATGCGCGGCGCATTCCCGCGGATCTCCTTCTTTTCAAAATTTTGTTTAAATAATTTCCGTTGGTAACGCATTAGTCATAAAACCCTAGCCTAGCACCGAATTTTACAGATGTTTACATGTTGAGTTGACCTTGTCAAGGTTAAAATAAATTTGTGTACGTTATACACATTTTTCTTATAGTTTTTGCAATAATAAATACTTATTGAAAAATGTTATTTGGGTAAAGCCAATAGCCGCGTTGGTTAAGGCGCGAGGTGGCAGTCGCAATTGATCAACCGGATATCGTATTAGATTTTGATTATATGAGAGTTCTCTGCTCTTAACATTTTTCAATAAACTGTGTTGAAAACAGAAATAAAAAAACATTTTTTCTCAATAATAAATACTTAGTTGTAAATACTGTGTTCCTCAGTGCAATTGTTTATCAAAGATCACAAAGGTTTTTTCAATTTCTAAAGACTGCAAATCTAAATGAGGATAAGATTTATGTCAACTTGGGTATCTAGGGTCATTTAACACTGCCAAGTGCCTCTTTCCCCTCAAATAACTATCTGTTTCCTCTCAAGAGAAGGGGAGACGCACACGCATTCTTAAGATTGAACTGAGATTGAAGAGATTGCAATGAGATTGAAAAGATTCGAATGTGATTGAAGAGATTGGCTGGGATTGAAGAGATTGAAATAAGATTTAACAGATTTAATAGAATGAAAAAAAGAATTGGGATTTAACAAAGATTGAATCGAGATTTAACGGATTGAACCCAAGAGTGTACACCAGATTTACGAGTGACCTTCGAAATTGAACAAACAGTTTAGAAAAATATCAACTTCAAAATCACACTAACTACTGGGGTCCCTGTTGACATTCTGCTCAATATTGTTGTGATATAAGTAAAATTCATGTTTCGTTTGGTGTTTTATACTGTATTTTAAATTTTTGTGTTCACTTATTAGGTGTATGTTTGCTTTACGTCCAGATATTGATTTATGAAGCCGATTTTTTAGTCTGATCTTCCTCATCAAATCAGTTGAAAACCAACAGGAAAATTTACATTGTTCACTGACTGTGATACCATTTTTTTTTTTTTTTTATAGAATTGTCTATGCATCTGTACATATGTTCATAAAATACATCCATACACAGATTTGGGTCAGAAATATTTTCAAACTCCGTCCAATCTATATTTTTTTTTAATGAGTTGTACAATAAGTTAGTTACCATTAGCGTAGTCATAAACATATGAAGACTGTATTTTATCAACCTCCGGTCGATTGCTTATAACGTGCATGGATAAAGAAGGATGATATAAATCCTCATTTATAGTGGAAGCAATCACAATAGTGATCGACGTACCGCCTATCAGGGCGGTGTTGTTGACACGCAATGGTTGCAGAATGCAGAGCCGGATTTAACAATATTGTTCGTTTTTTCAATGTGGATATTTGTCAGCCACGGCGGCTTCTTAGTATTGAGTCATGGGACCCAAGCCATATTTTGTGACATGAGTGCCAAGATAAAATAAAAGAGTTGCAAAAAAAATATTACATCGAAATTTGCGAAGGAAAGTTTTAAAAATGAGTTGAACACCCTACCCTGGGTTTTTGTAAAAAGACTCACAAATTTTATTACATTTTTTTTTACAGAAAAAGGAGGAAAACAATATTTAATAGAATTTAAATAAGTCTTTTTGCAAAAATTTGTTGTGTGGTGTTCAATTCATTTTTAAAACTTTTCTTTTGGCAAAATTCGATGAATTTTTTTTTTTTTGCAAAACTGCTTCAATGTACAAAAAACGTATTAACTTGAAATAAAAGTAGTGACTACATCTATAGTAGTTACGGTACAGTATCTACAGTTCGCTTAATATAAATTGTTACTACCCAGCAAGAACCACGAGGAGGTATGAGCATTTTAGTCTAAGAGCTGGCTACGTGGGGGATCGGGTCACTCGGTGCAGTGTAAATTTTAGCATTTACAGGTTCGATTGTTACCGACATAGTGTGAGACGGGCCGCCAGAAGGCACCCTGGAAGAATAACGTAAGGGTAGAGGGTTAAATATGCAATTTTTTTGCGTGAATTTTTTCATAAGGTGCAGTGCTGAAAATTTGCAGAGTAATCGGAGATGATACAAGTAAGTACAGAAAAAATTGCCAGAAGGCTAGGTGGAAGATAAAGACCCGCCAGAAGGCGCTAATGTTGCGAAAATTTCGCCAATAATTATGTGACTCGGTGCACTTCTGGCAATTTCTATACTTATTCTGTGACTTGAAACTGGATTACCTGCAAAACGCCAGAAGGCTAAGTGGAAGAATAACAAAGATATTAGCGATACTATGTGCGTCGGCGGCCCACTCGATGGATCAATTTTTTTTATATTTGATGTTTTATCTCACTAGGTGCACTTCTGGCGATTTGTCAACATAATTTAGAATATTTCGTGACACCATTGGACAATTGCCAGAAGACAATTAGGAAGATATACATATTTAATGCCGTAATTTTATTAATGATAAAATATGACGATTAATTTTATAACTATCAAAATGAAATTTATTTCTACTCCTAATACAATATATATCTTTAATACTAATCGCATATTAATACTAATCGGATACGAATATCAATTTTAATTTAATATTAATCGTGTACAAAATTATTCCGTTGAATAGCCGTCGCTTTCTATGTCGTCAAATTCAATGTCCTCGTCGCTGTCATAGATTGTGTCATCTTCAGCTGAAAAATAAAATCAATAATTTAATAAAATTGATATATTATCGAAATTGTATTCGAAATTACCTTCGGACTTATCACTATCAACGACAACGTCTTTGACAGATGGTGGTAATTGTGGTCCTTCAAACCATTTGAATTCGTATTCGGATCCGTTCAATACCCATCCGCAGTTTTCCACTTCTAATTCGTATGGATCGAATAATGTTGCATTCGTCCATATATTGGCAATATAGTGTGCTCTTTCCATTTGCTGACGTAATTCCATGTAGCAAGGTGGCAAGCAGGAAGCATCGAAGTTTTTTAAATGTTTTTTTTGGAAAGGCTCGTTTACATTTTTTATTGTGTAATTCCGACGGAATAATTCATATCGGAGTTTGTTGACTTTGTCGCAAGATTTAATACCATACATATCGCAAACGAAAGACTCTACATCGGAGAAAGTATTTTCTTTATCTACATCGGTATTACCTAAATCGGCGAAAGCTGTTTGATATTTTTTTGACTTTAAAAGCATTTTATATGGACGCTGTTTTCCTTTTCTGAAAAATGCGGGGTTATAGTCACAGCGACGAGGACATTGAATTTGACGACATAGAAAGCGACGGCTATTCAACGGAATAATTTTGTACACGATTAATATTAAATTAAAATTGATATTCGTATCCGATTAGTATTAATATGCGATTAGTATTAAAGATATATATTGTATTAGGAGTAGAAATAAATTTCATTTTGATAGTTATAAAATTAATCGTCATATTTTATCATTAATAAAATTACGGCATTAAATATGTATATCTTCCTAATTGTCTTCTGGCAATTGTCCAATGGTGTCACGAAATATTCTAAATTATGTTGACAAATCGCCAGAAGTGCACCTAGTGAGATAAAACATCAAATATAAAAAAAATTGATCCATCGAGTGGGCCGCCGACGCACATAGTATCGCTAATATCTTTGTTATTCTTCCACTTAGCCTTCTGGCGTTTTGCAGGTAATCCAGTTTCAAGTCACAGAATAAGTATAGAAATTGCCAGAAGTGCACCGAGTCACATAATTATTGGCGAAATTTTCGCAACATTAGCGCCTTCTGGCGGGTCTTTATCTTCCACCTAGCCTTCTGGCAATTTTTTCTGTACTTACTTGTATCATCTCCGATTACTCTGCAAATTTTCAGCACTGCACCTTATGAAAAAATTCACGCAAAAAAATTGCATATTTAACCCTCTACCCTTACGTTATTCTTCCAGGGTGCCTTCTGGCGGCCCGTCTCACACTATGTCGGTAACAATCGAACCTGTAAATGCTAAAATTTACACTGCACCGAGTGACCCGATCCCCCACGTAGCCAGCTCTCCGTCTATTTCTCGCCAGGAAAGGATGGGTATGGAATATTAATATAGAATAAAGAGATTATTTAAAAAGGAACAAGAAACCTTTAAAAACAATAAAAACAAAAAATATAGGTACTCTAAAAATAGTAACAGAAACAAATATTTCTCTCAATAAATAAACTAAAAATAAACTGTAAGTGAAGTTATTGCTACAGTAAAAACAGAAAGATGATTCATTGCAAAAATAAAAAAACAACATTAATAAATAATAACATACTAAAAAATAACATTTCTGAAGAACTGAACTACGAAAGCACAAACGGAAATAAATAATACAGCGGATATCACAAAATTCACTTTTTCACTTCACATCACTTCACTTTACCTCATCTTACTTTATCTCAACTCACATCGCATCTTTTTCTAAATCCTCGTCCTTTTCACCCTCTTCTTTATTTTCACTGTTATATGAAGTTGACCAATTTTTGAATATTCATGTTCAATTTTAATTACTTTCGTAATTCTTTTTTTCCTAATTTTCCTTGTTAATTTTCGACACTTCATTTTGAATTAACGCTACGACTTTTTTGTCGAATTTCGGAAAAGTATTTCCTTTCTGACATTTTTCTTCAATTTACACCAGATTAATTCAATCGGATTAAAAATGCAGAAATATGGCGGTAATCTCAACGCTTTGTGGCCATATTTCTCCACTGCAGTACCTATAACATCTCAAATTTTTTCGTTCACAGAACTTCCAAGAGTTGTGCTTTATTATAATTTTCCTCATAATAGAGATCATGTTTCATTAAAAAAAATTGTAACTCCGACGTAGTAGAACTCTTGTTAGGAATTTTATAGACTTGCCTCGAATGGTATTTCGCATTATCAAGAACAATAACGCTGTTCGGTTTTAATTTTGGAATTTTCAAACCATTCCTCAAATATTTTTCCATCCATGTTCTTGTGGTAATCCACGTTACAGTCTTTCATGTTTTTTCCGCACAGTTTCAATGCACCACCAACCCATCCATCAACTAATCCACAGTGTAATATAATCAAAAGAGTCCCTTTATTAGGGGTCAATGAGATTGGTTGACATTTCTTAGATCCATCAGTCCATCCTTTTTTTACAGTGTCATGAGTATCATACCAAGTTTCATAACTAGATAATAAATGGGTCTATTTTCCCTGAGTTGTTTTATCTCTTCTAGATATGAATTTCGCTAATCTACTATTCGTCTGCTTTCCATAATCGACATTCGTTTATGAATATTTTGATATATAAATCCAATTTTTTTTCATCTAATTTCCTAAAGTTCTTTTGGTACATTTTAGAGGATAATTCATTTCGTTTAGTTTTCTGTCTATCACGTTAAGAGTTGGAATTTCATTTTTCTGATAATAATAATAATAATTTATTGGTGTCATTATACATAATAATGCTTACACACGTCAAAACAATAAGACAATAAACTAGATATATAAAAGATATTGAAAATAGGTAAACTACATAGATACATAAGACAATGAATGACAACAAATTAAAAGTAATATGAAATTATCTAAACTAATTAACAAATTAAGCAAGGGTATTATGTGGTAATAAGTGTAAGTGTACAGTGCCTAGGTCCTTGTTAAATTAAATCTGAGAAATCGTTCTCGAAAAACTTCAAAACTGTAGGAGGCCTTAGTTTTTAAGTAACCTTTAATTTTATTTTTAAATTGCAAAAAGTTTTAAGTTTTTTACTGAATGAGGAAGAGTATTGTAAAATTTGGCGAAATAATAACCTGTTCCGTTTCTAGATCTCGTAAGTCGAAGAAAATTGACATTAATTTTATCGTTCTTCCTTGTGGTATATTCATGGATTTGGGTGTGCGTTACATATTGATGTTCATTTTGTTTAAGATAAAGTAAACACTCGAGAATATAAACACAAGGCATAGTTAATATCTTGAGATTAATGAATTGGTCTTTACAATCATCTCTGTATCTAAGATGAGATAGTATACGAACACATCTACGTTGTAAACCAAAAATGTTGGAAGGATGGGTTGAGTGCCCTCAGTTTAAAATTCCGTACAACATATTGGCATGAAAAGAACCATAATAAGCCGTGAGTAGGTAGTTAAGGGATACTGTGTTGACAAGGTTGCGAAGGAAATAAATATTTTTAGAGAGTTTAGTCGATAGTTTTGTAACATGTTCTTCCCAGGATAATATTGAGTCCAAGTACACACCTAGAAATTTTACGGATGCATCGGTCTGTTCTTTTGGTTCCCTGTTTCGCAATGTAAATGTTAATGATTGTGTCTTGTCATCATTCAGTTTTAATCTACTAGTTAAAAACCATTCGTAAATATGTTTTTCAGTTTTCTGACAGTCCGTGTTAGTTCATCAGGTGTGAAATTAGTGTTTAGTGCAGTGGTATCATCTGCAAACAGTATAAAGTTTGTGTTATCATCAGAATTGGCAAGGTCATTGATGAATATCGTAAATAGTATGGGACCCAACACAGAACCCTGAGGAACACCATAAGAAACTCTTGCCTTTTTGGGAAGTGCATAGGTTATAGTTAACATATTGGAATCTATTGGATAAGTAGGAATTAATAAGTTCCACACTGTCAGGATGAAAATTATAACCTAATAATTTGTCTATGAGAATTTCATGTGAGACACAATCAAAAGCCTTAGATAGATCAAAGAAACTAGCTGTTGTATATTTCTTGTTTTCAAATGTATCAAGGACAATTTGAACAACATTATTTATTGCGAGAGTTGTGAATCGCTTATTTCTGAAACCATACTGACAGCAGTGAAATAGGTTGTTATATTCGAACACTGACCTCTATATATTAAATGGATAGCCGATGTGTGAGCTGAAAAATGGTACAAATACAATTTGCGCACGGGGCTGCCGAGTTTGCGCAGTAGGAAGAGTGAACTTAGCCACTCGTTGCTGGAAACACGTTGCCAACTTCACGTTGTCAATAAATTTTTGGCAACGGAAATAAGTTTTGAGGCAATCATGTATTTATGATAGATTTATTTTTCCAATAATGTCTCAAAACTTATTTCCTACCTGATCGTTTGCCGGACTGCTTTGTTAGCAACGCGTTGCCATCAATGTGTTGCTAACTTCAGAACTAAAAACAGATATACTGCGTAAGACGTAAAGCCCCGTAGCAGACGACTTTCGCCTTTATTGAATTCTTCAATTTTGACTAAAATTTCACGCGCATCCCTATGGTATGTGCTATCCATTTAATATATAGAGTGTGTTCAAAGTAAAGTAATATGGCCGCCGCTAGTGTGGTTGGTGTGGAAGAACAGAGTAAAGATAGTGATGTAAATCAAGGAAAATATAAATGTTGTGTAACTAAAGAGTGTCCAGTAAAAGTATGTGTTAATTGTTGTTCAATTTATCATAAAAGCTGTGCAGAAAGAATTACAAATATAAAAATAGTTGATGGAAATAAGGTTATATGTTGTGAAAAAAATCCCTTACAAAAAAGTGTAAACACACAAAAACCAAAGTCGCCAATTAAAGAAGAAAACTTAGAACTTGAAATTAAATATTTAAAAAAATTATTAGAAGAGATGGAGGAAAAAAACAATATTCTAAAAGAAAATAATATTCTATTAAAAGAGAAGATTCAACATTTAAACAAGAAATCGGAAAATATTAATTCAAAGGAGTATAATCCCAATATCAACCAGACAGAAGTAAAAACTATAGCAAAGAAACATTCTCAAACAAAAACTGTGTCTGAAAAAGTGACCACCAAACAAGTATCCCAAGAAACAGATTTAAAAACATTAATGACCACACAAACACAAAAAGGTAATTTAGATGCACTACAAAATAAGCAATTAGAAATAATGCAGGGAATTATAAATTTAGAACCATCTACCTCAAATAACCGCTCAGAGCTTAATAATCAAGGAAGCAACAATGTTCAATCTGACATGAAACTTACAGAACTTTGCTCCCCAAGAAACAATTTATCAAGTACCTATCCATACCGTCAGGCAATGCTTCAGGGTAAAACACAGAGTAATACTCAAGTAAGCGAAAAATCATATGGAAATAATAAAGCAAAGAGCAAACGAAGGGACATAAATATTGGAACTGCAGATATCCAAGATGCAGAAAATGATTTCATAGGAAAAGAAGACAACAAAAAAGTATGGCTTTTTATATCCAGGGTAAAAGATCATGTGACGGAGGAAAAAATAACAAAGTATATAATGGATAAAACAAAACTTAAAAATAACAAAGATGGTGGTGGTTGAACACTTAAAAACAAAATATGATAACATACGAAAAGACTGCAAATGTTTTAAAGTGGGTATCAACTTTGAGTTCAAAGAAAAAGTATATGAGCATAATTTTTGGCCAAAAAAGGTTGCATATAGAAGATTCGACTTTGAAGCGAAAACTCGTGAAGGAGATGAGACGGATTTTTTACAAGTAAAAAGGCAAGATTACTACATAAGAAAACAGTACAAACTCTACACTCAGTGAAGACGATGGGTAACCAAACCTTGAGTACTAACAGTACATACATCATAAACCCAAAAAAAACTACTTACCATACATTAAATGTGCATGTTCTAATGCATCAAAACATACAGTGTCTGAAAAATAAATTATTAGAAGTTGAAATTTTTGTAAAAAGTCTGGAAATTGAACCAACAATACTGTGTTTTACTGAACACTGGTTTTCCATCCAAGATGAAATGTCAATGCGGCTTGAGGGCTACAATTTAAAGTCTTGTTACTCTAGAAGAAATATGATACATGGTGGATCTTGTATTTTCCTTCGCAAAGATGTAGATAACGATATGGACATGGATAGCATGGAATTTGAAGAATTAAAACAAAAAAGCGTGGAGGGTATCATTGAATGCTCATCTATCATGTGTAAAGTTACAAATTCTATTATTATATGTATTTATAGACCACCAACAGGTAATTTAGAAACATTTTTCCTCACCTTAAATGAAATATTGGATATTGCTCAAAATAACTACAAAAATTATAACATAATTCTCTGTGGAGATTTTAATCTAAATTTGCTTGATATTCATAATATAAATAATCAGTCATTTTTGACCTTGTTACAAACACATAATTTGTCTCAAAAAATAAATGAGCCAACTAGAATTTCAAAACATTCATCTACACTACTAGACAATATTTTTATTAATTTTGAGAACATTCATATGGGTGAAGTAATAACATCTGCTTTATCTGACCATGAAGCTCAGTTACTTAAAGTAGATTTTCCTCGTAAAAATAAAATAAATTTTGAAAATGGACGCAAACAAAGAATTTTCTCTGATGCAAAACTTCAGACTTTTAAAGAAGAAATACAGAATATTAATTGGAATGAAATTTTTTGCTGTAAGGACCCTAACAAATCTTATCAAATATTTATAAATAGAATTAGAGAAATTATAAATATCATATTTCCCATAAAAACAATAAAAAGAACAAATAAAACAAAAACATGGATCACAAAAGGCATAAAAGGTAAAGTATCTGATGTCACATATAAAACATACTGCAATATTTTAAAAAATGTCACATCCGAGGCAAAAAAACTCACAAATATTTCATACATAAATACAGCAAGTAATAAAAGCAAGGCAGTATGGGAATTGGTTAAAAGTTACACGGGTTCTAAAACTAACAGTGAAATGTCTCTTTTGAATAGTATTGATACACAAGAAAGCAATAAACAGAAAATACTGAATAATGTAAATGATTTTTTCATAAATAATTGTCCAAATATTAATTCCAACGCTAATTTTGAAAATCACATTCCTCACACAGAAACAAGTATGTTTTTATCACCTACTTATCCTGAAGAAGTATATAATGTAATAAAAAACTTAAAAAACACTAAGTCGGTAGGTGCAGATGAAATACCGGTAAAACTGTTAAAATATGTTGCTAAGGAAATATCAACTCCACTTAGTCACATAATAAATTTATCATTTATCACTGGAATATTTCCAGAAAACCTTAAGATTGTTTATGTGAAAGCAATATATAAAAAAGGTGATAAAAATATGCTAAACAATTACAGGCCCATAGCCTTGCTCTCGAACTTAAGTAAAATTTTTGAGAAAATAATATATGCCAGAATAATAAATTATTTAGAAAATCGTGAACTATTAAATAACACACAAAATGGCTTTAGAAAAAACAAATCTACTGTTAGGGCAGGCTATCAAACGCTATGTGAAATAATTCATTCACTAAATAATAAAGAACGTACAGTGGCTATAAGTTTAGACCTATCAAAAGCTTTCGATAGTGTGGACCATAATGTTCTAATAGAAAAGCTTGAAAAGTATGGAATTAGGGGTAACACATTACAATTACTGACATCTTATTTACGAAACAGAGTGCAGTATGTTGTAGAAACAGATAGCACTGGAGAATTACTAAAATCGCAAAGTCTGGTAATAAAAAGAGGGGTTCCACAGGGTTCAGTATTAGGACCGTTAATGTATATCTTATATACTAACGACCTACCCATGGCACTTGAAGAACATACAGTTCAATATGCAGATGATTGTTCACTAATTATTAACTCACCAGATCCTACTAGCCTGGAGCAAAAAATTTTCTCTGCATTGGACATATTAGAAAAATACTATACTCCTCTAAATCTTAGGTTAAATAAAGATAAAACGCAAGCTATAGCATTTTCAAATAGTAAGACTAATGTTGAAAAAAGTTTCACCAACGGTATTATTACTTTGAACATTGTGTCTCAAATATCCTTTTTAGGTATCACAATAGATGCAAGGCTTGATTGGAAATCCCATACTGATCAGCTTGCAAGAAACATAGCTAAGTACTGTTACGCCCTAAAAGTAATATCGCGAAATGTCACTGTCGAGGTAGCCTACATGGCTTATTATTCTTATATAGAGTCTAGACTCAGATATGGCATAATTCTTTGGGGAGGCACAAATCACTTGTATAAAATATTTACATTACAGAAAAGATGTCTCAGAAATATACTGAATATTAAACAGTCCGTTAGTTGTAGGCCGATATTTATAGAACAACAGATACTTACCTTAATAAGCCACTACATATATGAGGCTGTGATATTTATAGTAAAAAATATGTCTTTGTTTGCAGACTATGACAGAATTCATTCGTATGATACAAGGAATAAAAATGATTTATTAAATATTAAAGCAAATTTTACATACGTACAAAAAAACGTACCATTTTCAATCATTGCAGTGTACAATAAACTTCCAGAATCGTATAAAAACCTATCATTAGAACGCTTAAAAGTCAGTTTACGAGTTATGCTCTTGGGAAAAGCATACTACACACTGGATGAGTATTTCAATGATACGCTCTATTAAAATATAAAATACAAAAATAATGAATAAATAAAACCTCAGCCTTTTTACAAATTATTTTTAATATAAATTTTAACTTGTTCACAATAAGTAACTATTTTTTATACTATTTAACTATTAATTTTACTTTTGTATGTATGTTAGTATTTATTTTTAATTGTATCCTTGTTTTTTGACGTGTTCCACACCCTTTGGGTATTGTAAATTTTTTTACATGAATTAATAAAGACATATCTATCTATCTATCTATCTATCTATCTATCTATTCATTAGTTTGATTTTTTAATGCTGTTTCAAAAATTTTGGCTAATATTGGTACCAGAGAAATTGGTCTATAGTTAACGTCTTCATATGAACCCTTCTTGTGAATGGGAATTACTTTTGCGAGTTTTAAAACATTGGGAAATACATTATTTTTGATGCACATGTTTATCAAGTTTGTTAAAGGGAGTATAATTAAGTTTTTTATACTTTTGATAAGTTTTACATTGATGTCATACGAGTCGTAAACTACTGTCCACGAGGGCTAGGCCCGGCGAGGCCCAAAACGCCCTCGGCGACGTCGTGACGCGACGTCGGAGCTGGGGGAACGTGGTGGCCTTGGAGCCCGGCTGAGTGGAACCTCTCTGCCGTTGGCAGTGCTTCCGGACCCACGTGAAGTGTAGGCTCCGGTGCTGACAAATTTCTGGACACTAACTGAAGGTTGCTACTGGGTACTGGGACTCCATCCCAACGGCTGCCTCCGTTGGGCGCCAAACTACGTGTCCAGCGGTTGCAGCCGCTGGGCGCCAAAATCGGAGTCCAGCTACTGTGGCCCGTAAATGGGTTTGTGTCCTAGTTCGTTGGAGCATTCTCGGCCTCCCCGGTGTGAAGCACCTGGGGCCGTAGTGGAGGGGCATCACCAGAGGCTTCCAACGCGCCTCCGATAACGTCCTTCCACGGATGTGCTGACATACTTGGGTTGGTATGCTCCATGTGACTATTCGCTGAATTTCCCCCTATAATAATATTGTGCCAAACGTTGACCTGGGGCACAGTCGGTTTCCAAAGTGACTGTGCCGCTCAAACAAATCTCAGTCCTATACGAAGGGTCCAGCGGCTGAAGGCCGCTTGTACAATGGATCACCTTCGTCTGTCAAGTCCCTAACTGAATAAATTTGATTGGTGGTGAAGCCGTCTGAATCTACACCGGGTTGTCGTGTCTTTAGCCTGCGAACTAGACAAACTCGGCAGAGCACCACTTGGATCGCAACACCTGTGAGGGTGTCGTCCAGTGGTGATTCGACCTTGTTTGCCGGATTTACTCCCCGACGAGGTATGCTTCCACCCAGAGCACTGACGTCTACATTGTTGTTGCTGACGTCGGTGAGCCCCAGTGAAATCACCTTGAGTCGGGTGAGGCTGGAGGAAAGGATTGGACCCTGGGATGGTGGAGGCGGAGATGTTGCTCGGGATTTCGTGGAACTTCTGGGACTGGTAAATTTCGTGGATCTGGAGTTGGTACTTAGGTAGGCTGGAGCTTTTGGAGGTTGACAGGTGGCGTGGACAGGAGACAGGTGGCTTGGATCAATGGGAACTGCTGTCAAGCAAACGGACTCTCTCTTAATAATTTTTACAGTCGCCTTATTAAAGGCGAGTTAAACACTTCTTTCCTTTGGCACTGGGTTCCCACTTCGTCCTCTCTCGTAGTTCCTGTCGTAATCTTCGCCACTAGGGCACCTCGCCTACCTTGAAAAAGGCAACAGCTGTGAGCTAGCTCACGATTTCTTTGTGAAAGATTTGGTGTGTGTCTAGTGACAACACCAAATCTCGAGACTTTAAAACTTTCCCTAAACTTCCCTACTATAAAATAAATTTAGTTTTAGATTTAATTAAAGGCAAAACGAACAGCAAAAGTTAAACTGAATAAAATATAGCAAAAAGTATCGACACACAAAAGACGTGGACTCTATGACTGTTCGAACTTAACTGACTTAACTCTGAAAAAGCCGTTAGTTTAATACATTCTCACCATAAAAATTACCGAGCCAGGACGCTGCATGTACCAATGGGCGGAGCCTAACCGGGCTGCGCGGTTTTGCATAACTACAGCATGCAAGACGCCGGGCTCGGCATTTGGCTGATGGCAGTGAGGGAGTTGACTTTGTGGAGCGTTATGATATGCATTTAATGTTTTCCTAGGGTTTTCGAGCTTTGAAGAAGCTGGAAATACGACATTAGGTATTTATTACATCTTATGGATAGAATAAAAGGTTATAATATTATTTTGATAAACAATTTCGTGCTGAAGGCAGGGAATTGTTGGCAAATTGTTTTAAGTTATATTTTTGAATTTTTCCTGGGCCTGGGGCCTTGGGCCCGAAGACACTACACAGTTTTGCTAAAGATGGGTCCAGAGGTTTCGATTTGCCGGCGTCGGATCGTTGTTTTCTTGGGAGGGCACCTTCTTTTACCAGTTTGTGTATTGTCGAACTGGGAACTTTGTGAGAGATGCTGTTTCACCTATTACATCTAAATCATCCAAATTAGGGTCATTAGCGTTTCGTTCCAAAATATTATCGTAAACATTTAAGCAAATTTGTTTTCCGTCCACGTCCAAGTGTACTCGTATTTTTCTTACTGTAATCAGTATCACTTTCATTTTCACAAACATGATTAGATGTAGACGTAGATGCCTCACACGGTCGGAACATTTTTATATAAAATGTATTTTATATTAAAAAATAAATAGGTATAAAATAATAATAATTTATAATATTACACTTACAATATCCCCCCAAAGCACTGCTATGAATTGGTAACAAAACTTACTAAAATTATTTTCAAAAACATTATATTCTATTCATAAAATTTAGTACTGTATTGTGCTGACTCAAGTTATTTATATGAATGAATTGACACATTAGAGAACTTTTTTCACAATCACCTGTATCATAGTGGAGCAAGTTAAAATCTCCTAGAATTAAGATCTCAACATTGTTAGACATTATTTGTTCAAATAATCCAAACAGACTACTATAGCCTTCACAATTAGTATTTGGCCATGTATACCATGTGTGTAGTCGCGGGCTAGGCATGGGGAGAAGAATTACAACATCGCGCGTGCCAGCTGGCTAAAATGAAATAACAGAGCTGGAATGCTCCATCGACGGACGAATTTACGACTGACGAATTTACGACTGACGAATTTACGACTGACGGTGTTGTCAAATCTCTCGCGCTACGTGAATGTACATGCCTAATGGGAAATTACACGCACGGTATATACGCAGGATATGTAGTAGACAGACCTTTTCATTCTAACTTTTAATATTATGCATTCTATATCACTGTTGACATCAGTAACTTGAAACTGGAACTTTTTCTTAAGGGCAATGATAACGCCTCCACCTCTGTGTTTATCGCGATCCTTCCTTACCCCACTGTATACCAATTATCAAATAGTTCAGAATTATGTAAAAAATTTTTTTTTTTAGAAACTTGTAAATCATCAGGCTTCGTGTTCGGATTAAGCCTTGTAACATGTTAGTAGGGAACCGACCCGCCTGAGAAACGCTTCTAAAAAGAGGCCTATACCACTCGAGAATATAAAAAAAACTGAAAATGGTTTCTCATAGAAAACCACCTGCCGCATTCGATTTTTGAGGTCGCGATGAAATTCGGAATTGCGAACACCCCCTAACAGTGACGTAGCCAGGATTTTTATTCGGGGGGGGTCCGAACGTTTTGAAGGTATTACTCAGATACGAATAGAGTAATTGAGTTAGAATATATGAAAAAAAAATCTTTAAATTAAAAGTATTTTCAAATTTTCGCACTTTTAAAGTCCTGCAGTCCTGCTGATTTAAATTTTCTAGGCGTCGCGACGACTAGTTAGTTGAAGACGTTGAAATTCTATCACTTTGAAAAAACGCTAATTGCTCCATCTATAAGCCCCTTTTTACATAATTAAAATATCTCCAAGTAAAAAACTCTGTTTTTAAAGTTCTGTTGAAAGCCGAAATTATTTCAAATATAATAATAATCGAATCGAATCATAGCAATCGAAAACAAGTGGTCAAAATTAAGAAAGAAAATATTGAGAGAAAATCTGGGGAAGTAACAATATGAGTGTACCACAAGGTAGCATAGTGAGACCTTTGCTGTTCTTCATGTACGTGAATTAACTCAATAATGTCATACTAGATAGTAAAAGTTGCGATCTAACTAGCTATGCAGTAGATGGCAAACATTTTGAAGAGTGCATCTGATATGAGAAGGCTCATTTTAACTGCAGAAGAAGAACTAACTATAGCAAAGAATTAGTTTCTAATTAATAAACTGCAACATGGAGCCGTGTACAACTGTATAAAGATATATCTATAATAATGTCACATATTGAAATCCGTTGTTTTTTTATTGAGAGGGGCGTTAAATTTTGATTCTACACTTAGGCCACCAAGCATGTAGGAAGAAACAATTTTCTTTACATTACCTTGTTATTTTATTTATTATTTTGAAAAAAGATATAATTGAGGAATCTCTGGAACGCTTCATTATGAAAAGGAATTAGGTTTATACAATCACATCACATCCGTCATACTTATATGCAGCAGGTTACTTAAGACTAAATCAGATTCAGATTGCGCTAGATTGTGTGGCTTCAAATCCGCACGCTGTTGGCTCATCCGCCCTATCCATATGGCTGCAATAAAATTGTAAGAAACCACGATTTACAGCGGGGCTTGCTGGAATAGAAATTTGAAATCAGCCAGAAAAATTTTCAATAAAAACCGTAAATGAAATTAATTTGTTAATTTTAAATATCATGGCTGCCGATTATTCAAATGTCAATTAATTTCGGGGGGGGGTCCGGACCCCTTGGACCCCTCCCCTGGCTACGTCACTGCCCCCTAAATGCCAATTTTACCCAAAAATCGAAAAACGAAAATACACGTTTTTTAGTACTTCTCAAGTCATATCTTCACAATTAAAAAAAGCTATCGAGCTAATTTTTTTTGCTAAATGATCGTTGGTATCTAGGTATAATACTGGTGCTGTTAAACTGTTAAAAAAAAGTGTGTCTTTAGCTTCAATGCAAAAAAAGTTATAGTAAGTTGAACCCAAAAGTTTCACGCTCGCTCTCCACTTCTTTTGCCGTATCTAATGCTAATTGCTGCTACTACTGCTCTATGCTTGACGTCGCATCGGATAGCACCATCACGTGTTAAAATATAATAAATATAGTTATTTTAGGGGTTTCCAGAAATCTTACGGAAGTATTACTGATAAGTAAATTCATAAGGAATATGATAACCATCTTAATTATGTTATTTTAAATATATCTGAAATAATATACCCCACAATACCGTTCAATTAATGTATTTAATGTCTGCAGATTTATTTATTCCTGAAAAAATGATTTAGGTAGTCCTTGATAAGTTTGTTAGGTAATTATTATATGGAAAGTAATATGTATATTATATATTCTACAAAATAAATATTATTGTGCACATTTCTATTATAAATAAATTATACAGCATAAATTAAAATTTATTTATTTGCGCGTTGTGGCGGAATGATCTTGAACCTTGTTTGTTATTTATGTTACATTAAAATCATTGGATTAGGCATTTTCTTTGATATTAAATATAATATTGTATAATTTGGTAGTTCTCAAATTTTTATTCACACTTAAATCTAATAAAAACCATGTACCTGCGTTTGCTGAAAATTGTAATACTGTTAATGTTCTAACTTTCTAGGTAGACTACATTACATTTCCCTGTCATCACAACGTGTACTACTTGGACACCACGGGTGAAATCATAAATATGCGATAGACCAGCACGCAAATAATACAGTTGCCTTAACACATGTTTTAATAAAAAAACTTCTTTGTTTCATTGTTGACAGCTTTGTCGCTTATAGTACCTAGCTATCTTTAATAATAAAAAAGTTAGCAGGCGACTACATTTTCTGCTACAAATTACGTAAAGCTGCGTTATTTCATTTTTCTTTTATTAATAGAACAATTAAACATTTTAACTTTGTTCTTTCCAATGTGATCAGAAATATTTGAATATTACCTGTTTAAAATTTTAGATTAATAAAATCGCTAATAAAAAAGATACGCCAAGTTAAACATATGATATGAAGAAATCACAGATTTTCGAAAAAAAACAAAAATTCTCAATTTCACTGATTTCGCAATCCCAAATTAATTCGCGACCTTAAAATTCTGACGCAACAGGTCATTTTACATAAGTTTCAATATTCAGTTTTTTTGTCCTCGAGTGGTATACAAGGTGTAAGATACAGATGTCTCGGTTCCCTACTATGTAAAACAATATATTTGGGGACACAGTCAATATTCCTGAGTTTTCTTCACTGCGCCTTACAACGAATTTGTGATTTTTTCTTCGACTTGCTTTTTCCCATCCATCATCAATCAATATCTGATAGATTTGGTTGTCCTAGCTGTTGAATTTCATTCATCTTATTTACAGTTTGTGCTTGTAAAATTGTTGCACGTTCATTTTCAGGGCTAATATTATTTATGTTTTGCTGTTTCACCTTTCCTTT
Organism: Rutpela maculata; assembly: GCA_936432065.2. Taxonomy (NCBI): domain Eukaryota; kingdom Metazoa; phylum Arthropoda; class Insecta; order Coleoptera; family Cerambycidae; genus Rutpela; species Rutpela maculata. Next base: position 51,166,109 of record OW386294.2, read on the forward strand.
GCTATCGTCTCGTTGCAAACTGAATGTTGTCGTTTGCAGCTAAGTTGAGCAGGCAGTATTTATCACCGCCACCGTGCTATAGAGGGATTTTATGAACTCTCTTCTACTTCCTGCTGAGTTGCCGCTGCTAAATTGTCATTTGTAGCTGGAATTGAGCATACATTATTTGTCTCCCCTCCCATGTTGTAGAGGGGCTTTAGATTTTGTGAACACCTTTGACTCTCGTTTAAGTGCTGATCAGCTGCCGCTAATTTCGATGTTAGATCGGCGATCTTTTCGAGCAAGAGAGCATTGTGATCCTTTAGAATACTATTCTTATTTTCTGTTTGCCAGTGTAAACTTATCAGCAAATGATTTTCACGAGTTAACATTTCTATTTTATTATTTAATACGGTATTATCGTCGTTTACTTCCGTTAACATAACCTCACTTGCGCAACATTTTACACGTGTTTCGTCTATCACGACAAATTTACATCTTTCAGCGCAACTTTTATGATAAGCTGCTCCACAATTTACACATATTAATGCTGCACACGGTCTATTCTTACAGCATCTATAATTTGATTTATTATATAGGTCTAACTGACCTGTGGCAATAGAATTTACTTTACTTGTCGCCATCTTTTGTACAATTCACTCAAAAATTATAAATCTTAATCAAAGAGGAAGAGCTAAAGTTAAAGTTATATTCTTGGATGCTTGTCATTTGTAAATTAGCTCTTTTCGTATCTAATTATTAACTATGTCTATAGTGAAATTATTGTTTCAGGAAAAGAAATAATGGACGGGAAACCATTGTATGTCGGACGTGCGCAGAAGAAGGCAGAACGTCAGCAAGAACTGAAACGTAGGTTTGAGGCGTTGAAAATGGAAAGGCTTAACCGTTACCAAGGTGTCAACTTGTACGTGAAAAATTTGGACGACACTATCGACGATGAACGTCTCCGTAAAGAATTTTCGCCATTTGGGACGATCACCTCAGCTAAAGTAATGATGGAAGAAGGTAGAAGTAAAGGTTTTGGTTTTGTGTGCTTTTCTTCGCCAGAGGAAGCGACGAAGGCTGTAACAGAAATGAATGGACGCATTGTCGGTTCAAAACCCCTATATGTGGCATTGGCTCAGCGTAAAGAAGATCGTAAGGCTCATTTAACATCGCAGTACATGCAGCGCATGGCAAATATGAGAATGCATCAAATGGGTCAGTTCATACAACCAGGAACTTCGAGCTACTTTGTACCTACTATCCCTGCCACACAGCGTTTCTATGGCCCTGCACAGATGACACAGATTAGAACAAGCCCTAGGTGGCCTGCCCAGACTCCTGTTAGACCAGGAGGTCAGGGAGGAGCAACTGCATACACTGGCATGCCAAATACATACAGAGCCGCCTCCAGGCCTCCAAATCAATCGACAGCTATGCGTAGCAATATTAGTGTCCCGAGACCTATTACAGGACAACAACCACCCAATATGCAAGGTCGCCCACTGGCTGGACAAGGTGTCGTGACGAGTGCCGGAAATCGCGCCGCAAACTTCAAATATACCTCGAACATGAGAAACCCACCTCAAGGTTTGGGTATGCAAGGAGCTACGGCACCTGTCCAGCAAGCTGTGCACATTCAAGGTCAAGAACCGCTGACTGCAACCATGTTGGCCGCAGCTCCCCCACAAGAACAAAAGCAAATGTTGGGCGAGAGACTGTTCCCACTTATCCAACATATGTACTCCGATTTGGCCGGTAAAATAACAGGTATGTTGCTGGAAATCGACAATACCGAGTTGCTGCATATGTTGGAACACAACGAATCCCTTAAGAATAAGGTAGAAGAGGCAGTAGCCGTATTACAAGCTCATCAAGCCAAACAAGCTGCAACCCAAATAAAAAAAGATTAAATCGAGGCTCTGCCAAATACACAGATAATAAATTTTAAAAAATAAAAATTGCAAACATGTCGTATGACAAAAAAAATGTTAAATAAAAAACGAAAATACTACCACTTGCTTAACAGTTAGTTACGACTCGTAACGAAGTGTTAAATCTGAATAAATATAAAAAAAATCAAATCGAATTCGTTTGTAATTTTTACTTGTTTGTAATTTTCTCTTTGTTTTAAGATTTTTGTCAAGTTTATTTTATTAATTAATAATTTAAATAAATAATTACTTTCTACTTTTCTGACATGTATGCCTATTTTATATAGCAAAGTATTGTTTGTTTAGATATTCATCCAATTTTTGAAACTTGCTTTATAAAAAGGGCATTGTTTTCAGTTTACGTTCAGTTATACCTTATTACTATATTATGTTAGTTATTTTGAAATTATTTTCTATTATGTAATATCCAAAACTATACTTTTTTATAGTAAAATTATCCTTAATAATCAATATAAGTTTAAATTTTATGGTTTGTGGATTTTTTATTTCCTATGGGAGAAATAAATGTGTATTAAGTCATGTTTTGTTTTTTTAATTAACCGTTAACAAGAACTTGTTGATAGCTCATGAGGAGCGTTATAACCTTTGGTATGATGCTATTGGCAGTTTCCACAAACCTCAAAACATTAAAATGGTGCTCAACGTGTTTCACCTACTATGCTGTCGTTATCTGGGGATGATTAAATGTTTTCTCCAGAGGATAACGACAAAGTTGACTAAACACGCTGGGTAAAATGTCTTGATGTTATTAAAATCACTGCCGTAATAACTTGATGTCAAAACAATATTTTCCATGAATGTATATCTACTACAAAAAAATACTTTGGTAGCAGTGAATTGTTTAAAACTGTTTTCTAAACTTGTGAATCTAATAATAAAATCAGTAAAATGTAGGGAAGGCTGAAAGAAAGTTCGTAATTTACTTTTTAAATATTTATTAAATGAAATAGTAAATACTACTTGCTTTCACCGACTTGTTACAATTATATAATTTAAGGTTAGGAATTGTGTATGAAGTGGGAGATTGTTTACAAACTTACGGTGTTATATTCAAAAGATGCATAACCTTTATCACTAAACTAGAACTATAATAAAGATCAATATTTACTCAGGTATTGGTTATTAATTTTTCATTAATGAATCAGCATGGTAGCGAAGCGTGCTAAAACATTGTGTGGTGAGCATGCTTGAGCACACTGTTTTTCATATACTGGGTTCGAACCCCAGCTCCGACACTGTCAACGTTGGTGTGTTCATCGGTTTTTCAAATGTATAATCCACTTCCAGACAACTTTGGGTTTGATGGTTGTCTAACGTGTGAGTGACCATGGGCGGATCCAGGAGCTCCCTAAGGGGTGGGGCACTTGCACAAATTGACAAATATTAAAAAGTACCTGATAAAAAAACTCAAGTAGCAAAATAAATAATTTATTTTATAGTAGTTTATACAACCTTTATAAAATTAGTTTGCTATTTGAGAATGGTGTCAAAAAACATATGCCGTGTGACTTCAACAAAGCGGCGCCACCGGACCGGACATTTCAGATTTTCGCATTCGAATTAAAAATAACCTGTAATCCGATCATTTAAATAACCTTCATAATTCGATCATTGAGTTCCGTAATTCGAATTAAAAATAATCGAAAAGCAGGTGATAAATTACGAAATACGAATAATGATTTCTGATTACTGAACGAATGAAAACTCGAATCCTTAATCGGTTGAACTGAATGATTGAATCATTTGAATTTCGATTCGATTCTCCGATTCCTGGTGTGCCAGCACTAGTTTTTTAGAACCGGGAAACATTTTGATTGAAATTATACACCCACAATAAAAAACAAATCAATACCATAATACCAATAACGAAAACCCACAGTGTACTGACTAAATAAAACAGAGTGAGCGGTCCTAATTAACCCTAATGCCCTAATCTGTCTAAACGTAAACATTTTAAAAGAATGATACCGTTCTTCTTGTTCAAGTGTGGTCGAATCGACACTTTTATTATAGCGCAGTCCATCAAACAGCATTTTAAAATTAATTTGAAGAACTGATAATTCATAATTCTTAATTCGTATGATTATTATAGCTGTAAAATCGCTAGAATCGAGACCGAATTAAAATTAATTCGAATTATCATCCGATTATAGGAATAATCGAATCGGTAGAATCCGATTATTGAAATAATCCGATTATGCCCATCACTGATTTTCGCACAGCACAAGGAAGGCCCAAGGGGAGGGGCAATTGCACCTATTGCCCCCCCCCCTTGGATCCGCGACTGTGAGTGACCATTAAAAAAATAGTTTCTCGTAACTTTTCCCCATCTTGTAAAATTTGCGAAACCTCCCTAAAACGAACGTTCGTTCGCAATTGCACTTTTTAGAAAATATATTCTGCGGATTTAGTTTACCATTAGAGGAATAACTTAAAATGTTAAATTGCTATTTTCGAATAAATTAAAGCTTCTATGACCCCCCCCCTGCACTGTTCAATGTTTGTTATCACATTTTCAGAAACCCCTTCCCTCATAAAATCGAACGTATTCTTTAAATAACCTCGTGGCATGTTACGTCATAAAAACTTTCAAATAGTACTAATTTAAACCAAGAAAGGATTAGATGGACTGGAAGTTTCTAATGTATTTTCCGTACACGTTTGCAAAATGTGTGTGTTCGAGTATTTCTGCATCTGACTCGGCAGATGGGGCTGCGGTCTATATGCATCAAGAGTGGTCTATCTAATCCTCTTTGGTTTAAATATCCATAACAAAGAGGATTAGATAGAGGAGTATCGCATATTACTACATTCAACAGCGTCATCTGTCGGGAGGATGAGGAAACGCTAATTTGCAAATATACACGAAAGATCCAATCTTCCTTTGACTTAGGGCCGTTTATCAATGCAAGTTTAAAAACTTTATCCTACAGATGACAGATGAACCAACTAGAAGTTTAGAATGTGCCTCTATTAAACATTTTAATATTGCAACTTTACATTCTAAACTTCTAGTTAGTTTATTTGTAGAATAAAGTGCTTAACCTTGCATTGAAAAACTGGGCCTTACACTTTGAAGACGCGCCTGAGTGTAGGTCGTGTGCATGTGACACCACAACGTTTGGCAAACCTCAAACCTTACCCAGGTAGCAAGGGTACATTATAATGACGTCAAAATCTGGTGAGTCGAAAAGACTTCAGGGCACTAAAAATCGACGACAGAATGACGTCTTATAAATGACATTAAAATGACGTGCTACACATCACGTCATATTGTCGTCTTTTTTCGGTGTTAAATTTATTTATATTTTATCGGATTACAAACTTTAAAACTCGCTATGGCATTTTGTTATCGTAAGCAGAGTGTAAAGTTAAAAAAAAAATAAACCGTGTCGTGAGGGATAAGTATTGGCGTTTTTATTCGAGGATATAATGTTTTTTAACATTATCCAAAATAATTTATATTGAAAGAGTTTGCAAAGATTCGGCAGTTTATTTGTTTAAAACATATTTCTATCTATTCTTTTAATAATAAAATTAGATTAAAATGCATTAAAAAGCAAAATCTATCCGTTGCGTGTTCCAACTATAAAGTCTTTAGGTAAGTAGCCTCAGAAAGGTTGGTGGCCGAGTGCTTAAGGCGTCGTCTTCCATGTCATGAGGTCGGCGGTACCTCAACTTAAAACTTTAATTCTTAAAATAGTTGACTCCTGACTTCCCCATCCACCGCTCATCAAATTTGAGAAAAAGAAACATTTTTTTCGGATTTCTCCCTCTCTGCAGTTTCGAGATTTGGCCCAAGTAGCACAGAATTTTTTAAGATATCTTTAAGAAGTTCTCTTTACTGTCCGCGAGGATATCTTGTATTTATGTACTCTAGAAGTCCTTCCGAAATCAAAATGAGAAATCTTTATATGTGCTCAACTTTTATGCACTGGGGAAATGTAAACTGGGCATTATATAGGAATTTCAACTTTTGTTAACCCACAGACATCTACTAGAAGTTCTAAAAGGGAATTACCATACAGCTCAATTTTCTAAGTATTATGAAAATCAAATAAAGTATTAAAAGGGAAATAGTATTATTATCCTTAACAGAATACTTGTAGACGTCTTCTAGAAGTTCTAAAAGGGAATGACCATACAGCTCAATTTTCTATGTATTACAGAGATCAAATAAAGTATTAAACTGGAAATATTATTATTATCTCTAATAGAACACCTATAGAAATCTCAAGAAGAAATTATTTTAATGCATAAAATTTGTTTGCTTGCCACGTAGTTTGTTATAGAAATTATTCCTAGATGACGCCACGTACAAACTACTGGCGATAATCAGTCATGCATTATCTTCTACTCATGAATTTATAGAACATTAATAACATTACTGCAACGTTCAAATTCTCTCGATTTATTTGGATGAATCTTATAACGATCTCTAATCTTTGGTTTGGTTTGGACCTGATGTCTCATACTGAGATTTTGATTAACCATTTCACCAGCTGCCGCTGGCAATTCTATAAGAAGTGTGTGTTGGTACATCTAATAGAAATCCTATAAAGATGTTTTCAGTACCGTTTATATTGGTAAGCGATAAAATACCCGAAAGATTACTACAGGAATTAAATCTGTTTGCAGGATCAATGCGGTATATTTAACAGAAATCCTATAAAGATGTCCTCGGGACCATTTATATTGGCAAGCGATAAGATATCCTAAAGATTACTATGGGAATTCTATAGGTATGCAAAAAGCTGCTCACAAGATTCTATACTAATAGCTTTTTTCGATTACCATGGGAAGTACTATTTAATACTGATATGCTGACATTTGCCCATCTTAGGGAACTCTTACAGACTTCTAGAAGATATTTACTAATTCCTAAATTTTTATCCTCTGGATATCTTGAGGAATTAATTGTGCTACTTGGGGGGGGGGGGAAATATATTTTTTTAACGAACCGCCACTAATACTAATTAATGTAATAATTACATTGTTCAACAACTACTCGGACTTCTCAGGTGACACTGGTGACAGTTTAATTAAATTAAATAAGTTCTTCTTAATAATTATAAATAAATAAAAATACTAGTAACACGAAGCGAGAACCTGAAAGATTTTCATATATTTTAAATAAAGCAAGAAATTCAATTTCACATAATAAAGACTTCATTCACCACCATAAATACTGCTTTTAGCATCCGAAATAGCGGTCGCCAAGCTAGCTCAGTTGGTTGAAGCGTCAGTACTGTAATCAGGCCTGTAGCTAGGGGGGGGCCAGGACGGGCACTGCCCGACCTACGGTGATCGTAATGGAGTAATGGGGGCAATTTTAACTGTCTCTTAAATATTTTGAAAGAGATTGGGTAAAAATTGTCTAAATTTTTCGGATTAAAAAGTTTTTTTTGGATTAAAATTTTTTTGTATTTCTTCCCCTCCGCTCATTAAAAAATTTTTTTTTTGATTTCTCCCCCCGCTCATCAAAAAATTTTTCGGACTTTTTTTACGGGCCCGTCCTGAAAAATTGTTTGCCCGCCCTGAAAGCACTTTCTAGCTACAGGCCTGACTGTAATGCGGACAACGGTAAACATGTAGGTTCGAACCCTACGGACCGCAATTGGTAAAGGTAAGTAAAAATGAATTTAATAACTTAATAAACATTATAATTTGCAGGGAACCCTTGTGAGAAAAAGTTGGAGTGATGGTAAACAATATTAGATATGTTAATGTAAATAAAATTACGGATGGCTAACAAACAAATTCATTAGGACAAAACTTATTTATGCATTAATTATTTTATTTTTATCAAGTAGATTACTAACTACCCAGCTAGCAAGGGTACGTTATAATGACGTCAAAATCTGGTGATTCTGGTCAAAAAGACGTCAGCCCTGCCAAAAATTCCACATAGAAACTTATAAAAATAAAGTGATGCGGTTTTATCGTTCCTATAAGTTTTATTATTATTATACAGACAGGATTTTATCTGTTTTATTAAGTTTTAAATCGGTTATGAAACAGTAATTCCGAATGAGCTATTTGGAATTATCATGTTGCCCTTTCATGAGTACTTGTATGAAATATACATCAACAAATCTACAGTTTAGTGTCTGCAAATGCACCTTGCCCTTATATCTGTAAACATATGGAATTACAGATACAACTTTAAAGAGATTCTAAACTTTTCTATAAGTAATATCATAAGAGTCCAGTCCGTCCTTTCTCCAGTATCTATCGTATATAACACACCATTTATCAACATGTTTTTATTGTAAATTTCAACATTGTCTTTTTATTAGTATTAATGTGGATATACATGTCAACAAATGTACAGTTTCAATTGTATATTTTACAGATGTATTTTTATTGTAAACTTCCATTTTGCTTTTTTATTAGTATTAATTTGGATATGCATGCCGACAAATGAACAGTTTAAATTGCATATTTCAAATAGAAATACTAATATTGTGGTAAACACAAAATACTGCAAAGTCCTTATTTCCTCGGGTGTTCTTGTTCTAGCCTAGAAGCAATGAATGAGTTGGCAGTGAAAGAGACTGCTTTACTTTTAATTTAACAAACACACGTCAGTTCCTTAGGTCACATTAGAGTAGATATGAATTAGCGACACGTATACAGCTCCCTCTACTGGAGCCTGGAGTAAAGCTGCTGCTGAAATTTCTATCAGTTTCTACCAGAATGGAGCAGCAAACATTTACTTATACCACATCAATGAGAATTTATGAGAACAGTATCTAAGGTAAAACGTGCGGCTTTCCGTGGTTAAATGGCAAGTGTTTCTATAAGAAATGAGCTGCATTAGGTTAGGACAGTTTTGACTTGCAATTGAAGATTACTAATTATAATGTTTGAATAGGGATTTATGAGATCAGTTTCTATGAGTATTAATGTTTTTTTTTTCCGTAATAAATATATTAAATGTGTTTTCATTTGTTTGAATGGGTAAAAAGAAAGGTCAGTTTTCAACTGCAGTTACAAATACAAGTTTAATCACTTTGAATGGGGTTATATGCGATTAATTTCTAAAAGTATTTATGCTGTTTTCCGAATATAATTGTGATGAGGTTTAATCAGTAACAAATTGTTCACTACTTGTTATGATATGGTCGGAAATTCCAAGTACACATTTAGTATTCCTTCAAAAGGATTGATGAGAGCAGTTTCTACGAGTATCTATTTGTTGTTCCTCTAGTAAATTATATAAGTCTTTACATTTACTTATACTATCTCAATGAGAATTTATGAGGACAGTATCTAATGTAAAACGTACGGCTTTCCGTGGTTAAATGGCAAGAGTTTCTATAAGAAACGAGCTGCATTAGGTTAGAACAGTTTTGATTTGCAATTGAAGATTACAAATTATAATGTTTGAATAGGGATTTATGATATCAGTTTCTATGAGTATTAATGTTTTTTTTTCAGTAATATATTAAATGTGTTTTCATATGTTTGAATGGGTAAAAAGAAAGGTCAGTTTTCAACTGAAATTACAAATACAAATTTAATCACTTCGAATGGGGTTATACGCGATCAATTTCTAACAGTATTTATGCTGTTTTCCGAATATAATTGTGATGAGGTTTGATCAGTAACAAATTGTTCACCACATGTTACGTGTGGAAATTCCAGGTACATATTTAGTATTACTTCGAAAGGATTGATGATAGCAGTTTCTACGAGTATGTATTTGTTGTGCCAATAGTAAATTATATAAGTCTTTATCAGTATGCATTCGGATCTAATTTAAATATGAAAATTATATCAGAATAAAGCAACCAAATATTTTAAACAGTATCTATTTGTAAATCCAGACATTTACTTATACTATCTCAATGGCAAGAGTTTCTATAAGAAACGAGCTGCATTAGGTTAGAACAGTTTTGATTTGCAATTGAAGATTACAAATTATAATGTTTGAATAGGGATTTATGAGATCAGTTTCTATGAGTATTAATGGTTTTTTCTTCAGTAATATATTAAATGTGTTTTCATTTGTTTGAATGGGTAAAAATAAAGGTCAGTTTTCAACTGCAATTATAAATACAAGTTTAACCACTTCGAATGGGATTATATGCGATCAATTTCTAACAGTATTTATGCTGTTTTCCGAATATAATTGTGATGATGTTTGATCAGTAACAAATTGTTCACTACATGTTACGTGTGGAAATTCCAGGTACATATTTCGTATTACTTCGAAAGGATTGATGATAGCAGTTTCTACGAGTATGTATTTGTTGTGCCAATAGTAAATTATATGTCTTTATCAGTATCCATTCGGATCTAATTTAAATATGAAAATTATATCAGAATAAAGCAACCAAATATTTTAAACAGTATCTATTTGTAAATCCAGACATTTACTTATACTATCTCAATGAGAATTTATGAGGACAGTATCTAATGTAAAACGTGCGGCTTTCCGTGGTTAAATGGCAAGAGTTTCTATAAGAAACGAGCTGCATTAGGTTAGAACAGTTTTTATTTATTTATTTATTTATTTAGAAGAAGAAACAAACAGGTTACAAACCTAATTACATGTTTCTTGAGGGGGGACTACAGGCGATATAACCCGCTGGAGCCAACCCGGGCGACACGCTTCGAAGACCGGGTTTTGATTTGCAATTGAAGATTACAAATTATGATGTTTGAATAGGGATTTATGAGATGAGTTTCTATGAGTATTAATGTTATTTTTTTCAGTAATAAGTATATTAAATGTGTTTTCATTTGTTTGAATGGGTAAAAAGAAAGGTCAGTTTTCAACTGCAATTACAAATAGATACAAGTTTAATCACTTCGAATGGGGTTATATGCGATCAGTATTTCGAATATAATTGTGATGAGGTTTGATCAGTAACAAATTGTTTACCACATGTTACGATATGGTCGGAAATTCCAGGTACATATTTAGTATTCCTTCGAAAGAATTGATGATAGCAGTTTCTATGAGTATGTATTTGTTGTTCCAATAGAAAATTTGTCTTTATCAGTATGCATTCGGATCTACTTTAAATATAAAAATTATATCAGAATGAAACAACGAAATATTCTAAACAGTATTCACTTGTAAATCCTAACATTTAAAGATATATTTTAATGAGAACCAATCAGAACAGTATCTAATGTAACGCGTGCGGCTTTCCGTGGCTAAATTTTAAAAGTATTTTTAATAAATAGCTTTAACGGATTTGAACAGTTTTAATTTGCAATTCCAGATGAATAGTTTTAATTGTTAAATAGGGATCTATGAGATCAGTGTCTTTGTGTAATGTTTTTTTTTAATAAAAACACATTTTATTGAAAAAAAACATTACACTGACCTCATAGATCCCTAACAATTAAAACTATTTATCTGGAAATGCAAATGAAAACTGTTCGAATCCCTTAAAGCTTATTTATTGCAAATAATTTTAAAATTTAGCCACGGAAAACCGCACACGTTACATTACCCAACAAACGCCGAAGATCGGCCCATCAGTGGGCCATCACTGGGCCAGAAGTTTCATTTCTGGCACAGTGATGGTCCGCTAAAGGGCCAACCTTTTGTGTTTGTAGGGTAGATACTGTTCTGATGGATTCTCATTATAATATTATCTTTAAATGTTTGGATTTACAGGTGGACACTGTTTAAAATATTTGAGGTTTCATTCTGATATGATTTTTGCATTTAAATTAGATCCGAATGCATACTGATAAAGACTTATATAATTTACTGTAGGAACAACAAATAAATACTCGTAGAAACTGCTCTCATCAATCCTCTTGAAGGAATACTAAATATGTACCTGGAATTTCCGACCATATCGTAACATGTAGTGAACAATTTGTTACGGATAAAACCTCATCACAATTATATTCGGAAAACAGCATAAATACTGTTAGAAATTGGTCGCATATAACCCCATTCGAAGCGATTAAACTTGTATTTGTAATTGCAGTTGAAAACTGACCTTCCTTTTTACCCATTCAAACAAATGAAAACACATTTAATATATTACTGAAAAAAAAAACATTAATACTCATAGAAACTGATCTCATAAATCCCTATTTAAACATTATAATTTGTAATCTTCAATTGCAAATCAAAACTGTTCTAACCTAATGCAGCTCGTTTCTTATAGAAACACTTGCCATTTAACCACGAAAAGCCGCACGTTTTACATTAGATACTGTTCTCATAAATTCTCATTGAGATAGTATAAGTAAATGTCTGGATTTACAAATAGATACTGTTTAAAATATTTGGTTGCTTTATTCTGATATAATTTTCATATTTAAATTAGATCCGAATCTTTACTGATAAAGACTTATATAATTTACTAGAGGAACAACAAATAGATACTCGTAGAAACTGCTCTCATCAATCCTCTTGAAGGCATACCAAATGTGTACTTGGAATTTCCGACCATATCATAACATGTAGTGAACAATTTGTTACTGATTAAGCCTCATCACAATTATATTCGGAAAACAGCATAAATACTTTTAGAAATTGATCGCATATAACCCCATTCGAAGTGATTAAACTTGTATTTGTAATTGCAGTTGAAAACTGACTTTTCTTTTTACTCATTCAAACAAATGAAAACACATTTAATATATTACTGAAGAAAACACATTAATACTCATAGAAACTGATCTCATAAATCCCTATTCAAACATTATAATTTTGAATCTTCAATTACAAATCAAAACTGTTCTAACCTAATGCAACTCGTTTCTTATAGAAACTCTTGCCATTTAACCATGGAAAGCCGCACGTTTTACATTAGATACTGTTCTCATAAATTCTCATTGAGATAGAGTATAAGTAAATGTTTGGATTTACAAATAGATACTGTTTAAAATATTTGGTTGCTTTATTCTGATATAATTTTCATATTTAAATTAGATCCGAATCTGTACTGATAAAGACTTATATAATTTACTATAGGAACAACAAATAGATACTCGTAGAAACTGCCCTCATCAATCCTCTTGAAGGAATACTAAATGTGTACTTGGAATTTCCGACCATATCATAACAAATAGTAAACAATTTGTTACTCATTAAACCTCATCACAATTATATTCGGAAAACAGCATAAATACTTTTAGAAATTGATCGCATATAATCCCATTCGAAGCGATTAAACTTGTATTTGTAATTGCAGTTGAAAACTGACCTTTCTTTTTACCCATTCAAACAAATGAAAACACATTTAATATATTACTGAAAAAAAACATTAATACTCATAGAAACTGATCTCATAAATCCCTATTCAAACATTGCAATTTGTAATCTTCAATTGCAAATCAAAACTGTTCTAACCTAATGCAGCTCGTTTCTTAAAGAAACACTTGTCTTTTAATCATGGAAAACCGCACGAATTACATTAGATACTGTGCTCATAAATTCCCATTGATGTGGTATAAGTAAATGTTTAGATTTACAAATGGATATGGCTTGACTCGTTTTGCTGGTCAATTCTGATATAAACTGATAACAATTTCAACAGCAACTTTACCTAACTCTTATAGAAACTTATTGACCATATAGGTTCTCATAGATACTTATTAATTTTTGATAATTTTCAATACGGATTGATGAGATTTTTTTGACAGGGAGGGCACTAAAAATCGACGACAGAATGACGTCTTATAAATGACATTAAAATGACGTGCTACACATCACGTCATATTGTCGTCTTTTTTCGGTGTTAAATTTATTTATATTTTATCGGATTACAAACTTTAAAACTCGCTAATGGCATTTTGTTATCGTAAGCCAAAGATGTTTTAACTCCTAGATCGCTCAACCCTATCTCAATTTTGTATAAAACATATCCTACTTTTTCAAGCAAAGAACCGCCCATTATCTCTCCCACTTTGCTTCCACTCCGGGCCCAACTCCAAACACGCGTGTTGTCTATGCGCATGCCTCGCTTCTAGTTGGTATCCTGTCGCAAACCTTCGCAACGTTATCAAAGATCAGAGATAAAAGCCGCTTAAAGCAGGGAATTTTGAAGTGGTCTAACGCAATAACGTTGAGCGATCAGAAAATGTAGAGAAAATGGTGACAGTCTGGCAACACCACTGGTTGCTCCGGTCAGTTCTTAGTGCCGGTTGAAATTTGATTGCGTTTGCGCTTTAAGAGCATAAAATCTTGTTGACAAACTCGAACTGACCCGACACTAGCAACGGTAAAGTTCGGCAGTTCCAGCATTGCTGTCTCGCTTTTTGAGGCGTGTTAATATTGCCCTCTCCGTTGAGATGTTTGCAGCTTTGTCATATACGAATTCCTTATGGGTTAAACCATCTAGTAGTTAAAGATCTTTGTCGTAAGCAGAGTGTAAAGTTTAAAAAAAATAAACCGTGTCGTGAGGGATAAGTATTTTTGGCGTTTTTATTCGAGGATATAATGTTTTTTAACATTATCCAAAATAATTTATATTCGAAAGAGTTTGCAAAGATTCGACAGTTTATTTGTTTAAATTATATTTATATCTATTCTTTTAATAATAAAATTAGATTAAAATGCATTAAAAAGCAAAATCTATCCGTTCCAACTATAAAGTCTTTAGGTAAGTAGCCTCATAAAGGTTGGTGGCCGAGTGCTTAAGGCGTCGTCTTCTAAGTCACGAGGTCGGCGGTTCGGCCTCTGCTCATTCCGTTTTTTTTATTGCGAAAAAAATTTTAGTTGTTTTTTTTTTTAGGTAATAATTGCTTATTGGTTTTTTTTTCAATTTTAGGTCTGTTTTAGATCATTAAATATTCTATTTATGTTGTAGATGACGATATTACACCTTTACCGTTTTTTCTCCAACACGCTTCCCAGGTTTGTATAAAGTACCTCAACTTAAAACTTTAATTCTTAAAATAGTTGACTCCTGACTTCCCCTCCTCCGCTCATTAAATTTGAGATAAGGAAAATTTTTTTTCAGATTTCTCCCCAATTTCGAGATCTGGGGAAAATATATTTTTTTTAACGAACCGCCACTAATACTAATTAATGTAATAATTACATTATTCAACAACTACTCGTACTTCTCAGGTGACACTGGTGACAGTTTAATTAAATTAAATAAGTTCTTCTTAATAATTATAAATAAATAAAAATGCTAGTAACTCGAAGCGAGAACCTGAAAGATTTTCGTATATTTTAAATAAGGCAAGAAATTCAATTTCACATAATAAAGACTTCATTCACCACAATAAATACTGCTTTTAGCATCTGAAATAGCGGTCGCCAAGCTAGCTCCATATAGCATTCGACATGATATGTATAATATACCGTTTAGGTCCATAATATGAAAAATATATACCGTATTAGAATGGTATATCTATAAAATATACATGGGGGTATATTCTGTTCTGTATGTACTTTTAATATATGTATTTTTACTTTGTTGGATATACCTACAATATACTTGTATATGAATATCTTTTTACGTATATACATACGACCTGCCATTATGTATATGTTCCATATGTACATACCCAGTATAGACCAACAAGTATATATTCTGTATATGCCTAAAACATATATACCTGAGACATACTTGCGTGTATATATTTAATATATATATACATACTACATACAAACATGCATATATTCCGCATATGCCTACCACCAACATAGTTAGGACATACTTGTATGTATATGTTTTGTATGTATATAATGGCTGTTAGTTTGAACTCTTGGAAGTTACATCTATAATCCGCTAGATGGCACCATCGATTTAATTTGCAAGCTGCAGCTTTACATCGAACTAACTTTATCGAATAGACAACATTGGCAAATAGAAAGCATACTAATATAACTCAAGGCAGGCATCTACTTAGCTAGAAGAGGCAACATACTACGAAGGTAGAAAGCATACTTACCTGGCGTAGAGGTTACCGCGATCAACAAGATGGTCCCTCCAGGGCGAGGTCCCTCCATTACACTACGGATGGGCTCAAAACATAATATTTCTTTAATTGTGTGCGACAGTGCGACGTTTCTCACTCTCAGAGATGCCTAATGGCGACTCTGATTACTCGTAATATACCTTATATGTACTTGACAAATATGTCGTTATGCTGTATATACCTCCAAAAGTAAATCAGAGGTACATTTATATCTGGATGTTTTATGCATGTACATGCGCGTATATACATATCATACTTTAAAAACGTGCGTATATATTTTGGACATACATAGTACATATGTAATGTACCCAAATATAATATATTTTATTCATAGGTATCTGCTAAGTACGTATATAGGATCCGCAGGGGTGAGACAAATGACATCTGTTTTGCAGACAATTTGAACCTTATTTGCATATACTAAGTACATCCCATATACTTAGAGGAATGTGACATGTATATGTTAAGAATCTCCTTCTGCTGTGTGGGGCTGTTGGTTGAAGCGTCAGTACTGTAATACGGACAACGGGAGACATTGGTAAAGGTAAGTAAAAATGAATTTAATAACTTAATAAACAATATAATTTGCAGGCAACCCTTGTGAGAAAAAGTTGGAGTGATGGTAAACAATATTAGATATGTTAATGTAAATAAAATTACGGATGGCTAACAAACAAATTCATTAGGACAAAACTTATTTATGCATTAATTATTTTATTTTTATCAAGTAGATTACTAACTAGTATGTAGTTTTATATGTTCCTATTACTAAAAACCTGTGGGGGATTACCAAATATAACCTGAAAAAGACGTCATTCGTTTGAGACATTAGGAAGTCATTTTCACGTTTCATTTACGTCATCTAACTCGTCATTTCTCGTCACTCCTGACCATTTTTTCACGTCATTTTCACGTGCCTTTGCTACCTGGGTAGTATGTAGTTTTATATGTTCCTATTACTAAAAACCTGTGGGGGGATTACCAAATATAACCTGAAAAAGACGTCATTCGTCTGAGACATTAGGAAGTTATTTTCACGTTTCATTTACGTCATCTAACTCGTCATTTCTCGTCATTCCTGACCATTTTTTCACGTCATTTTCACGTGCCTTTGCTACCTGGGTAGGAAAGAGACCAAAATTCCTTAAGTTGAATATGACGGCTAATTGAACTTTCCATAATAGTATAGTGTTTTTATTAATATTATATGGTTGGAAAATGGCTTTTGCTATGTCGTTAATTATATGGAAGTGAGTAGTTAAGTAATGAAAGAGCTGCTGAAGCGGAGCTGGCCATTTGTGGCCAAACGTGAATGACCTGTCTGGGAACCAATCAAAACCTATGAGAAAGCTGGTGAACACGTGTCAAGGTGAATGACCTATCTGGGAACCAATTAAAAACTACTGTTTTCACGACATCAGACAAAAGCATCTGGTGAAACCGCAGACATAGATCGATAACTTATGACATCTGGTGAAAGGTCAGTTTCCCACAGGAAATAGTTTTTTGGCCTCCCGCCATGTTATTGCAGCAGTCCACATGTGAAAAGGGTCAGGTTCACACGACTTAGGTTTGTCAAGATAAACAAAGTCTTTTTAAAAAATAATTGAACACTTTTTATTTAACACAATACAAAAATATTGATTAACTTAAACAATAATATTGGATACGACCGACCGGTATAAGGTTTCACGCCAGAATGGTTGTCGTCTTCTACACGGTCGACCATGAAGGCTTGAGTCGAGTCCCGTCGGGGGTGTCCGCCATAGCCAGCGTAGAATGGGTTGCTTACATAACACCTCCCTTGCTAGACAGAAGTTTTATTTGGGACAAATAAAACTTGTACTCCTTGGCCCTCGTTGTCCCTTGATTGACTTTCGACTGGGGTAGCCTCCGCTTGTTGAGTAGGTTGCTTGGATTTACGTTTTCTAAGTCGATGAATAGTCAATACTGAAACAAATATAACAAAAATAATATAAAGAGGTATGGTCCAGTAGTGGGTCGTCTCGACATCTTTTTTCAATTGGATGGGTTCTATGTCGTCTTGAATTTTCTTCAGTGTGTGAAGTTGGTCTAAAGGAACATCTTCTAGTTTCAGCTTCCTAGTGATGTTGATTCTTGCCTTCGTCGTTTTTATTTCTGGCAACAATAAGGGTTGTCCGCTGATTGTTTTCCTTTCATTTGAGTAAGTGTACTCTGATGTTTTAAAATTACATTTTGGGGGTAGATTGAATAGATAGGTGCCCCGTAGGATAGTAAAGTCTGTTGTCTTGCAGGTGGTTTGAATTTTTGTTTCATTTGGGAAGATGCCTATGTAGTAGGTTTCGGTAATTTGTTCGACAATAGGATGTACGGTTTTTACTGGAACCTGGGTACATGTGTTGTCTTCTTGGCTGAGTTGTAATAGTTGAAATATACAATCGTTTTGTCTCCATCCGTCAATAAGAAGGCTTTCTTGACAATAATATTCGGCGTCGATCTCCCTGCATGGCGTCGATTGGTATTGGTAGAAGTTTTCGCTCATAGTCAGGTAGGTATTGAAAGGAATTATGGTTGTGTGGTTTGGGGTAGGTATCGAATAAAGGTGATAGTATGAAAAGTGCTCCGGGTGTATTAGCGGGAATTCTAGTGCAAATACTATTTTCTTTTCTGAATAATATGCCTTTACTTCTACTATTTCGTAATATTTGTGGATGTCAATTTCATTTATATATAATAAATGTTCTACAGGGTGATTATTTCTTAAGATATCTACGATAAATCTTAACTCGTCAATTTTGACTATACTATGATGTAGTGTATTTAGTTTTGCGAAAGTTATGGCATTTTCTATGTCTGTTAGCAACTGAATTATAATATTTAGACTTAAATTTAGTTGATCTAAAATATTTTTTACTTGCAAATAATCGTTAAATTCGAATATAAATTTATTAAGATCTTTTCTAATGCAATCGATACCATTTGCTATTACATCTTGATTATGTAGAATTAGAGTTATCGTATGATTGAAATTATCGATAATTTTTGTAGTAAGAGAAATTTCTTTATTTAATTTATTGGCTATATTATTTTGGTTTTCCTGTAGGTTAAGTAATGCTTGATTAAATTTATCGGCGTCCTCTTGATCTAGGTTACCAGATATGCTTTTTATTATACTACCAAGCCCGTTTATTAAACCACGTTTTCGCCTTGTAATAGGGTATACCGAGGTGAACTTTTGTTGGGCAATTTTTAGTTGAAAGCATATTGCTGCATTAAAATTTTGTAGTGCCATAAAATAGGGTTGGCTTAGGCCGTCAGTAATTGCTTTCGTAATTTGGTCATATTGGTTCTTTAATGTAATTATTTCATTTTCAATAGGTTCTAGATCGAGATAATGTAAAAATGTGTGAATACTTGTTTTTATTTTGGCTGTACCTAATTTGAAGGGAAGGATACCTGGGTTTTTGGACAGGTCAGTTATCTTTACTTCCTGAAGCTTCGCCAGTGTTATCAGAGGTATTCTGTAACAAAGGTTGTCTAATTAGTTTTGGGCGTCTAATGCTTTGTTTGGATACAGCTGCTGATTTATTTGTGGATATCATTTTAGTGGTTTGGTTTAGCACGATTTCAGGGGTGTATCGGGGCGCTAATTTATTCCTACTATTGATTTTTTTGTAAATTTTTGTTCGGGGTTGAATGCTTGGCTCTTTTTCTCTAGATTCGTTACGTTTGCTAATTGTTTTTTCTTTCTGCTGATGGCAGTCCTCATGAATTTTTTGGTAAATTAGTTTCGTCTTTTCTTTGTGGTTTTCTACGTAATTATTTAATAAGGCGTTTGTTATATCGATATCAAATGGATCTTTCGTATCTAGATGCCCGTTGATAATGTTAACAGGTTTTTGTTTGGTTAGGGAATGATAGCTGTTGTTATAACCTAATATTGCGTAGGGCATTAAATTTGTTATCGAATTTTCGTTGGGTTGTTTCGATTTTAGAATTCGTAAATGTTCTATAATTGTAGAATGGAATCGTTCGATTATACCCTTGCTTTGCGAATTTAAAGGTGTTGTATAGTGAATATCAATGTCATGTAACTTGGTAAATTCTAACATGAGATTGTTTTTAAATTCGGTGCCGCTGTCGGAAATTATTTTGAGCGGCGCGCCGTGATGGGTCATGAAAATTAGAAGGTTTTTGACTATGTTTATCGCATTGTGAGTTTCTAAAGGGTAAGCTTGGCCGTACTTTGAAAATGAATCTACAACAGTTAAAAACTTTTGGTTTGAGGCCTGAAATGTATCGATGTATAATACTTCAAACGGTTTTTTTTGCCGTAGGTGTTATGGAAAATTGCTGTTTGATCGGGTTGCGATCATACTTATTAGTTTGACAGATATCGCAGTTATTTATTCTATCTTCTACGTCCGCATTCAATGTGGGCCAATAATAGTTTTGTTTTATTCTAAGTACTGTTTCGGGTATGCCACGATGATTAGTTTTACCCTCGTGGTGATGAGTGATAATTTCCTGTTGTCTGAGTTCATCAGTAATGTCTTCTAAAATAGTATTGCATTTTACTATTTTATAACTTGAATTTTTGAACGTATCTTTTACGATATTACAGATTTCAGGATAAAATTCATCAGTTTTGAACAATAATGCGTACGTTAGTTTGGGGTCTATATAGTTTTTCAAAAAATTTATTATTTCTATGTTTAGTTGGGATTTGTCTATTTTTACAAATATCCTCTTTTTGTTATTGAACAAGTTTCCTATTTTTACGCGTTTAGAGAGTTCGATTTCGGAATATAACAGAAATTCGATTATTACTTGGTTATTATAAAGATTTAGTGGTTTTTCTGATATCGGGATCGTTTGTACAGGATGTTCTATGCTAGTGTGAGCGGTCTCGTTAGACAGGTTTTCGTTATTATTTTCGGGGATTTCTACTTCGTTTGTATCCGATGCTTGGTTTGGATTTTCTGTAATAGGAGCATTATTATTTTGTACCTGATTTGTTACATCCGCGATCGGTTCGTTACTATTTTCGGGTACCTGGTTTTCTAGAAATTCGCGTATCGCTGGATAGTCATAATTTCCAGAGTCTTCAATGTCGTTAATATTTGGGGTTTCGTCAATATGGTTTGCTAGAGATACATTATCATCGGAGTCCGAAATTTCTTTTGTGTGTATTTCTACGCGCGAAAGAGCGTCAGCATTTGTATTGGCTTTGCCTTTTTATATTGAATTTGGTAGTCAAATTCCTCGAGCTTTAATCTCCACCTGATTAGTCGAGAATTTGGCTCCTTAAGATTCATTAGCCACTCCAGGGGTTTGTGATCGGTAAGTATTTTAAATTTTCGGCCGTATAGGTATGGCCTGAAGACTTGGTCCCGTATACACAAGCAAGAGCTTCACGTTCTATCGTGGAGTAGTTTTGCTCCGCACTATTGAGTGTCCGTGACGCGTATGCTATTGGTTTATCATTTCCGATTGGCCCCTGTGATAAAATTGCACTTATTGCAAAGTTGCTCGAATCGGTAGTCAAATTGAACGGTTTCGTGAAATCAGGGTACTGTAGTATCGGATCGTTAGTCAAGATATGCCTGCATTCGTCAAAACATTTTAGGAAAGATTCGGTATGTTCGATTTTTGACCCCTTTTTTAGGCAAAGCGTTAGAGGTTTCGTCAACTTCGCAAAGTTTTTTATGAATTTGCGGTAATAACCTACAAGGCCTAAAAATCCTTTTATCTCCTTAACGGTTTTGGGAATCGGGTAATTTACAATAGCTTTAATTTTTTCAGGATTAGGTTTGACACCCTGCGCCGTTACTATATGGCCTAGAAAAGCAACTTCCCTTTTAAGAAATTCCGACTTATCCAGCTGAATTTTAAAGTTAGTTTCGCGTAACCGCTGAAAGACTTTTGCTAGGTTATTAATATGTTCTTGAAGAGAAACCGAAAAAATTACAATATCGTCCATGTACACTAGACATATGTTATTTTGTAAGCCCTTGAGAATATTATCCATAGCGCGTTGAAAAGTCGCGGGTGCGTTTTTAAGCCCGAACGGCATTCTAACGTATTCGTAGTGGCCGTTCTCTACGTTAAAAGCTGTTTTTTTGATGTCCTCCGGGGCCATTTCGATCTGATGAAACCCGCTCGCAAGATCGAGAGTCGTAAAGTATTGACACTTACCGATTTTATCGAGAATATCGGATATATTGGGAATCGGATATCGATCATCGATAGTTTTTTCATTCACTTTCCGATAATCCACAACTATCCGCCATTTCTTTTTGCCCGAGGCGTCCGCTTTTTTCGGCACGATCCAAATCGGCGAGGACCACGGCGAATCACTATGTCTTATAATACCTTGTTCGAGCATGGAATTTACCTGTTTTTCTACCTCCGGTTTATGAATAAATGGATACCTATAGCTTTTTGTATAAACGGGAATTTCATCGGTGGTTTTAATGCTATGTTTAATTTGATTCGTAAATGTCAAAGGTTCGTTTTCATATTTAAAAATATCAGAATACTTAATACATAATTTTTCTATAGCATTTTTCTCCTCTGAATTTAAATGATCAGTCCTAATTAAGTTTTTTATTTCATTATGATTACCATTTTCGATATTAGATTGATTGGGTTTAAAATCGATATGAAAAATTTCATATTCATTAAGATTTATTAATTTTGCTTCCAAAGGTTCATTTAAGTTTAAGGTGATGTCACTTTCATTCTCATTAAGAACTTCGACCCAAGCATAACCGTTTCTAGCAATAGATAATGTTTCTTTTAACTCGAGATGCTGAAGTTTCTGCTGAGGCACGATTACGTAACCGTTATCTACTGTAATAGGAACTTTATATTTGATAAATAATATTTTATTTCTATCTCTTTGTGTGGCATTTTAAACCTTGAACTTGTAAAATCTAACTGAACTTTTAGATGCTTTATAATATCTAATCCTATTAATCCATCAAAAACGTCATGAAATTTAAATAAATGAAATTTTAATTTTTGGTCCGAGTCGAATTCTTTAAAACTGGGAATAAGCATACATTTAGTTTCTTTACTTTGCGAAAAAATAGTCGAAACAATAAATGGTTCCTCAAAAATACAATTTGGGTAATAATTTTCGGCAATTTTTGGATTTATAAACGATTTTGTTGCGCCCGTGTCGATTAGCAGTTTTAGAGGCGGATTTTTAATTTCTAAATAGGGTAATTCTTTTTTATCAGACGATATATTAAGTTCTACTATGTTTCGTAGTTCGGGTCGGGCACCATTTGAAAATTTCCGGATTCTTCTGCTTCTTCCTGATATTCTTGATTTTCGTCATAGTCCGGTGCATATTCTGCATTTTCTTGGTAATTATCGATTTCTTGCGTGTTTTCATATTCGATGTTATATAGATGTTCTGGCCTACTTGATGGTCCTGGTTGGGACCGAAAATCTCCGCCATATTGATACTGGGGTCTTCTGAAAGTGTTTCGAGTTGAAACACTCATAGGGGTGCTTTGTTGCTGTTGGGTATTTTGGCCTGGTTTCCATACATTGTGCGGCTTCTTAAATGTTTGTTGATTTGTGGGGAACCTTTGTTGAGGGTAATTTGGTCTTGGCTGTACGTTTATGGGTCCCGTTGGAAATTTAGGGGGTTGGAAATTATTATACTGCGTTTGATAATTTGGCTGTGCGAACCGCGGTGCGTTATTATTAGTCAAGAAATAATTTTGTAACTGAGGTCTTTGTTGGACTACAGGTTGTACTATGGGTTTTTTAAATATTGGCGGAACATTAGGGTTGACTGAAATATGTGATCTTTGTAAATATCTGATATTATTTTCTTCTACAATGTATTGCATAGCGGTTGCTAAATTTTTAGGCCGCATTGCCCTGATTGTACTGCCTAATGGCTCTCTTAAACCTGCTAAAAATGTAACTAAAGCCTGTTGTTTAAAGAACTTTTTCTTACTAGTTTTAATTCCGTCGTCCGTATTATGAATCTCGATATAATTGCAAATGGTATTTAGCAGTGACATAACTTTTTCGTAGAATTGTTGCGGATTTTCGGTAGTTTGTTTTAGATTAACTAAATCCCTATTTAAACTGTTTTCGTCCCGTTGATCGCCGAAATTTTGTGTTAGAACTTTTTTCACATCATCCCATGTACTGGCACCGTAAATAGAAATTACCTCGCGTGCTCTGCCCGTGAGTCTACTTTTAACTCCCTCGAATAAAAATACATTTTGCATACTATTCGGGTTTGCATTATCCCAGTAAATAGAGAGAAAAGTTTGTGAAACTTTAAGATAATTGTAAAGTTCGCACGGGTTTCCGTCGAAAAATGAAATTATACTTAAATTTTTTACGTCAAAAGTTGGAGGAGCCATATTTTGGCTATTACTTAAACTACTATGTTTGATTAAATTACTAGAATTATTTTCAGGTTTACAGTGGCTCTCAGTACTTTCGCTCGATGCTGCCGTAACTGATGTTTCGCCTAAACGGTTTTCAATTAACAAAAGACTATTATATAAATCGCTTAAATCTAACTCACCCTTCGCACTATCACAAGAGGATTTTAGGGGGGTTGAGGATTCTGACATGAATAAAACTTCTACTTACATTAAGAGGAAGACACACTTCATTGTCCGGGTCGTTGGTTCTTCGCTTAGGTTACTCAATTCGCCCAAGACTTTTCGGTGATTAATTGTTGACACAAAAAAGACGATTCGCGATGTAAAGTCTTTTCACCGAATCTGCACGACTGCGCCACTTAGGTTTGTCAAGATAAACAAAGTCTTTTTAAAAAATAATTGAACACTTTTTATTTAACACAATACAAAAATATTGATTAACTTAAACAATAATATTGGATACGACCGACCGGTATAAGGTTTCACGCCAGAATGGTTGTCGTCTTCTACACGGTCGACCATGAAGGCTTGAGTCGAGTCCCGTCGGGGGTGTCCGCCATAGCCAGCGTAGAATGGGTTGCTTACATAACACACGGGAAGTAGTTTTTTGGCCTCCCATTATATCTGACTCAAAAATGTTCATTTCAGACCGCCCACTACTAAATGTATGAGCTGAGGCCCACTTTAATTTGGACATTTAAAAATAGGTTTAGCCACTCCTACTTGCGTTTATTGGTTTTAGAAATTTAAGTAGGTTTTTAAAGCAATATCACTGGATATAACGTCAATTTTTAGGAAGACACATACCTGTTAAAAATTTCGAAACAATCCCAAGCAGCATTCAAAGTGATGGGAACTGGCATCTGAGGAATCGGAACTTCAATATAGTAGGAATAACATAACTGTTACTAATTTTGCGACTTCAGGGTAATATTCACTTTGTGGTATGCATTTGTAGTGACAATCAAGTAGATTCTACTGAATTTAGGCACTGTATAGTTATAACACTTTCAAGTAACTACTGGAGAATCTGCAACGTCGCGGATACTATTCTGCATTACTTTTAAGCATCCTCAACTGCAAAGTGAAAATTGGTAGTAATGCCGACTGCACAGCTTTACCAAAGGACCACTTCAAAGTAGTCTAACTTATTAGTGACATCTCGAGTAAAAATGAGGTTATTTCTATGAACATAGGGGCTTTGAAGTTATCTTTACTACTCCCCACTAATTGAAAATGACTTAAAAGTTACATATACCTTGAAAATCTACTATAGAGTAATATTAACTTTTAAGACAATTTATATAATTATTGGCATTGAATAAAATGGCGGCATCTGAAATGCTCAGTGAAAGCGAAATAAAGTTTATCAGCACTCATCCACGTTTTATAGAAAACTGAAGAAACAGTTAAACAGTAGTAGAGAAATAGTGATTCTTCAGAATATGATGCAAACATAGATTATTTCGCCACAGCAAAACCATCATCTTTGGCAACAAGTGCAAAAGTGCTCCCATCAACACAAGAAGAGTAATCGAAAACTATAACAGTTGTAGTGATTAATGATACTGTGTACTGCTCGAAAATTACAACTTGTCTTTAACACACAGATTGACCCATAGTTCAGTTAGTGATCCACTGAGCATATTAAATGAATTTGCCGATTAAAAACTCCAAATTTAATAAATATTGTGTCGATGGGGAACGGACAATGTCAGTATAACGGCATAAGACATTATTTATGTACAATAAATTGAATTGAATGAAATTAAATGTAAACTGATCACTAAATAAATATGAAAACTGTTATGTATTTTTTCCATTATTACACACCTTACGTTAATAAATATATTTATCCAACACTTTCATATAAAGTGATCTTTATTGATAAGACTTTGAAGGTATAAAGTGACCCATATGTCACTAGTGAGATAAAGTAGTAAGCTAAAGTGAGGTAAAGTGATTTAGTCATTAAAGAGTAATTTTAATATAAAATAAAGTCCAAGGAATTTATTTATTGTCTCCATTATATGGAAAATTAACAAAACAAAGAATCCATGCACTAACACTTATTTATATTTATGTTAACATTTATTGTCATCATATTCGATTTTTCACAAAGAAAACTGCTCTTCTGTACACAATTTTTCTCTATACTAGTAACGACGTCTGTATTGCCTGACTCGTTGTGCTGCTCTCCCTGAATTTTTTTAGCAATAACAATCTTGTTGAGACTGAATCTTCCAAATAACCCTCCGCCACGGTGGATAATTTCCACACACCGTGACGTTTAAGGGTGGTAATGTCACCCTCAGCATTGGCCAAGAGTTGATGAGGAACGGCGCATGCTATGGCCAGTATACAAATCTGCATCAGGCAATTGCAAATAATCAGCTACAATTCTTGGAATTTTTGAGAGCTTATTTAATCCAACGCATTGGACAGTGCACTTTCCCTTTTGAAAATTTACGAAAAATCTTTTGTGAGACACATTTTGCGGTCTTAAAGACATATTTCCTAATCGAATCAAGTGGGTTCACCGAAAATCCTTCATTTAAAACTGTGAAACTTCTTGATTTATTCGTCTTGGTATCTGGTATGGATATATATAGATATTATTCTTCATCTCATATCTTCGACGCTTAAGAAGGTCAGTTCACCGCAACGGCAGGCACCGCAAACTCCCAATATCAATGCAACCTAAAAAACCCAAACATTTAAATAGGTATATAAAAGCAAGATCATAAAAAACACCTACCTCTGACATAAGATGCTCACCGTCAGGGGCATCCATCAAATATTGTTCGATATGTGCTCTTTCCAAATAATATCAGATAATAAAAAGTACTTAAAAAGTATAATAATTGTTATTTTTAATAATCCCATAGACTTAGAATAATCCACATATTCCCATCGCACACAGTGACAGTGACACTTTAACAGTTATTACCGCGTTGCCAATTAAAAAAAAAAAATTACCTATATCGATTCTGCCAATTCTACCAACATGAAAATAAGTTGGTAGAAACAGTTACTAAGATCTTATAGCGTCATTGGTCCCATTTGCTACATCTAGGTAAATATAACTACACAGTGAAATTGTTGCAGTTGCCGTCACCACTTTTAAAGTAACAACAACTATAACGTTGGTGGCATCTGCTACTTTATAGTAAATGTAACTTGTAGGGAAATAATTTTGGTTTTTTCAACCTCTAAGTTACTGCAATTAATATCGTCATTTTTTTGTTGTTGAATGAAGACGCCATATTGACACGGATAAAAATATAATTCAATAAAAAATTTCTTTTTATTATAGTCATTTACAAATATGTTTTCTAAATAGATTATTACTTTATAATATATAAAATTAAAAAAAAAACGTTTTCCATAAAAAATTTTGCAGTTTTGCTTGTACACATAATTTTTGCAAAAAAATGTTTTTCCGAAAAAACCATTTTCTCGAGGGGGCGTCTTTTTTATCGAAGCATCATGATAACATTTTACAGAAAACAAGTGGTGGTTTTAATATCCACACCCAGGGTAAATGCAAAACATCATGATTTATAATATATGCTTATGCATGTTGTATATAATCACCTGAACTTGGACCTTGGACATATCATGTGCTTAAACTCAGTAAGTCATTAATTTGCTATTCGAATAACAGAGAGCCAAATATATAGTTTGCGCTCTCATTTCGGTCAGCTGAGCTGTTCCAAAAGTTAGTCATTTCTACTACTTGGTTACGTCCCGTTTACGTAATAACCTAGTCTTCAACACGGTAATGGTAGAAGTACCGGAATAGTAATTTGCTACGTAATTATTATTCCCCATTTTGGTGAATACTTGGTAGAAGGATGGTTCCCATTACGTAACAGTCCTTAGTTGCGGAAACCTTTAAAGTTCCCCTAATGGCAACTATTACGTAGAAACTACTAAAATTGCTGCTTGGGATAATTTCAGACAGGTAAGTTCAGTGGAAAAAAATAAGCATTTTTCCAATCTCAAATCATGTGTACTAAAATCTACACGATTCCAGACTATAGTATTGAACTATATTTATTCAATTTAAAAAAATTAAATTTTAAAACACCCAAAAATCTCTCTAAGCTTGAAACTTGGCAGTGTTTGTAAATTATGTATCAATACCACATAGAAAAAATATAAATTAAAAACATACCTGTAACAAAAAGTAATCCAATGTAAAAAACAAAAGGTAATCCAAGAAAACAAAAACATTATTAGAGTGAAATTAAATAGAAAAGATAACATCGTCATAGAATGCGCAGAAACCGAAATCGTTACCACGTGCTCGTTACCTAGGTAACGATCCTATTTTTACGGCCGCATGGGCGTCGCACTGCCTATTATCATTAATATTTAAATAAAAAAATGGATGGCACGGCACTGATATTATGCCAACTGTTGTACGCTGTGCGCGAACCCGTGACGTATGTTATCTTCTCTATTTAATTTCACTCTACCACTTCGCACTATTTCACAGTATTTTTATTTCACAAAATATATCGGAGAAGCACTGAATTGAACACTTCCCAGCAAACCAAACCACATCATTTTAACATCATGATGATGTGATTTTTGCAACAGTAACGTCGTCATTCCCAGCAAACATAAATATATAGCATATACGTAAATGCTACGTAAACTAAGTTTCGCAGAAGTAACGTGCTATGTAAAATGTGACGAATAATCATATGTGCATACTCTGCGAAATGTCAGCAACATGTGCATATGATTTTTACATAGTGAAGAGGTAACACGGTGACCTCACGGTATGGAACAAATGACGTAGCGTATATGTATATTCAACCACTTGCTATGTAAAGCATACGTAACTAATTTTATCTCTTTATGATGTAGCATATATGTATATTCAACCACTTGATAGTGACCTTACGCTACGTAACTTATATACTTTTTATCTCTTTATGATGTAGCATGTATACATTTTATCTACCTACCGTATGTTCAAAATAGCATATCCCAGCACTTTTTAAATATTGATACTACACAATTGGATTTTTAAAGTTAGATATAGGAATAAAGTTCCTTATAAGTTATACAGAAAAAGATATTTCTTTAGAAAATTACCGAAGTTGACACCAAGTTTTATTTTTAAGTCGGATACCTTATTTAGAGAGCCGAGTAGTTTTATATTTTGAATGAAAATTTTTTTGTAAAAAATGGTTATATTTAAAATATAAAACTATCTTTCTAACTTTCTAAAAATTAAAAATAAAAGTTGATGTCTCCTCCAGTTATTTCCTAAAGAATATCAATTTTTCTGGATAATTCATGAGAAATTTATATTTATATATTTAACTCCAAGAATCCAGTTCTCTAGTATCAATATTTAAAAAGTACTATATGGTGCTATTTTGAACATTATAGTAGGTGTATAAAACAAATACATGCTACATCAAAAAGAGATAAAAAGTATATAATGCAAGATATGGTTGTCTGATTTGTCAACATATATTAGCTTAGGAAAGATTTTCGAATTGAATGACAGTTTAAACTAAGTTAATTAGTATCAACAAAGTTTCAACTCCATCTTAATCTCTGCATATCCCAGTAGGTAAACCAGGCATTAGGCGTTGTCCTCGACATTGTCATCTATATGTTCTTTAGAAAGCAGCTATACGATATTTTTTCTTATCCAATGATGTATACTCACCTACCTACCTTGCCTTGCAATCCTAATAAAGCTAAAATTTCATTTAATGTATTTTATTAACTGTTGATTTAGGAGAGATTAATACTAGTGTCTTTTGTGTAACTAATCTATATTCAAGTTAACTAAGTATCTACAATAAGTGTTAAGCATTTCTCGGGTTGTTTCTGATTGTACTCGTTCTTTGGTCAGCCTTCGTCACTCTGACATTTGCTACTTGAACATCAGTTACACAACCTGTGAAAATAATTGAAATATTAGTCTATTTCATATACGGGGTGCACCATTTAAAATTACCCAGGCTTGTAATTTTCTTATTTTTTAAGCCACATCAAATTGTAGATATTTTTAAAGTATTTAAAAAAAAAAAATTTGAAAAAATTGTTAAGAAAGTACGGAAGCGCAGAAGGGCCACAACAATTTTATTTTTTTTTTATGGTACGAATTACGACTTGTATCTCGTAATTACGACTTACAACTCGTAATTACGAGTTGTAAGTCGTAATTACGAATTACAAGTCGTAATTACGAGTTATAAGTCATAATTATGACTTACAACTCGTAATTACGACTTACAACTCGTAATTTTAAAATTACGACTTACAACTCGTAATTACGACTTGTATCTCGTAATTACGACTTACAACTCGTAATTACGACTTACAACTCGTAATTACGACTTATAACTCGTAATTACGACTTACAACTCGTAATTACGACATACAACTCGTAATTACGACTTATAACTCGCAATTGTGATAATTCATACCGTGCTACTGCAGAAGAAACACACTGCACCATTCTGTGCCTATTGCTCAAGAGTTTCATAGCGAACAGAACATGACAACTAACTTAGAGGAGGTAAGTACCTACCACCAAATATTATATATTCTTGTTCTTGTTTCAAATGCATGCAATAATATTAATTTGTCTAAAGATAAGTTAAAATTATGTATAATTTTATATTTAGACTAAGAATATTTTGATTTGATAATCCTCATCTTAAATTAAAGAAATTGATCAAGATTTTGGTCCAGTTCTCGCAAATAAATGTATTGTTTCAAACGAAGAAAAATTTCTCCCTTTGAGCACACAATACATTCAAATTCCTGAACAAAGTAGTATATTCAAAATAAACCTACTTTTTTGTTTTGTTTATATAGGAAACATAAGAGCAAACTACAATCAATGACGAAGCATCTGATATTGTGGAACAAGCTATTGAAAGATCTATTTCACAACAAATCTACTTTTCGTCAGATGATGAAATTTTGGAATCACAAATGAATAGCTTAACAGTTTCTTCCGAAAATTATTAAATTATCCGGTAGCAGTGTTGGAGATGACCTAAATGACATTTTCCATTATGTTATTGACTCATTTGACATACCAGATAGCATTCGAATCTTACCTGATACATCTCAAGTTCCTTTTATTGAAGTTGTTAAAGTTAAAGTACATAGAGGCAACATTCTAGAAGAACTAATAGATGCTTTCGTACCCTTAAATTCAAATTCTCTTATAGAAATTGAAATGTATCTTCCCAATCGTAAGAAAGAAAATGCTGCAGATTTTGAAGGAGTTTTTCGAGACTGTATTTCCGAATTTTGGGATGAATTTTATAAAAAATATACAGTAGGTACACATATTAAAGTGCCATTTATTAGACAACTTTCATGATTATAAATGGACATCAGTTGCCAAAATAATGGTCAAAGGATTATTAGAAGAAAAATATTTTCCGGTGCAATTAGCAAAGCCCTTTATAGAACATTGCATATTTGGTGATATTAAATCGAATATCCGAATTGAATTTTTAAATTACTTGTCGGATATGGATTCAAACTTAATGAAGAATGCTCTGGATGATTTCAGTAGTGTTAGTGTTGAAATAGATGATTTAATGGAGTGCTTAGAAAGTTTAGATTGTAAATGGATACCATCTGCAGAAAATTTTTCACAACTTGTTTCTGACCTGGCTCACAAGGAACTTATACAGACAACAATATTTATAGTAGGTAAACTGTTGGACACCAATTTTAAGTGAACTGATATCGTTGGATTCCTTAAATGCGATATACAAAAATCAAGAAAACTTACCAAAAAATGTTGTAGCACTTTTAAAACTCACTAACGAGCCAAATGTAATACAGCAACGAATTTTTGGTTATTTAATAAAATTCATAAGAGAAGCTAACAAGGAGATAATAGGAAAATTTGTACGATTTACAACAGGTTCTAATATAAATATTGGAAGAGAAATTGAGGTGACATTTTATCAAAAAGAGGGATTATCACGAACACCCGAGGCTCATACGTGTGAATGTATTTTAGTCCTCCCTGTGAATTACGACTGTTTTCCGGATTTTCAAAATGAATTTGAAAATTTATTGAGTGCAAATATTCGGGTAATGGATATAATTTAATTAAATCCATTACTCAAATATACCGGATGATACAATGTGCATGTAATGCCCTGTAACTTTTTTAGTTTTGAAAATAAATTTCAAATTAGGATACATTTATTAAGGTATAAATGTGTTATTTTTGACATACAATTTTTCTAGATGGAAAGGTAACTTTTTTCATGATTCCGATGGTGAATTCAGAGATAGGTGAGAATTATGTCCAATTTTCTCTCAACGGAAAGAAGGCCATGGTAAAAAATGTTTATGCAGTACCATGAAAATTTTGAACCACTTAATGTTTAAAATTGGCACGTTAAAGAAATATTTCTTTCATTCCTTCTTTCCATTGAGAGAAAATTGGCTGTAATTCTCTTTTGTCTCAGCCAATTTTAAATTCTAAAAAATCGACTTTTTAATTTTAAATGTTCTACAGGTCAAAAAAAGTCTATATATAGCTAAGTTTTTGGACAAATCCGTTTTCCGCGCAATGTTTCTTTCACGACTTTTCCGGAAAATCATCAATTTTTCCTACTTCCGGTTTAGTTTCTCGGGAATATCTCGGTTTCTACTGGATGAATTTTGATAAAAAAATATATGACTACTTACAAGGCACAACTCCATCGATCTGTGGAGCACGGAATACTATTACTTAATTCCTAATCTCAAAAAAATTATAAACTGCGCTTAAAACGCTTATATTAAAACAGATTCTCCGTTTTTTCTTAATAACTTTGCAACAGATAGAAACATTTTGTTAGAAAATAAGAAAAAATGTACCTACTTTTCATGATCCCAAATAAACCTACCAAATTTTATTACGACATTAAAAAATAACGCCAAAAATGAGATTTTCCGAACCAAATTAATTGGGAAAACCATCGAAGAACAATTTTATTAATCTTAGATCGTAGGGTTTTTGCTATCTTTTAAATGGTGTATATAAAGTACCTATATATGTTGAAACAAAAAAGTTATTTCAGTTTTTCTGAAAACGTTCTTGTTTTTTTTTAGATTTATTACTAAAAATATATTTCTATTACCTTTTATTATTATAAAAACGAATTGGATAATTTTAAATTTAAATAAAAGATGAGTGTTTGAACCAGATTTTAACATACTTTTAATATATTAATTACTAGGGACAAATGTTTTCAGATTTCATCCGCACAACGTAATATTTTTATATAATATTTTTGTCAAGAACATTTTCAGAAAAACTGAAATAACTTTTTTGTTTCAACATATATATGTACTTTATATATACCATTTGATAGGGAACAAATACTCTACGACTTAAAAGTATTGTAATTGCTCTATGATGCTTTGCTCAAAGATGGCGAGTCAATCAATCTTTTTCGAAAACTCTTAATTTTTGGCATTGTTTTTTAATATTTTATAACAAAATTTGGTATGTTGATTTGGAATCATAAGAAGTACGTTTCCTTCAATTTTCATCAAAATATTCCTATTTGTTGCAACGTTATTGAGAAAAAACTGAAAATCTGTTGTAAGGGCAGTTTATAATTTTTTATCAGTTCAGGAATTAAGTAATAATATTCTGTACTCCACAGATCGATGAGGGAGGTTCCTTACGAATAACCTTTTTTTTGGCAAAATGTATTAAATACAGGGTTCCCACCAACCTGGAAAGACCTGAAAAAGTCAGGGAATCCAAAAAGTGATCCTAGAAGTCAGGGAATTTCAGTAAAATCCTGAAAAAAACCTGGATTTTCAATCTTCACTTAGAAAATCTTTTATCATTTCCTTTACAAAAATTATAAAACTTGAATTTTATATTTGTATTTTGATATTAATTTTCTTAGGTCAACTCTGTTTAAGTTAATGCCCTTCCAGTTGATAAAGTGGGAAAATGCGAGATACGGTGTAAGCAATAAAGACAGTCAGTACAGCGCTGCCTAACTACTAGTTTTCTTGTGGTGCTTTAGCGTCAGTTAAGTAAATGTCAAATTATAAAGAAACGACAAAACAAGAAACACGTGTGTTTACATTTACATTCAATTATAACATTTTTGTATTATTTAAAACATAAGAATAATGTTTCAAAACCAAATAAAACTATTATAAGTGCGTTCTGAACAAAAAAAAAATTTTTTCCATTTGAACCGTTTTGCAGTTAAAAAAAATTTTTGTTCGCAAAAACTGATTTTTAATAGTTTATACTTTAAACAACTTTTAACCCACTGCGATATGCTTGCCTCCATAAACGCACAACTGTAATAAACTTCAAATTTTACTACGTTAATAAATTCGAATTGAGAACCGATCTCCCAAATTTCAAAAATATCGCATTAATAGTTATTGAGATATAGGTGTAGCCCCATAAAAATTGCGACACGCTGAATATATAATTAGTCTGGATAGAAAATAAAGAATTACTAGTATGTACTAATTAATTGTTGTAATAAAAATCACGTAATGAAAAACAGTAGTGTCATTTATTCCAGATAAAATATTTCTTCATGTTCATCTCATAGAGATACATTATTAATACTGAGTTGATGTCAATTAAAATGTGATAAATGCTCTTATTTTGATCCTGGAAAATGTAATATCTGAACCTGGAAAATCATGGAAAAGTCAGGGAATTTTAAATTCTGATGTTGGTGGGAACTCTGAAGTAAAAGTCAAGATATTCTCGAGGGACCAAACCGAAGGCAGGAAAAATCGATGATTTTCCGGAAAAGTCGTGAAAAAATATCACACGAAAAACTCAGATGTAGACTTCTCTTGATCTCTTAAACATTTGAAAATAAAAAAAATCGGTTTAGGGACAGATTCTTTTATTCAATGAAGGATTTCAGTTATATCCTCTATTAATAAACCCTAATTTGAAAATGTTATTTTGAAAAATAAAACAGTTACAGGGCATTACATGCCCCTGTGTCACCCGGTGTAGGTGTGTACATTTTAAACGGCGTCCATCCAATTTTATTTTTTATCATTAACAAGTAGGTATAAGATAAATTTATTAGAAGTTGCAATGTTATAAGTAAGTATATAATTATTTCAGTATGCTTATGTATATAGATTTTGTTACGTTTAAACGGTTCTGTCTATTACAATGTTTATTCTGAAATAAATTATAATTAGGAATGCACCTTTATTAAGTGACGCTAAAATATTTTAATTTTTTATCATTGTAACAGTACCTAACTTAGAT
The DNA here is from genome assembly GCA_936432065.2 of Rutpela maculata. Lineage (NCBI taxonomy): Eukaryota > Metazoa > Arthropoda > Insecta > Coleoptera > Cerambycidae > Rutpela > Rutpela maculata. The sequence goes on from OW386294.2 coordinate 51,201,655, forward strand.
AACTTTGTTAGGTTGTTGCAATGTTATTTTTTAAAGTCTAATAGAGAATGTTATACTGTCTCGGTATTATTAATATTTTAAGTTTATTCTTTTAGAGTTTATTTTTTATAGTTTATTTTTTACCTGTTGTACACTTATTGATTAATAAAGAATATAACACATTTCTACATTTTCTATTTATTTAAATTAGTGGTAAGTCAGCTACATTTTTTACTTTATTATTTACTTAACTGCAACAAAAAATGTTGATGTTTTAACATACAGTAATGATACAATAGGGTAATATAAGTTTAAAGCTTAATGTGGTCTACATACAACAGAATTTATCTAGCCAATCTGCTGGAATATCAGCAGATTGGTTCTGTCATTTCCAAGTTGAAAAATTCTGCTTAGACTACGGGGAAACTGGAACTCATATGGAATTAGTTCAAAACTTAAATGCCGTTAGGTTTGAAATCCTAAAAAATATTCTTTACCGTAATTATAAGCACACAAAAAATAATTTACTTTAAAAAAGAAGTTAAGAATTGCAATAAGTTTTTAATCCTGGAGGAGCCTGGAATCTTCGGTGATAAGCTTCCTTTGAAGATAATCTTTACAAACACCAAAAGACTTGAATACTACTCATCTTATAGAGATGATTAAAACTAGTATTCAAATGTTTTGGTGTTTGTGGTAACTACTTCTGAACAAAATGAAAAATTAATCAAATTTTCAATTTAAATTATTAAAAGTCAAAATTTGTGTAATTTTATATTCTTGACAAGATGCATTACGCTGGTTCCGATGTTAAACGTGATATTTTTATTCTCAAAACCACGTTTCCAATTGTTTAATCAATAATCAAAAATACTCCACACTTGAACTACAAATATCGAAATTCAGATTATTACTATTTACCAAAAATTAGATGCAAACATTGTTCACGAGATTTTTCTCTAGTGGCTGCGACTGTTGTCATTTTATTTTGAAATCTCTCATATACCTCAGACGGTAACGTATAATCACTCCGGTAATCGATTGTTTATAATTTTATTATTGTGGACATGAACTCTAGCTATAAATACATGGTGGGTTTTATGTGTTTATATTTACGTACCTCAAAACGGAAATTAAATAGATTTACAATTAATTTTTGACGCGAATTCTATTGAAACAAGGGCACTAACTTACTTCTAAGGTTTACATATAAGTCCATAGTTACATAAGGGTCAAATGATTCGTGTAAAATTGTTTTCCTTCATCACTATACAACATAGATCATAAAAGTTCTTGTTACAGGGCGTCTGAATGATTGTACATTCAGATAAAAGGGGGTCAATTGCAAATGGCGAAATATTAACTAGGTGATCCCTGGCTCCATATAGAGATGGCATTTCATACAGTATAGCAGGTCTTCCTGCTGGCGCAATAGCATTTCTTGTTTTTCCGATCCTATGAACATTCCATTCCAAAGCCACTTGATCGAGTTCTATCTGTAAGAAGTAAAAAATATTACACAATTTCTGAAGAAGTGAATAGTTTTAAAAACACTAGCGAAAGTTGAGCTTTCATATCAATTAACTCTTTAGTTATACTTGTATCATAGGTGTAAAACAGAATTGAATTAGTGATTTATCCAGAAATGAACCATTAAATGTGTTATCCTCCTTCAACATTTGGAACATGTTCATCCAATACTGTGCATTATGTTTACGTAACATCGATCACCATGCTCTTATGCGCTGATTATGCATACTCTTTCCATAGAGAAAGCATGGTCGATTTGTTGAAGATTCGCTAAATAATTCATGCAATACATTCTGTAGTTTCTCCATTGTTCCATTTTCAGTTCCCATATCTCATCTTAGTGTTTCAGGGCAACCTCCAATTAATTTTATTGCATCCAAAACATATTCCCCAGTGACCTAGAAAAAAATTCAACCTTATGTACTTCAAAGAAAGGTTCATGATCTAGAATACTAGCGGATAAAAGGCAGGTATATAGGTAAATTATTGTAGCAAAATACGAAAGAATTATAAATATTGTATTGTTCCTGAGTGTCAAAGCACCATGGTAAAAACACCTACTAGAACATTTATTACCGTTTCTAAAGATTTAAAAATGCGAAAGAAATGGAAATAAACTATAAAAAGAGAGAAAAGGCTTATTACTAAAACAACTTATTATGTTTGTGAGGACCATTTCAATGTAAATATCTGAATGTTGAATTATTGATTACACAGCCACACACACACAAAAAAAGTTCTGTGCAGCGGACCAAATTATATGGATATGGTGTATTTTTCGACGCTGAATCCGAATCCGTGGTCAAAAAAAATCTATTGTGTCAATTTTGTTTCTTAGTCAAAAGCATCCCGGATTCGGATTCAGAGTCGAAAAATATACCATATCCATATAATTTGGTTCGCTGCACAGAACTTTTTTTTTGTGTGGCTGTGTTATTAAATGCAGTATTTTTGAAACTTAAACGTAAAATATAATTTAAAATTCTAGCAATTTTTCTAGCAATTCTAGCAAGTCTTTTCCATTCGGTTTAAAAATATTAGAGAAAAAAGCTATTTCATATATCAACATTGAGGGTATACAGGGTATAGCGCAAATATATTTTAAATAATTATTAAATTTTGATTGTAGGGATAAATTGCAAATTTCTTATGGTTGTTTTATAATATACTGTTATTAAACTTATTTCTTAAGTAATTATTACCGCTTTTATTCATTTTTTAAATAAAATTCTTTAAGGCTAGCAATGAAAAAATCCAAATTTTATTTGTAGATCGAAAAAGACATGGAAAACTACGTGTATTATAAATATTGGAATGTTCAAACAAAAATGGGAAATTAAAAATTAACCCCTCTAACCTCTAATCCGCTGACGCACTAATGAGCGCATCTCAATCTTCCAAAGATTCGAAGAGTCTGCTTTATTAAAGTTCGCTTCATACATTTTTCTTAATCACCAGAAAAAATAATAAAAGATATTACCTAATTTAACGCACAGGACACTGAGAAAGACCCGACGATCTCAAGCGGAATATGCATGACCGTTAATATGTTGCGCGACCGTTTCGTTTCCTATTGAATGACGTCACGATGTTAATAGCACCGTGTTTCAAATTCCCTCTTTAAAATTCGTGTATTTCGAAAACCACACATTGGATTAATCTAAAATTTTCAATATCGCCTATTTTTAAGTAATACTTTATCCACAAGACGTAACAACTACTAAAAATGAAATTCATTAAATGAGCCCATGATATATTAACGTACCTTTGGATCATTTGAAGTTGGTCCAGCCTTAAGCCAAATTATATGTCTCGAGAATCCATCTATACAACCATTTATACAAATACCATACTGCTTCAACTTATCGTATGAATCGACATTAACCAGCCAGTTTTACATTTATAAAATAGTCCAAATGGTACAACTCTGCATCTGGAATATATGGTTAAACCATATATTCCGCTGCGCGCTCATGTTTTTAACTGTATAACACTATCACTAAGCAATATGATTTCGTTATATATGACAATTCCAGAGCTCTTGGTATATTAGTACAGAATATATAATATTTGGTCGTACTTACCTCCTTTAAGTTAGTTGTCATGTTCTGTTGCAGAATGGTGCAGTGTGTTTCTTCTGCAGTAGCACGGTATGAATTATCACAATTACGAGTTATAAGTCGTAATTACGAGTTGTAAGTCGTAATTACGAGTTGTAAGTCGTAATTATGAGTTTTAAGTCGTAATTACGAGTTGTAAGTCGTAATTACGAGTTATAAGTCGTAATTACGAGTTGTAAGTCGTAATTACGAGATACAAGTCGTAATTACGAGTTGTAAGTCGTAATTGTAAAATTACGAGTTGTAAGTCGTAATTACGAGTTGTAAGTCATAATTACGACTTATAACTCGTAATTACGACTTGTAACTCGTAATTATGACTTACAACTCGTAATTACGAGTTGTAAGTCGTAATTACGAGATACAAGTCGTAATTCGTACCATAAAAAAAAAAATAAAATTGTTGTGGCACTTCTACGCTTCCGTAAGAAAGATATCTTAATTTCCTTGAATATTTTTTTACGTCACCCTGTACATGAACTGTGTTAATGTTTTCTTATAAAGGTTTTAATTAGCTTCAATTTATATTATTACGTCATATTCGAAATTCTTTTTGGTTTTAGAGAAAGGAATTAAAAACACTCCAAACTGATTTTTTTTTTTTAATTACTTTGAAAGGAATGTAAATAATAATTTTATGCTTTATCTGTAAAAGACATATCACAAACAATATTCAGCGTAATAAAACAGTAACAAAAAATATTTTTTTTTTTTAAACTAACATTAAAATGTACTAAGTAGGAAATTGCAAATTTTTTATTTTTTAAGTTTTTTTATTTTAATAACATAAATTGAAGCTAATTACTTAAAACCTTTATAAGAAAACAATAACACAGTCCATCAGGGTGAGGTAAAAAAATTATCAAAGAAATTAAGTTTCCTTTCTTAACCATTCAAAAAAAAAAAATTAATCACTCTGTATGGATATTTAAAGGTTTTAAAAATGTCTACAAGTTGATGTGCCCAACATGGTCATCGCTTCGAAAATAAAAAAATTACAAATCTGGGGAGTTTTAAGTGGCGCACCCTATACAGTGTAGTAAATCTGGTTATATAGCTTGTATCCCTTTACCAAATGTGAAGAAAACTAGATGCTAGATCAATTTGTTAAGTTATTAAACAATTTATGATAGTTTAAATAATAATGTATATATTTTAACAAAACTTTACGAAAACACGCTTCCAATGGAATGTAAAATTTGAGGTCAATCCGATAAGTTTCAGAAGTATACTGCTTTAAACATAAACCGATGTGCTCAAAGTGCTGTCATTCAATCCGAAAGTCTGCCTCAAAGTTGAGTTTACACTGTTAAAACCCAGCTATTTAAAATCAGATTTCTCTAATCTGCCAGAGATGGTGATTTGGGGACTATTGGAGTATTTCAACATAAGAGTATGCAGCATATAACTGCCGAAAAAAAGGGGAATGAAAATGCAACTAGGAGTGAATGACTTCATGCAGCGTCTATATTCTTGATTAATTTTAAAGCCTCTAGAGATCTTAGAATATCCTGGTTTTTTGAATTTCGCTCTAAAATTAAGAGATTTTTTTGCAAAATGTAGTAAAAAAATATGACAAATAAGCCCATTAAATCATCACACCAAATTTCAAGTGGAAATGTTTATAACAACGCCAAAAAAACAATAACAAAGTCGAAAATTGAACCGTTGACTGTTTAAGTGTATCAAGTCATAGAACAATTTGTTTCAGAATGTAGATTTTTCTCCTACTCTTCAGTGGTGTTAACACAATTTTTTTAAACTATTTAAAATCATTTTAAATTTTTTATAAAGAATTTTTTTTCTCAGAATTAAACAATTAAAAATTATTAGAATGCTTCAAAAGATCACAAAAAAGAAACAATTTTAAAAAACGGGGTTTTCTACGCCAATTGGGAGCCATGAAGCGTGAAAAAAATGCATTTGTTAAATAATTGCCAAAAAATTGTTTCAAATAATTTTAAAATACCTACTTATTTATGCAACAAGTGTGTAAAGTAGAACTTTTTTCATGCATAAGTTGTAGATGAGTGCATCAATCTTGTGAGAATCCCATGACAAAAGTAGTTTAAACAAATTGTTAATTAACGCCACTGAAAAGTAAACAATCAACGAGTCAATTTTCGAACTTGTTACTGTTTCTTAAGCTTTTTTTGTGTAAATATTAAATTATATTATATTAATACATTCACCGAGAGCCATTTGATATAAGAAAATGCACGGGGTCCTTTACCAAGATGATATTAATTCTACCAGAAGCATATTTTTAATAATGACAAATCTTAATTGTCTTAATTTATTACAACAAAATTAACCATAAAGGTTCAGACAATTCTAGTTTTCTTCGTAGTTTTATAATGATCAAATTAATTTTTTTAATGGCGATACAAGCAATATATCATTAATCACAAGACAACAAAAAAAAGGGCTGCGCTTTTGATCAGAACCATCTAATCCTGTTTTTTAACATGTTGAAACCGATTCTGATATTAAAAAAAAAATTATCAGTTTTTGGTTACCACCCCTTTTATCCCCTAAAAAGGGGCAATGGTTTTGTCCTAAGGTTCTGATCTAATTTTTCTGAAGTATTTTGACGTGCTGAAGCCTACTTTACATATACAAAACCTTGAAATATATGTACAATACAATAACGAACACAAAGTAGGTGCTATAAGATGTCGGTAAACAATAACCATACCTATGCATATAGTATTTCGCAAAAGCTTTTGGTCACTATTAAGATCTGGGTTTCCTTGAATTACAACTTCTTACACTGGATTCAGTTGAACTTAATAATGTGGGAACAGCACCAACATACAGCTTTCGTGTAACAAAATCCATACAATGATATAATTGTCTGTCGAGAATAACGATTGCCCGTGAAATAATTCTAACCTATAAAAAGATTACGTTTCATTTAAATAAATATCTTTATAAAAACGGTACAACACAAACTTACTTTTGGGTCATTCACTGGAAAATGGTGCACCTCCAAATTCGCGAACAAGAGGGCATGTTTATGTTTGCACCTAACCTCTACACTAATAAAACGTCCAAATAAAATAATATTTAAAAAAATCACAACGCTTTATGGTTCACAGTTCTGCATCAAAGTTATTAAAAGACATCATCCACAATTTTTCACAAAAATGATCAAAAAACACAAACGTTAGATTTTACATCATTTTACACTGGCGTGCTGCGTGAGCGTGACTGACGCGTTCCATGACTTCGATGTCGTAAAATGAAGTAGGTAAACATTTTTAAGTAAAATTATGTAGCAAATATGTAAACTTGTGTATAAGTAATTAAGTTAATATGTTGACTTAAATATGATATTTATTATTTTACGTATATGCTATGTAAAATTATGTAAAATATTTTATACAAAAATGTTCTATTAATCTTACCTCTCAGAGAGGTAAAGTTACATTAATGTTTACTGGGTTCTTGTATGCAACCACGTGGAAATGCCGTCACAGTGACGCTAAACGGCCGCACTCAGCCACGTCGTCAAAGTGACTTACTTATTTTCTACTTTTCAGCCACATCAGTACCACTCATTTGTGATATAGATATGATCATATTGTGTATAAAAAATATATATTATAACAACTTGAATGTTACCACCCAATTACTTTTAAAATAAATAAAAAGAATCTATATTGCAACAAATAAATCTACTTTTATATTACGAAAAAACCGCTGCCCAAGGAATCACTACTTCCACATCCGGATTTTCTATCCAAGTCATACAACGAAAAAATTTTGTATGTGAAAATAATTGTTTATGGAACTTTAATAATATAATATTTCAAATCCTCTACCCCAAAAACCCATAAAACGATACCCCACATCGGTAGTGGGGTGGGGGTGGTGACAGGGGGTGGGAGTGGGGGGTGGATAAAGTAAAAAAAATATTTTAAGGTTTCTGCTTCTTGTACACACACTAAATCACATTTTTTTTCATCTCCTTTAATAATGGGGTGGGGGTGGTAATGGGGGTGCCTAATGCCAAAATTTTTGTTGAGACCTTAGCTTCTCTTGTCTATACTAAATATCAATTTTATGAACTCTTACCTGCTCGATTTACCTATTTACTCCAAATTTACCCCAATTTACCCCCCAACCCTTCGACGGAACAAGATGAAAATATAATCTAGTTCTAGATCTCGTTAAATTACATATGTGTACCAAATTTCAAATCAATATCTCAAACAGTTCCAGAGTAAACGTGCGCACAAAAAAAGTTACAGACCGACAGACAGAATTTTTTTTTTTTCGCTCAAACTTGAAATCTCGACGTTTCATGACATTCTAAGCCTATTTGAACAATAAAAATTTTTAAAAATTTTTTTGTCGTTACTATACTTCCACTGGATGTGGAAGTAAAATAGCTCCATTGAAACTTAAAAATTACTGATTAATGATTAATATTTTATATCCGGCTCCAAAAAATTGAATTTGCTCATTGAATTTTTTGTTTTTTTTATCGAAAAAAATTATTTCATTAAAGTCGGCTGACATTTTATAACTTGCGTGTGATTTTACATTCTGAAAAATTTTTCTCATTTTTTTTTTATTTTGAAAAATAAAGGTGAACTTATATTATTTCTTAAATATTTGTTTCAAAATCCTCCTGCATACCTAAAATTATTCTCGTTGCATAATATAGTTACATATATAATTAGCTGTATATGAGAATGTAATTTTAGATATACAGGGTGATTTGTAAACAAATATTTTATTTTTCTAAATGAAAAAAAAATAAAAAGAAAAGTTGTTCAGAATGTAAAATCATACACTAAGTATAAAACATCAGCCGACTCTGACGAAATAATTTTTTTCGGTTAAAAACAATAAAAAATGAGGAAACATAATTTATTCAAAATTAATCATTTTATATTGGAGCCGGGTATAAATATAAATCTGTCATCGTTATTTCATTGAGTTATTTTTTTCGTAATATAAAAGAAGATTTATTTGTTGCAAAATAGATTCTTTTCATTTATTTTAAAATTAACCCAGCGGTAACATTCCAGTTGTTATAATATACATTATAAAGCAACATAATTTATTCACAATTCATTTTTATTTTAATGGCTTACTTCAGACAAAACATTTCATCAAAGTAGCCTGATATTTCTGAAATTTTACACAAAAAAGTATATTTCACATTCGCTTTACTTACCTTTTCCTTAAATTTTTCTTGAGATTTCGGAAAATATATAAAGAGGCAGTTCATACATAATCGTTTGATATTTGCTTATAAATCTTGCACATATCCCTAGATATTTTAATCGTTTTATGGCACATATATTACTCACTAAAGTGGGGTCCCAGAAAATGTCTCTAAGTAAAATAATAGAAATTAGATTTAGTTTAAAAATGTTTAATTAGATTTGGTATCATTTATGTCAGTAAAAATAATGTTAAAAGTTGAGTGTTGGTAGTGGTAATTTCAAGTTCAACCACACACTCGTTTTGTTATTAAAGTAAAAAACCGCTGCCCAAGGAATCACTACTTCCACATCCAGATTTTCTATACAAGTCTCTTATAACGAAAAAATTTTGTATGTGGAAATAATTGTTTATAGAACTTTAATAATATATTTGAAATTGTCTACCCCAAAAACCCATAAAACAATATCCCACACGGTAGTGGGGTGGGGGTGGTGATAGGGGGGTAGTAGTGGAGGTGGATGAAGTAAAAAGAATATTTTGAGACTTTTGGTTCTTGTGCACACACTAAATCACAATTTTATTTTCATCTCCTTTAATAATGGGGTAGGAATGGTAATGGGGGTGGCTAATGCCAAAAATTTTTTTTAAACCTTAGCTTCTCTTGTACACTAATACCAATTTTATGGACTCTTACCTGCTTCATTTACCGATTTACCCCCAATCTACCCTCTATTTACCACATTTTACCCCCCAACCCTTCGACGGAATAAGATGAAAATATAATCTAGTTCCAGATCCCGTTAAAGTACATACGTGTACCAAATTTCAAGTCAATATCTTAAACGATTCCAGTCATTGTGAGCACAAAAAAAGTTACAGACCGACAGAAATTTTTTTTTGCTCAAATTTAAAATTTCGACGTTTCATGACATTCTAATCCTATCTGGGTAGTAATTAAATTTAATTACTTCCACATCCACATCCAGTGGAAGTACAGTAACGACAAAAAAATGTTTAAAAATTTTTATTGTTGTTCACCTAGGCTTAGAATGTCATGAAACGTCGAGATTTTAAGTTTGAGCGAAAAAAAAATTTCTGTCTGTCGGTCTTCTGTCTGTCAGTCTATCTGTCTGTAACTTTTTTGTGCGCACGTTCACTCTGGAACCGTTTAAGATATTGACTTGAAATTTGGTACACATATGTACTTTAACGAGATCTAGAACTAGATTATATTTTCATCTTGTTCCGTCAAAGGTTTGGGGAGTAAATTTGGGGTAAATACGTAAATCAAGCAGGTAAGAGTCCATAAAATTGGTATTTAGTATATACAAGAGAAGTTAAGGTCTCAAACAAAATTTTGGCATTAGCCACCCCCCCATTACCACACCCACCCCATTATTAAAGGGGATAAAAAAATTGATTTAGTGTGTGTACAAAAACCAGAAACTTCAAAATATTTTTTTACCTCTTCCACCCCCACTACCACCCCCTATCACCACCCCCACCCCACTACTGATGTGAGGTATCGTTTTATGGATTTTTGGGGTGGAGGATTTCAAATATTATATTATTGAATTTCCATAAACAATTGTTTCCACTTACAATTTTTTTTCGTTGTGAGTGACTTGGATAGAAAATCTGGATGTGGAAGTAGTGATTCCTTGGGCAGCGGTTTTTTAATAGCTTACATCTTTAGAACAACTTCATTGACACTATTGAAAATATAAAAAAAAATAAACTATTTTGTAAAACATGAATTAGCAATAAAGATACGAATTCAGAATTTGATTCTAGCAGGGCATGCAGAATACGGTTCTAAAATTATTTGAACTTTGTATCACTCTTGATTCGTGGACACCATTTGAATTCTATCTCTAGCAAAATAATAAAGTTTCGATGAGACTTAAAATAAGACACTAAGTATACACTAAATTAAAAATTAAGCAAAAAAAAAACTGAAGGTGAAGTTTCTCATTATAGAGCCTTATTATAGCTACAGAAAAAATTGGTAAAAACCACTGAACTCTACTATATAAATGGAAGGTCAATATCTATACCAATTTTTACGTGAAATTGAACCTCGCGCAAGTATGGCGACCTTAAAGCGGAGCGCAATCGCACTACAGAATACGCCAGAGCCGGTCTTATTGTTACTGCAACTGTTTAAAACACGGGATTTTGCAACGATTCTTGCAACACAGTACCATACAAGATTGCACCATATTATCTCAATTAACTGTTTATAACAGTCACAAAATATATTTCACAAAATAATCAATTTATAACAACTTTACATAAATGACAGAAATAAACAAAGAATAAAATGAGTGACACCGACTCTGGAAATTACATCTAATCCAAGACTTACGCTACGGAATCTATGAGAAACGAATAAAGCACAGAATCGCGTCAGCGCGTAACTTCCGTAGACAGCCGTTTGGTTCATGCTCAGACATCAATTTCTCTACTGCGTCGACGCGTGGCTTTATATTTTGAGTTTTATTCTGTGGCGTAATTGCCGTATTTTGTTCACGCGCATATGCCTATATTGGCCTTCCATTTATAATAGTAGAGTTCAGTGGTAAAAACAGCGGTTTGCACAAAATTGAAATGCAAAATGTCTAAGATTTTAGAACTTATATAAACTTACCATCTTTTCTCTCATTATACTGCCACTGCCAGAAGCCCCACGAACGAAGATAGTTTTAATTGTCTATTATAACATTCTAAAATAGAAAAAAAAATGTACCTAAATAGTACAGTTAGTACAATAGTACAGTTAAATAGGGAGGATTAGAGGAAAAAAACTGATACCTAAAGTTTTGAAACTTGGCAGAGATGTTCATTAAGAGCCACTGTTTAAACATACTTAAAGTCGACAACTCTATCTCTTACGCTCGCGCCGCCATCTTGAAAAAATGGTGCTCAGATTAAGTTTTTTTTCTTATATCTCGCTAACCATTAGAGATACTGAAATTAAGTCTCCAATAATAAGTAAAAGTTATAAAATTCTCTACAAAAAATGTAAAATAATATTTTCCCGTATCTATTATTATCATCTAAAATAGGAAATTACATTTGATCAACACATTTCTAAACCGGAAATCACTCGTAAAAAAAAAATCATATTATTATGTTAATATTAGAATTCCCAATATCCGTCGAATATCTGTTTGTCAGTCTGTCAGTTTGTCCATCTGTCTATCTGTAAGACACTTTTTGTGAGTATGATAATTTAAAAGAGAAGAGTCCAATTTTATTGGAATTTGAACAGTAAGTTAGTGTTAACTAAAGGATTTTGAAAAATATCGATTAGTAAATATAAAGATTATAAAACATTTTATGAAAAAAAGGCATGTGAAGAGTGTTGTAACGCCTTTGATAAGATGCTAAAAATACAGACATACTGCACAGTATACTGACCAACGTTTCGACAATCAAGATGGTATCATCGGGAGATCATTAAATTTGCAAGTATGTCACTTAAACCTACAATCATAAAATACTTACTGATCGATTTTTTTTTAAACGCTGGGGTTCTTATAGCTAACACTACTTTATTGTCCTAATTTCGATAAAATCAGACTTTTCTTTTTTAAGTTATTTAGCTTACAAGAGACATGACGGACGGAGAGGCAGACGGACAGACGAACGGACTGACAGAAAAGACATTTTGAAAGTTGTCCAGTATTTTATGACAATACAATGATATATAATTTGACTGGGGTATTTATACTATAGATATACCTAATTAGATAATCTTCGGATTCGGGTACTAAAATAATATACTAGAGCAAAATAAAATGATGGGTAATAATTAAAGCAAATACGCGTAATAACAGTCTTTACTACCAACAGTATTTAAATTTTGCATAGCCTACCCAAATCTAAAAGTATTTGGAGTACACTATACTTAGATTCAAGACACTATTTCCTCACGATATGGATTTGAAAGATAGTCTATGATAGCGATTCTACTAGGGCATTATACTCCCTATACACATAATATATACTTACTCATTTCTAACACGTAACGCTGGACAATTGGTTGTAACTTCATAGAGAGTAGAGGAGCATGATGGATAGCATCTATATTCACAGCTCAATCCATCTTCAAGTTTCTTCTCCAGATCATCAATTGTAGTCCATTTATCTGTACAAAAAGTTTAATCTAAATTACAAAAGTCTTTTGTTAATTTCTTATTGCACATCCCGCTGGAATTTTTTTTTTCGGCCGACCAGAAAATACACACTTTTTGGAGAAATTAACGTTTTCCTGGGGTAGATCAAATACCATACAATATGACTGCATTTTGTCGTCAATTGGTAAGAAAAGAATTATCAGTAGGTATTTAAATCAAAAATAACCTAAATATGCTCTCTATATATTTATATTTTATTTATCTCTCTTTTATACTGTTTTTATAAATATAATGAAATTTAAATATAAAAGTGTACCTATATTTTACCAATTAATTGATAGCACACAAAAGGTACCTAATAGACTCGTCGAATATCAAATGGGGCACGCCGCATGGATGACATGGAGAACACTGTACCTACTGGTATACTTACCTAATGTGGTACAAAAACTAAATTATGAATTCGAAAGTATTCTGTAATTGAAAAATAAATAACCAGTGTTAACCAATATATTATGTTAAATGATAAATTAGCTTTTTTCCCTTGAATTTTAATGATGTCATTCGATATGTCACCAAACATGAAAATTACAGGCAAGGTATAAAATAAGAATACAACATTTCATAGTAACAATGTAGCTAATACAAGTAGGTACTTACCTTTACCTAAAAATGTGTTGATATTTATCAAACAAAAACCAAAAACATTAAAACTAAAGTTTATTGACGTCAACGTCGTTAATAGAACACAGACAAGTGTAAACTGGAGATGACAGATGACTGAAGAGAAAGAGTAGAACAAAGAAATTCCAGTAGTAGTACTAGACTAGTGGCACTGCCGGCGGTGGTCGCTATTTAGTAAGAGATAGTGATACCAAAGTGAGTGGTGGCTCAGTTAGTTACATCCACGTTTTAAAATGTATCATTAAAATGATGTGGTGATTGTGGACATCCCAATCTCCACTGACATGGGAGTGGTTATAATGTGAACGTTCTGAAACGGTCCAAAGAGTGTCATCACGGTGATGTGATGCTTTGCCATTTACAAAATCCACTAAAATGTGAGTGGCTATAATGTGGATGTGGCAGAGTGTGTTTACTGGATCCAAAAACACATAACGCCTACCTAACAGATACATCGTAGAGGTAAGCACATTCTAATCACAAAACATAACACGCTGAGGTAAATAGACCAGGTAAAGTATTTAATAAATAAAATGTTTAACATTTATTAGTAAGCGCATTTAGGCCGTTTGCGCTGCAAGGGTCAAATAGGGACTGTTTGCCTATAAATAGAATTACACATATCTCGCCTAAAGTCTTGAGATGAGAACGAATTCGCGTTATAATGTTACAAGGAGACAATGAATAATTTGCAAACTGAAGGCAGTTTGAAAATATTCCCTGTCAAAAAATCCTTATAAAAACTTATAAAAAAAATGTATAAGTTTTTATAATTTTTGATGTGTGTATTTGAAATGTATTTTAACTGTAAATTCTCATATGGTATCTACCAGTATTGATGAGTTGTTATAGCATATTTAATTAAAAGTTTTTATAGGTTTTTATAGTGTTTTGAATATAAATTCCCATATGATATCTATTAGTATTGATGAGTTTTTATAGTACATGTAAATAAAAGTTTATATAGGTTTTTATAGGTTTGTATAGTGTTCTGAATGTAAATTTCCCATAGAAATTCTATTAGTATTAATAGGTTTTTTTACAGATTTTGGTTGTGATTTGAAATATATTTTTAATGCCAAATCCCATAAACTTACATAGGTAAGTAAATATTATTTACTTACTATTAATATTTCAAATATCAATAGTAATATAGTGGTAAACACTAAATACTGCAAAAGTCCTCTTTGTTTCCTCTAGCGTTCTAGCCTAAACGCAGTTAATAAGTTAGCAGTAAAAGAGACTGCTTTACTTTCAATTTAACAAGCCCACACTAGTTTCTTAGGTCACATTAGATTAGATATGAATTAGCGACGTGTATAACAGCTCCCTCTACTGGAGGCTGGAGTATGAAACACTAAACTTTCATAAGTTTTAATTATGTATGTGTGTGTTTTAAATGTCCATTCCTCGTATGAAACCTATTAGTATGCGTAAGTTTTTATAGTATCTGAAATACAAAGTTTTTTTATAAGTTCTAAATGTGGTCTGATGTCCGGCTATTTGAAATGTGTTTTAAATGTGAATTCCTTGCCTGAGGTTTATCAACATTTGCATATATTAATAGGAAATGCGAAGTTTTTATAATATTTGCTGCGGTTTTTAATCCTCCTATATGGAGTCTATCAGTAGTTATATGTATTAGTATATTTAAGTTTTTATAGTATTTGAAATACAAAGTTTTTTGTAAGTCCTGAATATGATTTGATGTGGCCATTTGAGATGTGTCTTTAATGTAAATTCCTTACCTGAGGTCTATCAGCATTTGCATATATTAATAGGAAATACGAAGTTTTTATAAGATTTGCTGCGTACAATGGGTTTTTAATGTAAATTCCCTATATGGAGTCTATCAGTAGTTATACGTTTTCACGGTAATTGAAATATGAAGGTATTTTATATGTATTTGAAAAGTATTTTTAATGAAAACTCTCCATACGAGGCCTATCAGTATTTGTAAGTTCTTATATGGTGTTTGAAATACGAAGATTTTAAAGGTTCAGATGTGTCTATGTTCTTGAAGTATTTGAAATGTGTTTTGAATGTAGATTCCTTGCCTGAAGTCTATCAACACTTGCACGTTTTAATAATAAACACGAAGTTTTTATAAAATTCTATGAGGATATGCAATGGGGTTTTAAAGTAAATTCTCTGAATGAAGTTTATCAGTATATTTATAAGTATTTATGGTAATTAAATTGCGAAGTTTTATAGGTTTTTATATGAATTTGAAAGATATTAATGTAAACTCTCAGTACGTGGCCTATAAGTATTTATAAGTTTTTATGGCGTTTGAAACACGAAAATTTTATAGATTCTGTGAGTTTTTAACGTATATTCCTCGCTTGAGGTCTATTGTAAAACTGTTATGCTTTTATGGGAATAAGAGGGTTTTCTAAAATACGATGTGCATATACTTACAATGGATTTTAATGTAAATCATATGATATCTATTGTATTAGTAAGTTTAGTTTAATAAGTATTGTAACTTTTTTAGGTTGACTACTATTGAAATCCCATAAAAACTTTTCAAATTAATAGTTGTAAATAATACTTTTCAATGGGTGCACTGAGAAATCCTTATTAAATTCTTATATAAAACTATCCCATGTAGCAGGGTGACGTCATTATGACGTCTTTTAAAGGTGATTTTTCTTCGCCGACGTCATTGTCTCAATAAATGACGTACCAGAGACGTGATATTTATAACGTACTTCTGACGTCATCATGAAGACGTCAAATACACGTTTCTTTTAGGTCATTATTTTGACGTCATTAATAAATGACGTACCAGAGACATGATATTTAAAACGTACTTCTGACGTCATCATGAAGACGTCAAATACACGTTTCTTTTAGGTCATTATTTTGACATCATTAAAATGACGTGAAATAAATCATTATAAAATAAAAATAAATAGAAGTATTTAGTGACTAGTTCAATTTTCGCCACATAGTAATAATAATTTTGTTTTACTATTTCTAACTAGGTATACAGCTTTTAAACATATTTAAATAAAGATGTTCAATGGTTCAGTGAGTTAAGTGTTAGGTTGCGAGTCAAGAGGTCCGCGGTTCGATCCCTGCACATGCCGGTTTTTTTTTCGTCAAAAACTTTATTAATAATTGTGGAAAAATATTATAATGAGAGGTTTGCATCCCTTATCGCAAAATTCACTGATTACCAATACGTCATATTAGCGTCATATGTATGACGTCATTGGGCTGTGACATTGTGCCGTCTTTTTCACGTCATTTCTACGTCATGCTGAAGGTGAAATTGATGTAATTAATGCCAAAAAAACGACGTCATAATGACGGCACCTTGCTGCCTGGGTAAACTAATAATAACCCTTCAAATCTTATATATACTAATTATTTCTTATTAAATGTTATAAAATTCATCCCTGATTTCCTGATGAAACATTACTAGTTTTACTACTATTGGACATGAACACTTTTCAAATTAATAGTTATAAATCATTATTAATACTTTTTAATAGATGTCCCCATAAATCCTTATTAAATTCTTATATAAACTGATATGGACCAAGTCTTATAAAAATAAGTACAAATATATCCTTGTAAAAATGTATAAAATGCCTACTAGGAACTCCTTGGTATATCTTTTCAATTTCATTACTCTTCAGATTCCAAAAAAAACTCACTGAAGTATTCGATAATACCTTATTCATACTTTCTAACATGCATTCCTACACGTTTCCATTAAATTCTTATATAAACTAAACTGATATATACCCATGAAGTCTTATAAAAATAAGTACAAATATATCCTTATAAAAATGTATAGAATGTCTGCTAGGAACTCCTTAGTATATCTTTTCAATTTCATTACTCTTCAGATCCCATAAAAAGCCTCAAAAATATTCGATGTAATACCTTATTAACACTTTTTAATACGTATCCTTATAAATTCTCATTCAATTATTATATAAACTAAACTCATAACAACCCCTCAGATCTTACAAAAACCATATACTAATTGTTTCTTATAAAAGATTACAGAACTCGTATTTGATTTTACTGATGAAACCTTTTCAGTTTCAACACTATTCAGATCCCATGAGAACTTATCAAATTAAAAGTTGCAATGCCATATAAAAACTGTTTTTAGTATAAACACTTATGGAAACATACCAATAACAACATGGGTATTCCAACTCAATTAAGACTCCTTTAGATACTTATTCATCCCAATATAATTTCTATATGGCAAAATTAATGTACTGTATAAAACCTTATAATCCAGATAGGCTCTTATGATTACCCATAAAAAATTTATAATTATCTATAAGTTTGAAATAGGATTTTTTGACAGGGTTGTTAAATACTTGATTAATGCACAGGGGCGGTGTCAAATAAAATACATATTATTCTAATTCTATTTTATTGTAATAAAATGATTAAAACATATACACTGGGTGTTAAATTAAAAATGATTTTGTAATATTAGTTCAGGAAAGAAACGTTACTTATTTTCATAAAAGATGATAAACTGATTAATGTACAGGGTGTTAACAATAAAATATCAATTTTCACAAAAACTTAAATGGTATTGCATATAATACAAAAACGTGTTAGACAGTACGTAAAAAGAGGAGCATTACAGCTATGGCACATTAAGGCTCTGTTTCCTAATTCCACGGCATAGTCTGTTGAGATATCTGAGAACTTTCGATGTTTGTGTTAAAGTTTGCAATCACATCAAAAAAACAACTCATACAAAACGTCTTTGCTTAATTTTCAACCAAATCAATACTGAAATAATGCTGAATTAGACATACATATTCGTGAGACCAGTTTTGCACAAACTGTAAACTATTAACTTCATGCTTCTTCTCTATTATAGATTCACTGTCTAGTTCTAGTTCTTCAGAAAGAGTGTCAATCATATTTATCTTCTTGTATACTCAGAAAGACTCAGAGCAAAATTGCATATGCTTTATATACCTTTTAAGGAGATTTTTCAAATCTTAGGTGGGGGATGGATATTTCCATAGCAACAGATGTTATACTGACATCTGGAGACGCAGCACAGTAATAGGTGGGGTCATGAGAACCCATTTAAATAGCTATTCCCACGACTAAGCTCATCTGGCAAACAGATGATATATATCTGGTTTCATTGACTTGTCTAGACAAGTTAAGTGAGACACCTGCTTATTGAACAGATGCCCCCTCCCTGGTATTGAGAGCTGGTGGAGGTCAGAATATATAACTCACGACGATATCTAAGAGTATTAGTCTTCAAAATGTCTGCGTCCTTCAGTTTCTCCGAACATGTGCCACAACAATACACAGCAAGTGCAGTTGGCCCATACACGTTATTAAGTGAATTCAAGGATAATATTCCAAAAGATGTAGTGATTGGTGAATATCAATATAAGTTAAATAAATCAGCATGCAAATTTGTTTCGGTGGGACTTTCACCGTGTGTGTAAAGCTGTCAGAAAATAAAGGCAATCAAGTGATTTTCGATGAAGCCGATTGGAAGAGGTTTTTATCTCATCAAGGAACAATAATGAATTATCTGTATTATAATGGGAAGGCAGACGCAATACATGAGGATAACATTTCCATAAATTTCGAACAGTTCTCAAATGCTTTATTTTTTTATTTTATTTTATTTTTTTTTAAATGCCTTATTTATATTAACGTCCTGGCGAAGTTTAGCTAATGCTACTCTACCACTTAACCAGGACGGCGAGATGAGTTACGGTAACCCATCCAAGTGATGGACTCGCCCGGCCGTGCTTAACTTCGCCGATCGAGCCCAGCCACTGAAACCGGTACCGTACCTTACCTCACCTGCTTTAGTAATCAAGACTTCAAAGGAAAATAATTACATATACATGGGGAATGTATCGATGTGTTGTTTATTTCAAATACAGCCGCTAGTGAAGTATAGACTTGAAATGATTAAGAGTCAACAGTTTGCAAATTGCTTCAAGATTGTACAAAATGGACTACAAAGCCAGACTGGTAATGTTTTTGAAAATGCTTTAAATATACTTAAAGGCAATCCAAACAGTCAAAACGTCTGCATGATTCTGGAATTAATTTATATGCATCTAAGGATCTTTGAAAAATAATGTAGTACAAGGTCGCAATGAAAAAGTAACATTTAACAAGAAAAATAATCAAATTCATCATCTTATAACATGGAGCTAGGCATACAATTCATTTTGAAAAATATATTGGGAATTTATGGTGGTGGACAGACTGCGCTTTCACAGAAGAATCAAGGAAGCCTCATATATACTTATACTTATACTTATTTTAGATAAAAATCATAGATGTAAAATATCTGATGAAAGATTTGAAATAAAAAACATATAATAAATGAAATTTGTTTTATTTAAGTTTAGTACATACAAATGTTTACATGTTTACACTAATTCATTCTTATTTATCCAAGAATTATGCTTCTTGCCTAGGCCTAACCATTTTATATATAGCTTCTCTCCTTTTCTTCTTAAAACCTTCTCAACTAAATATATATTTGGATATTTAACGTTCTGGAGTTCGTGTTCACAAAAGCCTCCTTCAATTTGTTCTCCTTGATCTTCCAAAATGTAAGTGGTAGGATTTGTATTCCGTACTTTCCATATCTTAAAAACTTCGTTTGACCAATTGGGAGTATATCCTTTCGAGAAAGCTTCCCGATATTTACTTATTCTTACACGTTCGCCTTTGCTCAATTTCTTTTTACGTGGATGTACAGTCTTTAAATATCCATAGGCACGTTTTAATAAATATTTTTCATCTTTTTCAGTAACGTTTATCGGCTTTCTATGCGTAGTTAAATGAATTGTGTTATTGTATTGTTTAACTATATCTGGTGAAAGATTTAACCACTTGTAGTTTCCTTGTAAACTAAACTGCCGCTACGTTAAATTTTTTAAGGTACGATTTACTCGTTCTACTATACTAGCTTTTAAATTGGAAAAAGTGCTGTAGTGGTTAATTTTAAATTTATTCAATAATTCTCTAAATGGTTTATTGTAAAACACTCTATCCATATCTGTCTGAAGGTATTTCTGCTTGACTTTCATTTCTAATAAAATTGTTTGCATTGCATCTGTTACATCTTTTCCGCTTTTTTCTCTTAACTGGCCGAGCCCATACAAATTTACTAAATACATTTACTAAACACATTTACATTAATTTATTATTTTTAGCACACGGAATCATTTCAACCAGATCAGCTGGAATAAGGTCATTTAGTCCTTTAATAATCACGTCTGGCCGGCTTATGTAATTCATTAACTACTTCTAACTTTATGTTACTCATTCTTCACTAATGGGCAGCGAAGTACAATTTCTACAAAAGGCGGTGGCGTTGGGTCTAATTGGGGAAGCGAAAATGAAAGATCATCTCCTTTACTGAAGCTTTAATTGTCTGGATTATAATTGTCATTGTTTAGAAACATTGTAACAGGATTAGGTAAATTTATACTTTCAATTATACCTGAAATAGGTAACGTATATGTTACAGTACCATCATCTAATACATAAAATGTATAAGTTCGAAGTTTCTTTGGTATTTTCTGTGCCACATCTCGAATTTGTATAAGCCATAGGCTAGATAGAGTACTAGCATCTGTAGGTGCAGTTAAGAGCGATGACGTGGGATAAGGTTTAATATTGTACGCAAACATACGTCTACCAAATTTATCTATAGGCATTGTGTTACCTTTACTGGCTAGATTTATATTGAACAGAAGATGATATGTGACCATTATTTAATAATACGTAATTCTTGCAATTCTGAGACTATGGAAAAAATTCCATTTTATATCCATCATTTCCAGCCATCTGGGAAGCCACTAAAATTCTTCTATTATCTATCTATTAACTCATTGGTATCATCATAATATACGTAATCGATTTTTTTATTAGACAAGTCCAACATTCCACCTATTGTAGGCTGCTTAAATGATTGAGTTCTAGGACGAATATTACTTTGAGATCTAGTATTTGAAGGTACTGGTTTGGAGAATGATGATGTCCTTTGAAAAGTCTTCTTCATAGATTTCAGTATATATTTATCTACTAAATATGGTCTAATTATAGTTCTATATTTTTCAGTATTCTTTGGTTGAATTTGTTCGTTTGGGTCAAAATTTCTGCGATAGGCATTGGTACGTTTTAATATATCCATATAATGATCTAATTCTTACTTATTACATGCCTTAGAACTTTTCTTAAACAGTAATTCATACAGTCCAACGGTGCCAGGATACACTATATCTTTCACTTTTATGTCTTTACCAACAATCTTTAATTCGGAATCACCTATTTGAAATTTTTCAGTTACATGATCATGCGTTACGCCATATATGCGACCATTTGCCGCCTCATCACCTCGTACGGACTCATCAATATATGTTCTAGGTAAGGGATCATATGCATCAAGATAGTCTTCGTAAGCCTTTGTTTTTGACAATTCTTGCATGTATGTGCGACTTCTTTCAACCTCCTCATTAATTAAATCGCAACTATTCTGCTCATCAACAACAGCAGAATTCTGTGCATTGTTTGGATCAAATTGATAAGAGTCCTCCAAAAAAGTAAGTCCTGTTATAGGTAATGCAGGCATATATTTATTTAAAATATTAACTGGTGATTTTTTAGGTGTAGAGCTGTACCTTTGTTTAGGAGTTTTGGTTTGTTCAGTTTCTTCAGGCTCTTTTTCAAGTACTACCTCAGATTTTATGTTTTGTAAAAATTTTTGTAATGGTTCGGTAATAGGCTTATAACCTTTTTCCAGCTGAGCTTGTGACTGTGCGATATCAGATTTTAGAGACAGATATTTTTGTCTTACTGTTTTTTTAGTTTTTATTAGCTCTTTAGCTAATTTTTTATCCATCTTTGCACTGTGAAATATTGACAAACACTGTGTTTCACTCAACGCATTTATGTATTATATGTCTTATGGTGTAATGCAGTTGTCAAATCCTTTTCTATACCTTCCATTATTTATTGCACGGTCCTTATCTATCACTTCAAATCCATATGGCTCTCTCCAACATATAGAACAAAGATCTTTAAATTTTTGACATATGACATATCGACACTTACGCGATCACCATAAATATGCTTGAGGTTTGTATTATCCTGATGAAACATAACAATTAAGTTAGCATTGTCTCGAATTAACCTTTTATCAATGGATGAATAGGTCGACATAGATAAAGACAATCAGTATTCTTATGGCGTCCAAAAAAAAAATAATCTCGCATAATATTTTGATTACAAGAAGCTACATCATCGAAGACAATAATCGAATTGGGTTCGATCTTTTGAGCTGATAAAACATCTTCTTCATCATTAAACTCAAAATAACCTATTTCTTTCATGGGTTTTAATAATTTTCTCAAATATTCATATTTTGGTTGGTACAAGGACTTTGAATATAGGTAAACATTCTCAAATCGGAGTCCATTGGGATGTGAAAGTAATGTAACTAATACATTTGTTTTTCCACTGCCACTACTTCCAACGACCAATGCTCGCTTGGTTACGCCTCCAAATAGTTTACCATGCTTTTGATAATTATTTTCCAATGAAGACACGTTCTGGTTAACGATTGGTAACGTAACACTTTGCTTTTCAATCTTCATCGTAGAGTTACATATACGGAACTATACCACCAATCATTTATCCACACTATTTATAAGATTGCACATTGTCGAAAAAACCAGTTACATATAGAACCTTCGAGAGGTTATATAATGCTTGTACACAACACACCAACAGTTAATCGTAAACGAAAACGAGCAACGACAGGGTCAGGCTTTGTTAATAGTCTTAATAATAACCTATCTTTCGCATATACCAGGTTACAACTATTGTGGCCCAGGAACAAAACTATCTAAACGACTTGCGAGAGGTGATACTGGTGTCAATCTATTAGACGAGGCATGTAAGGAGCATGATATCGCATATTCACGTTCTAAGGATTTAACGAGTCGACATCAAGCAGATAAAGTGTTGGCAGAAAAAGCTTATCAGCGATTTAAAGCAAGTGATTCTTCAGTTGGTGAAAAAATTACCGCATTAAGTGTGGTGGGCACTATGAAAGCAAAAACTAAACTTGGAATGGGCTTACGCAGAAAAAAGCGCTCCAATCGGAAATATGGTAGGGGAGTGCGTAAGAATACGTTAAGTTTTAATAATGCAGTACAACGAGCGCGACGTGGCATTCAAAGCAGTAATTCTAATAATCTTATTAAAGTCGCCAAACAAGCTTTAACATCAATAGGAACAACGAAACTGTCTTTACCAAAGAAACGGATTATTCCTATACCTTTCATTTTACCTATATTTGCAGCATTAGGTGCTTTAGGAAGTATAGGTGGTGCTGCAGGAATTGCAAACGCTGTTAATGATGCAAAGGCCACAAAAGAAAAACTCGAGGAAGATAAAAGACATAACATAGCTATGGAGCAGGCTGCAATAGGAAAAGGATTGTACTTACTACCTTACAAGAAAGGCATGGGATTACACCTAGCACCTTTTAAAAAAAACTTCCAATAAAGCTACCTCGCCGAGCATTAACCAATGTAGAATTAATGAAATACGCTAAAGATTTACACATTCCAAACTTTCGCGGTGACTTTATGAAAGATGCGTTGCCAATGAAGATGAGAAAAAATGAATGTGGTATAATTAATTTAGATGATTCATCTGGACTTGGCACTCACTGGACAACGTATGTGAAGAAAAATAACTCAATAATCTATTTCGATAGATATGGAAACTTAAGACCACCGAAAAAAGTAAAAGTTATTTCTATAGCGATAGTAGCTTGAATAAGGTTAATTATAATTATGATCAAATTCAGAAATATAATTTAATTAATTGTGGACAATTATGTCTGAAATTTTTATATAGTGAATGTAAATAAAGGAAATGTCTTTTTATGTGTATACTATTGAATTGTGCAACATGTCCCTAACTTTTTCACTCTCGGGAAATTCATCCATCTTAACAGCTGATTTTAATTCGCCTATATATTTGGAAGATAATTCCGATTACGTTATCGGTTTATCAAACTTTGAGACTTTTAATGTCATACCAAACAATGATGAAACAAACAATAAATTCACTCAAGGAAGTATTACCACAACCATTCCTGTAGGAGCCTATGAAATTAGCGATATTAATAATTATCTGCAAAAAATAATTTACAAGCCTGCTAATATTAATATTGTTCCAAATCGCATTACTTCGACGGTTAAAATAGAGACAAATGTTGATATCGATTTTACATCTGAAAACTCTATAGGACGTCTCTTGGGATTTGAGAAAAGGATTCTTAAAGCTAATGAACTAAACGAATCTGACTTTCCAGTACAAATCATTAAGGTGAATGCTCTGTGTATTGATTGTAATATTTCCACTGGTTCTTATTCTAATGGATTGCCTGTTCACATAATAAACCAGTTTTTCCCAACCGTTGCTTCAGGATATAAAATAGTGGAATCGCCTTTAAATATTCTGTACTTCCCTGTAAGCGTTAGGACAAACAACTCAATTACCATTAAAATACTCGATCAAGATGGCAATCTTGTCAATTTCCGTAAAGAAACCATCACGGTTAGACTGCATTTAAAAAAGTTATCCTAAAAGATGGTGGTCCGCTATAATAAATATCACATTCCAAGTGTAGTGGCTAAGCGCAGTTATAAAAGGCGATCTAACAAATATTTAGCCAGTAATAGGAAGAACGTTCGTCTAGTAACACCTGAGAATAAACTTTTCTTAAAATTTCTCGGTTTTGAATTACTTATATAATGGATATTTTAAATGTTACGCAACAACCTCCTCTCATAGACAATTTCGTTTCTAATTATGAATACCACAACTATCAACCTTTCCTAGCAGGCAAATTTGATTATAATGATGAAATTAGAATTCCAATCCAAGAATTGGATGCTTATACCATGTAAAAGTCATCTATACTTAGAAGGAAGTCTAACAAAAGACGATGGATCACCAGCTACCAAGTTAAAATTGATAAATAACTCTTTCAGTTATCTCTTTAGAGAAATTCGATACGAGTTAAATGGCGTTGTCATTGATTCAAATCTGAATGTGGGACTAACATCTACTCTTATCTTTTAATTCAGGTGAAAGCATTAAACTTCAAAATGTTGGTTGGTTTCCTAAAGCTACCACATTACCGAATAGTAATAAATTTAATGTTTGCATTCGACTTAAAATGTTAATGGGCTTTTTCGAAGATTACAAACAAATTATATTAAATATGAAACAAGAACTGGTCTTAATTCGAAGTAATAATGATTTAGATGCAGTAACTAGTGTCGATGATACAGAGAAACCTAAAATTAATATTGATAAGATTTATTGGAGAGTACCACATGTTTCCGTGGGAATACCCCAGCAGCTGGCTTTAACTAATATTTTAGATAAATGAAGTGAATTAATACTTTCATTTCGAAGTTGGGAACTTGTAGAATATCCCTCACTTTCAAATCAACAACTAAACCAAAATGCGTTAAAAAGTCGGCCCCAATTATTGGGACATCAATATCTGCTATATTAAAAACAAAAGGAAATAACCTACGAAAGTTTAAATCAATTTTCAAAAATTTCTTTCCGAATGTATTAATAATAGATCCATTAGCGGCTGTCAGTACAATATCAGGGTTCTTTTTAATATCTGTTAAAAGATTCCGAGGTACTATCGACAAATCAGCGCCTGTGTCAATGAGAAAATTTAAATTATTTGTATTATCAAAAATAAAAAGACGACGTTTATTATTTGAAATATTAACGTCAGCTGTCAAAATATCATTGACTTTTAGTCATCCTTGATTGTCGGCTTTGACATCCTTAGCGAAAGTGCTTCAATCTCGGAGACATTTAAATGCTTTACGACCATAAAGTTGATGGTAATATCAAACTTTGGCATTAGAAGGATTATATCTAACGCGGGTACCACTTCGACTATTAGAACGGGGCCTTGAGCCACTGCGATTTCCGGAGTTGAGACGACTATTACAACTGTCGCAATAAGTGCTAGAAACTGTAGGAGTAACGGAAGTTATTGAAGAAACTTTAGACTCTATAGCATGCAATTGAGATGTAAAAATTTCTTGTTTGTGCAATACTTGATTCAACGTATCTTGAAAAATTGCAATCAAATTTGACGTAGAAACTGTGGGATTAACGTTACAAATTAAATTAAAGGTAAGGGAATTCATAAAATTTTGACACGACTCCCATATACGATCAGCAATGTCGATTAATTCTTTGATCTCAGTCTTTCCGGATGGGGTGATTGCAATGAAGATAGTTTTAGGCAATCGCCGTTTTCATAATTTGACTAGGAGCTCCTGGCTCACCACATGGGATCCTCCGACAATTGACGGTAAAAATCGGATGGTTTGAGGTCCCCCATCTGGGAACCAGAGAGCAAGTCCTCTAAGCGCTTTTCCTCGCTTGAGGTCAAACGAGAAATTATAATAGTTTTCAGATTATCGTAGAAATCTCTTTCGGGTTGATTAGTGACAATGTCATAAATCGTTGTAATAATTTTCGGGGGCAAACTGGCAATAACATAATCGTACTGTTTCCGATCGTTAACGATCCTGTGAATAGAAAATTGTGATTCAATTTGTGTGAACCATATTTCCGGTTTGTGAACCCAAAAAAGAGAACGTTTAATAGTATACGTATTTGTAACATAATTACTGTTCGTTGTCACTGTATCTGATGTGGCTGGTTGATCGTATAACGAAATATTCTCCGTAGGAGGTGCCATTTAAAAATGATTGATAAAAATAAAAAATGATTGATTAATTGTTCTCTCAACGAAAGGAATACGGAAACACAACTCACTTACATAATAATAAATATTGGTGATAAATTTTTGGGAAATCTGGGTTGTGTCCGCTTGAGATTTGAAAATGTTGAGAAGTAAAGAGCAGCGTATTTATCAATCTTGTGTATTCATCAATGGTCTAGGTCCAAGACAGCATCGAAAGGGAAATAATTAACCTCTATACCATGTAATTCATTCTATCCAAAAACGGGTACCATAAATTTAAAAAAAAATTTTGAACAGCTTATATCGTTCCAAGTCGGGGTCACCAAAATATAGCTTCGTATATATTATCATTCAGTTATACAATAAAATAAATGGTTTTATGAATGCATATTGATATAAAAAAGTTCAACATTCAATAAACGTATACATTGAAAATGTAATTATATATTATTATATTATTTTGTTTTTTCTGTCCTTTTCTTGGTTACGGCTATATGGATTTCGAGTGGACGAGTCGCACATATCTTTTTGCTAGAATAAGTGAGTCGCTACAACAAGGCATACTTGGCCTGTGAAAACTACCACGAAGTTAGAAACACTCGATATGTTTTAGTGGCCTTCCAAACTAATAAAAAGAATAAAGTCACTTCTAATATGAGTACGTTTGATAACTGTAATCTTACAAATATAAGAGTATTTTTAAATTCTGAAAGATATCCTTACAATGATTTATATTTAGACTTTAAAGACGATAAATGTGCGGCATTATATGAAATGTTCTCAGATTTTCAAGATTCATACTATGAAATCGGAGATGAGCCTATATTCACACCTGAAAAATTCAAATCTATTTCGCCCATAACCCACATCGACTGTTCTCGTCAAAAAGAAACTATTCAATCGGGATCGGTCGTTATGCGCATTGAATTCGAAACAAGTGAAAATATTCCCAGTGACACCACATCATACTGTTTAATTTTGCATGATCGTCTATTCCGGTATAATCCACTAAAAAAAATTGTCAGACAGGTCTAGCCTACTTAAGGAACGTTGATGTAGGCCGTCGAGTTAGTACAGAAACGCGCTGAGAGAGCATCAGAAAAAAATTAGAGACTTAAAGAAAGCGGTGGAACTATATAGTTTAAAAGTTATTGTGACAAAAAAGTTGGCAAATATAAAAATATGCCATTAATTTTTAATGTACAAGGGTTCAAAGCAGAAAAAAATAAGTTTATTGTTAAGGAACTAGCCGCATATGATGGTTATAAAACAGCTCACTATATTTCAAACCACCATATTCTATAAAATGCCTACTTGGAGACGCAGGTTAATTGGTTAACAAATAATCATCACTGTATACATTGGAATAAAGGAAACACTCCATACTTCAATTTTGGGAAAATTATCTCCAAGAGTTAACCGAATGTGATGAAGAAATTTATGTAAAAGGAAAAGAAAAAACTGCATACATAGAAAAGTATTCATTAGCACCAGTATACGAGTTAGAAGAACATCCACCACTTCAATTTTCAGAACCTCGCTGTTTCTATCATTTAAAATCTAAATGTATGTGTTCTCTGTCAAATGTATTTTATCTTTATGAAAATTTTGTAATGTCATAGAAATAAAACAAATTAAACATGTTTCACGTATTTGATTTATCAATAAGCTTAAATATGTTCACCAGATGTATACCTTTTGGTTGCCAGATGCTCTATCTGAGTCATCAAATAACGGTTTATGCCAGATTCGTAACATCTGTTTGCCAGATGTGATCTAGGATACTGTGTGGTAATTAGTTGTTGCCATGGCAACGGCTCCCCTCCCCTACGACTGATTTTAGATATATAATGCTGGGATAAAGCATATTCTTCAGTACTGTATAATTTCTTATATAACAATGAAGTGTGAACACTGCAAGAAAGTTCTTTCAAACAAAAGCAAATTAGTTCGACATATTCGCCTATACTGTTCAGTTCTAAATGATGGAAAACGTGGAAGTGTAACTTCTGAGCCGCCAACCAAGAAACAGAAGCTTGATAGTATACCTTTTACAAGTGGTATTAGTAGAAAGCAGAGTATTCCTGGTAGTACTAGCAGAAAACAAAATTCTTCGGGTGGTGTAAAAACTTGTGTATATTGTGGAAGTAACTTGTCATCGCCTTTTAGCTTGCAACGCCATATTAATAATAATAGATGTCCTGTCCTGAGCGATTTGTTTATGATTGATAGAAAAAAATTAATCGACCTATTGTATGTAATTTGGGGGATGGTGTTGACAAACTTCATTGCGCATTTAAAAGCCGGATTGCTAGTTACCGTTTCAACAGTCCTAGAAGTCATATCGATTATTCTGATTTTCTGAAAGAAGTTAAACAGAAAGTTTTGGACAAAATTGGTGAATACTTGCAGAAATACCGGACCCTCAAGATTAATTTTGAGTTATTTGGGCTTTATGAAATACCTGAAAAGGAATTATCCGATATTAAGTCATTTAATACTAAGAATAAAATAATCACTATATCAACGGACTTGCATAAGATTTTCGAAGAATTTAGAGAAGAAATGACTGTACAAGCATCAGAATTCCAAGAAAAGGGCTCTGGGTGGACGCTAAAGCGCATAATGTTTCTTGATGTAAACATAAATAAGTTTACACCAATGTCAGCCTCAACATATATTAAGTTACCTAAATTTATAGAAGCAAAGAAGGCAGTTTTAAATGTACAAAACAAGGATGGTGCTTGTTTCGCTTGGTCGATTAATGCGGCCATATTTCCTGCAGAAGGTGATCCAAGGAGGACTAGTTCATATCTACATTACGATACTTTACTTAGAGGTTTAGAATTCCCTATGAAACTAAAACATATAGCCAAGTTCGAAAAATTGAACAACATCTCCGCCAATGTGTTTGGTCTCAAATCTGAATTCAAAGATGGAAAAACTATTACTGAAGTTGTTGAATGATTACATTTTACTTCATGTCGGCAGGCCACACACATTAATTTATTACTTTTGTCAGATGATGCAGGTAACAATCATTATTGCCTTATACGTAACTTATCAAAACTAGTTTCAAAACAAAAATCAAATCATGATGGTCGATTACATATTTGTGATGGATGTCTACAATCGTTTAGGAAAGTAGAGTGGCTGAGAAAACATCAAGAAAACGACTGTAACCATACCTACACGAAATTACCATCTACAGACTTGAGAGAATTAATAAATAAGGTGAATCTGTGCCTGAAAATATTCTTAAATTTATAAACTTTGAATGACAATTACCGGTTCCGCTCGTAATTTATGCCGATTTCGAGAGTTTGCTGAAACCAGTCGACCATAATGAACTTTGTAAAGATAAATCTTTCACAGTTAAAGTATCTGAACACCAGCCTTATTCTTTTGCTTTTTATGTGAAATGCAATTTCGACGATAAGTACTCAAAATTTGTGACATATCGAGGACTTGATGCTGCTGAAGTATTCGCTGAGAAGTTGGATGAAACAGCTTTAGACTTATATAATACTCACTTGAAACATGTCAAAAAGATGTTACCTCTGACGGACCAAGAGAAAGCTGAATATGAAAATGCTGTATGCTGCCACATTTGCAAGAAACCATTCAAGATTTGTGAAACCAGGGTCCGCGATCATTGCCATGTAAGTGGTAAATTCCGTGCAGCTTCTCATTCTGTCTGTAATTTGAACTATAAAGTGTCAAAATTCATGCCAGTTTTCTTCCACAATCTAACGAATAGCAATTTATTCATTAAGAAATTGGCGTGCAAGAAGGAACGTATTTCTGTGATAGCTCAAACCAAAGAAAAGTATATCTCATTCTCTAAATCAATTCTCGTGGAAAAATCCCCAAATCCTCAAGAACCGGACACATACCCGAGATTAAAATTTATGGACTATTTTCGGATTTTATCCAAATCTCTCGATAAACTGGGTCAGAGTTTAGAATCTAATCAGTGTACTGAGATTAGAAAATATTTTCAAGATGATGAGAAATTTAGTTTAATCAGACAGACGGGTGTTTTTCCTTACAATTATGTAGACTCGTATGAAAAATTGGAAGAAATACAATTACCTTCAAAAGATAAGTTTTACAATGAATTGTTATAGTCCGGCTGAAATTAAGCCAGCCAATCAGAATGCAGCATTTTCCCCAAGCGAAGTATAAATTAAATTGCGACACTGAGACGCTATCAGTCATTCGCAGTGCACTCTCCACGTCGCTTCGGGGCTCGATCACCCACTTCAAACTTCTTTTCTGTCACCGAGGGAGCCCGCAGCGGTAACCCCAGCTGACCAGCATTTATTCTACCACCGAGGGAGCTCTCTGCAGTAACCCCAGTTGGTCCATCAACTTCTAAATTGTTATCATACAGACTGATGAAATCCTCTACACCAGCTTCCACAGCTCGGACAACACACTTTCTATTTGCGAATGACAAGTACTAATAAATATTATTTAAAACACCGCGATCCGTGAGTTAGGGACAGTTTTGGCTACCTTACCAATAGGTGAATTTTAATTTAATATAAGGTATTAGTCGAACCGAGTTATTTAAATGAATGAGTGACTCCTATCTATCCCTTATCCTACCAGAGCTGGGCTCAACCCCCCTCAGCTCGCAGGAGGACAAGCTGCAGAAGAAATAAATATTTAAAACGAGCATAAGGCCTCGCAACGTTTATTTCTTATCCTAAAGTGCAAATTAAACAAAAGTGCCTTCAGAGACAGGACTTCTAAGGTAAACCACTATAAACTTTAACCTGGGTAGCGGGGCCGTCAGCCTGCAGCCCCAGTAAATCAGACATTCAGTGCATTGAACTCTCTGTGGAGGTTCAACTCAAAAAACATTAACCTAGGTCGGGGCCATCCGCCTGCCGGCACCTAGTGACTTTCTTATTGCATAGAACTCTCTGCTGAGGTTCTGAATAGGACAAAAGACTTTCTTAGTTTGCTAGCCCTCTTCTAGGGAGTCCTCTAGTTTAACGTAGAGTCAGTGCCTAGACTTTAAGTTACGGAGAAGCCAGCCAGCTGAGCAGACAGTGAATTTCTTTCATGTACATTTCTTACAGCCAAGTTGCCGAGTTCCAGCCCTGCAGCAAAGGGGGATCGCTTGTGTGGCGTCGATTTACTCATTAACTAGCATTCACCAGGCCTCCAGGTGCCTTGTAGAAGTTAACTCGCGTAAATAAGTAGCACAAGCCGTCTTCCCGAATGCACCACTAATAATTCACCAATAAATCTGTAACTTTTGTATCTTGAAAAAATGTAAACTTCTGTAAAGTGAATTTGTCGTTCTAACACACGTGGAAAGCATCCCCGTGGAGTCCATCGCGCTCAATTTGTTATTAACGTCATTCAAGAAAATTGCAACCTGAGGTGCGACCTTTTGCAATTCCACCACAACTCGCTTCCGTTGGGGGCCAAACATTAAGCGCAGCCTCGGACGTTCTCAATCAAAACCAACACCAACTACGCTTCGTTGTATGAGTACAAGCACTCACATACATCAAGACTAGTCTCACAAAGACAATCTTCGACGTACTTTCGAATTTTAACAGAGACAAATTTCGTGGTACTTTTGAATCTCACAAAGACAAATTTCAGCGGACTTTCGAAAAATTTCGTGTCACTTCTGAATTTTTCTCGGCTTCAATTTCCAAGTGCGGGCCGCGTTTCACAATGTCTCGCGCCAGCAGCAGCACGGACACCGCTCCCATTCATCTAAGAAGAGACTGGCAAAACCTACAAGAGGACCCGGCTCTCCGATTCTTTTTCCGCGACTTGACGCCAAGCCCTCAAACCACTGTCGTGACGAGCCCACACAGGAGGCAAATTTCTCCGCAAGCACACTCCGGACTCGACGTCCAGGACAGGGAACCAGAAGCACGCGCCGGGCGATCTGGGAGGCACGGAAGCCTGACCCACACGGCGAGGCCAGCCCTCTCTCACCACAGTGCACAAGGAAGCACAGGTCAGAGCCAAGCTGGTGGAATGCAGATGCCGCAAGGTGTATGTTTCGAACAGGGGCGTGGAACTGCACCTTCTTCGAGCCACAGCGACGCGCCGCTCCGAGGAGTGCACAGCCAGATGCGTCGTGACGCTAGGGACGCAGAGATGCGAGGGCTCACCCCGGCGCTCTCACCATCAAATTACAATCACCCCCCTACGTTTCCCCCCCGTCGAAGTCAGAATTAACAAATGAGGCCATTTCTGCCGATGATTACGAAGAGCCAACAAAGTATGGAATACCTTCAAATGTAAAACGTTGGGAGAGTACGCAGATTTGTATCTAAAATCAGACATGTTACTATTAACCGATGTGTTTGAAAATTTTCGGAAAGTGTGTTTGGAACAGTACAAATTAGCAGGCCCGCACCTAAGGATATGCGCGCCCGTGTGCAAGTCTTCATTCGGCGCCTCTTACTCCACGAACTATGCGTTCAGTAATTTTTATTGGGCAGTAATTTTGCGCCCCCAGAAGCATGCGCCTGCGTGCGGTGCACGCATCGCACGCCCGTTAGGCGCGGGCCTGCAAATTAGATCCAGCTCATTATTTGACGGCGCCTTCTTTGAGCTGGGATGCCATGTTACGTCACACAGGTATTGAACTTGAACTTTTAAGCGACGTGGACACTATGCATTTCTTTATAAAAGGTATTCGAGGTGGTGTGGCTCAATGTAGTAAAAGAAAGGCTGTGGCAAATAATACATTTTTGCCGAACTATGATTCCACTAAACCAACATCATATATCATATGACGTCACAAATTAATAATGTTTAGCGAAACAATTGACATGTTGACTTAATATACCAGTGAAAATTTTAAAAAACATTTGTGTTTTATTTGTGAAACTATAAGTTTAAATTTATATGGATCCGCAATGGAAGAATATCTGCCCACAGGTAATTTTAGGTGGCTTAAGAAAGAAGAAATCCAAAATTTTGATTGTTCCCTAATTGAAAAAATCGCCAAAAGGTTATGTTTTAGAAGTGAACTTGGAATATCCATCAGACTTGCACGATGATCATAATGATTTACCATTCTGTCCTGAAAGAATGATTCCTCCCAAAAGTAAAACTGCCAAATTAATTCCGAACTTACGAAATAAATATAAATATATCATTCGCTACAAAAATTTGAAACAATATTTGAAATATGGAATGAAATTAAAGAAAGTGCATAGGATAATAGAATTTTCCCAATCACCCTGGTTGAAGTCTTATATTGATTTAAACACAAATCTCCAAAATTCTGCTAAAAACGAGTTTGAGAAGGATCTATTCAAGTTGATGGTGAATTCAATTTTCGGTAAAACCATGGAGAATGTTGATAAAAGACAAAGTATTAGACTATGCTCGTGCTGGGAAAATAAAAAATGTGTATTAGGTGCCAGAGCGTTAGTAGCCCTGCCACATTTTAAATCCTGTTCCGTATTCGATGAAAATTTAGTGGCAGTTCAGTTGGAAAAATTAAAAGTTGTGTATGACAAACCGCTCTATGTAGGTTTTTCAATTTTGAATATTTCCAAGACTATCATCTATGAATTTCTATACGGTTACATCCAATCAATGTATGAAGATGACGCAATCGTTTTATACACAGACACCGACAGCCTAATTTTAGAAATATTTACAGATGATGTTTATGACGACATCAAGAGAAACATTCATTTTTTTTATACTTCAAATTATAATCCAACTAACATCCATAACATGCCCAAAACAAAGTCTGTGGTAGAGAAAATGAAGGACGAATACGCTGGAAGACCAATAGAAAGCTTTTATGGTACTGGTGCGAAAGCGTACTGCGTTAAAGCAGGTGATGTAACTAAAAAGGCGAAAGGTGTGCGTACCGTGTTAAAGCCGAAGATGTAATGAAAAAGGCGAAAGGTTTTTCTAAAAGTGTTATTAAACATCAAATAGATTTTTCAGACTATATCCAGGTTGTCGAAAATGGTGGTTTAATATTCTGTAAAATGTCTATATTTAAATCCACATACCGTTCACACTGAACTTAAAAATAAAGTAGCTTTATCGTCAGCTGATGATAAAAAGTATGTTATACCTGGTGATGTAAGAACCTTGGCTTGGGGGCATCATCTAATTCCTGACAGTAGTGATAAAAATTTAGACATTTTGCTGAAGTATGCTAGACGCCTGGACATGGAAGAGCCAGAAGCAGGATGGGATAGTGTTGATTTGGATAAGTCTGAATCAGAATGAGATAATTTTGATTTCGATTTATTATATTTGTAATTTATTAGGTTTGTAATTTGTTAGCTTTGTAATTTATATTAAAATATACACATTATTGTTTACTTATAAATAAACCACATATACATTATTAATTGTTTTTTATTTTTTCCGCCATGGTTTACAATATAACATAAAGATATGGTAAAATTATTTAATATAAATCATCCACATCTTTGAAGACGCCATTTACATACATGACATCTGGATTGTGGGTCTGGTGGACCATCCACATGACTACTCCATTCAGGACGATTGTGGTGTACGAAACAAGGTAATTGAATCGTTAGTCTGAAATTTTCTCTATATTCATTTGGTAACTTGGGCCATGCGTAAAGAAGTTCCATGGGACCTTTAATTTATTAAAAATTCTAAGTTAGTAGAATAAAACACCCAATGAATATATAAAGAGATATCCCAGATAACATTTTTACATTCAGAGCATGTGCTCGGAACGTACTTTATGTACCATGGAACTAAGAATGAATATTCATTTTGTATTCCATGTAGATAATCTGAATGTCAGAGAGACGTACAGATGACCGCCTCTCGATATACGAGTAAGATTCCTACAACATACCCATAGATCAAAACGGAACTTGATATGAACCAGGAACGTATATTGATATACTGATATATACATGAGGTATATAGGAGGAAGGTCCATCCTACATTCACAATGTACACTGCATGTTCACGGTATATGAGTACTACCTTCGTAGGAATTAAACCGTAGGTGCCTGGTATGTTACACATGGATCATAAATCTATGATGCATGTATATTGTAGGAATGAACATTATGTATCAGTGGCAGCTATAAGTACTTCACTCATGTCATGTATTTTCTTCAGAGTTTAATTATTATAATAATTTATTATCGTAATCATTGATGAGTCGCTGCTTCATCCTGAATATGTTCAGTATGGCGTAGCGACTCATTTATGATTACAGCAAAAAATAAATTATTATAATAATTAAACTCAAGAGAATACATGATATGAGTGAAGTACTTGCATATAATAAATACAATATCTAATTTTAAAGTTTAATTGTTACAGTCAATTATATATAGGTACTTATTCTAATTTTCCACATTTCACATTCCTTGTGTAAGTAAATGTGGAATATATGCACAGAAAATTTGTTTTTACCATTAGTTTTCAGCTAAAGTCAAATGTTTTATTCATCAAATTTTATTGAATGGAGCACACAAATGCTAAATAAACTTAAACAAAACTGTATTTACTATAACAATACTTTACAAAGGTCCAAGAATATATGTAAAAAAAAAATAGTTTTACGGTAATAAGATCTGTTAAAAACCATTTTAAAATGGATCAAACATTTATCACTCTAAAACTTCAGCTTAAAAATCATATTTAACATGTTATTTATGAAAAAATCTAATGATCATATTACATTACCTTAAAGTTTTATCTATTTCAAATCGTGTTTTAAATTGACAAGAACAAAACATGATTTTATTTTATTAATTACTTTACATTGTTGTAACAATTAAGTATGCATCTTAAATTATAAAATAGGAAGAGGTATAAATAAAACAGTTGTGTTACTTTAAATATATTTTTATTTTTTGTTACAAAAATGAATTGCAATAATAAAAAACAATTGTGACAAAAATTTCAATTGAGATTTTTTTTAACAAAAAAATTTTCTTTGCAACTTATGAACTGTCATATTTTACTATAACGAATTTTTTGTCAGTAAGTAAAAAATAGTAAAAATTGGAGGGCTTACATTTTCAAAACCAGTGTCCAGGAGTTGCCGATGGTGATACTTGTAAATGCGAAAGTCCACTTTTCATTCTCAACACATCATCTGTGACTGATCCTATTGGCTAAACACTTTCTTTTGGCTAGAGGAGGAGATACACGTGCTAGTCCAACTACAAAAGAAAATACATTGTATTATATTTGAATAGGTATTTATTTCTCTTTAAAAACTGGCCATGATAAAGTTGAAAAATATAAAAACATCTTACAAAGATCTTACAGAAAAAATAAAACTGATCAAACATAAATTAAACAAATTGATATTATCATACGAAGGGAGAGAGGTATACTTTGTGTGGGTAAAGTCCCATATAGGATTGAAGGATAACGAACACGTGGACGATCTAGCTAAGGAGAGTATTGTAATTATAAAGTATGTATGACGGATGCAACGATAATATTTAGATCGAAACTAAGGAATAATTGGGATTACATGTGGAAAGAATCAGCGTTCATAAAACCGACTCGATATTCTCTTATTCACCCTGACTTGCCAAATAAGTTTTGGCATGAAAACTATAACTGCTCCCGAAAATACATCACAACGATTATCCGTTTGAAATTTGGACATGCATGTTATCCTGCACACTTGTTTAAAATAAAGATCTACAGCTCTGATGTCTGCGAATATTGCAATGTCACAGGTGACCTGGATCACATATTCTTTGAATGTACAAGACACGCAGAAGCAATTGATACATTATATAACAATATAATAAAATATGGCAACATCCCTACACCGTTCAATATACTATATATGTTGTCCTTAAATAAAAAGAAAATTTTTGACTATCTTATGGATTTCTTGGAAGAGACAAAAACTAAGTTATAGGTTAGCTTTGTTTCCTTTATTCTTCACCTTTGTGTTATAAAAACCCTCCTAACCGTGGTCTTATTTTGTATGTTAGAAAAATGCCCTGAAAGACCCCTGGGCGAGAAGTTTGTGACCTATGTACATCCTTTGTTTTGTTTTTGACAGTAATCAGGTAGTTTAATGGTTATTGCTTAGGTTAGATGTAGGTTTGTAATTCCTCTTGTGGCTGGCTGTATGGCCTCGGCCTTTATGCCAAAAAAAAAAAAAAAAAAAAAAAAAAAAAGATATTATCATAAAGGACACGGCAGGCACAAAATAAATGGAAAAGAAGGTAAAGTCAAATGGACTGAAAATGTAGTATGTTTTACTTCATAATATCCTGATCAAAAGTTTTCATGGGCACAATATCTGAAAATCGTCAGTTTTTGAGATATAAAAGGTCAAAGATCAGGAATATCGGTACCCTCTGTCATAGTTGAGAGTATCATATTATGACGAGGATTTGTTTAACGTTGTTATTCTAATGTGTTTGCACATATGAACCAAAGAGTTCTGACCAGAGGAAACAAGCCGTTGATTTGCTAGACAGCGCGAGCATTCTTGTCCTTGTCGCACACCTCGTACCCTCTCCTTTGCTCTCCACTCTGTTTTACAAAGCAACACAGCCCTTCATGTACTGTGCGACAAAGAGAGAACGAACTGTGTGAGAAGGATGAGAATGCTCACACCGTTTGTGCGCTGTCCACTGCTTATACATTACACTTATGCAGCTTGTATCCTCTATTTATAGAACTCTTTGATAGGAACACACTTTCACTCTCATGCACGCACGCTAACCAACCCCCCCCATTAGTGGGTACCGATCTTCCTGATCTTTGACCTTTCAAACTGACCATTTTCAGACATTATGCATTTTCAGCCCATTTGACTGTGCCCTCTGTTTAATTTGTTTTGTGCGGTGTCCTTTACCTACAAAACATAGATATTTTTTTGGAATTCGGAAATATTTATGCTTGTGATTTTAAATGTACCTGAAATTTCGAACGTTCACTTGAATGAATTTTAGATGAAAAAGAAAAGTTAATAAAAACCACACATCGATTTAGGCATAAACACTTCATTGCCACATTTGCTGACAATAAATATCCACAATACTTAAGTTTTTACACCTAAATCGAAGTGTGGCTTTTATTAATTTTTCTTTGTCACA
This sequence comes from Rutpela maculata, assembly GCA_936432065.2. NCBI lineage: Eukaryota > Metazoa > Arthropoda > Insecta > Coleoptera > Cerambycidae > Rutpela > Rutpela maculata. The sequence continues at coordinate 51,241,211 of OW386294.2, forward strand.
TGAAATTCGTTCAAGTGAACATTCGAAATTTTAAGTACTTGATTTTAAATGCCTACCAGGGTTATTAAAAGAACAACATATCTTCTTTCAACTTCTAGTAAGGACAAAATTTCTTGGGAAGTCGACGGCTTCCAATATGTTCTTCGATATCATTATGTTCATCTGACGGGAGGAATAACGTGCTTTTTGTACATAGTCCTTTGATTTGTTTTTGTTCACTCTGTACATCAGATGTGATCTGTGCCCTTTTAAATTAATTGCAGCTCTTCTGTAATTCTCTGAAAGAGATATAAAGCAAATTACTACCAATAAATACCTATCACAACTCGTATGTTGTAATCAAATCCAATGGTTGTTATTTAAATAAACAAAAGCTCCTTAATATTGAAATAGATCGAACCTACCTTCTTGAAAATAAGATTTAAACACCCCGTAAAGTGTCCACGTTTCATTTGGGGGGTTTTCTCCTGTTTTTCAATGATCAGTCAAATTGTTTCCGTTTGAATGGTGACCACCAAGCTTCCTTTTCGTGGACCGAGACCATTACAAAGACCACCTCAGTTTTTTTTCCAAAAGTCGATACCTACAAACGCCGTAATTATTATAACTAATATAGGTGGTATGCTTAGTATAATATGTACAAAGTAAACTTTAGTGTCTAAATATAAAATGACAACAAAACTATGTGGTAGTTATATTGTATACAATTGTAAAATACTTACTGCAATGCAATTATTAATTTATACTTGGAATAATTGAAGACCTAAGTGGACACTTTTAAAGTTTTGAGTAAATTAAATAAAACGGTTTTGAGTTGGAACTTATTTATTTTGTCTTCGATTCAAATAAATAATACCCCATAAAATAGATAATTTTGGGTTATGTCCTTTTGTTTACACTAATATTAAAGAACAATATCAAGCTGTTATGAAACTAGATTTTTCTGTCCAAAACTGTGTACATCCACTAAAATTACTGGTTTTATGTATGACATGGCGCCTTTGTAATTAAAAAGTTTCTATAAAATATTACAAATTTAGAATTCACTGTTTATTGGGTGTTAAATCTATATCAGAGGTGATCAAAAATTGCATAAAATGATTTTTTTTTAAATGCGACATAACACCTTTATCCACTTAGGTTTTCAATTATAATAAATCACGGGGAAACAAAAAACAAAACACAAATTGAAACCGACATTTGACAGCAGAAGCGTGACGTAATGTGCTAATAGTAACACGATGTCATGATGAGCATGCGCACTAACCTGAGGACCGTGGCGCGCATTTAAAATATTCTATAAGGGAATTGTAATGATATGGAAAACGGAAATCTAAATATAAAAGATAAAATGTAATTAAATAACCATTCTAAGTCTGAACTACCTGCTTAAGAAATGCCGATAGTTACCGAGATAGTTACTAATTAATTGAACACAGTACATAAATTAAAAAAGGGTTATTATTAATTATTATTTAATATTTCATTCATTATTATTTAATATTTCATATTCATTATTATTTAATATTCGATCACAAATCTAAAGTCTGGATTCAAAATTTAAAACGTATTTCATATATACAATATTGACGAACGATTTAAAATTTATAAAACGTCATACACCGCACAGGGGATGATTATAAATGTACTTAAACCAAATCTATATAGATAGAGAAATATCATAATTATTTTGTAGGTAGTACTATAAAACTAGCATTGCTGTCTCATCAGTTGTGATACAGGTTTATTTTTATTAGTTCAACAATCGAACCAATCAGCGTTCGCCTTAAAAGTGCTGAACTTTTGATGATATTACTGTCTGCGCGGCGCTCGGGCGATGCAAATATTTCTACAAAAAATATACCTGTATTATACAGATAAAATCATTTGACGAATGTTTATACGATGTACATGAACACATATACGAAGAACGTTCCCTGATACGTGTACACAGTATATGCGACTGTGAACATAAACTTTTCTGTATATTCCATTTATATCGTATGTATAATCATATTGCATATGTGAAAACATTATTTATATGGGAATGTTGAGGGAACATACATGGCAAGTACAGAATGCAATTAGAACATTGGGAATGCAAAATGTACATTCGTGGAATAATAAATGCTATCTGGGATGTAGGTCAGGTTGGCCGAGCGGTCTAAGGCGTCGTATTTAGGCTTCGATTCCCTAGTGGGAGCGTGGGTTCAAATCCCACACTTGACATCATATATTTTACCGTTCATTATAATTTACTTGAAAACCTTTACTTCTAAACACGTTCTCATCCCAGATCTTCTATACTTCGTGAGGTATATGAATGATTTCCTTCTTCACAATGATCGTGGTAGTTACATTGCAATAATTACACGTTACATCCAAATCAGGCTGTTTTGTTTCGGCTTCATTATCAGGCAACTTCTTACATGACTTTCTTTGATGATGTCGTAAGTATTCGTTGCGTATAAAACTTGCACTACAATAACCACATATATTCTTAGACGTTGATGGAGTCTCAAGTCCAATATCGGGCAACTTCTTACATGACTCTCTTTGATGACGTCGTACGTGTTGGTTGCTTGTAAAACTTCTACTACAATAATCACACATAAACATTTTGATCCGTTGCTGTAGGAGACTAGCACTGCAAATAAATGAACTCTTCTATTTTGTGGTATTGGAGATTTTAAAATGTTTCTCGAATCGGTGAATTTAGAATACGGAAAGGATCCTTTTCATAAAACCTATTAACTCTAATTGATCTTGTCTGGTTACAATACGTACAATAACTTATTATCAGTTTAGGCCTACTCAACCAAGAATCGCCGGAGAGGTATCGTTTACTAATTAGTCTGTGGAAAACACAACACTGCTTTGTCTCCACTACATCACTCGGTTCAAACATGTTAATAAATTCTGCTTGAATTCCAGGCTTATATAGTAAGACCCCCACTTATACCACTAGATATCTAAGAAGTGTTCGCCATATACTTATTATAACGGTTTATGCCAGCTGTTGTCGTGTGAACAGTAGTTTTAATTGGTTCCCAGGCAGGTCATTGACATAGGTCATTCACCTTTCATCATAATCTATTTTTAGATAAACAGGTCTAGACAGGTTCGTGTGCCATCTGTTCACCAGATGTGAATTATGAATCACCGCCAGATGTCTAACACGTGTTCACCAGATGTTGTCGTGAGAACAGTAGTTTTAATTGGTTCCCAGATAGGTCATTGACATAGGTCATTAACATAGGTCATTCACCTTTCACCAGATGCTTGACACATGTATACCAGCTTTCTCACAGGTTTTGATTGGTTCCCAGACAGGTCATTCACGTTGGCCACAAATGGCCAGCTCCGCTCCAGCAGCTCTTTCATTACTTAATTACTGAAGTGTGGTATCGTCAGTTTTTATAAAATATTCTCGATTTATTGATTTACAGCTAAAGAAGCTAGGAACTGACGCATTATTACAAGACCAGATGAGGTCACTATAGTCAGGACCGGATTAAGAATTGGCGCGTCCCTAGGCTAATCATGTATTTGCGTCCTCCTATTCATAATGGAAAAAAAATTAATTCAAAAAAATTCAGATTTTGAACGGAGAGGGGAGGGAATTTTAAGAAAACATTTTTTGTCTAGATTCAAAATTGACGAACGGGTGCATGGGAAGAAATATGACAAAATATTTTTTTGGCCCGGTTTCAAAATTGATGGTGAGCGAGAAAGGGGAAATCTGAAAAAAAATTTTGGCCAAATTTTTTTAACCAAAATTAATAAGCAGGTAGAAGGTTCGAAGGAAAAAAAATTCTGGAAAACGAAAATTCTACAGCATTCTACAGCAATGCGTATGCTTGTTCTCAACAGATATGGGCAAGGGACGCGAGAGGCGTAGTAAACACCCACAAAACACAATAGAAAACGAAAGTAAACCATACGCAAATGATACTAAACGCCATATTAGAAAGCATCCCCTACGGGACACATCATATTTTGCACTAGCTAAGAGAATCGGGGATTAATAATTTGCTTGTTTACAGTTGCGGGCCGAACAAACAGATAGCTGTTTGGCGACCTCTGTTTTCCCCTATATGCTCGAAGATTTCCTATACTTACCTAAAGCCTTAAGTGCGCGTTCCAGTTTGTTATTAATGTTGATGAGTCATATATAAATTATAATGTAGATATTTGCACATTTTTTATGTAAAATTGAGTATAAATAGGTTACAAATATTTTGCATGATAATATATTTGCCCAAAAGAAGTAAAAAAGTTTTGCTTTATTAAAGCTCAACTATTAAATATGGTATAGTACACTAGAGACGTTGAGTGAAGAGTCCTTATAGAGATGCAGCCGTGTACTTAATATCATAGCGCGGGCAGGGTCTGTGGTATAGTAAGGCGCCACCGACATTGGGGTCTAGCAATCTCGTCAATCTCAGTCCCTCAGTCGGCTGATAGCACTCGCATGGTTCGTGTCATTTGTTGTATTAGTGCACCGTAAAACGAGGAAAAAGTAGCTTCCTTCTTGAAAAAAAATTTTTGAAGGTACAACCACATGGGACCTTCACAGCATGATAGATTAGGTCCTTGGCCATCTGTAATGTCCAATTACAATATTTTTTGGGAGGTCAAACTATTTTTATGACGAAAAATGTTATAAATCTGTCAAAATTAATTTTTCTTACATTTTCACACATCCCTCGTGATATCTCCGGAACCAATTGAGATAATTATACGTATTTTTTTTAATTGATGGAGGAAATGTGGGCGAAGGTCACTGCTTAAATTTTGTTTTTATGGAAAATCTAATTTTTCTGTAAAACGAGGTAAAACTAGAACATTTACTTCCCTTGCAGCGCTTTTTTCAGTAAGCGAAAAACTTTTTTATTTTAAGGAATTTTGACATACCATCTGCGTATGAAATAAAGTCTACACCTCAAGGAAGTTTTTAAAACAAAAATCAGGTCTCTACGACTTATAGTTTTCGAAATTTTGTTATTTAAAGCTGAGTTTTTCGATCCTAGAGGCCTAGATGTCCGGCAAGTGTGGACTATTTAATACAAGTAATCTTATATTATATTATGCCAGTTAGAAACAAACTTTTCTTTATATAATGTGAATGCAAATGAGTATTGGTTATTTTTATTGAGTTATTACATATTATTTAGTGCTTAACAATGGAATGTTTGTTCTGTGGACAAACTTTGAAAGATAATGACAAATTAGTGAGACAAAATCCTAGATTGCAAGGAGTAAAAACAATTATATATGCCACGGTAAAAAGGCGAGACATTTGTGTCGAAAAGATTTTGCAACAAGAGGAAAATATTTTAAGTGGAAAAGTCAAAGTGAAATTTCATATAGCCTGCAAACAAACCTATATTAGTTTGTAAAATCTTAAAAATCTTTCCCAATTCAGTGAAATTGAAAATGTATCTTCGTCTTCGGTAAGATGCAATAAATTTAATATTCGGACAATGTGTTTAATATGTAATACATCGAGAAAGAAAGGCGTAATATGGTATACGATAATTCTCTGTAGACGTGATTTATCTTTATATTTCTTTGCCACCTTATTATCAGTCTAGTCGATACATTGTTGACAAGGGGCCGACGCGACATTTTTATTGTTAATGATGGGATTTTGGAGAATGAGAGGGGAGTATGCTTTTATTTTCGATTTATCGTAAATATTTGAGAAACCAAACCTAGTATAATTTTTCACATCCAGTGGAAGTATAGTAACAAAAAAATTTTTTTAAATTTTTATTGTTCATATAGGCTTAGAATATCACGAAACATCGAGATTTTAAGTTTGAGCAAAAAAAAAAATTCTGCCTGCCTGCCTGCCTGTCTGTTTATTTTCATAACAATTAAATATAAAAACCCAATGAGCTGCTGGCAACATAAAACATTTTTTTTCCCAGTAAAATAAACCATTTTGATATAATATTAAATAATACATAACAAAGAAAATTGTACCATGTGCATCACAAATGCGCACAACGTGATAAAGTGAATTTTATTACTTTCACATCAATCACATCCAGTGGAAGTATAGTAACGGCAAAAAAATTTAAAAAAACTGTCATTGTTCAAATAGGCTTAGAATGTCATGAGACGTCGAGATTTTAAATTTGAGCAAAAAAAATTTCTGTTTGCCCGTAACTTATTTGTGCGCATGTTTACTCTGGAACCGTTAAAGATATTGACTTGAAATTTGATACACGTATGTATTTTAACGAGAACTGGAACTAGATTATATTTTCATTTTATTCCGTTGAAGGGTAAATTGGGATAAAGGGGGGGTAAATAAGTAAATCAAGCATGTAAGAGTCCATAAAAAAGATAAGGGCTCAAAAAATTACTCCCATTACCACCCCCACCTCACTATTAAAGGGGGGTGGAAAAGCGTCAACATATTTTTTACTTCATTTGCCCTCTCTACCACCCCCTTGCACCACCCCTCACTACCGATGTGACATATCGTTTTATAGGTTTTTTGAGTAGGCGATTTCAAATATTATGTTATTAACGTTTCATAAATAATTTTCACATAGTGGAGTGCAATTTTTTTCTTCTTTGTGAGAGACTTGGATAGAAAACGTGGATGTGGAATTTTAAGGTTTATAAACATGTTGCTAAATTGATACCAATGGTTCAAGGATAGATGAGGATATAGCAACGCGTCCTTGCGTGTGTATCTAGCTTCTACGATTTTCAATTAAAATACCATGCAACCTGTTCGGTGTTTCTATTATTTTCTTTATTCTTTAATAAGTGGGTTATCTCGAGTAGTATATAGATGCGCAGTGGATTTCCTCGAGTACTATGGATGCGCGGTGGCTTTCCTCGAGTACTATAGATGCGCAGTACGTTACTCCAAGTAATATGGATGCGCAGTAGATTTCCTCGAATAAAATGGATGCGCAATGGGTTACCTTGAGTAGTATGGATGCGCAGTGGGTTTTCACGTGTAAAATAGATGCGCAGTAGGTTACCTCAAGTAGTATGGATGCGCATTGGGTATCCTCGAGTAACATGGATGCGCAGTGGGTTACCTCGAGTAGTTTGGATGCGAAGTTGGTTATCTCGGGTGGTATGGATGAGTAGTAGGTTTCCTCGAGTATAATGGATGCGCAGTGGCTTTCCTTGAGTAGGTACTGTTGATGCGCAGTAGGTTACCTATACGGATACGCAGTGGGCTTCCTCGAGTAAAACGGATGCGCAGTGGGTTACCTCGAGCAGTATAGATGCGGTTCCTCAAAGAAAGTGCTTGAAGTAGATTACTTCCACCGTGTACTCTACGGCACATTATGATTGTTTATATTTTTGTCATGCCATTTTCTACGTATTGCTCCCACTTCCAGTATAAGTGTAGTAATTTTGAAAACATTTATTTAAATAGGCTTAGAATGTTATGACATGTCGAGATTTTAAGTTGAAGCAAAAAATAATTTCTATCGCGTCGGTCTCTGACGTTTTGGGTGCACGATTACTCTGGAACCGTTTAAGATATTGACTTGAAAATTGGTACACATATGTATTTTAACGAGATCTGGAATTAGGTTATATTTTGTTCTTATTCTGTTAAAGAGTTGAGTGGTAAATTGGGATAAATGGGGGTAAATAGGTAAATTAAGCAAGTAAGAGTCCATAAAATTTAGTATTTAGTTTATTATTATATAAAAAAAGTTAAATTCTTAGAAAAATTTTTGGCATTAACTACCCCCATTATCATCCCCCACGCGATTATTAAAGGGGGTGAAAAAAAAATTGTGATTTAGTGTGTACAGGAACCAAAGGCCTCAAAAAATTTTCCACTTCATCCACCCGCGTATCACCTCCTACCACCACCCCAACCCCCACTATCGATGTGGCATATCGTTTTTTGGTTTTCATTTAGAAAATTTCATAAACAATTATTTCCACATGGTGGAGTGTAAATATAGTGTTTTCGTTTTGAGAGGCTTGGATAGGAAATCTGGATGTGGAAGTAGTGATTCCTTGGGCTGCGGTTTTCATTTTAAAATGTTAAAACCGCTGCCCAAGGAATCACTACTTCCACATCCTGATGTTCTAGCCAAGTCGCTCAAAACGAAAAATATTTTGATACTATATTTGCACTCTACTATGTGGGAATAATTGTTTATAGAACTTTAATTATATAATATTTGAAATCGCCTACCCCAAAAACTCATACAGCGATATACCACATCGGTAGTGGGGGTGGGGGTGGGGGTGGATGAAGTAAAAAAAAATGTTTGAAGCCTTTGGTTCTTGTACACACACTAACTCACAATTTTATTCCCCCCCCCCATGGTTAAATTTTTTGAGACCTTGACTTCTCTTGTATTTACTAAATACCATTTTTTGTCGTTGTTGTACTTCCACTGGATGTGGAAGTAAAAGGCATATTGACATTTTATGATGAAACTGTTATTTTTAAGATATCACAAAATTATCCATTTTGCACCTTTCTTAACCGTCTTCACCCTAGTAAATTTTGAATATGTTTTAGATGACATTTTCCTTTACTACTGCCGCAAAAATATTACATGTTGCAATATTTTTCGGGTTTACACCATTCCCTTCTTTAATTCTGCTGAACTGTAATAACCAATTTGTACAAAAATATTTTTTATCCTCTCCCAAATATACTGCTACTGCAGTGATGGGTTCATTTAAAGTTATTTATTTGTTTATAGGCTTTTCTCTGTAATTGCTTTTTTTAATAATTAAAACGAAAAAGCGATTTTATTGGGAAAAAGAGTAATAATTAGTAAACATAATAAAAAAACCGCTGCCCAAGGAATCACTACTTCCACATCCAGATTCTCTATCCAAGTCACTCACAACGAAAAAACTTTGTATGTGAAAATAATTGTTTATGGAACTTTAATAATATAATATTTGAAATCCTCTACCCCAAAAACCCATAAAACGATACCCCACATCGGTAGTGGGGTGGGGGGTGGTGATAGGGGTGTGATAGTGGGGGGTGGATGAAGTAAAAAAATATTTTGAGGTTTCTGGTTCCTGTACAAACACTAAATCACAATTTTTTTTTCATCCCCTTTAATAAGGGGGTTAGGGCGGTAATGGGGGTGGCTAATGCCAAACATTTTTTTGAGACCTTAGCTTCTCTTGTATATACTAACTACCAATTTTATGGACTTTTACCTGCTTGATTGACCTATTTACCCCCAATTTACCCCCAACCCTTCGACAGAACTAGATCAAAATATAATCTAGTTCCAGATCTCGTTAAAGTACAATCATAATGTGCCATACGTGTACCAAATTTCAAGTCAATATCTCAAACGGTTCCAGAGTAAACGTGCGCACAAAAAAAAGTTACAGACCGACAGACAGAATTTTTTTTTCGCTCAAACTTAAAATCTCGACGTTTCACGACATTCTAAGCCTATTTGAACAATAAAAAATTTTTTAAATTTTTTTGTCGTTACTATACTTCCACTGGATGTGGAAGTAATTAACTTAATTTGAAAATATGCGGAAAGACTGGTTAATTTTTTTTTTTATTACAAGTAGGTATTACTTTTTCGAGAGCATAGTTTTCGAGGCGATAAAGTATCGCACAAATGGTACACAATGCACTTTTTATAAAGCTCGAATTTTGTACAAAAAAGTCCCTGAGAGCATATTTTTATCTATTATGGCTCACATGCCAAAGGCGCCCGCGCGCAAACCTCAAAGTAACTGTTTTTCGCGCTGTTCTCCAAGCAGCCCGTTAAAGCAGTTAAATATTATTTGTCCAATGAGAAGTTGTGGTCGATTTTTTTATTTATGAATTTCTGATCGCTCTGCACGATGGCGTCCTTCATTTTTCTTAAATATGCGTTTTTTAATGCAAAAAACATTAAAAAAATCGTACATTTGAACTTTTCCACCTTTTAGGAAGTAATTTTCTTTCTTAAAAAAATGTATCTATTATTGACATATCATTTTGTTTTTATTTATCACATATAAACAATTAATATTAGGACCGAAAAGTGTAATTTTTCATTTTCATTAATTTCTATATAACTGGAACTTGCCGCATATTTTTATTAATTAGTGTTTTTTTCTGTACAATTGTACATACATTTCAATAACACAAAGAATATTTAACTATTTTTTTATTTTATTTCAACATTTTTTTAATACTTGTAACTCCATTATTAATATTATGCATCGAATAAAAAATAGTTTTAAACAGAAGTTACTCATTATGTTTTGTGTAATTTAAATTTGACTATTAGCATCGCCGTTTTCTTAATTTTTTGTTTGTTAATTAAGTCGCCAGTGCCACTTGCAGAGTAGCGTAAAAAACAGTCATTTTTATGTTTACACGTGAGCACCTGTAGCTCGAAAACTATAGTAGATAAGAATATGCCCTCGCGGACTTGTTTGTAGAAAATTCCATGTTGTACAAAAAAAAGTGCGGTGCATTTTCGTATTTATTACCGTTCTCGCTACGCAAGCGGTGAAAGATCAAAAACACCATCCTCGACATTTGCATATTCTTTTTTCTAATTATTTTAAAAAATTGGGAGGTCTTAAACGTACTCATAAATACTATTCCATGAAGCTGAACCGAATAGCAAAATAAAATATTTTTAATTTATCACATTTTTATAAATTTCAGAAATTCAAAATTGAACAAAAATCTCAAAAAAACCATTTTTTGAACCCCAAATGGGTCTCGAGGACAAGGAACAATTGCAATTTCGAACAAAATACGATTGTTACAGCGCACAACGTGGCGACTTAAAAGATGAAATGCGACAATAATTGATATTTAAAGGTTTCTCTTGTTTTTGAATTTTAAGTGAAACTAGTGAAAGAATTATTTATCTGAGATTTTTGTTTGTAAGTTTTTATTAAAAAATTTGTCCTAACAGTAGTAACTTGTAAATGTTTTTTATCAGGGCGGCAAGCAACTGTTTGCTACAGGTGCCAAATGCCCTGACGCCGGCACTGATTGCGCCGGTCTACAACCTGCGTGGAGAATTATAACTTAACAAATATGTTATGTACTGTTATAGTCCGGCTGAAAATAAGCCAGCCAATCAAATTGCTGCATTTCTCCCCGGCATAGTATAAATATATTTGTGACACTGGTGACGCTATCAGTCATTCGCAGTGCTCCATCCGCGTCACTTCGTGGCTTGATCATCCAAGATCAGTCATTCGCAGTGCACTCTCCACGTCGCTTCGGGACTCGATCACTTTCTTTCTGCCACCGAGGGAGCCCACAGCGGTAACCCCAGCGGGCCCATATTTAATTCGACCACCGAGGGAGCTCTCAGAAGTAACCCCAGCTGGTCCAACCACATTTCCAACACTTCAAAAATCATTGCATACTGATGAACTCTTCGTTACACAGCTTCTACAGCTAGGCACCGAAATTTGCGAATGACAAGTACTGATTAATTAGTTTATTTTTCTAAATTACGCGAGACGCGAAGTTAGGAGTTTGGCTACCTTACCAATAGGTGAAAATTAATTAATATAAGGTATTATCGAATTCGAGTGTCTTAATGAATGAGTGAATCCTATCTCTTTCCTATCCTACCAGAGCTGGGCTCAAACCCCCTCAGCTCCGAGGAGGACAAGCTGAAATAAATAAAATTCTAAACGAGCATAAGGCCTCGCAACGTCTAATTTATTTCCCACAGTGATTAAACTAAAGTGCTTCTACACCGGACTTTAAAGGTAAAGAACCACCATAAACTTTAACCTGGGTAGCGGGGCCCTCAGCCTGCAGCCCCAGCTGATCAGACATTAGTGCATTGAACTCTCCGAGGAGGTTCAACCTAAAAAACATTGATCTAGGTCAGGGCCTTCTGCCTGCCTGCACTTAGAGACATTTTGCCAAATTGAACTCTCTGCTGAGGTTCAGATTAGGACAAAGACTTTCTCACTTTGCTAGCCCTCTTCTAGGGAGTCCTCTAGTAACGTAGAGCCAGTGCATAGACAGTAAGCTACGGAGAAGCCATCCAGCTGAGCAGTAGTGACATTATTCTTGTACATTTCTTACAGCCAAGTTGCCGAGTTCCAGCCCTGCAGCAAAGGGGGATCGCTTGTGCCGCGCCGGCTACTCATTAACTTGCATTCACCAGGCCTTCAGGTGCCTCGTTGAAGTTAACTCGCGTAACAAGTAGCACAAGCCGTCTTTCCCAAATGCACCACTAACAATTCACCAATAAGTCTGTAACTTTTGTATCTTGAAAAAATGTAAACTTTTGTGAAGTGAATTTTCCGTTCTGACGAACGCAGAAAGCATCCCCCAGGTGCACACGGCGCCGAAACTATTATTAAAGAAAATAAATTTTTTCGGGTCACCTCAAAACGCGTTTCCGTTGGGGGCCAGAAATTCAGCACCGCCTCGGACGTTCACAATTACGATTCCGTTGGGGGCCAGAAATTCAGCACCGCTCGAGCGCTCAACTCATGATTCCGTTGGGGGCCAAACATTCAGCGCTGCCTCGGACATTTTCACACAAACAATTTCATTTCAACTACGCTTCGTTGTTTATGAGTACAAGCACTCCTACACATCAGAACTAGTCTCACAACGTCAAATCCGCGGGCTGCGAGAGAATTAATTTTCCTCGCAACCACAAAGACAATCTTCGACGTACTTTCGAATTTCATCAGAGACAATTTTCGTGGTACTTTCGAATCTTTCTCGGCTTCAGTTTCCAAGTGCGGGCCGCGTTCCATCATGTCGCGCGCGAGCAGCAGCACGGACACAGCCCCAATTCACCTAAGAAGAGATTGGCAAAATCTACAGGAAGATCCAGCCCTTCGATTTTTTTTCCGTGACTTAACGCCAAGCCCTCAAACTACTGTAGTGACGAGCCCACTCAGGAGGCAACACACGCCAACAGCAAACTCCGGACTTGACGTCCAGGACAGGGAACCAGAAGCACGCGTCGGGCGATCTGGGAGGCATGGAAGCCTGACCCACACGGCGAGGCCAGCTCTCTCTCGCCACAGTGCACAAGGAAGCACAGGCCAGGGCCAAGCTGGAGAAATGCAGATGCCGAAAGGTGTAAGCTTCGGGAGGGGGCATGAAACGGCATCGTCTTCGGGCCACAGCGACACGCCGCCTCGAGAAATGCACAGCCAGATGCGTCGTGACGTCGGGAGCGCAGAATCGCGGAGGCTCACCCCGGCGCTCTCACCATCCAACTCCAGACAGTTCCCCCCTACGTTTTCCCCCCGCCGAAGACATGTCGCCCAACTCAAGGGGCATTCGAACCAAGCGACCCAACCGGCACAATACCCCCCCAGGAGGGAATCAGAAAGAAGGAATGTATATGCACCTGACGATGCTTATATTCAAGTCGGAAGAAGAACAGTCACATACAGAGATGTTCAATATGCACCAAAGGAACCTATCTACGATGAAAGATACGGTTTTCAGACAAACCTAAACACACAACGGCATGACACTCCTCAGAGGCATGGAGCCCAAGGAACGACAAGCAACCAAGATGACTTTCTGGGACTTCAACATGAAACCCCGTGGCGCCCAACAGAAGAACAGGCCTATTATGCCAATATGTTCGAAACTGCATTGCATAAGTTTGGAGAAACAATGCGCAGCACAATGCAGAACAAAAATAGGAAACTACTAATCACCTACAGCGGCTCTGATTATGAGGATCCCTATTACTTCTTAAAAGAAGTCGAAAATCATTTTGAGCGAACACAGCTACATTATGCGGACTGGACGCCTACCGTCGTGGCGCAGCTCCGTGGAGACGCCAAAGTCTGGCAAGAAATGTACAGATTAGTACATTTAGACTATGAAAGTTTTCAACGACGTTTAGTAGAACGGTTTAATAACAGGACAATTAGATCGAAACTACGCGCACAACTTTATGGGAGGAAGCAATCCACAGAGCCTGTTGAGCTGTTTATTTCCCAAAAGATCGCTTTACATAACCGGCTGAACTCAACTGCGGACGACGCCGAGTTAATCGATATAGTAATAGAGCTATTATTACCCGAGATTAGGACAGCACTCAGAGGGGTTTACATCGAAAGCATGGACCACCTCGCCAAAGTCGCCTCTGAAATCGAAACCGATTTAAAGGATACTCGTAAATTACCTGCAAGTATTCCACAAAATACAAGACAAACTTCAAACCAGAATTCGAATCGAGCTGCGCTTGCGTTAACCAGCCGATCGGAAGCATCAGTTATGGGAACGAATACGTTAGTACAAGCCGTCGAAAGGCGCCGTAATATGAGACCTCTGCCGAGAGTGCAGGTCGAGTATGAAGGAAATATGTACTGGGCGTTACTGGATACCGGAGCCGCGGAATCGTTCATCAACAAAAAACTCATCAAGGAAATTGTAACCACTGCAGAGGTGCAAGAAGTTCAATTGGCAAATGGATCGACGGTGTTCGTACAAGGACCAGTCGGACAAACGATTATTATCAATGGACAACCTACTAGGCTGGAAGCCTACGTAATGCAGGACATGGTAGAATACATTATCCTTGGGAACGGGTGGATGATTACTGAACAGGTCACCCTGGACTATCAAAATAACTCAATATACTTTGGAACCAGGCTCCGACATTCAGCTTACTGGGCAGGCACGAACGCTCCCGACGAGGAAGCCGAACCAGTACAACTAACCTCAGAAAATGTAGAGGAAGAGCACCAAGTGCGATATGAAGCAATCTTGAATGATTTCGCAGACAGATTCCAAGAACAACTGCGCCAACCGACGACTCGGTTGGTAACCCACCGAATACAGTTGAAAGACAACCGTACGTTCCGCATCCGTCGAAATCGTTATTCCTTAGAGCATAAAACTATTATCCAAGAGGAGGTTGAGAAGATGTTAGCTGCGGGAGTCATAAGACGAAGCCATTCGGCGTTTAGTTCACCCATTGTGATAGTCAAGAAAAAGGACGGAAAAAACCGATTCTGCGTAGACTACAGACAGCTCAATAGTCAGACCGAAGATGAAGTGGCACAGCTGCCGCCCATCCGGGAAACTCTTCAAGAATTAGGACCAGCCAAAGTTTTTTCGTCATTGGATCTGCGCAGTGGATACTGGCAGGTAGCCATGGAAGAATCCAGCATACCTTATACAGCTTTCAGCACTCCTGATGGAGCGACCTATGAGTTTTTGGTAATGCCTTTCGGGCTAAAGAGCGCCCCATCGACGTTCCAGAAGCTTATGACAGAAGTCTTAGCAGGATACTTGGATAAATTCGCAAAAGTGTATCTCGATGATATCATCGTCTATTCGGCGTCGCACGAAGAACACGTTCACCATTTAAGGTTGGTATTGGAGAGATTACGAAACCATGGACTTCGCTGCTCCCTGGAAAAGTGTCGTTTCGGGATGGAAGCATTAGACTACTTGGGACACCGAGTAACGGCTTTGCACAATAAGCCGCAGGAAAAACATGTGATACAAATCAGAGAATTTGCCACGCCACGAACCATGAAAGAATTGCAGAGTTTCTTGGGAACGGCAAACTGGTTACGAGAATATGTACCAGGATTTGCCGCATTATCTGCTCCTTTGACAGACCTAGTAGGGAAGAAACACTTTCGATGGACCCCAGAGGCTGAGGAAGCCTTCCAGAATTTAAAGGAAGCTTTATCTAAACCTTTGACGCTAAGCCGGCCAGACCCGAGCTTACCGTTTTTCTTACAAACCGATGCTAGCATGCAAGGCATGGGTGTTGTCCTCTGGCAACAAGAGCCATCTGGACAGAGAAGGATTATTTCGTGCGCCAGCGCAAAATTTACTGCCGCTGAGCGCAAATATCATTGTAATGAACAAGAAACATTAGCCGTAATATGGGCATGTAAGAGATACAGAGCCGTTCTGGGAGACAGACCGTTCACCTTGATTACTGACAGTCGCGCTTTGACTTGGTTGGACAAGTTCAAGGACGAAAGAGCCAAGCTCACAAGATGGGCACTACAGTTGCAAGAATTCAACTTTACCGTCCAGCACTACCCTGGGAGGCAAAATCAACTCCCGGATTTTCTATCACGACACCCTGAAGGACACGTGCCTGAAGATGGAGAGAATGTTGATGATAGATTAATACCGCCCGAGATAAATTTACCCGCTGAAGGAATGACATCCGCAGAGGCCTGGGAACATCGAGGACGAGTCCCAGCTGCTTTTGTACAACCAGCAACTTTTACGTTGGCTTTGTTGGATGAAAATGACGAGCCAGCGTCATTATTAGATCAGATACGCCAGGCACAGGCAGATAGCGAAGAGTATCAAGCCACTCGAGCCAGATGGCAAGAATTGATACAGCAGCCGGAAGAAGGATTAGCTCCATGGCAACGAACATTACGCCAGGACTTTCGAGTAGAAGACGGTTTAATCTGGTACATTCGAGATGGAAGACAAGGATTAGTCGTACCTCTACAATTTTGGCAGAGGGTAATTCACCATTATCACGACGCCGCTGGACATCCAGGGCGGGATGAGACTGTCGCAGCAGTCCGCCGCTTATACTACTGGCCGGCAATGGTCAAACAGATACGCACGCACGTTCGACACTGCGTGATATGCGCCGCCACAAAACGAGGAGGTGCTCTGCAGGCTAAAGCACCCCTACGGCCCAGGCCACCCACCAAACCATGGCAAGTGGTTAGCTTTGACGCCATGGGACCTTACCCTGAAACCAGAACAGGCAACCGATACCTCTTCGTGCTGACAGACACCTTTTCAAACTGGGTAGAACTGAAAGCGTCCCCTACCAGTGGAGTAACGGTCATGTTGCAATTCCTCACCGAAGTGTTCAATCGATGGGGATATCCACAGCGAATAATCACAGACAATGCGACGCAATTTACGTCCTTGGCATGGGAAAGGTATACTCGTAGACATGACATCCACGCCTATACGTCCCCCATTTACCATCAACAGGCCAATCCAGTGGAACGGAGGAGCCAAGAGATTAAGAAGGCCCTCCGAGTTGAAATGCTCAATAAAACCGAAAACCGATGGGATGAGAGTTTGTCAGACATTATGCTCAAACTTCATACCCGAATTAATGCAGCCACAGGCATGTCACCCAGTCAGTTGTTACTCGGAGCACCGCTGGTTAAACCAGGGGAATGGAATCACCCGGTTAATCAACAGGAAGTGGAAAACAATGCTCAACAACGAGAAGCACGGGTGAGACGAGCCCAGGAAAGGCAGATTGTTTACCAAAGAGATATGTTCCCGGAGCATCGAGAAGCGCCGATTCATTTCGAAGTAGGAGAATTGGTGATGGTTAGACAATTCCCAGGCACCGCAACAGCATTCAGCCCCCCATGGGAAGGGCCATTTATGATATTACGAGTACTAGGTGACAACGTTTACGAAGTGGACAGGAATGGAGCACAGCATCCTGTTCATGTAAATGACCTCAGACCGGCGCCATTCCCGCCACCAGCGCCGAACGATGATGAGACAGATAGCGATAGTGATCCGGATGAACCTCCGGAAGTAGGACCTGCCAGGCCAGGACCTGAGCGAGCCGGCCCAAGTGCCAGACCGAGGACCCCGGTGCAGGAAGCACAGAGAGACATAGCACAGCCTAGTACAAGTGCAGCCCCGATGATCGGTAGCCCAAGAAGAGCAGTAGAAGCTGCAAGGCGGTTACAATCAAGGTCACCCCCTCAGGACCCTAGTACGAGCAGAGTGCCTATCTTAGTATTTCGACCTAGTAAAGAGGCGCTACTTCGACAATGTCAACGAGACCGAGAAAGGATCTTAGGGACGCCCGAACGGCAATTAATCCGAAGGATCCAAGAGGCCCAGGAGAGGAGCCGACAGCGAGAAGAAGATGAAGCCGGTGACCAGGGAAACCCAGAGCTAACCAATCTAGCAGTCCCTGTTAACTATAGCTTCCACTCGGTCACCCTTGAGGATTATCAAGAAGATGACCCCGAAGTCTCGATCCTAGATGACGCCTGCCCTATCGTAGGGTTGTGGCCATAATAATCATATATTATCCGGAGGCAATCGCTCCAAGGCCTTTTGGCCACTGTTATTATTTTTCATTTACCGGCGCATTCGCCATTTTCATTTCATTTTCCTTGTTCTGTCCCTGTACAGGGAATTATTTTATCCCAATATAAATATTATCCATTATTATCTACTATTCTAACCTATATAACCACTTTTATTTTATTCTGGTGCGACAGGCATTGCTGCTACACCACCTATTATTATTCTAAACCCCAGGAGGCATTGCTCCTGCAATTTTATTAATTTTTCGAAATTACCAGCGCATCCACCATTTATTTTCTAATTTCGC
This sequence comes from Rutpela maculata, assembly GCA_936432065.2. Taxonomy (NCBI): domain Eukaryota; kingdom Metazoa; phylum Arthropoda; class Insecta; order Coleoptera; family Cerambycidae; genus Rutpela; species Rutpela maculata. Next base: position 51,259,543 of record OW386294.2, read on the forward strand.
CCTGTATAAGGTGAAAATTATCACTTATCATTATTTCAGTATTGTAATACTTACCTTCAATACTTACCTTATTTACTGGTCATTTTGCTCTATTTTCGATTAAAATCCGCCAGTAAACTTCTGTCACCTCATTTCAAATTTCAATCTTATCTCTCGAGTTCCCAGTAGGAAACCCTGCTGCGAGCTTCAGCCATCTCAACGCTTCCGTTAATTTTTGTGCAAGTATGAAAACTTGTACCTTTTACCCCTCCGTGTGTACGAGTCCGACTTGGGCCAGTGATCTGCCAAGTCGACGTTCAACAGTCCTGTCGTGGGATGGGCCAAACCCTGCCCCATGATTCTACGAAAGGGCCAACAATCCCGTCGAGGTTCAGGTTGGAGATGCCTTGCCTCCGAAGGGCAACTTGTGACCACTTCGAACACAACCCGGACGAAGACATCGACACGCGTTTTTTCATTGTAATTTCCGAAAATTATTTACTTTCTGTGCCACTAAATTATTTAAGTAAAGTGCCTTATGTACTAAAATTATATTGCAATATATTTACTACATGTTTTGTACTGATAAATATTTAGCTGCGCCCAGATAGGTCAAATATTTTAACTTAGATTTTAAGGTAGTTTTGTATACAAGGTAGCCAAAATTCACCAGTCATTTTTGAAAATTAGTACGACCCACTTGTCAAGAAAATTCTCAAATCTTTCAACTTCATTTCAAATTAGCTCAGGCTGATTTTATCAACATTTTCTCCCATTTTCCAATCGAAACTAGTACGATCAATTTAATCAAGAACGTTTCGAACTTCTCAAACCTCATCAGCCCGGTCAAATTTCAAATTTCGCCGGTCAGATTTCTTTCAAATTTTCTTTTCAATTTTCTCTCTTAATTTCCAACACTCCCGAAATTTTGCCTTCCCGGCAGGGTGGTGTTATAGTCCGGCTGAAAATAAGCCAGCCAATCAAATTGCTGCATTTCTCCCCGGCATAGTATAAATATATTTGTGACACTGGTGACGCTATCAGTCATTCGCAGTGCTCCATCCGCGTCACTTCGTGGCTTGATCATCCAAGATCAGTCATTCGCAGTGCACTCTCCACGTCGCTTCGGGACTCGATCACTTTCTTTCTGCCACCGAGGGAGCCCACAGCGGTAACCCCAGCGGGCCCATATTTAATTCGACCACCGAGGGAGCTCTCAGAAGTAACCCCAGCTGGTCCAACCACATTTCCAACACTTCAAAAATCATTGCATACTGATGAACTCTTCGTTACACAGCTTCTACAGCTAGGCACCGAAATTTGCGAATGACAAGTACTGATTAATTAGTTTATTTTTCTAAATTACGCGAGACGCGAAGTTAGGAGTTTGGCTACCTTACCAATAGGTGAAAATTAATTAATATAAGGTATTATCGAATTCGAGTGTCTTAATGAATGAGTGAATCCCATCTCTTTCCTATCCTACCAGAGCTGGGCTCAAACCCCCTCAGCTCCGAGGAGGACAAGCTGAAATAAATAAAATTCTAAACGAGCATAAGGCCTCGCAACGTCTAATTTATTTCCCACAGTGATTAAACTAAAGTGCTTCTACACCGGACTTTAAAGGTAAAGAACCACCATAAACTTTAACCTGGGTAGCGGGGCCCTCAGCCTGCAGCCCCAGCTGATCAGACATTAGTGCATTGAACTCTCCGAGGAGGTTCAACCTAAAAAACATTGATCTAGGTCAGGGCCTTCTGCCTGCCTGCACTTAGAGACATTTTGCCAAATTGAACTCTCTGCTGAGGTTCAGATTAGGACAAAGACTTTCTCACTTTGCTAGCCCTCTTCTAGGGAGTCCTCTAGTAACGTAGAGCCAGTGCATAGACAGTAAGCTACGGAGAAGCCATCCAGCTGAGCAGTAGTGACATTATTCTTGTACATTTCTTACAGCCAAGTTGCCGAGTTCCAGCCCTGCAGCAAAGGGGGATCGCTTGTGCCGCGCCGGCTACTCATTAACTTGCATTCACCAGGCCTTCAGGTGCCTCGTTGAAGTTAACTCGCGTAACAAGTAGCACAAGCCGTCTTTCCCAAATGCACCACTAACAATTCACCAATAAGTCTGTAACTTTTGTATCTTGAAAAAAATGTAAACTTTTGTGAAGTGAATTTTCCGTTCTGACGAACGCAGAAAGCATCCCCCAGGTGCACACGGCGCCGAAACTATTATTAAAGAAAATAAATTTTTTCGGGTCACCTCAAAACGCGTTTCCGTTGGGGGCCAGAAATTCAGCACCGCCTCGGACGTTCACAATTACGATTCCGTTGGGGGCCAGAAATTCAGCACCGCTCGAGCGCTCAACTCATGATTCCGTTGGGGGCCAAACATTCAGCGCTGCCTCGGACATTTTCACACAAACAATTTCATTTCAACTACGCTTCGTTGTTTATGAGTACAAGCACTCCTACACATCAGAACTAGTCTCACAACGTCAAATCCGCGGGCTGCGAGAGAATTAATTTTCCTCGCAACCACAAAGACAATCTTCGACGTACTTTCGAATTTCATCAGAGACAATTTTCGTGGTACTTTCGAATCTTTCTCGGCTTCAGTTTCCAAGTGCGGGCCGCGTTCCATCATGTCGCGCGCGAGCAGCAGCACGGACACAGCCCCAATTCACCTAAGAAGAGATTGGCAAAATCTACAGGAAGATCCAGCCCTTCGATTTTTTTTCCGTGACTTAACGCCAAGCCCTCAAACTACTGTAGTGACGAGCCCACTCAGGAGGCAACACACGCCAACAGCAAACTCCGGACTTGACGTCCAGGACAGGGAACCAGAAGCACGCGTCGGGCGATCTGGGAGGCATGGAAGCCTGACCCACACGGCGAGGCCAGCTCTCTCTCGCCACAGTGCACAAGGAAGCACAGGCCAGGGCCAAGCTGGAGAAATGCAGATGCCGAAAGGTGTAAGCTTCGGGAGGGGGCATGAAACGGCATCGTCTTCGGGCCACAGCGACACGCCGCCTCGAGAAATGCACAGCCAGATGCGTCGTGACGTCGGGAGCGCAGAATCGCGGAGGCTCACCCCGGCGCTCTCACCATCCAACTCCAGACAGTTCCCCCCTACGTTTTCCCCCCGCCGAAGACAGTACCCTCGTTCGCTGGATATCAACGTCCAGTATTTCTATTCGCGGTTCGCGCAAAATAACACCGCGCGGTGGCACCACAAGTCAACGAACAATATGTGGATAGGGACGTATGGGAGAAGCGTGATGAGCGAGATGAACATATAGGAACGGTTTTGGCCGTATAGTTGCGTATCTTATAGACTCTTCAATCAACGCTAGAGATTAGCAAGTGAAGTATATACTATTTTTGTTCTGCAAAACTTCGAATATTGGCTAAATTGAATTATAATGAATTACGCAGAGAAGCTTTTCAGTCTCTAAAAATCCTTACGTTAACCTGTGTATATGTATACGAAATAACTTACTTTGTGTATAAAAACAAACTTAAATTTTCTAACACTAGATCACAGCAAAACCACAATACCAGGAAAAAAGATAATTTGTTACCACTTTACAACCATTAAAAAAGAGACTTTTTTATACAAGACAGTATTGTGCTTTAAGGGATCCAGCGGCAGGGAGCCAGCCGGCATGCTTTGAACTCATTCGTAAAATTGGACTGGTCCGCTGGAATTCCAATTATCTTCAAAGCATGCCGACAAGGCTGGCTCCGCTGGCTGCCGCTGGATCGTGTGTAGACCTCTTAAGGGCCAGTATTATAATTGTGGCGTGCCGCCTGACAGTGCACATGCGCTGAATATCAACTTGGTTAGGAAGGACACAAAGTCTCTCTCTGTTTGGCCTGGGCTGTCGTCGATGTTAGATGTAATGTACCAAACATGTATAATGTGATATATAAGGGCTGTGATATTAATAAACAAGATACCAACTAGAATCGTGAGTTATTCCACTAACCATCTATGTAACGAGACGTTACATAATTGGCGACGAGGGTAAAAAGAAAAACGAAGACATCAAGTAAAGCACGTGTTACCGGGTTCGTTATTAGAAATGGCGGCCGGCATAATTGGACATGTGGGCGAATATAATGGCATTTCGGACGATTGGGTTGTGTATTCGGAAAGACTGGAGCAGTATTTTTGTGCAAATAATATAACTGAAGCAAAAGTGAAAGTCGCGACACTAATCAGTTTAATTGGAGACTCAACTTATAAGTTACTGCGAGATTTGTGCCATCCAAGTCTACCCAAGGACAAAACATACGACGAACTAAGTGAATTGTTAAAAAAACAGTTTAGCCCGCGAGTATCAAAATGGTGAGAGCGTATCAAATATTACGAAGCAAGACAAAGTGAAACGGTTAGTGAATGGTATGCCCGAATAAAGAAATTAGCGGTCAATTGTGAGTTTGGTACGTCATTAGAGAACATATTAAAGGATAAGTTAGTAGCTGGATTGCAAAAAGGAAAGGTGTTGGATAGATTATGTGAAGAAGATACGGATAAAACCCCGAAAGAAATGGTGGAATTGGCGATGAAAAAGGAATCTGGTCTCAAAGAAGAGGAAGTCAGCCATATTTCAAGATTTCCGCCACCGTATCAGCGCAATAAGCAGCAAGCAGGAAGGAATGTACCGAGGCGTCAACGGACCAATCAGCGATCACCACGACCAAGGAAAGCAACGCAGACGCAACACCGCAACCGTCAATGGTCGGATGGGGAAAATGACAAATCAAAATGGCAATCATACTTACGTCAAAGGGTATAATAAAAGTTGTATGCATTGTCCAAAAATACATCAAGGATTATGTAAGTACGCAAATTATATATGTAATAGATGCAAAAACAAAGGTCATTTAGCCAGAGCTTGTAGAAAGAGTGGTGATTTTACAAATTTTGTAGAAACTAAGGAAGTTGAAATGGAAGGTTATGGCGATAACGAGACACTTTTCACCGTAAATCATAATGTAAACATAGACAATCCATTTAAAATAAGCATTTTAATTAACAAAAAATCTTTTAATGTACAGTTAGATAGTGGAGCTAGTGTAAGTGCTTGTAGCAAATTGATGTACGATCAATATTTCAGAGATAAACATCCTTTAAAAACTGATGAGACCATTCTACGAGGTTATAATGGGACAAAATTTGACAAAATTTAATATAAAATTAAACATAGTAAATGCAGTAGCATCTAGCAATGCCAAAGTAGAAAAATTATTAGAAAAATATAAGAACATATTTAGAAATGAGTTAGGTTTATTTAAATACAGCAATGTTTCTTTGCAGCTCAAACCCACTGCCAAACCTGTTTTCCTTAAGCCTAGAAATGTACCTTATGCGTACAAAGAGAAACTGGAAGAAGAATTGGACCGATTGGAGAGAGATGGCATCATAACTCCTATCCCAAACAGCGAATGGGGTACACCTCTCGTTGTAGTGCCCAAGAATGATGGAAAGTCGTTACGCCTGTGCGGGGACTATAAAAGCACGCTAAATAAACATCTGGAAGAAGTAAGATATCCGTTGCCAACAGCGGAGGATATTTTTACCAAATTACATACAGGTGAGAAATTTTCAAAGATAGATTTATCGCAAGCATACGCGCAATTTGAGCTTGATGACAATTCAAAAAAACTTGTATCTTGGTCAACTCATAAAGGAGTTTTTCAAGTAAATAGATTACCATTTGGAGTGAGTCCTGGTAGTGCTATATGTCAACGTAATATAGAACAACTTTTTGTAGGAATGGAAAAGGTTTCAAATTTCCTAGACGATATAATAGTGACTGGTAGAGACGAAAATGAACATGTAGAGACGTTGGACAAGGTTTTCAAGAAATTTGAAGAAGCTGGGTTAACAATAAAGCGAGAGAAATGTAATTTCTTCCAAGAAAAGATAGAATATCTAGGACATGTGATAACAAAACAAGGAATTCAAAAATCTAAAAAAAAGTAAAAGCAATTGTAGGTGCAAAAAGGCCAGAAAATGTGCAGGAGGTGAGATCTTTTATTGGATTAGTGAATTATTACAGTAAATTCGTTAGCAATATATCATCTTTATTGAAACCGATCTATAATTTGTTAAAAAAAGATGAAAAATTTAACTGGACAAGTAAATGTGAGGAAGCTTTTATAACGATCAAAAATAAAATCACAGAAGATATCATTCTAGCACATTTTGACCCAAAGTTACCTTTAGTACTAACCAGCGATGCATCGAACCAAGGAATGGCAGCCACGTTGAGCCATAGATATTCTAATGGAGAGGAAAGACCTATCGCTTGTGTGTCTAGAACTTTAATGAAAAATGAAGAAAATTGGTCAATATTACAAAAGGAAAGTGCAGCATTGATATATGGGGTAAGAAAATTTGAAAAATATCTAGCAGGTAGACGTTTTATATTGAAAACTGATCACAAACCCCTAACAACTATTTTTGGACAGCATAAACAATTACCAGTCATGCATGCCAGTAGAATACAGCGCTGGGCAGTATATTTGTCAGGTTTTGACTACGAGATCCATTATATAAAAGGCAAAAATAATAATATGAGCGATTATTTATCTATATACTAAAAGTATTTTTTTCAGACAGAATACGACAGTAAAGGCGAGTACCTGAACTTCGTCAGAAATGCAGTAGAATGGCCCATAGATGGAGAAGAAATAGCCAACGAAACAATCAAAGATCGTTTATTAAAAAGAGTATTAAAATACGTCAGCAACAATAATTGGCCAAGGAAGTTGGATGATGAAATTAAATCATATTACGCAAAACGTGAGGAATTGTCGGCAAACGATGGACTACTGATGTGGGGTCATCGAGTTGTAATACCTAAAAAGTTTAGAACAAAGCTACCTCAAGAGCTTCATACCGCTCATCTAGGTATTGGTAAGACAAAATCTTTAGCACGAAGTTATACGTTTTGGCCAAACATCGACAAAGATATAGAGAATATGATAAATAGCTGTGAAGCATGCTTGTGTCAAAGACAAAGTCCACCTAGAGCACCGTTAACGTCGTGGCAGGCTGAGACGGAGGCGTGGAATAGAGTTCATGCTGATTACTTAGGTCCAGTCAAAGGAAAAATGATTTTAATAATAATAGATGCGTATAGCAAATATCCAGAAGCATATATAGTGAATTCATTGTCAGCCGAGGAACTAGAAAGGAAATTACGAGAGTGTTTTGCAAGATATGGAATACCGAGCACATTTGTAACGGACAATGGCACCCAGTTTGTATCCAAACAGATGAAAATATTTTTTCAGAGAAACGGCATCAAACATATCACGACGCCAGTAGCGTCACCGTCAAGTAACGGACAAGCAAAAAATCTAGTTAAAACTTTTAAGGCAAAGCTTAAAGCAGCAATTTGTGGCATAGATAATAAACATGTTTCTTTACATACTCTCATTTGCAGATTTTTAATGGCGTATAGAAATGCAGAGCACGAGACGACAAAGTCGGCACCAGCAGAAATATTGATGGGAAGAAAATTACGTAGCAGATTTAACTTATTAAGAAAACCCCAAGAAAAGCAGCAGAATGAAACATCGAAGCGCATAAAAAGAAGTCAATTGAAACAAGCTAAGTATTATCGGAGCAGCAAAAGCAATACCAAAAATTTCCAAGTAGGTCAGCCAGTGATGGTACGAGATTATCGAGGCAACAAGACAGGATGGACACCGGTAGAGGTCGAGGAGAAAATAGGTAGATCAATATATCTCTGCCGATTGTTAGAAAATGGCAAATCGTGGAAGCGTCATCAGAACCAGATAATAAACGGAGGTCAGGGGCATAAGAAGGTTAAAGGAGGCAGATCGGCTAAAAAAATTGGCAGTGGGGGGATTAAGCAAGAAAATCAACCAACTCGAATTTCGTATGAAAGCTCGATGGTAAGACCGATTGCACGCACACATGAAAATAGCACAGATACCCATGTAAGTAATACTAGTAGTAGGATGGTAGAAGAAGTTAGCGATTTGAGTGACGAGAACTATTGCAGTTCACATAAAACTTTTTGCAGCTCAAGCAATGACAATTTAAGTGTAAAAGACTCTAATAATGATAACGAAAGACCCTCGGGTCGTGATAGTATATCTACTAATGTAAATTCTCTTAACAGATCCAAGAAAACGACGATAAGCCAGGAAGACGACAGCAGCAGTCGAGACAAGCAGAAGAGGAAAATCACCGTAGCTTCACATGCAGCCAGCAGCAGTTCAAGGCCCAAGCGGAAGTGTAAACCACCAGCGAGGTACAATGAGTATGTTTTGGACGAATCGGAATGAAAGAGTCCGTATAAGAAATATAAATGTAACAATAAAAAGACAGGCAGCTCAGAGCACATAAACATAAAAAATTTGGATAGCTCTTTTGTATTGTAACATTCGTAACACAGGTTAAGGAAATAGATTGAATTTTTCAATTATAACAAAAAAATAGTAAAAGTAAAGTAGTTAAGGCAGCCACATAGGAGGTATTGAATAAATAGAATAGGAGATTAAATAAAAATGAATTCAGTGTTATACAAATAATAAATATTGTGTAGAACAGGGTATTTACAAAAATAGAATGGATTAAGTTAAATATAAAATTAATTTATATAGCAAGGAGCCAAAAAGCTCAGAGTAGGAGTGTGGCGTGCCGCCTGACAGTGCACATGCGCTGAATATCAACTTGGTTAGGAAGGACACAAAGTCTCTCTCTGTTTGGCCTGGGCTGTCGTCGATGTTAGATGTAATGTACCAAACATGTATAATGTGATATATAAGGGCTGTGATATTAATAAACAAGATACCAACTAGAATCGTGAGGTATTCCACTAACCATCTATGTAACGAGACGTTACAATAATGTTAGATTAAACCGTGCAGTTTAAACTTAGAACTTCGAACACCATCTATTACATTAATATAATTTCTTCGTCGTCATTAGACAGTAAATAATAATAAATAAATAATAACTAATCAAATATTTCGATTATATCCATCATATTACATATAAAAACAAAATTAACGACATTCTAAAACAGACGTTTTTTCAAGGCCGTAGTTTAATCCGCACTCCGCGGTTTAATTCGATATTGTAAAACTGGCCCTTAATTGTATAACCTTTTACCATTAAATGTCTCCTAACAATTAGAAAATTTAAAAATACAGTGAAATTATTTCTTTTAGAAATAAACTGCTACACTTTGCAAAAATTTGTATCAAGATGTTAGTCCCATTTCTTTTGTACTACTTATATTTGTATTTGTTAATTTAATACTTAATTGTATTGCACTGCTCCTCTTCTCTTTCTATATGATGGTATCTACTTGAATTTTTTTTAAGTAATGTTTTCTTAGCTTTTTATTGAGAGATATTGACGAAATTTCTTAAACTTGAGTACATTCTATACTTACTGTTTTCTGAAATTAATAAATACTATTATTGTTTTTATTATTATTTTATTTTTTGAGATATTTCGATTTTAATAAAATATGATGCGAAAATAACTAACCCATAGTTGGAAATTAATAACCTTCTCAATAGTAAATTTCGATAACCAATTCTTTTCCCATATGTCTATGAGAGATGGAGCTGATGTAGGCTCAAGCTACAAATGCCCCAAAAGTATACAGAGTGTCCAGAAGATAAGCTCCAACTTCGACAATTTCAACCTCCATTAAGTCGCTTATTTCAAATGGAACATACTATATGTTTTATAATCCTATTCGCTTCCCTCCTTTATTACCTTTCAACCTATATGTGCATTCCCTATAGCTAAAATGTCGGTTATTGGGTTATTTAAAGTTATTTAGAGAAATGGTTAAATTAATATCAATATCGACAATGGTGTGCCTTGGAAAACACAGTAATTAACAATAATGTTGTAAAAGAATAACAGTGAATTCTTTAAAGTTGCCTAAAGTTCTTCAGGGATGGTAAAAAGCCGATTTATTCGTAGTAAATGATTTTGATATTATACATATATTTTCTGCACATTTAATTTTTTTCGAGAGAGAGAGACAGATAGCACAAAACACAAATAAATCAAACTTTTTTGCCATCCCTGAAGAACTTAAAGCAAGTTTAATGAACCTATACTGTGATTCTTTTACAAAATTGTCGTAAATCATTGTGTTCTCCAATCTCCATGGCACACTATTGTCGATATTGATGGTAATTCAACCATTTTTCTAAGTAACTTTAAATAACCCAATAACCGTACATTTTAGCTATAGGGAATGCATATATATATAGGTTGAAAGGTAATAAAACACGGAAGCGCAGGGCTGCGCCAAGCCTTCCCAGGTAGCAAGGGTACGTTATAATGACGTCAAAATCTAGTGATTCTGGTCAAAAAGGTGTCATCGACGACATAATGACGTCTTATAAATGACATTAAAATGACGTGCTACACATCACGTCATATTGTCGTCTTTTTTCGGTGTTAAATTTATTTATATTTTATCGGATTACAAACTTTAAAACTCGCTGATGGCATTTTGTTATCGTAAGCAGAGTGTAAAGTTTAAAAAAAATAAACCGTGTCGTGAGGGATAGGTATTGGCGTTTTTATTCGAGGATAAAGTTTTTTAACAGTATTCAAAATAACTTATATTCGAAAGAGTTTGCAAAGATTCGGCAGTTTATTTGTGCCGTTATCGAGTTATTTTAATAATAACATTAGATTAAAATGCATTAAAAAGCAAAATCTAGCCGTTTCGTGTTCCACTAGAAAGTCTTTAAGCAAGTACTATTATCAAGGTCAGTGGTCGAGTGAGTAAGGCGTCGTCTTGGAAGTCACGAGGTCGGCGGTTCGACCCCTGCTCATTCCGTCTTTTTTTTTTTTTTTTGTTAAAATAATTGCGAAAAAAATTTTAGTTGCTTTTTTTTAAGGTAATAATTGCTTATAAAACCGATGTACCGAATTAATTCACTTTTTATAGACCATTAAATATTCTATTTATGTTGTAGATGTCGATATTATACCTTTACCGTTTTTCTCCAACACGTTTCCCAGGTTTGTATAAATACCTCAACTTAAAACTTAAACTCTTAAAATAGTTGACTCCTGACCCCCCCCCCCCCCCTCATCAAATTTGAGATTAGGAAAAATTTTTTTTCGAATTTCTCCCTCTCTACTCTTCAATTTCGAGATCTGGGGAAACATTTTTTTTAATGAACCGCCACTGAATTAATGTAATAATTACGTTGTTCAACAAGTACTAGTACTTCTCAGGTGACACTGGTGACAGTCTAATTAAATTAAATAAGTTCTTCTTAATAATTATAAATAAATAAAAATACTAGCAACTCGAAAAATTCAGGTTTGGGAACACGTAAAAAAATAGAAAAAAAATAGAGAACCTGAAAGATTTTAATATTTCCACTGGATGTGGAAGTAATTAAAAATTTTTCAGTTCTTGCCAGGGCCGGATTAAGGATTGGCCCGCCTTAGGCAAATAAAGTGTTTGTGTCCTCTTATTTACAGGCGGGCTTATGGAATTGCAAAATACGCCGCAGTCAAAAAGCCTCAAATTAAAAGTTAGAAATTTGACTTAAAATTATATTGTCTTCGAAAAGTAGGTTTCGTGGGCGTAAGACAAAAATATGAAATACCAATAAAAAATGTTTTATTATAAAAAAATTGCAGTATTTATATTTTCTCCTGAACTAAAATTAAATATAAACATTAAATATAAAAATAATATATTCCTTCGTGACTTCTTGCTTGCGAACTCCGCTATAATATAATCCTATAAATAACTCTGTAAAATGTTGCTACAGAACAGAGGTAATAAATGCGACAATTCTATCTTTATCAAAATAAGATAATCAAATAACAAATAAATAATTTCCTTGTACATTTTATTTTCCAACAGTTCAATGATAAACGGTAAGCGTCGCCCGTCGGGAGATAAAATTAGTTAGTTTTGAACTGCTAGAGCGCCCCTTCCCGCGTTGGGGCCCCAAGGCAATTGCCTAGTTTGTCTATTGGATAATCCGACCCTGGTTCGAGCTATATTATAACTAACTGTTTATATATTTAATTTTACTTCCACATCCAGTGGAAGTATAGTAACTACAAAAAAAAATTTAAAAAATTTTTATTGTTCAAATAGGCTTAGAATGTCATGAAACGTCGAGATTTTAAATTTGAGCGAAAAAAAATTCTGTCTGTCAGTCTGTAACTTTTTTTGTGCGCACGTTTACTCTGGAACCGTTTGAGATATTGACTTGAAATTTGGTACACATATGTACTTTAACGAGATCTAGAACTAGATTATATTTTTATCTTGTTCCGTCGAAGAGTTGGGGGGTAAATTTGGGGTAAATAGGTAAATCAAGCGGGTAAGAGTCCATAAAATTGGTATTTAGTATATACAAGAGAAGCCAAGATCTCAAAAAAAATTTTGGCAGTTGCCTCCTCCATTACCACCCCCTCCCCATTATTAAAGGGAAAAAATTGTGATTTAGTGCGTGTACAAGAACCAGAAACCTCAAAATATTTTTTTACTTCGTCCACACCCACTACGACCCCCTATCACGACCCCCACCCCACTACCGATGTGGGGTATCATTTTATGGGTTTTTGGGGTAGAGGATTTCAAATATTATATTATTAAAGCTCCATAAACAATTATTTCCACATACAAATTTTTTTCGCTGTGAGTGACTTGGATAGAAAATCTGGATGTGGAAGAAGCGATTCCTTGGGCAGCGGTTTTTAATTTCAAAACTCGCGGCGCCTTACGGCGCCTTTACTTACATGGCGCCGTCGTGCACCACACGACTTGCCCTTTATGGAAGGCGCGGCCCTGGGGAAGCGAATAGTATAGTAGTAAAGCCATTTAATTCCGTCAGTCTGTCTGGCTCTTGGTGCTATATCTACAAAACCATTTGATGGAGAAGGGTAATATTTGGTATATAGTTGACGCTACTGCCAACGAAGAACTGGGTTACAGTTTAAAGATATACAGGGTGGATTCCATAAAAAATATAATTAAAGAAAAAAAATATGACGGAAAATAGTAATACCTGGCATGTAGTTAACACAACTGTCAAGGAATAAAAGTATTACAAAAAAATATAGAGTGGTCACCCTAAAAAAAATGTGAAGGGGGGGGGCGATAATATTTCACATGCAGTTAGCACAACTGTCAAAGAAGAAAAATATGGAAAAAATACAGGGTGGTCACCCTAAAAAAAGTTAAAAAAGAAAAAAGAAAAAACATGAAAAAAAAATATACAGAGTAGTCACCAAAATAAAAATTAAAAAAATGTGACCGAGGACGATAATATTTTACATGCAGTTAACAGTACTGTCAAATAAGGATATGAAAAACAAATATACACGGTGGTCCCCAAAAAATTTTTTTGAAAATGTGGCGGAGGACGATAATATTTCGTATGCAAAAAAATATGGAAAAAACATATACAGGGTGGCCGCCCAAAAAGAAATATAAAAATGTGACGCAGGATGATAATATTTCGTATGCTCCGCCAAAAAAGAGAAATATGAAAAAAATAAACAGGGTGGTCACCTTAAGAAAATTTAAAAAATGTGGCGTAGGAAAGAAGAAATATATGAAAGAAAATATACAGGGTGGTTACCCAATTTTTAAACGTGTCTTAGGACGATATTTTGCATGCAACTGTCAAAAAAGAAAAACATGAAAACAAATATACAGGGTGATCAGCGGCAATGTTCAGATAGGTTGAGCGACATACTTCTCTTACGAGTGTTTCAGGTTTTTTATTTCTCACTGTAGTCTTCGTTCGAATCGCGTCAAGGACGGTCGAGTTCCCGAAGAAGTGATTAATTATTGTGTTACCTCGTATAATCAGTGCTCCGATTACTTTACTTACATTAATAGTGTTATGTCTGTAAATATATTTCTTTATTGATTAACACCATCCATTTCTGGTTATTATAAAAACTCAGTTTTTTTGTACATATAATTTTAAGCAGTATGAAGTTCACATTCATCCATGTTAGTTTTGTATACGCTTGTATTGAATACATATTTGTTTATTACAAGTGGGTTTAATTCATATTAATTAACCACCCTTAAGTTAATACAGAACAAATAGTGTTATTACTTTTGTTCTCCCATCCTTCATTGTATTTAAAAAATGTCTAGTGGAATGTACGGGGAGGGTGGCGACCCTCCAAATAACAATATGATGGATCTGGGTGAGTCCGTTCCATTTATTAACAACAAAACCACTGAATTAAATAATTTATACGTATCAAGTGATGCAGAACAGCCTAATAAAAATGCTCAAAATATTTCTAACAATTTAATAAATCAATCCACACCAAAACATTACGATCTAAACACGCGTTATCGTCCCATTGATAAAGGACCCTTTTTTGTTCATGTGGAATCTAAAGATAAAAATATAGGTAAACTACACGCCATACGAGTTGGTCATTATCTTAAACAAGATCCATTAATCAGAGCAGCTATAACAAATATTAAACCTTTAGGCCGTAATAAAATAAAAATCGAGTATAGAAATTACGAAGCCGCCAATAAAATAATTAACCACAAATGTATCACAGACAATAATTTTATTGCTTACATTCCTAAGTTTTTTGTTGAGCGCAAAGGTATAGTCAAAGGCGTAGACACATTTTTCGACGAGGAATATCTTTTAAATGAGATCAAAAATGTAAACCCAAATGTAACCTCAGTTAAACGTTTTATGCGAAAACAAATTGATGAAAATGGTCAACAGAAGTTAATTCCTAGACAGCTAATCTCCATTTCCATTTTGGGATCGACTTTGCCTAATTATATTTACATTAATCAAATCAAATTTGAAACCGAACCTTTTGTATACCCTGTTATACAATGTTTAAATTGCCTACGATACGGACACGTGCAGCAAAATTGTAAAGGAAAAGTACGATGCAAAACTTGCGGGGAAACCCACGATAATAATACGATAGATTGCCAGATCAAATGCGTTTACTGCAAATCCTCTGACCATAACTCATTGTCCAAGAACTATCCTAAATTTACTCAACAGAAAAAAATTAAAGAGTCTATGGCAAAACTTAACGTATCCTTCAACGAGGCTAAAGAGCTTCAACTTAATAATAGTGGATATAAATTAGCGACACAAAATCGATTTCAAGCCCTTGAAAACTACCAAGAATACCCGCCTCTTCCGAGAACCTCTCAAATGTCTATACCCAAACCTACACTCAAAGAAAATGATAGGTAAATTCAACCAAAAAGAGCATATGAAATCGCGCCTATCTAGTTTCATAGTTAAATCAATCAGAAAAGAATAGTCATACAACTGTATTTGTTTTCGTAAACAAATAGTAGTTTAATAATCATATCTTCTTGTAACAAATTAAATAGTACAATGACATTTTTTTATGTTCACTAACCATTTTCAATTTGGTCTACAATTAAATAGTACAACGACTTTGTTTTTTGTTCACCAACTAATTTTTAGGTTGATCTACACTTTATTGTATGATGAAGTTTTTTTTGGTTAGCCAAAATCTCAGTATTGAGACATTAGACCACCCAAACCAAAGATTAGAGATCGTTTATAAGATCCATCCAAATATATCGATGATCCCTGCAAGAATTTGAACAATGCAATCATGTTATTAATTTTCTATAAATTCATAAAAGTATAAGATAATGCATGATTGATTATTGTCAGTGATTTGTATGTGGCGTCATCTGGGAATAATTTCTGTAATAGACTACGTGGTAAGCAAGCAAATTTTATGGTAATTCTTTTAGAACTTCTAGAAGACGACAATAATATTGGTTTGTCTACCAAGTACAATAATACAGCGAACTAATACTGGGTTAGAATTACAGTTCGATAATAGTTAAAAATAAAATATACTATTATCTAGTTTAATTTGACAGAATTCAACAAAATAATAGTCAGACGAACAAAATAATAGTCTTATTCATCTATTTTTTAAGTTAATGTTTGTTTTGTTGTACGACAACTTTTTATTAATTAAAATAACAATCACCTCTTGTTTAAAAATACCATCAATATAGTTTGGTTTAACAAAATTAACGATATTGTTAGTTAACCATTTTTTTTTGTTGAATTTACTATTTCTTTGAGTGTAGATATACAACTCAGCGGCTCTCTACTAGCCAGCCACCTTATTCCACGTATGAACAGTCTAAAAAAAGAAAAGTAGGTAACATAACTGATGACTACCCCCTTCCCAGAAGAGACTCCACATCTAGTAACCAATCAATTTTACCTAATCCCCATAGAGACGATTTTATGAATTATAGAGAAAAGTTGGTTGAACAAGTTTCTATTTACACAAAAGAAATTATTCGACAGTTCCTAAATAAAGATATTATTAATATGAACGATTTAGATAACGATGTTAATCTTTCAATTTCTAAATTTATTAATAATTTACTGGATCGCTCCTGATGGCGCAGTTAAAGAAAAAACATATTAAAATAATTCAGTGGAATGCCAGGTCCATTGTTTCCAATAAACATAGTTTTTCACAGTTCCTATTGTCAGAAAAAATCGATATTGCTTTGATATCTGAAACGTGGCTAAAACCCAGTTTAAAACTAAACCTCCCAGGCTATAATATAATAAGAAAAGAACGACCTAACGGCAAGGGAGGAGTAGCAATAATAATTGCATCTTCCTTTACCTTTCAGGAATTAATCATTAAAAATTCCGTTAAACCCGAATGTTGTGAAGTAAAAATTTTAATCAACAATAAATGGTTTCATTTTCTATCAATTTATAGAGCCCCCACTAATAACATTTCTTGTACTGAATGGGCTAACATTTTTTCACTTTATTCTAATTTAATTATCGGGGGCGATTGTAACGCTCACCACGGACTATGGGGGTCCAACATTTCAAATAAGCAGGGTGTCAACCTTGCAAACGCCATTGACAATTCAAATTTAATTGTTTTAAATAACGGCTTACCCACTAGAGTAGCTTACCCCAATACTGTTAAATCTTGTGTCGATGTAAGCCTATCCTCAACAAACATATCACCACTAATAGACTGGAAACTCTCAGATGATACTCTAGGCTCTGATCACCTCCCGATTATCATGCAGTTACATATTAACAGTCCTGAAGAAGATCCACAAATAATTTACCCATCACAAAAATGGCGCTTGGACACTGCCGATTGGGAGTTATTCAGTCGTCACTTGGAAAATCATTTTATCGACGAACAAATTTTCACCAATATTGAGGATAAAATCTTATTTTTTATAAATAGTCTAAATAGTGCAGCCTCCATTTCCATTAAACAAAACAAACCATTCATTCCTAAAAAACGTGATAAACCCGTGTGGTGGGATGACGAATGCGATTCAATGATCATCGCTAGAAAAGAAGCACTTAGGAGATATAAATCTCTAGCCAATGAGAGTAATTTTATAGAATGTAACAAAACTATTGCTCAAGCCAAAAGATTATTTAAAAAAAAAGCCAAAAAACACTGGGAGGGCTTTTGTAACAACCTAAATAAAAACACTCAAATTGGCCAAATATGGAAAAAGGTAAAAAGAGAAACACTATCAAAACTCTTATATCTGATGATGTGACGACGGAAGTGTTAAATAAACTTACACCACCAAGCGTGGAATATAACTATAACTTTGACTTTTCCGATAATCACCACAATAACACATTTCTTTTAAGAAAATTCTCCCTGCAGGAACTAGAAAAAGCAATAAAAAATCGCGCTAATACCTCTCCTGGCCCAGATGATATTTCCTATCCTATGCTAAAAAATATGGGAATACTTGCCAATACTTTTTTGCTAGACATTTTTAACGATATGTGGCTCAATTCTTAAATACCAAACTGTCTAAAGCAGACCAATGTCATTCTTTTCCAGAAATTGGGTAAGGACCCTTTTATAGGCGAATCTTTTAGGCCCATTAGCCTCATGTCTTGTCTTACTAAAACCTTTGAGAGACTTATTAAAATTAGACTCGAATACTGGATTTTAAACAATAACATGTTACCTCAAAATCAATACGGTTTTAAGCCCGGATATGGTTCAACAGATGCTATGGTACATTTGGTATCTGACATTCAGTTAGCCCTTACAGATAATAAATGGACGGGTGCGCTTTTCGTTGATATTAAGAATGCTTACGAAAATGTAAACCTATCTATCCTTTTCCAAAAAATGCTATACTTAAAAATTCCTCTTCACTTAGCCAAAACAATAATAAACCTCTTTGTGTTACGAGAAGTCTCTATTAAATATAATAATAAAATATTAGGTCCCAGGGTTACAACTCAAGGATTACCACAGGGCTCAGTTTTGAGTCCCTTGTTGTTTAATGTATATACTCTTGATATACATGATATATGGTCAAATAATATCACATGCATTCAATATGCCGACGATATCGCATTATATACTACTGGGAAAAATCATCAAGTCTGTACTAATGAATTATCTCACATTACTTATTGCTCAAAAGAGTGGTGCTTTATAAATGGATTTACCATATCCACAAACAAAACAGCTGTGATGTTCTTCACCCGAAGACGTATTAGTTTTCAAGACACCATTACATTAAATAAAACTACATTTCCTGTATCTAAATCTTTTAAATACTTAGGAATTACTGCTGTGGAAAAATCAAATAGAAAATGTTGTGAATAGATGTGAAAAAGGAATCAACATCTTGAAACAAGTTTGTAGTTTTTCCTGGGGAGCAGATCAGGATATAGTCCTACTTTTTTACAGATCCTTTATAAAATCTATAATCGACTATGGCAGTATACTATATGGCACGTCCTGTAACTCACATCTCAAAAAAATCGACAGAATTCAGTTTAAAGGTATTAAAACATGCTTGGGAGTCATGAGCTCATCCCCTAATCAAGCGGCTTTAGTGGAAGCATTGGAGTAGCCCCTAATGTACCGGAGAGAATATTTAGCGTCAAAATATATTTTAAAAAATAAATGCAATGAGCTTATTATGGGAAAAATTCATATTTTTGTTAAAAGTCTTACCGATCCCTACTGGGCGAAAAAAACTCCCCACCACTTTGCAATGCATATGGGCTTTGTCATGATCTCGATCTTCTGGCTGTAAACTCTACCAAAGAAAAAAGTGTCTTCGAAATAAATTATGACACCCTCTTCTTTAAGCCAAATGTTCTTATACCAACCTACCCTAAAGACGATGATATATCTGTTTATAAAACTTTCTGTGAGATTCTGTCAAACTTCCCAACTAACTCTATCAAAATTTATACTGACGGCTCGAAAACTGCAGATACGTTAAGTGGAGCTTTCTATGTTCCTTCCACTCAGTTCGAATATTCCTTCACTCTAAATCCCGTACTCAGTATTTTTTCGGCAGAGGCAGCAGCTATTTCTCGAGCTGTAGAATGGGCAATCTCTAAACAATATAACCAAGTCGTCATTTGCACTGATTCTCAATCAGTTTTAAAAAAGTTAAATAATTTTCCTGGAGCTAACTGCATTTACCCGAACCATTTTATTATAAATATTATGGAAAAATTGGCTATGGCATCGACTCAAAATATCAAATTTCACTTTTTGTGGGTAAAAGCACATTCAAATATAATAGGAAATAACAAAGCTGATAATATAGCAAGGCACACCAACGCTGCTATGACTGAAAAGTAAACTTCTACAGTTTTCTCTGATTTTTATCCTGTCGTCAAGAAAAAACTTTTAGAAAAATGGAACTTTCAATGGCAAGAATATGGAAAACTGTCCAACACGTATTATTTTAAAATCCATCCAAGTATCCCGTCTTCACAAAGGTTTAAAAATTGTCACCTTAGTAGAAAAACTATCTCGACTATTAGCAGAATTAAACTTAACCATGGCAAATTCCCCCCATTTGCATAAAATCGGAATACGAGAAGACCCACTCTGCCTCTGCGGCCAAATTGGAGATATTAATCACTTAATTTTCAATTGCCCTTTAACGGATATAAACTCTAAAATCCTTATCAGATATCTGAATGAAAATGGGTTTCCTTCACCTATATGGTTACCACATCTCGTAAGCCTCTCTAAACTTAACTGTATGAAACATCTTTGCTCCTTTTTTATTAATTGTAATATAGATATCTAGCTAACCTCCTATAAAACCTTTGTTTTTCTCCTACTGTTTATTAACCAATCTTAACCGTGGTCCACCTTGTACGTTTGTAAAAAAAAATGCCCTGAAAGACCCCTGGGCGAGAAGCGTGTCCTCCTCGTCTAATTCCCTATTACCAATCCTGAGTGAGTGAGTATGAATGATGTTTCAGTTGTGTGTAGGAGTAGTAAAAATATTTTTGTTTGTTTTTGTTTTTTTCATATATTATAATAATCGGTCATAATAATTTTATCTATATCTATTATTTGTTAATTACTTTTTACTTAAAAAACTATATATGTTTTAATATGTTCGTGGCCAAAACACTGCGCATGTAAGGCCATATATAGAAGGAAAAAAAAAATTATGTTTCAAACATATTCACAGCTTTTGCCCGGAATATATATTTATATTCCTGGAATAATCTAGGTTTATATAGGATATTCCCTTAGGCTGGTTTCAGGAATATTCCCGTGAGAATGTATACAGGTCCTCTAGTATACGTATACGAACTTTTGGTAAAAGCAGAAATAAAACTAATACATCATCAAAACGCACCTGTATGAAGAAAGACACTCGCAAATTGTTTACAGCAGCTCCTTCAGCTTGATATCTGATTATCTTACTTTTCGATTTAAATAATTATATTAAAATTAAAATGTAAAATAATAACAGTAATCACCTGAAAACTTTCCACTCCTTGCATATTAGTGCCTTCTTCCTAAAAATTCTAAAAATATGGGAAAATAAAATATTGAAAATATAATATTGCAGAATTATTTATTAAGTATTTAAATAAATATATTTATATTTTGAATCTATCTTAAGACTAATCTTCTTTGTCCGTTTCATTGTTTCTAAAACAAAAGAAAACATTTTATAGGATTTTTATTTAAAATTTAAACTTGTGTATTGAAGAAAGCTAATGGTAAAACCCAGAATCAACTCATATTTTTGTATTTTGTAATTACTTGGAAGCATAGTAGAGCAAAAAAAAAATTTGAAAAATTCTATTGCTCAAATAGACTTAGAATGTCATGAAACGTCGAGATTTTAAGTTTGAGCAAAAAAAAATGTACGTCGGTCTGTAACTTTTTTTTATGCGCACAATTACTCTGGAACCGTTTAACATATTGACTTTAATTATATGTATTTCAACGAGGATTATATTCTGATCTTATTCCGTTGAAGGGTTGAGGGGTAAATTGGGTAAATAGGAGTACATAGGTAAATCAAGCAAGAGCCCATAAAACTGGTATTTAGTATATATAAGAGAAGCTAATATTTCAAAACATTTTTTGGCATTAGCCGCCCCCATGATTTAGCGTGTGTACAAGAACCAAAGGATTCATAATTTGTTTTTACTTTATCCTCCACCTCCTAAAAAATCAAAATAGAAGGATATTATATCATCTGTTTAAAAAAAAATTGCTAATATGATTTACTGTTTTTGGTGAAAAAACGCTTCGCAGGAGGCCGTGTATGTAAATTAAAACCAAATTCATGTCACCTACACATAGAAATATTGTCACTCTACATAAAAAAAAAAAAAAATATTCAAATCGTGCAAAAAATAGAGTTACAGGCTTGTTTCTCATTTAAGCAAGTATATATCCGAACCGCAAACAAATATATTATGTTGAATAATTACCTGTAACTGTTGCGAAAAGTGCTATTTTGGAAAACACTTTTTTGTCTTTGTGTCCGTGTAAACTGTAAAGCTTGGCCAAGTCATCACTCATTACTTTTCACATAAAGTGGCATGAATATTCCTTGTAATTATCGCCACCCAATCTACACATACTATCAATCTAGAAAAAAAAATACAAACAGGTAATTAATATCTTTTTACAAAAAATAGAAAAGATTGATTAAAATGAAAACTTGTAATAAAAGTTACTACAAATTATTTGTCCATTGCCTCTAAGCACAGAGGGTTATCATTTGCTAGTCACATATTCCAGAAAGTATATGTACCTGATGAAGTTTCGAACGTTCAGTTGAACGAATTTAAATTGAAAATTTGAAGTTAATCGACTTGGACGTACAATTTTTCTGGTAATATTTGCTGGCAACGATACTATCGTTGCCAACAAATATTACCGTAAAAGTGGTACGCCTAAGTCGATTTATAATTTTTATTAATCTTTCCTTTTCAAATGAAATTCGTTCAAGTGAACGTTCGAAACTTCAGGTACATGGAAGTATAGTAATTATCTGTGCGACAGCTCTGCTCATCAAAACTAGCGCTACAATTAAAATTTTCGCCAAAATTGCTTTCCAATAAATTACTTTCACTGCCACTATTTGAAACATTACTTCTAACAATATTCTCTAAATGAACACTACTTATTAAGTTCGTGGTGCCTGCAGTACTATGATTAAAAGTTTGGGAATTATTTTGACTGATGCAATCATAAGTACTAACTTTCTTGTAAATGTGAAGAATTTGTTGGTAAGCTTTGGTTCAACCAGTGGCGCAGCCAGAAAACTCATCTGGGGGGGGGGCAATAGAACCGGCCTCCCAAAGATTGAGGAAAACTTTTCAGAAAATGGTTGAAAACGGATGTGTATAGATTCCTCTACTAGATAATATTGGCATTAATTACAAAATATTAATTTCAAGAGATAATTTGGATACTGCTTTTAGTCCCTTCAAATTAGTAAAAAAATTGCTGTTTTATGGAAAATTTTCCCACAGTTATGAGACCTGTAAGAAGTGAAGTATTTGGGTTGTCTAATCATCATTTCCACCCCCCCGCAGTTCTAAAAAAGGATGGTTTTTGAGAAATATATCAAGAGAGCAAAGTTGTAGAGCATAAAATTTCCTATAAGTTTTGTCTCTACCATTTTTTTTTCGAATACCGCTTAGTTTCGCCGCTAGAGATAGAAAGAAACTAGAGGAAGCATTATACTCTTCGCCGATTTACTGAGCTTTTTATATAATTGTTACACATTCTATAGGATACTCTTCGCATTTTTCTTGTAAATAATGTTAGTTTTTGGACATTCTAAATTTTGTGATACCAACTTTGTTGTGAAAAAAAAAATATATGAAAAAAAAATCACGATGTGTGAGGGATCGAACCCGGGACCCTTGGATTGCGAGACGAAACTCTTGCCGTTACACCACCATTTCTTATTACTAAAATTGTTAATGAGTGCAATATATACCATTAGAAAATTTATTGTGATTATTAGGAAACACACAATAGTAAAATGTATTAAAAAAAAAATAGTGATAGGAAATAACATTTCGCAAGGTTTCTATTTATTACAAACCATAAAAAAATGTAAAAAATATTTTTTTAATTTTTAAATTACTAATAACTTTTTTATTTACCAATCTATTTTGTTGAAAAACAATAGGGTTCTTCCTCTAGCTAACACTAAATTATATTCCACGCCTTGTTCTCAAGATCATATGGTAGTACCTCCCGTTTCACGCCAGATGTCACGAATTTCAAAGCTCTTAAAAACAAATTATCATTCTACCACCTGTTTACTCCCTGCTCTGTGCAGTTGGCAGCTCTAATTATCATTCTTCCGTTTCGTGCGCTAGATGTAACACGCTTTCATAGTTTTATTTAATAAAATAGTTTATAAAGAAAATGGGTAAACGGAGACATAAGAGAAGACGTTCGTCGTCAAGTTCCAGCGACACTAGTTTTGATGAAGTAGAAATTTTAAGACGAGAAGTCAAAAGATTGAAGAAAAAAGCCAAATATTCCCGGCAAGAGTGGCAAGACTCTAACGGGGAAAATGGCCGTTCTGGATCTTACAAAAGAAGACGTGAAAAACGTGATTCGTCTTCTGGAGAGTCATCATTCGTCGATCTATTGTCTGAAAACGATGACGATGAAAGTAAGTTAAATACATAGTTAACTTGTTTTTTTTTTTAGGTTGAATAAACAAGATGTCGAAACAAGTTTAATGCCACAAGGCACTAATAATTTTTCCTAGTTGACTTGTGTAAGTCACCTAGAAGGTCATGTGTGTGACAAATAATTTATCCTAGTTGATTTGTGTGAATCTTCTAGAAGGTCATGTGTGTGACATTGAAGCAGAATGTAGGATTACTGTAAATTAGACGGGAAGTCAATTTTGATATCACCTTTGATTAGATGTTCTCAAGGAAAGCTGTTTACAAACAGGTCTTTTATTTACAGGTAAGAGAAATACAGAACAAGTGGAAGAGGTGGTGGAGAAAGACCCTCTCAGTATAGAATATGTGGAAATACCGGAAGCATCGTTGAATAACGAAATATTGAACATATTAGGAACTGACAGTTCAACAAACATGACAGCAGGAACCTGTGCATGCTGATATTGCCTTACGCTGGCAAAATATTTTAAAGAAGGGACTGGACGAAGTAGCGAGGACTGAACTAATGAAAAAATATCCCATGATCCCTAACTGTCAGGGTATACAACCTCCAAAATTAAATCCCGAAGTCAGAGCTGCTGCTAATGATGTGGCTTTGAAAAGGGACGCTCGGCTAACAAAAATTCAAGCTCAAATGGGCGCAAGTATATCTGCTCTTGGCAAAGCATTAACCTCATTGCTAAAGGAGGAAACTGGAGAAGGGGAGGATATAAATAACCTGCCTCTAGTGGAACTGATTAGTGACGCTGCGAGATTGATAGCAGATCTCCATCATGAAGAATCGGCTTCCAGGCAAAATTTGATAAGCTTGAATTTAGACAAAAGTCTTAAAGACATGCTGGACAACACGAGCTTAGATGGATGGTTATTTGGAGATAACCTTTCAGATAGATTGAAGGCAGCCAAGGCTATTGAGAAATCTGGACAAGAATTGAAAACAAAAAGAAAAGATGTTGATAAACCAATAAAAAACTGGAAGTACCCACCCAGAAGAGTTCCTGGTCTGGGTGGGCAAAAATCACAAATGGTGCAAAAATTCCAGGGCCGTCGGGGAATGAAGCCTCACCAACAGGGATCGTTGAGAGGTCATTATCGTCCACGGCATTACAGTGGGACATCAAAAGAAAGAGAGAAGAGGAGGGACCATTAAATAACACTATCAATATGAATGTAAGTTTTAAAGCTGGTCGGCTTGCTACTTTTAAACAAAAATGGTCAACAATTACCAAAGATCCTGTAATTTTGTCTTGGATCGAAGGTTATCGTATTCCTTTTACTAAAAAGGTCCATCAGAGATATGCACCATCGGAGAGACGTTGGTCCAAGACAGAAGAACAAGACCTACAATGCGAAATATCTCACTTGTTACAAATTGAGGCCATTCAAATGTGTACCCCTTGTGAGGGACAGTTCATTTCAAGGGTATTTTTGGTACAAAAACCAAATGGAAAAAAGCGGCTGATTTTAAATTTAAAAGAATTAAATACTTTCATGGCAACTGACCACTTTAAAATGGAAGACAAAAGTACAGCTTCCAAACTCATAACCCAGAACTGCTATTTGGCTACCGTGGATTTGAAAGAGGCCTATTTTCTAATAAAAATTCACAGAAAGTATCGGAAGTTTCTTAGATTTGTATTTCGAGGAAATTATTATGAATTTACTTGTGTACCCTTTGGGTTATGTTCCGCCCCATTTGTCTTCACTAAATTATTAAAGCCAGTCATCCACTATTTAAGAAAAAATAAATTTTTGTCTGTTGTATATCTTGACGATTTCCTTTTAATTGGGGAATCTTACAGTGCTTGCCTTGCTAACCTCAAAGCCACCATTATGTTGTTACAAGACTTAGGATTTATTATCAATGTGGAGAAGAGCCAATTGAACCCAAAAAAGCAATGTAAATTTTTGGGTTTTCTTTTCAATTCTGAAAATATGACGTTGGAACTTAACAATGATAAAAGAAAAAACCTATATGCCCTGGTGCAAAAAATATCCTGTATGGAAAAATGTTCTATACGCTTCTTTGCACAATTTGTGGGCAAGTTAGTAGCTGCTTGCCCAGGTCTAAAATATGCTTGGGTCTACGTTAAAAATTTCGAGAGAGCTAAATATTTGGCTCTAAAAAGAGCTAATCAGGATTACAATAAACAAATGCGTATAGCAAAATATTTGAAAAATGATTTTTGTTGGTGGCTATCTAACATCCCAACTGGTTTTAATTCAATAAAAGTAATTAAATATTCATTGGAAATTTTTTCCGATGCGTCACTATCGGGCTTTGGAGTATTTTGTTGTGGACAAACAACAAACGGGCACTGGACTAGAGACGAAAAATCCTTTCATATTAATAATCTAGAATTATTGGCTGCTTTCTTTGGCCTTAAATGCTTTGCCAAAGATATGCAGCATTGCAATATATTATTGAGGATTGACAACACCACTGCCATTTCATATATTAACCGCATGGGTGGCATTCGATTTCAAGAATTAAATAAATTAACAAAAGAGATTTGGCAGTGGTGTGAATCCCGGGATATTCACATTTTTGCGTCATATATAAAATCAGGACAAAACATGATAGCAGATGCTGAGTCCAGAAAATTGCCCCCTGAAACTGAATATGAACTGTCACAGCAGGTTTTCAATGAAATAGTCCAAAAATTTGGCACTCCTGTCATAGATCTGTTTGCTAGCAGAAATAACAAGAAATGCACTACATTTATTTCTTGGCAGATAGACCCAGAAGCATTAGCTGTGGATGCATTTACTGTTTCTTGGTCTCAGGGCCTAGGTTATGCGTTTCCTCCATTCTCAGTCATTTTAAAAGTCCTACAAAAAATAATTGTAGATAAAGCTAGAATAATTCTTGTTGTTCCCTGCTGGCCTACTCAGGCATGGTATCCTCTTTTTATGCAACTGTCTGTTACTGAACTACTTCATTTTCCTCCTGACAAAAATCTTTTACTGTCTGTTGATAGGAAGCCACACCCATTATGGAGGCAACTTTCCCTGGTGGTCGGCTTATTATCGAACGAGGATTTACTCTGAAAGGTATACCAGACACTTCAACAAAAATAATGATAGCATCTATAACTGACAACACTTTGAAGCAGTATAATAGCAGTCTAAAGCTTTGGTGGGATTTCTGCGTAAAGAAAAAATGGAATATTTATACAAAATCCGTACCAATGGTCTTAGAATTTCTGGGTGACCAATACAAAAAGGGTGCATCTTATGGAACACTCAACTGTATCAGATCCGCATTATCCTTGATTTTATCACCAGATTTAGGTACAGATCATCAGGTTAAAAGATTTTTCAAGGGGGTTCAGCATCTCAGACCTAATTGCCCCAGGTACAACTACACTTGGGATCCCTCCACGGTTCTCAGATACCTTAGTATTCTTTCCCCTAATGAAAATATATCATTACAACTTTTGACCCAGAAGCTAGTTACCCTATTAGCATTGATAACGGCCCACAGAGTTCAAACATTGTCTCTTATTGAAATCAGTAATATTTTTAAAAAACCTGAAGGATTCGATATATTAATTCCACGTAGAATCAAAACTTCAGGAGTAGGCAAATTACAGCCTGTATTGCATATCCCTTTCTTTATAGAGAAACCTAGTCTGTGTGCTGCGAATACATTGCAGACTTACTTGACAAAAACAGCACCGCTGAGAAATCAAGAAAATAAAAAATTGTTTATAACCACCAAAAAACCATACCATGAGGCTACGTCACAAAGTATTAGCAGGTGGATAAAAACGACTCTTGAGAAAAGTGGCATAGACGTCAGTATATTCTCAGCACATAGTACGAGACATGCCTCTACGTCGGCTGCAAATAGGAATGGAGTTAATATTGATATGATTAGAAAAACTGCAGGCTGGTCTAAAGATTCAAATGTCTTCGCTAGATTTTATAACAGACCTGTCTATGACAAAGGTGTTTTCGCAAAGGCCGTCCTTGGATCGTAGTTAAGAATTTAATGTGTTAATAGATAAAAAGTATGTTATGATACAGATTATGTCTTGTTTCTTTTCTCTGTTAATAACCAATAAATATTCTCTTGCATAATTGTCTAAATATTCATTAGTCGACAATATTTCTAGGATCTCAAATAACTTTAAACATCTACCATATGATCTTGAGAACAAGGCGTGGAATATAATTATAAGATTAAACGAACTTACCTTAAGTGAAGTTCAATCTTAATTATATGTAACGCCTTGTTCGAAGTGATCATACCCACCCTACCCTTACTCAATCCCATGATTCCCATGATCACGTAATATTTGAGATCCATTTGCTTTAAAGAAATGATAATTAGAGCTGCCAACTGCACAGAGCAGGGAGTAAACAGGTGGTAGAATGATAATTTGTTTTTAAGAGCTTTGAAATTCGTGACATCTGGCGTGAAACGGGAGGTACTACCATATGATCACTTCGAACAAGGCGTTACATATAATTAAGATTGAACTTCACTTAAGGTAAGTTCGTTTAATCTTATAATTACTCTCCAAATTTCAATACAATCGGATTTTTCTTTCTTGAGTTATCGTGCTTACAAGAAACGTGACGGACGGACAGACGGACAGACAGACGGACATTTTGAAAGTTGTTCAGAATTCGTTCACTAACATAACGATATAAAAAATTTTTCTCTACGAGCGATATTTACTGATTTAGAAATGTGCCGATCAAATACAATATACTCTTCGTTTTTGCTAAGAGTATAATAAATACACATGGACTTTTGTGCCTTTTTTAAATTTTGAGCCAAAATTATGCATTTTTATGAAAAATTACGTGAGATTAAAGCTGTAGAACATAAAAAATATATATATTTTTATGAAAAAAAAAAAAAATAAACTAGAAAACACCTAAGGATGTGAATTTTATGTTCTACAACTTTGATCTCATGTAATTTTTCATAAAAATGCATAATTTTGGCTCAAAATCTAAAAAAAACGCAAAAGTCTATATGTATATTTATTTCTTTCGCGCCCTCTAGCGGCGAAACTAAACGGAATTCGAAAAAAAAGTAGAGAAGAAACTTTTAGGAAATTTTATCCTTTACTACTTTGCTCTCTTGATATTTTTCACCAAAATGCATAGTTTTTCCTCAAAACAGAAAAAGACGAAAAAACGCTAAAATTCATATATATGTATATATTTCTTAAAACCACCCTTTTTTCAGAACTGCGGGGGGTAAAAATCATGTTTAGACAACCCAAATACTTAACTGTTTACAGGTCTTATAACTGTGGGAAAATTTTCTTAAATATTTCCTAATTTGAAGGGACTATTTGTATTAATAGTGATTATGCTTCTTTAATTTTTGGTTCGTGGAAGACGGCTTGGGGGGGGCCCGGGCCCCATGGCCCCCCCCCTGGCTGCGCGCCTGGGTTCAACAGAGTTCAACTGTAATAACTGTCTCTGATTTATATCATCAGTATTATGGTCTAATGGAGTTTTAGAGTTCTATTAAGTTATCTATGAAGCTGCGCCAGTACCAGTAGTATTTCTATCCCTTTTTCTTTTCATTTAAGTAAGAAAATATACGAGTGACGTGATGCCCTGTTAAATTTTCCCTATAAAAAAGATTAATGTACTTACTTATTGTTCATCGGTCACTTATCACTTATACTACACATAAAAAACACTTAAGTATCTCAACAATAACAAACGATTAAAGCACGTAAATTCTGATATTAAGGTTATGTTATGAGATACGTAAATAGGAAAAAATCGCGGGTACTTTAAAACACTATAATACATGTGCATGGCTTTTTTTCTGAAGTCTGGCCTTGGCTGCCCTGCTCAAACCTGATAACCTGATAACAAAAATATGGATTGAGCTTTTGTTTAAAACTGGGAATAACATCATTGTATAATATAATCATTATAATCATATTAAATATTTTTTATTAATTGAAATAAATAATAACACGAATATATTTAAGTTACATTTTACAGAAAAAATTAAAAGCTTTTATAAAACGTTGATTTGGTTGAGTAACAATTAATATTATTCTTTCATTCTCAAAGTGTTAGAATATTCTTGACCCAGGAGGGAATATATATATTCCAAAATGAATATTACTATCATATTCATGATGAATATTCCAGGTATATATTTAAAATTATATTATTAGAATAATCCGTTATCTTATATATATTCCAGGATTATTCCAGAATTAATCAGAATATATTCATTCTTTTTTGCATAATTACAGAATATTCTTAGAATATACGGTGCTGTCTGGGTTAGAATGTCATAAAACGTCGATTTTTAAGTTTGACCGAAAAAAAAATTCTGTCTATCGGTCGGTCGTCTGTCTGCCTGCTGTGTCTGTCTACTATTCTTGTGTGCACGATTACTCTGGAAAAGTTTAAGATATTGACTTGAAATTTGGTGCACGTAGGTATTTTGACGTGATCTGGAACTAGATTATATTTTCATCTAAGTCGGTTG
Organism: Rutpela maculata; assembly: GCA_936432065.2. Lineage (NCBI taxonomy): Eukaryota > Metazoa > Arthropoda > Insecta > Coleoptera > Cerambycidae > Rutpela > Rutpela maculata. The sequence goes on from OW386294.2 coordinate 51,290,060, forward strand.
AGGGGTTGAAGGGTAAATTGGGGTAAATAGGAGTAAATAGATAAATCAAGCAGGTAAGAGTCCATAAAATTGCTATATAATGTATACAAGAGAAGCTATAAGGTCTCAAACATTTTTTTTGCATAGACAAAAACCAATATAGGTGTTCTGAACTCGATTTTCGAGAAACAAACAATGGCGCAAACCGCGATCGTCTATCTTTTTCGACTACCGAGCTACAGAGCGGTGGCATTTTTTGATGATCTCTATATCTCAGTTACCAAATATCAAATTGAAAATCAAGTAAGATATTCTTAAGGCACTTTTTTAAGTAAAATCCATTGCTGATAAAAAGAAAATTATGCATGCCTCAGTTTTCGAGATATAGACATAACTTTTATTTTTTTAAATGGAACACCCTATAAATTATTTCATTATTCGATCACAACTTAAATTAGCTATCCAACGATATAAAATATGTCATATTTTGGTTCATAATAGTTCATTTTCGAAAAATTTAATATATTTGTGAGGAGGCAATGGAAAACCATTAACAACAACAACACTTCTTATAATATAAAATAATTTTATCAAAAATAGGAAAAACTAAACTACAATAAATGTTCGAATTGTCTTCCATTGACATCTATGCACATTTATCGCATTTCTAATATTTTTGAGAAGGCCATGGTAAAAAAGAAAATCGAAATAATCGTAAATGTCAAAAACTAATTTGTGAGTTAATTGAAGGGGTTAGAACCATAACGATATAAGTGTCAAAAAGTGAAACTGGAGAAATAAGCATTCAAAGTTGATTGATAATTAGAAATTCTGGGATCAAATTAGATTAAAGTGTTTTGTGTATAAAATTAACAAATTGGTATAAAAATGTATCCATGTGAATATTTTGCTTTATCATGACTTCAAAACATAGAGTATCGCCAATTTTTTTTGTATTTGAAGACAAGGATACAAGTGATTTTTTTTTAGTGAAATAGGGGAAAGGGAATTTATAAAATTATTTTAAAAAATCAGGAAAAATTTATTACAACTACTTATATCTAAAGTTGTTTCCATCTTGCCTCCCCCGCTCATCAATTTTGATTTTCGAGCAGAAAATTTTTCTTGAATTTTCATTGCAATGTCTTGGAAAACCTGGAAAAGTCAGGGAGTTCCAAAATTATGAATTAGTATGCACCCTCATCCTCATCAGTAACACCACAGCATAGATAGAGAGACAGCAAAGAAACTCCTTTGTGTTGGCGTGACTAAAATCATTCACCTTGAAGTCGCCATTTCGGGTAAAAAGTCAGAGTTGGATTCCAAATAATTTAAATGTTTCCGACAGGACCGTATTATCCAATTCAAATTAAACAGTCTGTGTGCTTGAAAATGTAGACTAGAAACTACGAAACTGTACTTAGTCATAAACAGAAAAAAATATCGTGATATTTAACAAGAAAAATTTGTGTTCGTTACCTGTTATAATGGAATATCACAAAGTAACAGACAACTCTATTAATTTCTTTGAATACACAATAATTTTAGATAGCTAAAAAAGTCATGTAATTTTTTTTCCAACTTGTAAAAATAGGAAGTAAAAGCATATGAAACAGAATTTTCTTTTATAAATACATGCATGATATAATTTTTTTTAGTATTTTTTCAAATAAAAATAGTTCAAAAAAATAGAACAATAGTTTCTCCATAGCTTCATTTGGGATTTTTTATAACAGAAAGGCCTTCGTTACTTGAGTTAAGTAACTAAGTAATTTTATTAATTTTCTTGAGAGTTTAGTACACATCTACTTGCAAAATTTCATGTTCTTAGCACGCCTGCAAAAGCCCAAACAAACAGATATAGCCGTTATATGACTTATTAACTACGCCGAGGCATCTTGCGAACTAAAGTAGAGATGAGTTGCTATTTAACAACCTGTTATTTTATAACTGTTATTTGTAAATAGCATTAGCAGCCTGTTATTTCTGTACGAAAATAACAGATAAGAAACACGACCGTTGAGTGAATAGACTCTTCAATCAACGACACGACGTAGTAAAAATGTTCTTGCTGACTGCTTTTAAACTGTTATTCAGAAAACAGCAGTAGCAGATAAATCGCAACGCAACCGCTAATGTAGTGAAGTTGAATATATTATTGTGGGTATCTTGAGTCATCGGCTTTATGTATACACTTCTTAGTTGCTTTCATAACATATTCAAATCTTTTCGATTTTTTCTCCGTGTGTATATACTCGATTACCCGCATACCAAGATTAAAAATGAAGGAATGCCAGAGTTGAGTTGAATATTTTTGTAGAAATCTCGAGCCATCCGCTTTATGTACTGGCTTTTAGCTGTTTTTTAAACCATATGTTCAGAGCTTTTATATTTTCTTCTCCATATGTATATTTTCGTTTACCTGCATCTCCAATATTGTCATTGCATACGCTGTGTTTGGCGTGTTTCTATGCTGGTATTTCTTTATTAATTTAACATAAAATAATAATAATTAAAAGTTGAGGCTTAAAAATTTATTTATATACATAAAATTATTTATATTTTATTTATATGTATATGAACGTAAGAAAAAATCAATTAATACCTCTATAAAACATAAAAATCAAAGGATTTTTTCTGCCCGTCGGCCAGCGGCAGCAGCATAATATATAATATAACGTCTATGAACTAACAGTTGCAAACTGCGCGCTGCGGTATACCAATGTCAGTACTTCTCAGCGATCTGTTATTTTTAAACATATACTTTAAACTGTTATTTCAAAATAGCAGTAGCAGTTTAAACCTGTTATTAAAAAATAACAGCTTTTATCCATCACTACTAAACAGCGTAAAAAGTAAATAAACCAAATACATAGAACAGAATAAAATGGAATTTATGTAATAATTTATAATTAAGCAATTTTATGTAAATAAAACAAAACGCATCGAAATTTTTCTACCTGCGATAATTCCTTATTTACAGGTAAAGAGTACCCATATTTTATTGTTTTGGCAATATATGCATTAAATTCGTTCAATCCGCATTAAGCCACACTGTACGCTTCCTGTGTACATAAGTATTAAAAAAGATACACACGTATGCACTCGCATTCTTTTTTGTAGAAAATTTAATTCTCTATACAAGTATCTGTTACTAAAAAGTTTCAGTTAATTTTACTTACCTATTATTATGATCAGTAGGGAATTTAAAAAAGGCTTTTTGCACAAATAACGTTTGTTCTGGCAATATTTTGCAGCACAAACAGAGCCCATACTTGAAAATAATAGATAAATGTTAAACAATAAATAACACAATAACACTAAGTACGTCTATGAACTAAATAAATTGTACCCAAATTGTACCTATGTCGCCCGCACTGTTTTCCAAGGTTTTAACCCAAAATGGTTCGTGCGCGACGATCTGCGCAAATCGTTCCCGCCATTCAAGTTTCCCTGCTGTCTCTCTTTCTCTGCTGTGGTAACACTTTTGTTTATGTTCTCAGTGTGTTCCGTTTGATTGAAACTACTGTCCTTTTTATCCTTCCCTTCTTGGGCTTCTTCTTCTTCTTTTCCTCCTCTTCGTTTATAAGTTTCACATGGAATTTACGGTGTATTGGTAAAATGTATGGCAAAAGCGAAATCAAATTTCACCACTTTTCTAATGATATCTTAGACAGCTCCTCCAGATCAGTGTTATTATGGACATTAATGTTTATTATAGGTGTTCCTGGCGTCTGTATGCATTTTTCCGATCTGGAAAATAAAAGATCTGCGGTGTGCAAGTATTTTAAATCGAAGGTGAAGTGCTGGTTACTTTCATTCATACCAGAACCAAAGTATGTCCCTCCATTTAAGAGGTTCAAATTTTTTTCTTACTGACTTCTTTTTCCATGACTTTTTTTTAGATGTTTGTGAAGCAGACGATTCGTGTGAAATAGGGTCATCCTGGGATACTTCCTTATTGGGGCAGACAACACGACAATTTTGTTTTTCTTTAACATAGTCAATATCTGAATTTTTCCCTCTTGCTAGATTTTCTATTTTTCTTTGGTGGAGTTCTAATTCGATTTTAGATTTTCACTTTTATAAACTCAACAAAACCTATCAAAATCACAGTATTTAGACAAACCATAAGGAGCATAAAAGTAAAGTAATTCTATGATATGATTTGAGTCAAAACGGTATAAGTGCATTTATACCTTTCTGTCACGAACGAAATGTACGATTCTGTATAGGAGTTATATATACACACACCAATATGTGGCGCTGGCGGTCACAAAATCACTTGGATCTATTTTCCAATTGATAAATGTACCTTTTAACTTACAAAATATGCACTTAACTCAGTTTTACAATAAATGTCACTTATACCCTTATGGTTCTGACCCCTTCAATTATGAGTGAGCATCAGCGTTGGTAGCAAATAGAAATTTTTGAAATTCCCTGACTTTTCCAGGTTTTCTAGGCACTTTTTCTAAAACTCCAGTACTCAGTACCAAGAATGCATTTCCGTTAGATGAGAAAAACCATATCGTAAAAAATACTTTATTTAAATAAGACATTATTCAAAATTTATTAAACTTACTATTGGGCAATAGTGTTAACTAACTAAACTTTCAAAACAATAACGAAAATAAATAAAAATTCATTTGTGGCAAAGCCAAATAACACGAAATAAAGAGATGAATGTAAGATAAAAGATAAAACAACTATAAAAGGTATTATAAAAGGTATTGTAAAAGGTAAAACATTCACATTTTGGCTTTGGCTTTTATTAATCAACTCATTCATTTTGTTAGCCTCTTCATCCACTCTTCTCTTCCAATTCTTTTAGTTTAATAGAGCTTACCCTTTTCCTATTTTTTTTTCCTCTGCAGATTGGAGTAACTGTTTTTTTTTCAATTCATCTTTATATCTTGCATAGGAATTTCGAAAATAATGAATCATTTTTTTGTTAATATCTACTCCTTCTATTCCTCCATGATAAAGTAGTGCATCATAAACGGTTCTCTGTCCAACTAAAGATGTTTCTAGAAGGTTTTCTATTAAACACTGACTATTGACAGAAAACCCGGTAATTCTTTAGTTGAAATGTTGTGCTTATTTTGGAAAATAACCCCCTAAAATAGGGGTAGTTCCAATGAAAGAAAATGTTCCTTGCCGTTCTTGCAAGCAAGACACAGAACCACGTCAAAACTACCCCCATTTTAGGGAGTAATTTTCCAAAATAAGCACAACATTTCAACTATCAGAAACGATTACTATAACGTCTGTGAACACATCTATGCGAAAAATTTGGAGAAATTCCAGAGGTATCCTAAAGAATTACCGAACAGAGAACGGTTTATGTGCACTACTTTCCACAGTCGCATTTCCATGGGATAAAGACATTACAAGTTTAATAAAATTTACAAACACCTCTGGTGCATCATGCTGTTGGTATAATGATATCCACATTGATGCCATCTCTGTCACTCAAAATTAGTGTTACACTTCTTGTGCAAAGGAAAGGACCTAATGTAATAAACAGCAACCAGGGCCTCTATTCTTGACCGTGATAGAATAGAACGATCCCCGGGGAGCGTTCCCCGGATTTGTTCTACTGCCATTCTATTGCAAGCATTAAACTGTATTCTTGAACAGAAAGGAGGGAACAAAATATTAGGGAATAAACCGCAGCGTTGCCAAACTTATTCACCAATCATAGACGAGCAATTTCTGTCATGTCTGACAATCGACATCGGTTATCTGCATAACCATAGTTCATAACAATAACAATAATATTAACAATCATATTCAAAGACCCGCAGAGCTGCTAGAACCCGAAAATGAAGCAGTGTTTTGAAAGATTCGGTGTAATAAAAAATAAGCGGCAATATAATTATTATATTTTGAAAAGAGATGAGAATGTCATATGTGCCGGGGTACCAACATGTATTGTTAAGAACAGAGTTGAGCCCAAAGTAGGTATTATTATTTGAAAAATAATGCTTACCCTACAAGACCACAAAACCCCAATAATATTATCATCAACGACGAGGAAATAATATGGAATCCTGCATACAGTGCAATTAAATATCTAAGAGTATACTTAGCCCACTAAACAATGCATTATTACTTTAATAGAACCTCAATATTACAAAGTTACATGTAATGTTATGTAAAACAGATCATGAACAGTGTCGTAATGTTGCTACAAAGTAATTTGTCATACTATTAAATGTTACTCTGTTACATTGTTAAAAAGGTAACATTGTGAAAATATTACTTAATGTTCATAACATATTGACGTAATAATTTATCAATATAACTTGCCACATTACATACTTATTTAACGTGTTACATTACATACTTATTTATATCTCACCATGAATATCATTGCTGCAATGTATGCTTAATATTCGAATCAAGCGCAGATCTAGAAATTTCAATAATTTTTTTCTCGTCTGTGGCGCATGGGACCCATACGAAATATGGGAAATAACATCTCGAGAAGCACTTCTCTAACGACCCCTAAAAAATTTTGAAAAAGCAATTTGCGAAAATTTTTTTCAAAATTCGGTTACCCCCCCAGGTCTAGACACTCCTGTTTAAAATAATTTTTTTTTGTTATATGAATTTTACTTTTCACAAAAATACATCAATACGTTTCATTACTAATTGAGATACAACGAACTGAAATTTTGTGATTTGTTAAATTGTAAATCACAAAATTTCAATTCGTTGTATTTCAGTTAGTAATGAAAATATTTTCATAAACTTCAAAACATATTGTTGTATTTTTATGAAAAGTAAAATGCATATGACAAAAAAAAATTAAACAGGAGTCCCTAGACCTCGCCCCCCCCAGGTTACCCCCCCCCCCCGTAACCGAATTTTGAAAAAAAAATCCACAAACTACTTTTTCAAAATTTTTTAGGGGTCATTACAGAAGTGCTTCTCGATATGTTATTTCCCATATTTCGTATGGGTCCCATGCGCCACAGACGAGAAAAAAATTATTGAAATTTCTAGATCCGCACTTGATTCGAATACTAGTAAGGCAATGTAGTATCAAGATAAATGTAAATATTAAGGTAACATTAATTTAGTTCTGAATTAATATTGCCCCAAAGTAACAATAACCTTGGTTGAATACTATAGTTGTCCCAGTGCCAGTTAGTATTAGAGGATTACGGACAGAAATATTGTGTCAAATTATGTGTTTCTACTCATAGGAAATTGTAAGATGTACTGTACAAATTAGTGGGGGACACATTATTCGACAGGCACCTGTCCATAATCCTTCAGCACTAACTTGCATCAGTTGAGGCATCTATAGTATTTAATAAATAATCACCTAAACTTAAAATAAAAAGAAAACATTTAATTAAAAATATATTTTGTTAAAAATATATTTTGTTAAAAATATACATAAAAATATACAATGTATAAAAATAAATAAAAATAAAAATGCAAATTCCCAACAACAAAAAAACTAGTGTTATAAAAAAAATCCATATTATTCATTGCCTCTCTCGCTGTTTCCTTTGTTTGGCGAAGCGCTGCCATTCAGCTACCACATCTTCGAATTGTTTTGCTGTGGTGGCTGCGAAGGTAATTTTGACAGCCTCTGTTAAAAAATGGAATATATTAATATCTGATCGAGAATACAGTATAGAAGTATCATAGTTACTGACATAACATAGTTAATCATTATCTTTATTATGGTACAAAAACACGAGACCATAGGTCGAGTGTCTTTCAGTTATCGAGTTATATTATCAAAATGGCAACCAAGCTTAAGTGCAAATAAAAATGTAGGCTATTCAAAATAGAAACCTCGAATGGTGTTTGGTAATTTGTTAGTTTTTATATCCATTAGCAGAGAAAAACATTGGCTGACGTGTACGTTGCTGATTTTCAGAAATATTCTCAATTTACTCCAAAAAATGTCAAAGTAAGACAATCAGTCGGGAATTTTGCCCTGCAAAATGTGGAGTATTAATGATTTTGACATATGTTTAAGTCGAGGCCATGATAAAAAACACAAGTTTTCAACCTTGGGGGTGGGGAGGAGGCGCGAACCGCCATCTTGAATTAAAGGTGCAAAAAATTGTTTTTCAAAATAATTCGGTAACGCTCAATCCTACGAGAAAAATGCTGAAGACAAAGTTGAAGAGGACAAAATTTCCTACATTTTTTGTATATACATTTTTATTGTAAGTCTAATGTTTAAAGAGATACAGCGTCAGACAAATGGGTTTAAGAAAAATTTTTTTTTATTATATAATGCATGTTCACAACATAACAAATTTTATATTATTATAATAAAGATATATTATAATAATACTTGTATTGAAACTAAAAAAAATATTAAATTGACGGAATAGTATTACAGTGGCTTACATCATTTCTCGAAAATGGGAAACAAAAGTTATTAAATTTAATGACAGGTATTCAGAAGAATTGGCAATAAAAATGGAATACCTCAAGAGTCGGCACTTGCTCTTATACTCTTTTTATAATTTCTAGATAATCCAACATTTTTTAAAGAAATTTCAAATTATAAAATTTTATGTCCTGACTATTGGCTACAAAATTTTAAATCCCTTACAAAATCCTTACACACATTTAATCCTTACAATTGCTTAGAAACATTCAATATACCAAAAGTGTAAGTAATTATTATCAAATCAAAAACACTGCTCTCTAAGCCTGTACGTATTAAAGGCAGGACCGTCCGCGCAACAAAGGAGTTCGAGCATTTTTTGAAAAAAAAAAAAATCAAACATTTTTCCACCGCTGTATCTTCTTACATATTAGACTTACAATAAAATGTATATACAAAAAATGTAGGAAATTTTGTCCTATTCAACTTTGTCTTGAACATTCTTCTCGTAGGATCGAGCGTTGCCGAATTATTTTGAAAAACATGTTTCACTTTTCAATTATTAATAAGAAACGTCAGCCAATGAGAAATCAGCATTGTAGATTTCAGTCATTATTTTTTTTATGTTCTTTACAAACAAACAAAGCTTCCTGCAAAGTGGCTGAAATAATAAAATAATATAGAAGCGTTTTTTTTTCGCATTTTTGAAAATTCACCCTCTTTAAACTCAGCAGTACGGGTAACTGAAGTTTGTTTTATTGTTTCTTACCGCTTTGCGAAACTTTTGATATATGGTACAGCGCCAATAAAATCACTTAATTTTTAGTATATCATAAATTAATAAAAAAAATTAAATTACAAGAAAACGCAGACACATAGATTTCAGACGACTGCATTTATATCAATGTCATATTGACACTGACAGGCAACATTTAAAACAAATTACTGACACAATAAAATTATATAGGAGCGTTTGTTTTTTTTGCACTTTTAAATAACTGTTAATTAAAAACTCAGCAATGCCGTAATGACTGAAATGGTTTTTCTGGCTTGTTATTATGAGATCTTTATACTTTTCGACTTCAGTCACATGATAAAATCATATAAAAAATTCTGCCACCAACTCCCTAGCTATTACGTTGGTCGAGCAGCCAACTTAAAACAGGGACAATTGATCGGTGGCCTCCCTGTCAAAAAAATCTCATCAATCCGTATTGAAAATTATCAAAAATTAATAAGTATCTATGGGAACCTATATGGTCAATAAGTTTCTATAAGAGTTAGGTAAAGTTGCTGTTGAAATTGTTATCAGTTTATATCCGCATTGACCAGCAAAATGAGTCAAGCCATATCCATTTGTTAATCCAAACATTTACTTATACCATATCAATGAGAATTTATGAGCACAGTATCTAATGTAATTCGTGCGGCTTTCCGTGATTAAAAGACAAGTGTTTCTTTAAGAAACGAGCTGCATTAGGTTAGAACAGTTTGGATTTGCAATTGAAGATTACAAATGATAATGTTTGAATAGGGATTTATGAGATCAGTTTCTATGAGTATTAATGTTTTTTTTCAGTTAAATATTAAATGTGTTTTCATTTGTTTGAATGGGTAAAAAGAAAGGTCAGTTTTTAACTGCAATTACAAATACAAGTTTAATCGCTTCGAATGGGATTATATGCGATCAATTTCTAAAAGTATTTATGCTGTTTTCCGAATATAGTTATGATGAGGTTTAATCAGTAACAAATTGTTAACTATTTGTTATGATATGGTCGGAAATTCCAAGTACACATTTAGTATTCCTTCAAGAGGATTGATGAGAGCAGTGTCTACGAGTATCTATTTGTTTTGTTCCTTTAGTAAATTATATAAGTCTTTATCAGTACAGATTCGGATTTAATTTAAATATGAAAATTATATCAGAATAAAGCAACCAAATATTTTAAACAGTATCTATTTGTAAATCCAAACATTTACTTATACTATCTCAATGAGAATTTATGAGAACAGTATCTAATGTAAAACGTGCGGCTTTCCGTGGTGAAATGGCAAGAGTTTCTATAAGAAACGAGCTGCATTAGGTTAGAACAGTTTTGATTTGCAATTGAAGATTCAAAATTATAATGTTTGAATAGGGATTTATGAGATCAGTTTCTATGAGTATTAATGTTTTTTTTTTCAGTAATATATTAAATGTGTTTTCATTTGTTTGAATAGGTAAAAGAAAGGTCAGTTTTCAACTGCAATTACAAATACAAGTTTAATCACTTCGAATGGGGTTAGATGCGATCAGTTTCTCAAAGTATTTATGCTGTTTTCCGGATATAATTGTGAAGAGGTTTAATCAGTAACAAATTGTTCACTACATGTTATGATATGGTCGGAAATTCCAAGTACACATTTGGTATTCCTTCAAGAGGATTGATGAGAGCAGTTTCTACGAGTATCTATTTGTTGTTCCTCTAGTAAATTATATGTCTTTATCAGTAAAGATTCGGATCTAATTTAAATATGAAAATTTATATCAGAATAAAGCAACCAAATATTTTAAACAGTATCTATTTGTAAATCCAGACATTTACTTATACTATCTCAATGAGAATTTATGAGAACAGTATCTAATGTAAAACGTGCGGCTTTTCGTGGTTAAATGGCAAGTGTTTCTATAAGAAACGAGCTGCATTAGGTTAGAACAGTTTTGATTTGCAATTGAAGATTACAAATTATAATGTTTAAATAGGGATTTATGAGATCAGTTTCTATGAGTATTAATGTTTTTTTTCAGTAATATATTAAATGTGTTTTCGTTTGTTTGAATGGGTAAAAAGGAAGGCCAGTTTTGAACTGCAATTACAAATATAAGTTTAATCACTTCGAATGGGGTTATATGCGATCAATTTCTAACAGTATTTATGCTGTTTTCCGAATATAATTGTGATGAGGTTTGATCCGTAACAAATTGTTCACTATATACATGTTACGATATGGTCGGAAATTTCAGGTACATATTTAGTATTCCTTCAAGAGGATTAATGAGAGCAGTTTCTACGAGTATTTATATGTTGTTCCTACAGTAAATTATATAAGTCTTTATCAGTATGCATTCGGATCTAATTTAAATACAAAAATCATATCAGAATGAAACTCCAAATATTTTAAACAGTGTCCACCTGTAAATCCAAGATAATATTATAATGAGAATCCATCACAACAGTATCTAATGTAACGTGTGCGGTTTTCCGTGGCTAAATTTTAAAATTATTTGCAATAAATAAGCTTTAACGGATTCGAACAGTTTTGCATTTCCAGATGAATAGTTTTAATTGTTAGGGATCTATGAGGTCAGTGTAATGTTTTTTTTTTCAATAAAATGTGTTTTTATTAGAAAATAAACATTACACAAAGACACTGATCTCATAGATCCCTATTTAACAATTAAAACTATTCATCTGGAATTGCAAATTAAGACTGTTCAAATCCGTTAAAGCTATTTATTAAAAATACTTTTAAAATTTAGCCACGGAAAGCCGCACGCGTTACATTAGATACTGTTCTGATTGGTTCTCATTAAAATATATCTTTAAATGTTTGGATTTACAAGTGGATACTGTTTAAAATATTTAGTTGTGTCATTCTGACATAATTTTTGTATTTAAAGTAGATCCGAATGCATACTGATAAAGACAAATTTTCTATTGGAACAACAAATACATACTCATAGAAACTGCTATCATCAATCCTTTCGAAGGAATACTAAATATGTACCTGGAATTTCCGACCATATCGTAACATGTGGTGAACAATTTGTTACTGATCAAACCTCATCACAATTATATTCGGAAAACAGCATAAATACTGTTAGAAATTGATCGCATATAATCCCATTCGAAGTGGTTAAACTTGTATTTGTAATTGAAGTTGAAAACTGACCTTTCTTTTTACCCATTCAAACAAATGAAAACCCATTTAATATATTACTGAAAAAAAAACATTAATACTCATAGAAACTGATCTCATTAATCCCTATTCAAACATTATAATTTGTAATCTTCAATTGCAAATCAAAACTGTTCTAACCAAATGCAGCTCGTTTCATATAGAAACTCTTGCCATTTAACCACGGAAAACCGCACGTTTTACATTAGATACTGTCCTCATAAATTCTCATTGAGATAGTATAAGTAAATGTCTGGATTTACAAATAGATTCTGTTTAAAATATTTTGTTGCTTTATTCTGATATAATTTTCATATTTAAATTAGATCCGAATGCATACTGATAAAGACTTAGGGTACGAACATGTCGAAGAATCTTAATAGTTAAATGAGTAGTTCACTACTACAGTCGCCGTCAATTTGTAAAACAAACCTGTACATTTAAATGGGATAGCGCATGCCGAAGATACTTGCAGCAGTTCATCCTAGCAGTTCACACGGGAATCACCGCGGTCATTGCACTTCACTGGCCATTCATAATTTTATATATTTGGTGTGAGGTACGCAGATCCTCGCATCCTCGCATCTAGAAGTTTAGGCCACAATTTGATTCCGTGCATCGAATTCATCAATTTGTAAAACAAACCTGTACATTTAAATGCGACCACACATGTCGAGGATGTTACCAGAGCTGTTTATATCCGAAGTCAACTAGCATGTCCACGTCGAAACAAAATAGTTTGTTTTTACTTGGTGGTAGAGAGGTAGACTACGCGGGTCGCGAATATTTATCATATTTTGAATAAATATTTCTATGGATATTTGTTTTAAGTTATAGCTAACAACCTTAATTATTGCTTTATAATTAACATATATACAAGCTCGTATCTTAAAATTATTTTTATATGTTTATTTTATATGTTACCTACATGATTTTAGTAAATATTTCTATGAATCATTTTTTTGCCTATGGCTATATATCTACACCAGAAGTAGGGACAGTGGGCAGAACCGCCGACAGGGGGGGGGCAGGGCGCCCAAGACTATGGCTATATTACGTCATATAGGCTAGGCCATTCAGTTGTGCACATTTGGCGATTCTCAAAAAAATTATATAAATATTTCAATTCAATAAAAATCTGTAACAATTAAATACTGTGGTAGTTTTTTAATAAATTAAAAACAGAAAAATGAAACGACAAAACCTTGAAAGAGGGAAGGGGCTCTCAATAATAAGCAGCCCCGGGGCTCGGTAAAGCTGTCGACGGCCCCGACGGTGGGGTATTTAGCAACTATAATTATTGGTATATAATTAAAATAGCTATTAAATTGAAAAAGTAGCAATACAAATATAGTACGGCTTTTCCAGCATTGAATCCGTGCCGTGTGCCGTATTTTACTTTCAACAATTCCCACCAGTGTTTCTATTGATGGTACACATGCGGATTAATTTTGAAGAACTGTGAGGGGTTGAGGTTTAGCCAGTACACACTACGTTTGTCTAGATTCGCCGTACAGTGTATAACCATCACGCAGGAATGTGTGTACGATATATACTGAATATCTTTTTATTTTTATTTTGTGAAAAAGTGAAAATGAATAAAAAGGACGAATCAATCAATGCTCCAGCGTTGTGGGAGAAACGCCATAAACAGCACCACAACCGGCATATTTTGAGTAGGGAGTGGAAAAACCGCTGCCCAAGGAATCATTACTTCCACATCCAGATTTTCCATCCAAGTCTCTCACAACGAAAACATTTTGTATGTGGAAATAATTACTTATGGAACTTTAATAATGTAATATTTGAAATCATTTACCCCAAGAACTCATAAAACAGTATCCCACATCGGTAGTAGTGTGGGAGTGGATGAAGTAAAAAAAATATTTTGAGGTTTTTGATTCTTGTACACACCCACACACACTAAATCACAATTTTTTTCACCCCCTTTAATAACGGTGTGGGGGTGGTAATGGGGGTGGCTAATGCCAACAAATTTTTCGAGACCTTTTATAGCTTCTCTTGTATAAATACTAATACTAAATATCACCACTAAATACCAATACCAATTTTATGAACTCATATCTGCTAGATTTATCTGTTTACACCCATTTACCCTTATTTACCAAAAACCTCAACAGAATAAGAGGAAAATATAATCTAATTCCAGATCACGTTAAAATACATACGTGTACCAAATTTCAAGTCAATATCTTAAACGTTCCAGAGTAATCGTGCGCACAAAAAAGTTACAGACAGGCAGACAGAAATTTTTTTTTCGGTCAAACTTAAAATTTCGACGCTTCATGACATTCTAAGCCTATTTGAACAGTAAAAATATTCAAAATGTTTTTTGTCGTTACTGTACTTCCACTGGATGTGGAAATAAAACTAGGAAGACAATCTGAATCAACAGGTAAAGTGTAGTAAGTAGATACCGACGTCGTAGATATTACGACGGAAGCGTTTTTGTAAAATATTCCTTGTCAGTGTACACCACGCCTATGGCTAGCCCCTATAGGTTAACTGGAAAATATATCTGTGTATAGAGATTTTAATAAAACGTACACAAGGGTCTATTGCCAATGTGTATCTCGATTCACGATATCAGTTGTACATTCTGCTTTGTTTATGTACTTAATATTTCATTAATGAAAGTGCGTAGAAAATATAAATCTGTTTAAGATGAAGTTTTTACTTTAATCAAAATGCAGGTAACATAAATTTAAAGGTAAAAGTTGACAAAATGAGTACCTAAAGTAACAAAATTTATTTTAACTTTAGCATTGGGCATATTTGCGGTAATATTTTTTGAAAGACGTTTTCTTAGGCTTCGTTGAATAACTTCATATCATGAAAATTTTTGGCACCACTTAGTATTATGCTCTCTTCAAAGTAATTTAAGAAAATTAGTTTCGTTTCATTATTCATTTTCAAGATGCTGTACGCTTCAGCCACATGTATGTGACGATTATTATGAACATAAGTTCCCAGCAAACAAAGAATGTACCCGTAATGTTATGCAATGTTAAATGGAAGTAACATTTGTAATGTTCTCTTGCCATATGATATTTATATTACAACAACGTAACAGAGAAATGTTACATTTCGAAATATTAAACAAATATTTACGTAATGTTGGTTACATTACGTAACATTTAATAGTATGACAAATTACTTTCTGACAACGTTGATGTTATATTAAAGTAATAATGCATTGTTTAGTGGGTTGTCGGTACGCTTTGAAGTTTGTCAGGCGGACCGTTGGGTCCCGGCACAGTTTGCTGGAGCCAACATTGACGAGGTCAGTTTCAGTCAGGGCCCGACAAGATTCACCACCACACCCTGTCAAAAAAATCTCATCAATCCGTATTGAAAATTATCAAAAATTAATAAGTATCTATGAGAACCTATATGGTCAATAAGTTTCTATAAGAGTTAGGTAAAGTTGCTGTTGAAATTGTTATCAGTTTATATCAGAATTGACCAGCAAAACGAGTCAAGCCATATCCATTTGTAAATCCAAACATTTACTTATACCACATCAATGGGAATTTATGAGCACAGTATCTAATGTAATTCGTGCGGTTTTCCATGATTAAAAGACAAGTGTTTCTTTAAGAAACGAGCTGCATTAGGTTAGAACAGTTTTGATTTGCAATTGAAGATTACAAATTACAATGTTTGAATAGGGATTTATGAGATCAGTTTCTATGAGTATTAATGTTTTTTTTTCAGTAATATATTAAATGTGTTTTCATTTGTTTGAATGGGTAAAAAGAAAGGTCAGTTTTCAACTGCAATTACAAATACAAGTTTAATCGCTTCGAATGGGGTTATATGCGATCAATTTCTAAAAGTATTTATGCTGTTTTCCTGATATAATTGTGATGAGGTTTAATCAGTAGCAAATTGTTCACTATTTGTTATGATATGGTCGGAAATTCCAAGTACACATTTAGTATTCCTTCAAGAGGATTGATGAGAGCAGTTTCTACGAGTATCTATTTGTTGTTCCTATAGTAAATTATATAAGTCTTTATCAGTACAGATTCGGATCTAATTTAAATATGACAATTATATCAGAATAAAGCAACCAAATATTTTAAACAGTATCTATTTGTAAATCCAAACATTTACTTATACTATCTCAATGAGAATTTATGAGAACAGTATCTAATGTAAAACGTGCGGCTTTCCATGGTTAAATGGCAAGAGTTTCTATAAGAAACGAGTTGCATTAGGTTAGAACAGTTTTGATTTGTAATTGAAGATTCAAAATTATAATGTTTGAATAGGGATTTATGAGATCAGTTTCTATGAGTATTAATGTGTTTTCTTCAGTAATATATTAAATGTGTTTTCATTTGTTTGAATGGGTAAAAAGAAAGGTCAGTTTTCAACTGCAATTACAAATACAAGTTTAATCACTTCGAATGGGGTTATATGCGATCAATTTCTAAAAGTATTTATGCTGTTTTCCGGATATAATTGTGATGAGGTTTAATCAGTAACAAATTGCTCACTACATGTTATGATATGGTCGGAAATTTCAAGTACACATTTGGTATTCCTTCAAGAGAATTGATGAGAGCAGTTTCTACGAGTATCTATTTGTTGTTCCTCTAGTAAATTATATAAGTCTTTATCAGTAAAGATTCGGATCTAATTTAAATATGAAAATTATATCAGAATAAAGCAACCAAATATTTTAAACAGTATCTATTTGTAAATCCAGACATTTACTTATACTATCTCAATGAGAATTTATGAGAACAGTATCTAATGTAAAACGTGCGGCTTTTCGTGGTTAAATGGCAAGTGTTTCTATAAGAAACGAGCTGCATTAGGTTAGAACAGTTTTGATTTGCATTTGAAGATTACAAGTTATAATGTTTAAATAGGGATTTATGAGATCAGTTTCTATGAGTATTAATGTTTTTTTTTCAGTAATATATTAAATGTGTTTTCATTTGTTTGAATATGGGTAAAAAGGAAGGTCAGTTTTCAACTGCAATTACAAATAAAAGTTTAATCACTTCGAATGGGGTTATATGCGATCAATTTTTAACAGTATTTATGCTGTTTTCCGAATATAATTGTGATGAGGTTTGATCCGTAACAAATTGTTCACTACATGATACGATATGGTCGGAAATTCCAGGTACATATTTAGTATTCCTTCAAGAGGATTGATGAGAGCAGTTTCTACGAGTATTTATTTGTTGTTCCTACAGTAAATTATATAAGTCTTTATCAGTATGCATTCGGATCTAATTTAAATGCAAAAATCATATCAGAATGAAACCTCAAATATTTTAAACAGTGTCCACCTGTAAATCCAAACATTTAAAGATAATATTATAATGAGAATCCATCAGAACAGTATCTAATGTAACGTGTGCGGTTTTCCGTGGCTAAATTTTAAAATTATTTGCAATAAATAAGCTTTAAGGGATTCGAACAGTTTTCATTTGCATTTCCAGATAAATAGTTTTAATTGTCAGTGTAATGTTTTTTTTTTTCAAAATAAAATGTGTTTTTATTAAAAAAAAAAACATTACACAAAGACACTGATCTCATAGATCCCTATTTAACAATTAAAACTATTCATCTGGAATTGCAAATTAAAACTGTTCAAATCCGTTAAAGCTATTTATTAAAAATACTTTTAAAATTTAGCCACGGAAAGCCGCACGCGTTACATTAGATACTGTTCTGATTGGTTCTCATTAAAATATATCTTTAAATGTTTGGATTTACAAGTGGATACTGTTTAAAATATTTGGTTGTTTCATTCTGATATAATTTTTGTATTTAAAGTAGATCCGAATGCATACTGATAAAGACAAATTTTCTATTGGAACAACAAATACATACTCATAGAAACTGCTATCATCAATCCTTTCGAAGGAATACTAAATATGTACCTGGAATTTCCGACCATATCGTAACATGTGGTAAACAATTTGTTACTGATCAAACCTCATCACAATTATATTCGAAATACTGATCGCATATAACCCCATTCGAAGTGATTAAACTAGTACCTATTTGTAATTGCAGTTGAAAACTGACCTTTCTTTTTACCCATTCAAATAAATGAAAACACATTTAATATACTTATTACTGAAAAAAATAACATTAATACTCATAGAAACTCATCTCATAAATCCCTATTCAAACATCATAATTTGTAATCTTCAATTGCAAATCAAAACCCGGTCTTCGAAGCGTGTCCCCCGGGTTGGCTCCAGCGGGTTATATCGCCTGTAGCCCCCCCTCAAGAAACATGTAATTAGGTTTGTAACCTGTTTGTTTCTTCTTCTAAATAAATAAATAAATAAATAAATAAATAAAAACTGTTCTAACCTAATGCAGCTCGTTTCTTATAGAAACTCTTGCCATTTAACCACGGAAAGCCGCACGTTTTACATTAGATACTGTCCTCATAAATTCTCATTGAGATAGTATAAGTAAATGTCTGGATTTACAAATAGATACTGTTTAAAATATTTGGTTGCTTTATTCTGATATAATTTTCATATTTAAATTAGATCCGAATGGATACTGATAAAGACTTATATAATTTACTATTGGCACAACAAATACATTCTCGTAGAAACTGCTATCATCAATCCTTTCGAAGTAATACGAAATATGTACCTGGAATTTCCACACGTAACATGTAGTGAACAATTTGTTACTGATCAAACATCATCACAATTATATTCGGAAAACAGCATAAATACTGTTAGAAATTGATCGCATATAATCCCATTCGAAGTGGTTAAACTTGTATTTGTAATTGCAGTTGAAAACTGACCTATCTTTTTACCCACTCAAACAAATGAAAACACATTTAATATATTACTGAAAAAAAACATTAATACTCATAGAAACTGATCTCATAAATCCCTATTCAAACATTGTAATTTGTAATCTTCAATTGCAAATCAAAACTGTTCTAACCTAATGCAGCTCGTTTCTTATAGAAACTCTTGCATTTAACCACGCAAAGCCGCACGTTTTACATTAGATACTGTCCTCATAAATTCTCATTGAGATAGTATAAGTAAATGTCTGGATTTACAAATAGATACCGTTTAAAATATTTGGTTGCTTTATTCTGATATAATTTTCATATTTAAATTAGATCCGAATGCATACTGATAAAGACTTATATAATTTACTATTGGCACAACAAATACATACTCGTAGAAACTGCTAACATCAATCCTTTCGAAGTAATACTAAATATGTACCTGGAATTTCTGACCATATCGTAACATGTAGTGAACAATTTGTTACTGATCAAACCTCATCACAATTATATTCGGAAAACAGCATAAATACTGTTAGAAATTGATCGCGTATAACCCCATTCGAAGTGATTAAATTTGTATTTGTAATTTCAGTTGAAAACTGGCCTTTCTTTTTACCCATTCAAACATATGAAAACACATTTAATATATTACTGAAAAAAAAACATTAATACTCATAAAAACTGATCTCATAAATCCCTATTCAAACATTATAATTTGTAATCTTCAATTGCAAATCAAAACTGTTCTAACCTAATGCAGCTCGTTTCTTATAGAAACACTTGCTATTTAACCACGGAAAGCCGTACGTTTTACATTAGATACTGTTCTCATAAATTCTCATTGAGATAGTATAAGTAAATGTAAAGACTTTATAATTTACTAGAGGAACAACAAATAGATACTCGTAGAAACTGCTCTCATCAATCCTTTTGAAGGAATACTAAATGTGTACTTGGAATTTCCGACCATATCATAACAAGTAGTCAACAATTTGTTACTGATTAAACCTCATCACAATTATATTCGGAAAACAGCATAAATACTTTTAGAAATTAATCGCATATAACCCCATTCAAAGTGATTAAACTTGTATTTGTAATTGCAGTTGAAAACTGACCTTTCTTTTTAACCATTCAAACAAATGAAAACACATTTAATATATTACTGAAAAAAAAACATTAATACTCATAGAAACTGATCTCATAAATCCCTATTCAAACATTATAATTAGTAATCTTCAATTGCAAGTCAAAACTGTCCTAACCTAATGCAGCTCGTTTCTTATAGAAACACTTGCCATTTAACCACGGAAAGCCGCACGTTTTACCTTAGATACTGTTCTCATAAATTCTCATTGATGTGGTATAAGTAAATGTTTGCTGCTACATTCTGGTAGAAACTGATAGAAATTTCAGAAGCAACTTTACTCCAGGCTCCAGTAGAGGGAGCTGTATACGTGTAGCTAATTCATATCTATTCTAATGTGACCTAAGGAACTGAAGTGTGTTTGTTAAATTAAAAACAAAGCAGTCTCTTTCACTGCTAACTCATTCATTGCTTCTAGGCTAGAACAAGAACACCCGAGGAAATAAGGACTTTGCAGAATTTTGTGTTTACCACAATATTAGTATTTCTATTTGAAATATGCAATTTAAACTGTACATTTGTCGGCATGCATATCCAAATTAATACTAATAAAAAAGCAAAATGGAAGTTTACAATAAAAATACATCTGTAAAATATACAATTGAAACTGTACATTTGTTGACATGTATATCCACATTAATCCTAATAAAAAACAATGTTGAAATTTACAATAAAAACATGTTGATAAATGGTGTGTTACATACGATAGATACTGGAGAAAGGACGGACTGGAACTCTTATGATATTACTTATAGAAAAGTTTAGAATCTCTTTAAAGTTGTATCTGTAATTCCATATGTTTACAGATATAAGGGCAAGGGTGCATTTGCAGACACTAAACTGTAGATTTGTTGATGTATATTTCATATAAGTACTCATGAAAGGGCAACATGATAATTCCAAATAGCTCATTCGGAATTACTGTTTCATAACCGATTTAAAACTTAATAAAACAGATAAAATCCTGTCTGTATAATACTAATATAACTTATAGGAACGATAAAACCGCATCACTTTTTTTTTATAAGTTTCTATGTGGAATTTTTGGCAGGGCTAATATCAAATTTTTATTTTTTTTTTATCCCCGTGATTAGGACCACATATGCAACGGATCTGGGGATAAACCCCTAGCCTCCGACGAGTAAAGCAATAAATAACTGACCTAAAATAAGCAGGTTGAAACAAGAATAATATTTTAATGTTATCCCTGCCAAAAATTCCACATAGAAACTTATATAAAAAAAGTGATGCTGTTTTATCGTTCCTATAAGTTATATTAGTATTATACAGACAGGATTTTATCTGTTTTATTAAGTTTTAAATCGGTTATGAAACAGTAATTCCGAATGAGCTATTTGGAATTATCATGTTGCCCTTTCATGAGTACTTATATGAAATATAACATCAACAAATCTACAGTTTAGTGTCTGCAAATGCACCCTTGCCCTTATATGTGTAAACATATGGAATTACAGATACAACTTTAAAGAGATTCTAAACTTTTCTATAAGTAATATCATAAGAGTTCCAGTTCGTCCTTTCTCCAGTATCTATCGTATGTAACACACCATTTATCAACATGTTTTTATTGTAAATTTCAACATTGTCTTTTTATTAGTATTAATGTGGATATACATGTCAACAAATGTACAGTTTCAATTGTATATTTTACAGATGTATTTTTATTGTAAACTTCCATTTTGCTTTTTTATTAGTATTAATTTGGATATGCATGCCGACAAATGTACAGTTTAAATTGCATATTTCAAATAGAAATACTAAAATTGTGGTAAACACAAAATACTGCAAAGTCCTTATATTTCCTCGGGTGTTCTTGTTCTAGCCTAGAAGCAATGAATGAGTTAGCAGTGAAAGAGACTGCTGTACTTTTAATTTAACAAACACACGTCAGTTCCTTAGGTCACATTAGATTAGATATGAATTAGCGACACGTATACAGCTCCCTCTACTGGAGCCTGGAGTTAAAGTTGCTGCTGAAATTTCTATCAGTTTCTACCAGAATGGAGCAGCAAACATTTACTTATACCACATCAATGAAAATTTACGAGAACAGTAAGTATCTAAGGTAAAACGTGCGGCTTTCCGTGGTTAAATGGCAAGTGTTTCTATAAGAAACGAGCTGCATTAGATTAGGACAGTTTTGACTTGCAATTGAAGATTACTAATTATAATGTTTGAATAGGGATTTATGAGATCAGTTTCTATGAGTATTAATGTTTTTTTTCAGTAATATATTAAATGTGTTTTCATTTGTTTGAATGGGTAAAAAGAAAGGTCAGTTTTCAACTGCAATTACAAATACAAGTTTAATCACTTTGAATGGGGTTATATGCGATTAATTTCTAAAAGTATTTATGCTGTTTTCCGAATATAATTGTGATGAGGTTTAATCAGTAACAAATTGTTCACTACTTGTTATGATATGGTCGGAAATTCCAAGTACACATTTAGTATTCCTTCAAAAGGATTGATGAGAGCAGTTTCTACGAGTATCTATTTGTTGTTCCTCTAGTAAATTATATAAGTCTTTACATTTACTTATACTATCTCAATGAGAATTTATGAGAACAGTATCTAATGTAAAACGTACGGCTTTCCGTGGTTAAATGGCAAGTGTTTCTATAAGAAACGAGCTGCATTAGGTTAGAACAATTTTTCATTTGCAATTGAAGATTACAAATTATAATGTTTGAATAGGGATTTATGAGATCAGTTTCTATGAGTCTTAATGTTTTTTTTTCAGTAATATATTAAATGTGTTTTCATATGTTTGAATGGGTAAAAAGAAAGGTCAGTTTTCAACTGAAATTACAAATACAAATTTAATCAGTTCGAATGGGGTTATATGCGATCAATTTCTAACAGTATTTATGCTATTTTCCGAATATAATTGTGATGAGGTTTGATCAGTAACAAATTGTTCACTACATGTTACGTGTGGAAATTCCAGGTACATATTTAGTATTACTTCGAAAGGATTGATAATAGCAGTTTCTACGAGTATGTATTTGTTGTGCCAATAGTAAATTATATAAGTCTTTATCAGTATGCATTCGGATCTAATTTAAATATGAAAATTATATCAGAATAAAGCAACTAAATATTTTAAACAGTATCTATTTGTAAATCCACACATTTACTTATACCACATCAATGAGAATTTATGAGGACAGTATCTAATGTAAAACGTGCGGCTTTCCGTGGTTAAATGGCAAGAGTTTCTATAAGAAACGAGCTGCATTAGGTTAGAACAGTTTTGATTTGCAATTACAGATTACAAATTATAATGTTTGAATAGGGATTTATGAGATCAGTTTCTATGAGTATTAATGTTTTTTTTTTCAGTAATAAATATATTAAATGTGTTTTCATTTGTTTGAATGGGTAAAAAGAAAGGTCAGTTTTCAACTGCAGTTACAAATACAAGTTTAATCACTTCGAATGGGGTTATATGCGATCAGTTTCTAACAGTATTTATGCTGTTTTCCGAATATAATTGTGATGAGGTTTGATCAGTAACAAATTGTTCACTACATGTTACGTGTGGAAATTCCAGGTACATATTTAGTATTACTTCGAAAGGATTGATAATAGCAGTTTCTACGAGTATGTATTTGTTGTGCCAAT
Organism: Rutpela maculata; assembly: GCA_936432065.2. Classification (NCBI taxonomy): domain Eukaryota; kingdom Metazoa; phylum Arthropoda; class Insecta; order Coleoptera; family Cerambycidae; genus Rutpela; species Rutpela maculata. The sequence continues at coordinate 51,313,973 of OW386294.2, forward strand.
AGTAAATTATATAAGTCTTTATCAGTATGCATTCGGATCTAATTTAAATATGAAAATTATATCAGAATAAAGCAACTAAATATTTTAAACAGTATCTATTTGTAATTCCAGACATTTACTTATACCACATCAATGAGAATTTATGAGGACAGTATCTAATGTAAAACGTGCGGCTTTCCGTGGTTAAATGGCAAGAGTTTCTATAAGAAACGAGCTGCATTAGGTTAGAACAGTTTTGATTTGCAATTAAAGATTACAAATTATAATGTTTGAATAGGGATTTATGAGATCAGTTTCTATGAGTATTAATGCTTTTTTTTCAGTAATAAATATATTAAATGTGTTTTCATTTGTTTGAATGGGTAAAAAGAAAGGTCAGTTTTCAACTGCAGTTACAAATACAAGTTTAATCACTTCGAATGGGGTTATATGTGATCAGTTTCTAACAGTATTTATGCTGTTTTCCGAATATAATTGTGATGAGGTTTGATCAGTAACAAATTGTTCACCACATGTTACGATATGGTTGGAAATTCCAGGTACATATTTAGTATTCCTTCGAAAGGATTGATGATAGCAGTTTCTATGAGTATGTATTTGTTGTTCCAATAGAAAATTTGTCTTTATCAGTATGCATTCGGATCTAATTTAAATACAAAAATTATATCAGAATGACACAACCAAATATTTTAAACAGTATCCACTTGTAAATCCAAACATTTAAAGATATATTTTAATGAGAACCATTCAGAAGAGTATCTAATGTAACGCGTGCTGCTTTCCGTGGCTAAATTTTAAAAGTATTTTTAATAAATAGCTTTAACGGATTTGAACAGTTTTAATTTGCAATTCCAGATGAATAATTTTAATTGTTAAATAGGGATCTATGAGATCAGTGTCTTTGTGTAATGTTTTTTTTTCCAATAAAAACACATTTTACTGAAAAAAAAAACGTTACACTGACCTCATAGATCCCTAACAATTAAAACTATTCATCTGGAAATGCAAATGAAAACTGTTCGAATCCGTTAAAGCTTATTTATTGCAAATAATTTTAAAATTTAGCCACGGAAAACCGCCCACGTTACATTAGATACTATTCTGATGGATTCTCATTATAATATTATCTTTGAATGTTTGGATTTACAGGTGGACACTGTTTAAAATATTTGGGGTTTCATTCTGATATGATTTTTGTATTTAAATTAGATCTGAATGCATACTGATAAAGACTTATATAATTTACTATAGGAACAACAAATAAATACTCGTAGAAACTGCTCTCATCAATCCTCTTTAAGGAATACTAAATATGTACCTGGAATTTCCGACCATATCGTAACATGTAGTGAACAATTTGTTACGGATTAAACCTCATCACAATTATATTCGGAAAACAGCATAAATACTGTTAGAAATTGATCGCATATAACCCCATTCGAAGTGATTAAACTTGTATTTGTAATTGCAGTTGAAAACTGACCTTCCTTTTTACCCATTCAAACAAATGCAAACACATTTAATATATTACTGAAAAAAAACATTAATACTCATAGAAACTGATCTCATAAATCCCTATTCAAACATTATAATTAGTAATCTTCAATTGCAAGTCAAAACTGTCCTAACCTAATGCATCTCGTTTCTTATAGAAACACTTGCCCTTTAACCACGAAAAGCCGCACGTTTTACATTAGATACTGTTCTCATAAACTCTCATTGAGATAGTATAAGTAAATGTCTGGATTTACAAATAGATACTGTTTAAAATATTTGGTTGCTTTATTCTGATATAATTTTCATATTTAAATTAGATCCGAATCTTTACTGATAAAGACTTATATAATTTACTAGAGGAACAACAAATAGATACTCGTAGAAACTGCTCTCATCAATCCTCTTGAAGGAATACCAAATGTGTACTTGGAATTTCCGACCATATCATAACATGTAGTGAACAATTTGTTACTGATTAAACCTCATCACAATTATATCCGGAAAACAGCATAAATACTTTTAGAAATTGATCGCATATAACCACTGAACTCTAACTATATAAATGGAAGGTCAATATCCATACCAATTTTTACGCCAAATTGAACCTCGCGCAAGTATGGCGACCATAAGGAGGAGCGCAATTGCACTACAAAATACGTCAGAGCCGGTCTTATTGTTACTGCAACTGTTTAAAACCCGGGACTTTGCCCCGATTCTTGCAACACAATACCATACAAGATTGCACCATATTGTCTTAATTAACTTTGTTTATAACAGTCACAAAATATTACACAAAATAATCAATTTACAACAACTTTACACAAACGACAGAATAAACAAGGAATAAAATGGTGACACCGACTCTGGAAATTTCATCTAATCCAAGACTTACGCTACAGAATCTATGGAAAAGAAATAAAACACAGAATAGCGTCAGCCTGGCATCGGCGCGTAACTCCCGTAGACAGCCGTTTGGTTCAAGCACAGACATTAATTTCTCTACTGCGTCGACGCATGGCTTATAGTTTTTGAATTCGTTACCACTTAATCTGTGCCGTAATTGCCGCATTTTGTTCACGCGCATATACCTATACTGGCCTTCCATTTATATAGTAGAGTTCAGTGCATATAACCCGATTCGAAGTGATTAAACTTGTATTTGTAATTGCAGTTGAAAACTCTTTTTACCCATTCAAACAAATAAAAACACATTTAATATATTACTGAAAAAAAAACATTAATACTCATAGAAACTGATCTCATAAATCCCTATTCAAACATTATAATTTTGAATCTTCAATTGCAAATCAAAACTGTTCTAACCTAATGCAGCTCGTTTCTTATAGAAACTCTTGCCATTTAACCACGGAAAGGCGCACGTTTTACATTAGATCCTGTTCTCATAAATTCTCATTGAGATAGTGTAAGTAAATGTGTGGATTTACAAATAGATACTGTTTAAAATATTTGGTTGCTTTATTCTGATATAATTTTCATATTTAAATTAGATCCGAATCTGTACTGATAAAGACTTATATAATTTACTATAGGAACAACAAATAGATACGCGTAGAAACTGCTCTCATCAATCCTCTTGAAGGAATACTAAATGTGTACTTGGAATTTCCGACCATATCATAACAAGTAGTTAACAATTTGTTACTGATTAAACCTCATCATAACTATATTCGGAAAACAGCATAAATACTTTTAGAAATTGATCGCATATAACCCCTTCGAAGCGATTAAACTTGTATTTGTAATTGCAGTTGAAAACTGACCTTTCTTTTTACCCATTCAAACAAATGAAAACACATTTAATATATTACTGAAAAAAAAACATTAATACTCATAGAAACTGATCTCATAAATCCCTATTCAAACATTATAATTTGTAATCTTCAATTGCAAATCAAAACTGTTCTAACCTAATGCAGCTCGTTTCTTAAAGAAACACTTGTCTTTTAATCACGGAAAGCCGCACGAATTACATTAGATACTGTGCTCATAAATTCTCATTGATGTGGTATAAGTAAATGTTTGGATTTACAAATGGATATGGCTTGACTCATTTTGCTGGTCAATTCGGATATAAACTGATAACAATTTCAACAGCAACTTTACCTAACTCTTATAGAAACTTATTGACCATGTAGGTTCTCATAGATACTTATTAATTTTTGATAATTTTCAATACGGATTGATGAGATTTTTTTGACAGGGATATGTTTATCAATAAAATGCAATTAGTGTGCTTCGACAAATAAAAGGCGAGTTTATAAAAAAAGTCCCAGTCCTAACTTAGCCTGTCTTAGTCTTAATTTTTCCCTAAAATATATCTGATGTTTTAAGACGGGTTTATAAAAACTGGCCTTTGTCTTAAGTTGATCGTAAAATAGATACGCGAACTTTTCATACCAATTGGAATTGATTTCTGATCTATTCAGTGGTATTAGCCCCTAGGAAAAATTAATCTAAAAATTTTAGGTTAAGTTAGGACAAGACAGGATTGCGACTCTTATAAACGGCATACGGGTAACCTGTACATTTAACTTTTTAGGGAAAAAATTAAGACTAAGATAGGCTAAGTTAGGACTGGGACTTTTTTTATAAACTCGCCTTAACACAGGGTAAGGTAACTAAATAAATAAAATTTAAAGTTTATTTTTATTTTGTTGCTAAAAGTTTCCACGAATTTCTACATTACTCTGATTATCTACTCACCTTATTCTCGCTTTATCACCCATTTCTGAAATTAAAGGCATTAAGGCGCAACACACTTACTCACAAAATATCGAAGGTTTTAAGGTTATGTAGAAACGACGCGTTCTGTGAATAGGCGAGTTTTCATAGAAGTTCATGGTAGTTACATAGAATAAACGTTGCAAATAATGTTAATGTATGATCAAATGCATATTATTCATAATGTATGAGATTCATTCGTAACACATTTACAGTTATATATGTGAAATATTTTCGTGTAATATTACAAGTTACATTCTTGTAATATAATATGCTTATTTTAATGGCAATATTAAAGATACATTGATTATAATATGTGACATACATTTGTTAAATATAATTTTTTATATTACGGAAATATTTTCGAGCTAATATTAACTAAATGTTTCTTCAATATTTTGCAATTTAACATTTCTCAGCTATACCAAAGTTAGGTTATTTTAATATAAATATCATATTGCAAGAAAACATTTAATATGTTACTTCAGTTTAATATTGCGTAATATTACGGATATATATTTTGTTTAGTGGGAGATAAACGACTAACATGGAGTTACCACATCAATAAAAAACTTAATGATGGTTACGCAAGGTTATCAATGCTATATCCCATTATTAATAGAAAATCAAAGCTCAGAGTTAAGTGCACAACATTAATATATAAACCGATCTTAAGACCATCGGTAACTTACAGCTGTGTGATAAGGGGAACTGCTAGCAAAACTAATATTAAAAAGGTGCAAACATTTCAAAATAAAGTGTTGGGATCTGCTATAAATGCCCATTGGCTTATAAGAAACAGTCAAATCCATTGAGAGCTTGACGTGCCACAAACTGAAAACTTTATGAAATCATGTGCTAAGACATTTTTCAAAACTATAAAAAACTGTGCAAGTGCCAAAAATTTAGACCTAAATGAAAAGACTTGTAATAATAGGTTAAGAAAAATACTACCACAAGATATATCTTACTTCTAGTAGCGATTCCGATTGATATTAATATCAATATATTCTTCTATTGTTATGTTAAACCAAATATTTTGTTTCTGTTCTTTATTTTATTTTCAATTGTTATCTATTGTCTTACTACACACTACCATGTATAACATTAATTTGTGGATCTGGTATTTTTAAATAAACAAAAAAAAATAATGCTACCTATTATTACTTAAAATATATTTTGTGCATAGTTTGTACAGACAGGGAAGATTTTTATTTATTTAATGTCGGCCTATTTCCGCTACCAGGGCCTATCACCTATGCCAGGAGACGGGCTACCCCCATCCTGGAAATTTTGTCGAACCTCTTCTCGTAAGAAGAGTAGGGATCTTTTACTTGCCTAACATTTAATAGACAAGGGACCGACTGCTTTACATCTCTCTATTAAATCCTGGCAAACTGATCTCTGAGGAAGAATCTCTCTCTCAACCTCTAGGAGTTCTTGAGAATCGTACACGTTGTGGATTATTTCGTCCCAATATATTACTTCAGGCAGATTCATCTTCATATTAAGTCCAAAATCACAAGAATATTAATCAAAAGTGAAATAAAACATTTAGTTTTTGACAACATTCACTTTTCTAGGTTAGAAAAACAGAAAATGGCGGCATTCCCCGACTGTTCCCTGAAAATAACCAAGAGAAGCATCGGGGATCAGTTTTTGATAGAAGCGACGATAGAAATAAGTTCAAGAATATGGTTTTGTGAATTTCAATAGAGACACGCCCACTTTCTCTCGATTGTTCTATTCTACTGCCGTCAAGAATAGAGACGAAGGATTCAAATGAGCACAATCCAATGCCGTACCCAATAATGAATTTAATTTAATTTTATAATACGTATATTTGACATAAAGATATAGAATATGAAAATATTTCATCAAATTCAAGGCAGCATAATAGTATTTAAAAAAAAATGCTAACCATAGTCGCTATATTTACTATTTACTATTTATTTTATATTGTACAAAATTAATCATATATTTATTACCGTTAAATAGTAGCTATTCAGTAGGTATATTTTTAGTATTCCCAAGGTTATAGTGCACCAATAAATTTATAAAGTACGTACCTACCAAATTAAAAAAAAAATAAAATATATTAAAACAATTTTACGGACCTTTTCCGTATAAATATATAAGTAATTAAAACATATATCAGTTCTGCAAAAAATAAAGCATGAACTTAAAAATAGTTTAACATAGTACCTAGGTATATAACAAATAACAAATTAAAATAAAATCTAGAGATGAGTTGATATTTAACAACCTGTTATTTTATAACTTATTTGTAAATAGCATTAACATACTGTTATTTCTGTTCGAAAATAACAGGTGAGAAAATAACAGATAAGAAACATGACGTAGTAAAAATGTTCTTGCTGACTGCTTTGTTAAACTGTTATTCAGAAAACAGCAGCAGCAAATAATGAAATCACAACGCAACCGCTTAGACTTATGTGAAATAAAAGAAAATGTAGTTGAATATTATTGTGGGTATCTTGGGCCATCGGCTTTATGTACACACTTTTTAGTTGTTTTTTTAATCATAATATATTCAAATCTTTTCGAGTTTCTTCTCCGTGTGTACATTTTCGATTATCTGCATACCGAGTTTAAAAATGAAGGACTGCCAGAGTTGAATATTTTTATAGAAATCTGGAGCCATCCGCTTTTATGTATTGACTTTTAGCTGTTTTTTAATCATAATATATTCAGAGCTTTTATATTTTCTTCTCTACACGTATATTTTCGTTTACCTGCATCTCCAATATTAGGGAGTTATCGCGGAAGATAACGTATGTACGTTAAACGTTATCTTTGACATCTACGCTTGCGCATGTTTATTTTTGTACGTGAAAACCAATAAGCGCTTGCTTAGATGTCAAAAATAACGTTTAACGCAAATACGTTACCTTTTGCGATAACTCCCTATTGTCATTGCATACTTACGCTGGGTTTGACGTGTTTGCACAGCACAGCTATCTATGCTGTGGTGTTTGGCTATTTGTTGACCATGCTATATCAACTCCAAAGATGTTTTAACTCCTAGATCGCTCAACTAGAGATGGTACGAAAGAACCGAACCTGTTCTTTCGGAACAGGTCCGAGTCAACAGTTCCGCGGAACAGTTCTCAGATTTAGAAAATACCAGTTCCGACTCCGCTTGACTGTCATCCGTTTGAGCGGAGCACTGAGCACATGATAACGTTGTACCTTCGGACACGGAACCGGAGTGGAGTGGAGTGAGTGGAGTGGAGTGTGTGGAGTGGAGTGAGCAGATCAAACTTGGGTCTGCCATGGGAAACTCTGCTGTTATTGAGTGTCTGAAGATTTTTATTTTCAATAAAAGTTAGTGCATGTTCTCAAGTGAAAAAGTGTGTTAGTCCTGGTGCTTAAGTTGGAAAATTAAATGTTTTGAAATTGGCTCAAGAGTACACCACCCTTTTTTTTTAAAGATATCGAAAAATTTTATTTTAAGAAGTTATTTATAATGTACATTGGATTCTTCTAGCTTAAAAATAAAAAATGTGCATTCTTTTATGATTAATTCCTAAAAAAGTTAAAATTGGAAAAGAGAGAACAACTCCGCAAAATACGTTTTTTTCCAAAATATCTATTTGGTAAAAAAGTACTCTTAAAATTTCTTTAAAGATGACTTTAATTCATTGCTTAATCTGAAACTATTAAAGAGAGAGAATTATTGATAACAAAAAAATATCAAAATATATAGTTCAGGAATTATGCGTAAAAAAGTAGAACATTTTTATTTTTAAAATAGAACAGCCAAATTTGATATTTAGCTATAACTTCGTATTGCAAGCAACTTCTTGAAATAACATTTTTCGATATCTTCAAAAATAAAGGTAGTTTACTCTTGGGCCAATTTCCAAAAAATTAATTTTCCGACATAAGCGCTAACACAAATGTTTGCATAAGGACTAACACAAATGTTTGCATCCACTGTTTCGTTTGAGAATATTTACTAACTTTTATCAAAAGTGAAATTTTTCAGAAAGTCAACAACAGAATTTCTCATATGGTGCAGACTTTTTTGGCGAACACTGTATAAACCGAGGTATAAACTTTTCCTCGTAAATTCTCTATAAGTTTACTATAAGATGATCTTTGAAAAAAATATGCAAAATGATCTTCACTAGTGGCCATATGTACAGATCGAAATAGTTATATTATTATATATGTCACTTCATGAGATAGAAAAACAGCCGATAGAATAAAGTCTTTATACTGTCTCCGACGTGTTTAACAGAAAGAACTTAGGACATTAATAGTTCTATTGGCTGCCCCCTTCTCTCTTTCAAAGTATTATATAGGTATTGTTTCTTATTTGTATATATGGAAAAATGGCGATCAGCCTATAGTGGAGATCTTATTGACAATTTTTTTAAAAAACAGTTTTATAGCAAACTCCTAGTACTGTATATTTAAATTTGTATCTACTGATATTAAGTTTACTATAGTAAACGTAGCATATCTAATTTATAAAATAAAATTCGAACGCATTATGTATTAAAAAATATTTATTTATCAAATAATAATAAAATAGAAGGCTATTTTATTAAGTTATTAGAAATACTTATTTAATAATAAAAAATATCATTTGGTAATTAGATATCTTCTATTTTTCAACCAAAAATCAATGTTTGCCTCTCATATATGCCTGGTTTTGGCATACTGGAACTAATTCATAGAAAATCCCTCGAAATGATCATCAGACTTTGAAAGAGACGCCCATGCTGCGGCTAAAAAATTTTACCGTTATTACACTAACTCTGTTGTGCCCTAAGTATTTTAAAATTGTGTGTTTGAAATTCTATATTAATTTTTTGGAATGAGTGAAATAATATACTATACAATAATTCAAAATTTCAAAATAGGTCAGACATTAAAAACTGCAGGCAATAGAACACCTTTATCCCTGAAAGCTTAAAGTGACTTTGTGCGGGAGAGGGCTATGTTTAAAAGAAAAGACATGCACTTGGTGTCCGGGTACAAGATTTGTAAAAGAAACAGGTTGCCTGGTAACTCAGGAGCCAAAAAATTCTTGCGCGGGAGTGACGTGTCCAGAGGACCATTTAAAATTAACATGCACAACAAATGATCTACTTAAAATATGAATATCCAAAATAATATTTTCGATAACTCTGTAAGCAGAAATAAAATATATTAAACAAAGTACGACGAGATCAACGAGGTTAGGGATACACTGGTCGACCTTTGCATCTTTTACCTCTGTGAAGTGAGTTGTAGAAGCGGGTCCTCTGGATGACGCGCAATATGCTGCCCAAAAAAGGCAAAAGGCAGTAAGTGACAAAACATCGAATCTAAATAAATCGAACTTTAATGAAATTTATAGCCCTTCCGTAAAATAATGCCACATACTGCTGTTTGCCATTCCATTTTATTCGGTTAAACGCAGGAATTTTTAAAACAGGATTAATTCAGAAGCTGATGCGTCACTTACTGCTCTTTCATAATCAATAAAAATGTAATTTATCAACATTTGTCACTTACTGCCTTTTGCCTTTTTTGGGCAGAATGGCGCTCCCTAGTTACCAGGCAACCTGTCCTCTACAAACCTTGGTCCGGGTATACTAGAATTAACTAGAAGTATTCAGCAGTAATTACAGGTAATAAACATACCTGAAGCTTTTCATTAGAGTCCTCGAAAATATATAACCTAACCTCAAAGTCACCGTTGTTCACTTTCTCATTTTTCATATTTAAAAATCCACCACAAAGACATCATGCAAATAAAGACATACGTGGATAATTTGGCGGTAGCCATATATAGATATATTACACTCCACTTCGCACTCGCACTTTTTCAACTCTAAAATTACTCCTAGTCTGGGGTCCAACAGTACGAAATCGCCCTAAATTCCAAGTAACCTGTTCCGACATGACGTACATTTTTTAACTTCAGATTTGCAAAAAGGGTTATATAGGATACCAGAAACGACTTGTCGGATTCTTATCAGCTCTTGCATAACTTCTTAAATGATAAGAAAAGAGACGAAATGGTAATTCCTAAAAAAATGTTTTTTAATACATAACACGTCCTGTAAAAGAAACTATGAGTGCTATCCATCTAATTTTTTTTATAGTATACACTAAAGACATAAGCGCTTGGATGAGGCTCGATGGCACTGTTTAAATATGTTTAGTTTTTTGGGAAAAAAATATGAAATCTGGAACTATAAAATATTGTAGTAAGAATTTCAACATACGAGCAAGTACTTCAATTTAAAAATTTTTGTGTATAAACTATGCTAACCCAGACAGCACAGGATATCCATACGGCATCCATTTCTTGTCCATATCATGTCCGCATGTCCAAGGGAGGGATATCCATGGGGGATATCCACTAGATGTCCATTTATTATCCATTTACTAATATTCCTATTCATCGTCCATTAAGGGATATATATTGGATGCCCGTTTCTGATCCTTTTACTACTATCTGTATATTGTCCATGGAGAGACATCCAGTGGATATCCGTTCTTATCTATCAACGAATATCCATGCATTGTCCATTAAGGGATATACATCGGATGCTCGTTTCTGATCCATCTACAAATATCTGTATATTGTCCATCGAAAGATATCCACTGGATATCCGTTTTTATCCATCAACGAATATCCATACATTGTCCATTAAGGGATATACATTGGATGCTCTTTTGTGATCCATCAACAAATATCCGTACTTTGTCTATCGAGAGATATCCACTGGATATCCGTTTTTATCCATCAACATATATCCGAAATTGTCGATTCCAGACAGCACATAACACCCACTGGATGTCCATATTAAGTCCATATATGAAGTCCTGAAAGTCCGTGTACCACAAACGGATATCCACTGGATGTCCGCTTGTGGATTAACTTTGATATTTTTCTTTGGACATCCACTGGGATATACCTACAGTGGATATCCACCAAAAAGCCATACCTACTTAAACAAGTTATATAGCAACTTGGACCTTATATTTGAAGAAACATTATGTTTTATTAATTTTTTTAAGATATAGTCAAATTTCAATTTTATTAATTTGTTTCATTGTCTATCTGGATTGCAAGAATTGATATGAATTTAAGTATTGCCACATGCTAACTATGCTATATGCTAACTATTGCTAACTATTCTTCACGGGCCAAAATGGCCGAACTGTTTACCGTTGATTGGAATATTTCAATCAAAGCCATTAGCTTCTTACCATATTTATGTATTTGTATAACTCACGTATGTTTAAAAACCGCGCGCTTTGTAATCGGAAATTATAATTTGATTGGCTCAAGTTGGTCAACTGAACCAATGAACAGCGACCAGCGACTTCTTTCCCGTTAGTCACGTTTACAAATGGCTTCCAGTTCCAGTCATCGACCTATTGTATGTCAATGCTTTCAGTTGTAAGTGTTTGTTTAGCTCTGTTCTACATAATATAGGAATGTCTGGTGGCTTAAACGACAATAATAATAGTGATGTATAAGGAACACGTACAGGGTTTTTATCTCTACATTAAAAGTGCAAACTGCTGATGGTGAAATACCAAGATTCCATCTGCAGACAGAAAATTTGGCTTCAACAAATAGAAGCAGCTCTGATTTCAATTTATCTAGTTTAAAACCTGAATCTATTGGTGGTAAGTTGAATTTATCTCCATTTATCTATGAAAATGTGTTTATATTTACCTATGTAACCTTCCAACCTGTTTTGTATAAAATTATATTTCACATATTCCGGCTTAAAATGTTTACCAGCTAACACCACTTTTTAAGCAAAATCACATTTATGCACCGTTCGAAAGGTTACTGTTACTCCACCCAGCACCCCTTTTCGCTCCCCGGTCCCGTAACTTTCTCATTTTTTTTTCTCTTAATTGCATAAAATTTTTTTTCGTAAATGTACTCTAAGTATCATATTTATACTATTTATTACTTTGAAAAATCCGATATACATAAACTTTATCAGACTCTTTAACAGCAAATACATACAGTTAACTAATAATGCGAATTGGCTCGCTTTCTTCCAAAAAGTAATTAGTTGCCAGTTTAATTTGTTTACTCTATTTTTTTTTATTGTTTTTAAATTTTTTTAGATTAAGGACTTAATACAACCGGGCGGAAGAACAACATACGATTCGATACATCGATGCTTGCAGCAAACAATAATTCAAATTCAATTTTATTATGTAAGTATTAGGAGTCATCTTTCATGAATTGTTTCTTTCAGTTATGAGTATGAACTATATGAACCCCTGAAAAATCATTGTCAATTAGATGAACCCACCCCCTCAAAAAATGTCTTAAATAAAAATTAAGCAGAATAAAAATCTCCAAAAAAGTTCGTATGACACACTTAATGTTTGTTGCAGAAAATAAATAGATTTTAGAAATCGTACTTGTTTATATAATTTTGAAACTGCCATCCCCGCACGTTTCGGCACTTCGGCAGGTAATGAGTTGCCCTACCATGATTGAATCTGGTGATACATTTGGCATGAGTGCTCTTGAATTGCTATGATTTTTTTAGGGATTTAGAGGAGTATAGCTTATTGATAACTTTTACATTCCTGTACAGGGTGGACCAAATTAGATGAGATTTGGGGTTTTCTCTAAAACTATATGGCAGATAGATAGATGGGTGTCTTGATTTTCGAGAAACAAACAATGGCACAAACCGCGATCGTCTATCTTTTTCGACTACCGAGCTACAGAGCGTTTTTGAAAAATTGTCATTTTTGCATGAAAGAAAATTACGCATGCCTCAGTTTTCGAGGTATAGACATAATTTGTGTTTTTTTAATAACTTTGTTCCATTACTCGATTTTCGATTCGACACTTGGTAATTGAGATAGAGGTCATCCAAAAATGCTAATTTTCCAAAAACACTCTGTGGCTTGATAGTCGAAAAAGATAGACGATCGCGGTTTACGCCATTGTTTGTTTCTCGAAAATCGAGCTCAGGACTCCTATATTGGTTTTTGTCTATCTGCCATAGTTTTAGAGAAAACCCCAAATCCCTTCTAATTTGGTTCACCCTGTATATGTAAACAAATATAAATTTAAGTTAAAAATAGAAAATTGATATTATTTGAAAAACATATCTAGTTTTGTCTATGAGTATAATCATGCAGAAATTAAGCAGATTTTCCTACATAATTCACAATTTTTAGGTGCGGCAGAAATACATCGTAACGCTGGCACTGTGGATGCAATAAAAAATTGATTAAGTTGAGCCAAGGAGAGACAAAACACGAGGAAAGATAGAATAGGATAAAATATATATGATAACATAATGGAACTGATGTATAAATAATTTAATTTTAGAATAAAACGTTATTTTTTACATTTTAACATACATATATCAATATATAACAACATCTAATCAACAGTCAAACGTGTTGCAGTTATTTGAATTGATTGTTTTTATAAATACATAAAATTTATTAAATCTATTTATCCACCTATTAGTGGCGTGTGTGAGTCGGACGAACATGTAAATATTTTGTGCCGGAACAAGATAACCCCCCCCCCCGTTTTCGAGGATGCTGAACACGATGGCGGTGTCAGAATTTCTCTTTGGGGTTGCGCAACCCCTCAAAACGGCAAAAAACCACCCCCGAGAGGGGTAAAACGCGCTTCACTCGATTTCCCTGCAGAAAATAACCTTCCCCCCGTTTTCGAGGATGCTGAGCACGATGGTGGTGCAAGTTGTAAAATTTACAAATGGCGAAGTTCAGAAATATTTACAAGTAACCTTCTGCTCTTCCACTTAACCTTATTTATTTAGCAAAGAATAATTGACTATATACTTGGTGCAAAAGGCAAAAATTATATAGTCAATCCTAAATCTGTAAATTAATTGTTAAGGCTGATGTTGACTAAATAAGTAAATTCTGATCAACAAAACTATTTTGAGTGACCTGCAGTTAATGGACGTCCACGGGATGGCCAGTGGATGTCCACAAGCGGACACAAAATGTGTTACCTATGGACGTCCCAATTTGTGACAAACGTATGGTCTATGGACATACAGTGGATATCCCTAAGGATTTACGATGGATATCTTATGGACGTCCAAAGTTGTGACAAAAGAATATCCACTGGATATCCCATGTGGTCCATATGTGATCCATAAGGATATCCGCTGTATGTCCATTTACTGTATAACAAATACGTCCTATGTATGTCCAGTGGATATCCCTAAGGATTTACGATGGATATCTTATGGACGTCCAAAGTTGTGACAAAAGAATATCCACAGGATATCCTATGTAGTCCATATGTGATCATCAAGGATATCCGCTTTAGGTCCTTCATGTCCAATGCGGATATCCATAGGACGTACATAGGATATACTTGTGCTGTCTGGGAAACATACCCAATATATTGAAAATGTTTTTAAGACAAGAACTAAGTAGATATTGCATATAGTATTCGAGTTGTGAATTTTTAAAATGGTGCCTGGCATGATGCGGCGCATGTAATAAAGGCGACAGCTCTCCTAAAATTCATAAAGCGCATGAAAACAGTTTACATTGGAATTAGCTGGTATATTTATGTATATAGTGTGAAGTTATTTGTCTTAACATTTTAACATTATAAAAACTATTTGTGTTTGATTGTTTAAATCGATTGATTATTGTTTGCGGTTCATATTTATTATTTACTAGCTATGCCCACGGTTACGTTCGCATGGAATTTTGAAATTGACTAAAAAGCTTCTTTATAAACGACGTTTGAGGTAGAATCACCATTCTGGAATATTTTAGAAAACTCACAAATTTTCTGGAATATTCCAGAGTACTCTCGAATTTTCTGGAATATTACAGAAGTTTAATCTTAAAAGTTTATGCCGTGCAAATACGCTTATTGTAGAGATCAAGCTGTATCTCCTGTTCTACTAGACCGATTTTCATAAAACTTGGCTTAGTCTAGGCCGATTTCGATGAAATAAGAACTAAATGTTACTCCAAGCTTAGATGAACCTCATTGGTTCAGTAGTTTCTGCGTGATGCGCGTTCAAACAGACAAGCAGACAAACAGAGAAAAATTCCAAAATCTGTCTTAATGTATTCCATACTCATCTTACATCCCCCACATCAGTTTTTTGCAAATATTTTCAATGTACATACACGTCAACTTTACAAATGTATTATATGTATACGTTTGAAAATTATTAAAAGGTAAAATGATTTAATAAAAGTAATTTACGCTCCCTCCCACCTACGGAAGACGCTTTTCAACAACATGTTGCAAATATTACTTTTTTTAAAACAGTGTTGTGAACAGTTATTCAAATTACCTCTTGCACAAAATTTCGGATGCAGAATTGGAAATCAGGAGCTGGTAGCGATAATGTCGGCGGTAAAAAAAGTTTATCTGAACTTAAATTAAAAAGTGCAACTGTAAAATAAAATGCGACACAAAATGTTCTTGTGAGTGGTATTCAGTTGCGTGCTCGTGTGCTGCTTTTCCTGAAAATTGTTTTAAGGGAAAAAGCAATATGCATCATTTTATAATGATAGTGATTCTGACTAAAATGTTAGAATAGTTATACACAAAAATTACATAATATACAACATTGATGTTTTATTTAAAATATCTCCCTTTTCTGCTTTCTATTAAATATGCTAAATACCTAAAATAATATTTCTCACTAATGTTTTATTTCTTAAACAATATAAAAACGAGTAGAAGTTGTACTCGGGCATGGCCAATTGCGAATACCTATTTGATTAACATTTTGCTCGAACGCACAATTCACTTTGTATCGATTATTATTATTTTTAAATGAGTGGCCGCAATCGGCAACGCCCGACTACTACTTTCATTCGTTTTGTTGTATTATTAACATAAAGTAATTCAAATTTGCAATTATATTGAACAATATAGTGCTTTTTACTGTTACACTGTACCAATTATCTTGTAGACTATTTTTATTTTAATGCTGCATAATTACGCGCCTCATAAAAAAATCATAAACAAAAAACTGTATACGTTATCGACAGAATCTTTTTTAAAAAAACTTTTTCAATATATGGACTATATTTGGTAAGCAATTGTATATAAGAATTTCATAAATTTAACATAGTTGTCCGCATATCGAAATTTTTAGAACGTAAATATCAACTTTTTGATTTTAATTATTTTTTTCCAAAAAAAAATATTATTTTCAAAAATACCAATAGCTTAGTTAGAATCACGTATATCTTTTGAGTATACATACCAAAAAACAGATCGGTAGGTTACATAGTTTTTGTTTTAACGGAGAATAACCATTGTAAAACATAATTTTGTAATTATCAATCCGCCATCTTTTTTGCGATTTCTGAAGTTGCGCAAGAGCAAAAATTAATCCGACAAGTGTTTTCTAGTGCCCCAGGTAATGCTCTCTTCATTACTTATATCAACATTTGTACGTCATGTCGGAACAGGTCATCTTGATTTTGGAGTGCTTGGACCCCGGACTATTCTTTACTATGCCATGAAAGAAAGTCGAAAGTGAAGCGCGTGCGCACAACAGTTAAAATAGACAGGGCTTTGCATTTTGCAGAGTCAAATTTCATTTTATTTGCAAAATTAACTTTGACTGATTATCTCACTTGCAGTATAACTTTTGGCAATTCGTAGCAAATTATCGTAAGTTGCAGCCACAACTTTCAAATATATTTGTAAAATTTATTTTTCCACAAAGTTTCAGCTGTATTTTTATTTCTTTCAAGTTTGCTGAAACATTGTAGGTAACTTTTGCAAGTTTCAATGCCCATCAGTGGGTATATTTAAAAGAATATTTATATTTGCCAGCATCTTCCAAATGAAAAAATATAAAGTCTATAATGGACATTATATACGGTCCACGTCCACGTCCACGTCCACGTCCACGTCCACGTCCACGTCCACGTGGGAACAAACAAAACATACACAGATGACATCGTTTTACGTACATAAAATGTGCATATTTGTACAATAAATGGACTTTAACGGGACATTCACTGGTTGTTCAAATAGGAACATAAAATGTGCTTTCTTTTATGTACATTAAATGGACGTCCCTCGGACGTCCACACATCGTCCAGAGTAGATGTCCTTTATGTACATAAAAGGGACAATTATCGGACGTTAATTTATTCACCATGAACGTTTGTACAATAAATGGACTTTAGAGGGACATTCATTAGTTGTCCAAGCAGGAACATAAAGTATTTGTACATTCATGTGCAGTAAAATGGACGTTCCTGTGATGTCCATTCAATACCACATAGAGAGGACGTCCTTGTACGTATGAGCATCCATAGGACATCCATCCAATGTCCATGGACATTTGTACAGTAACTGGATTTTAATTGGACATCCATTGGATGTCCTGTGCTATTAGGGTAGTTCATCCATCCAATGTGACGTGTTAGCCCTAGCTCTTAATGTGGATTTAAGAGAGCGATGTAACCTTTCCACCATGCCGTTCGAAGAAGGGTGGTATGTGGTTTTACGTATCCTGTGAAACCCTAAAAATTTTGAAAACTCCGAAAATAACTTTGACTCAAATTGTATGCCTTGATCTGTGGCTATATAAATAGGTACGCCAAAGCGGCGTACAAAATTCTGAAATAAAGTGTGTGCGACGGTTTCTGCCGTGATTTCAGAAAGAGGATAAGCCTTTGGCCATTTAGTAAATCGTTCGATAACAGTAAGTATATAAGAACACTCTTTAGAAGGAGGCAATGGTCCGACTAGATCTATATGAATATGCTCGAAGCGACCTTTCGGGATTTCAAATTTACCAATCTGATCTTGATGTGACGATTGATTTTATTAGTTTGACAGCTAATACATGATTTCGCCCATAAATTAAAATCTGTGCTCATTTTGGGCCAAAAATAGTTGTTAATAACCAACGTTCTAGTAGCTTTAATCCCAAGATGAGATAAACCATGAAATATATCAAAGATATAGTCCGCCTATACATGTTGGGAACATACGGGCGTAGCTTTGGGCGAGAAGTATCACACCAAATAAATTCATCTGAATCTGGAATATCAATTTTCTTCAAATTATAAACAACTTTAGGACTTGATCATTGATTTGACAATAGGAATTTAAGATCAGAATCTTCTTCTTGAGCCAGTGGCGGCTGGTGAAATTTCAATATTTTTTTTCTCGTCTGTTGAGCATGGGACCCATACGAAATTTGGGAAATAACATCTAGAGAAGCACTTCTCTAATGACCCCTAAAAAATTTTGAAAAAGCAGTTTGCGAAAAAATTTTTGAAAATTTGGTAGCATTCCCTGGGTCTAGGGACTCCTGTTTATTTTTATTTTTTTTGTCATATGCATTTGACTTTTCATAAAAATACAACAATAGATTTTGGAGTTTGTGAAAATATTTTCATTACTAACTGAAATACAATGAACTGAAATTTTGTAATTTACAATTTAACAAATTCGAGAAGTGCTTCTCTAGATGTTATTTCCCATATTTCGTATAGGTCCCATGCGCCACAGACGAGAAAAAAAATATTGAAATTTCACCAGCCGCCACTGTCTTGAGCTTTGCTCAGTAATTTTAAGTCGAAATTAATATTAATCAAGTTGGACTTCTTGGTCTGAACTGAAGAAATGCATTGCTGTAAGGAGGATGTATCTCACATACGCGATAAGGTATCAGCTATAATATTGTCCTTTCCCTTAATATGCTGAATTTCACATGCAAATTGTGCGACATACTCCAAATGTTGTATTTGACGAGGAGATCTTTCAGCTTTGGTGAATAATGCTCTAATTAATGGCTTGTGGTCGGTAAAGCAAACGAATTTACGACCTTCAAGCAACCTAAAATGCTTAATAGCAGTGAATAAGGAAAGAAGCTCCTTATCAAAAGCTGAGTATCTTGTCTGCGCTATAGTAAGCTTACGTAAAAAGAAAGCTAAAGGGGTAATTACTTCCTTGCTATCACGTTGCTCCAAAACTGCACCCCATAGAGACATTGGAACAATCAACTGTCAGCGATAAAAACGTATTGTCATCACTACAAGGATGGGCTAATAGTATCGCATTAGTTATAGCACTTTTTGCTTTCAAGAAACTGTCAAGACAGTCAGTGGGCCAATTGCCTATTATTTTAATCTTATTACGGAGTAAACTAGTACATAATGAAAGTAGAGGTACCAAAATCTCAGCGAAATTAGGTACGAAACGATGATAGAAGTTAATCATACCTATAAATCGTTGCAGTTGCTTGAGAGTTGTTGATAGGGGGAAATTGTTAATGACGTCCACTCATTCAATAGATGAGCTGAAGATATATTATGTCCTAGAAACGTGAAATGATCAATGCCTAATACACATTTTGAAGGTTTAATATTAATGCCATACAAATCTAATCTTTCAAAAACTAACCCTAATAGCACATGGATATCCTATAGATGTCCGTCCATTGCCGTCCCCACGGGACGTTCGGGACGTCCTATGGACATCCATTTTTGTACGTCCTATGGACGTCCCAGGGACGCCCAAATGTTACAACTTTGGATAATTTATGGAAGTCCAATGTTGGACCTTAAACGGTGGTCCATGATGGACATTATTTGGACCAATCAAACTAACATACATTTTCTGTACAAATGCCCTCCAGTGTTGGACCTTAAATGATGGTCCATGGTGAACATTATTTGTCCTTATTTGGAAAAATAATGGGTGTCTCTAAAGTCTCAAGCCATTTTGAATAAAAATATATTAGTGAACAAACACGAAATCTATAAAGTATTTTAATATAAATAATCTTATCTTGGAAACTGTGACATTCTAGGAATCAATATTTAGTTTGCTGTAACATCGATGCAATGGCCCTAATGTCCACGCGACAATATTGCATTGCAATGTCACATATCGCAAGGAACAAATCGCAGGAACAAATAATTTATTTTCGTGTTCAATTATTTACTTACTGAAACATTGTAGTGAAGCTTATCTTCGAGTTACAAATATAACTCATACAGTTTCTGCCAAAAAATCTGTATGGAAAACTCTGCTGTTATTGACTCCTCAAGTGAAAAAGTGATTGCAAAAATTTGTGTTAATCCTGGTGCTTAAGTTGGAAAATTAAATATTTTGAAATTGGCTCAAGAGTACACCACCCTTATTTTTATTTTTAAAGATATCGAGAAATTTTATTTTAAGAATTTATTTATAATGTACATTGGATTCTTCTAGTTTAAAAATAAAAATTGTCCACTCTTTTATGATTAATTCCTGAAAAAGTTAAAATTTTAAAAGAGAGAACAATTCCGCAAAATACAGCGTTTTTTTCCAAAATATCTATTTGGTAAAAAAGTACTCTTTAATTTCTTTAGAGATGATTTTAATCCATTACTTAATCTGAAACTATTAAAGAGATAGAATTATTGATAAGAAAAAAATATCAAAATAGAAATTATGTGTAAAAACGTAGAAAATTTTTATTTTTAAAATAGAACAGCCAAATTTGACATTTAGCTATAGCTTCGTATTGTAAGTAACTTCTTGAAATAACATTTTTCGATATCTTCAAAAATAAGGTAGTTTCTCATATGGTGCAGACTTGGTGCACTGTATAAACCGAGGTATAAACTTTTCCTCGTAAATTCTCTATACGTTTACTATAGGATGATCTTTGAAAAAAATATGCGAAACGATCTTCACTAGTGCCATCTCTGTTTTACCATATGTACAGATCGAAACCGTTATATTATTATGTATGTCACTTCATGAGATAGAAAAAAAGGGCAGCGGATAGAATAAAGTATTCACTGTCTCCGACGTGTTTAACATGAAAGAACTTAGGACATTAACAGTTCTATTGGCTGTTCCCTTTTTTATTTCAAAGTATTATATAGGTATTGTTTCTTTATTTGTATATATATGGAAAAATGGCCATAGGCCTATAGTGGAGACCTTATCGACAATTTCTTTAAAAAACAGTTTTATAGCAAACTCCTAGTACTGTATATTTAAATTTTTACCTATTGATATTAAGTTTAGTATAGTAAACACAGCTGGGCAAATATGTACTTATAAATATCTCATAAGTATTTAAATACTAGAAAGTATTTAAATACCGAGTATTTAAATACTTCTTGCAGCAAGTATTTGTATTTATACTCGTCAATACTTTATCTGAAATATTTACTACTTAGTATTTGTGAAAATGATCCTAAACGTATTTATAAATACTTAAACTATTTAAATAACTAAGACGTATTTAAATAATTTTAAAAAGTATTTAAATCCTGTTCTGACAGTATTTAAATACTTTCAGAAATATTTGAATATCCTCATCTAAGTATTTGAATCTCAAAAGTATTTAAATAAATACAAGAAATACAATCAAATACAACACTCATCTTCAAATTCTTTAAACTCACACTTTTCTATTAATTTTTGCAGTCGAATAAGATATTCGTTAAAACTCTCATGAGCTTCTTGGTTACAGCTGTTAAACATAGCTCAATCATATATTACATTCTTTTTAGATGACAGCTTCTTTCGTATCGCTTCTATAACAGACTGTGTACTTTGTTTTTCCACTTCGTTAAGTTTAAATCTCTTATATTTTATCATGCCGCATCACCAATAGCAGTAAATAATGTTCTCACTTTCTTCTCTTCAAGATCTGTAGACTATCCAAAGAGAGTATGATTGCGGATGCGGAGAACATTATAAAAAAATATTCCAATGTGTTTGAGGGCTATGGTACATTACCCGGAGAAGTTGACCTAGAGTTAAATGAAACCATTAAACCAGTAATTCAGCCAGCAAGAAGAGTTCCAATGGCATTAAGGAAGAAATTGAAAACTGAGTTGGATAAATTGGTACAAGATGGCATTATTGCAAAAGAAGAAAGTCATACCGATTGGGTGAGCAATATTCTGATTGTAAATAGGAACGATTCATTTAGAATTTGTTTAGATCCAATTCCTCTAAACGTTGCTTTAAAAAGACCAAATTATCAGTTCACAACTCTAGATAAAATCCTACCAGAATTGGGGAAAGCAAAAGTTTTTTCAACCATGGATGCAAAGAATGGTTTTTGGCAGATTAAACGCTCAGAAGCAAGCAGCAAATTAACCACTTTCTGGACACCATATGGTCGTTATAGATGGCTGCGACTACCATTTGGAGTGGCTCCGGCTCCAGAAATATTCCAAAGCAAAATGTATGAGATGCTACATAGCTTGGAGGGTATTGAAATCTTAGCAGATTATATTATTGTGTATGGCTGTGGAAATAATGAGTTGGAAGCCATTCAAGATCACAATAATAAACTGGATAAGTTACTTCACCGATTAACACAAAATAACTAAGCTTAACCATAATAAATTGAAGTTATGTAAGAGTTTAGTTAAGTTTTATGGGCATATTCTAACAGATCAGGGAATCAAGCCAGATGAAATAAAAATATTAGCAATCAAAGAGTTTCCCATTCCTACCTATAAAAAATCGCTGCAAAGGTTCATTGGTATGGTTACATATCTAAATAGATACATTCCAAATCTTAGCGCAGAACTAATAGTTTTACGAAAATTAACCTTAGAATCAACATCTTGGAAGTGGGGGGCAAATGAAAATTTAGAATTTAACAAAATAAAAAATATTGTATCTGATTTAAAAACGCTTAAATATTATGACATCCAGAAGCCATTAATAATAGAGTGTGATTCAAGTAGCTATGGTTTAGGTGTTGCAGTTTATCAGGACAAAGGAATCATCGGCTATGCATCTAGAACGTTAACTAAGTCCAAACAGTCATTTGCCCAGATTGAGAAGGAACTATTATCCATACTGTTTGCTTGTATTAGATTTGATCAAATACTTATTGGAAATAAGGCAATAATCAAAACAGATCATAAGCCTTTGTCAAGTATATTTAAAAAACCATTATTGAAGGCCCCGAAGAGACTACAAAAGATGCTTATGATTTTACAGAGATACAACCTGGATCTATAATTTGTAGCAGGAAAAGATAATGTAGTTGCCGATACGTTATGAAGAAGTCTATTAGAAAACAATGTCACAGTCAGCGACGAGCAGTTACAATATACAAATATATTCGAAATTGCTAGTGAACAAGAATTATTTGAAACCTTTCAAAATGTGAAATTAATTGAAAATGTACAGATGACAGAGGAACGTGTAAAAAGTATACAGGAAGAAACCGCAAGAGATTCTACGCTTCAGAAACTTATATTATCAATCACCAGTGGATGGCCGAAAAATATTGATCAATTGTTAGATGATTGCAAAATATACAATCAGTACAAACATGAACTCTCTGTACAAGATGGTATCATTTTTAGAAATGACAGAATATTAATACCATATTGTTTGAGAAAAACTTTAATCAAAAAAGTTCATGTCAGTCATAATGGTATAGAAGCCACACTAAAATTAGCCAGAAATAATATATTTTGGCCTGGAATGAAAAATGAGATTAAAAATAAAATCAAGGAATGTGACATTTGTGCAAAATATTATGACAATCAACAAAATCCACCCATGCAGTCTCATGAATTGCCACGATACCCATTTCAAAGTGTTTCCATGGATGTGTTCTTTACTACTTACAATAACAAACCTATTAAGTTTCTAGTTACAGTTGATCATTATTCAGACTTTTTTGAGCTGGATGTAATCAAAGATATGACACCTTCATCCATTATTAAGTGTTGTAAACTTAATTTTAGTAGAAATGGTATTCCGATGAGAGTGTGTACTGATAACGGTACTAATTTTATCAGTAAAGAATTCATTCATTCATCATCAACAAGGTAATGACAAGGCAGAGGCAGCTGTCAAGATTGCCAAAAGGATAGTTAAAAAAGTGAGGATAGTGGAGAGGATCTCTGGTATTCTTTATTGCATTGGCGCAATACCCCCAATAAGCTCAACTACAGTCCAAAGCAAAGGTTGTTTTCCAGAAGTACGAGATGTGGAGTTCCATCATCGATCGAAAAATTGAAACCCAAAATAGTTACAAATGTATTTGAAGACATAGAACTGCAACGAAGTCGTAGTAAATATTACTATGACAGAAAAACAAAACCACTCCCGGAATTAGAAATTGGCCAGCCGGTCATGGTGCAAGTATACCCGGAAAAGTCTACACAGTGGTCCAAGGGCACAGTAAAAGATAAGTTAAGTGATACATCATATATGGTGAACGTTCGAGGTTCTCCGCTACGAAGAAACATTATCAATATAAGACCACATTCATTTTTTACAATTAATTATTTTTAATACCTAAATAATATTCTCTAACCACATTCATCTTCTAATGAGAACAATATGAGAGCAACTCGTGAAACCAGTCAAGAGGATCCTACTACAACATTCAAAAGCTCTTCGGAGAATCAAGTCACACATGACGATTTAAATATTGACGAGAACGTTTCATCTACATCCACCAGTAGACTCGAAACAAGAGGATCAATTCAGTTGAGGAAGTCTTTGGAGAAAGTGGATAAAGATAACTTGGAAAACACATTATTGATGAGGACGCAGATAACCAACCATTCAGAAGACCAATTCGGTTACGCAGACTACCGGAAAAATTTAAAGACTTTGAATTAAATATTTAAGATTTATGTTACAAATATTATTAGCTTGTTTAACTTTAAACCTTATAGGAATTATGATTTATTTTATAATAAGGATAGGATGCTATATATGGCACCTTATTTCTAATTGAAGAGGCCTACCAGCCTACTTCAGAGAACTGGGCGTGCGTTCAAGAGGGGGAAGTTAGGTTAGATAAGATCAAGACGTGAGAATATTAAAAATAAAGAGTAAACAGTTATATGCTTATTTGGTATTTACTGAATATTATAAATAAGAGCATTAAATATAACACATTAACGTCTTGATTCCGAGAAAGTTGGTTGAGAGCAGACATAGACATAATGTATATATTTTGTGATTGTGACAGAGAACAGTTGAACATAATAGTGGTATTCTAGTGCCATAGTAGTCTCTGTGCTTTATTTGGGTATTTGCAGAAGACACAAAGGTCCCTTAAGTAAAACTGATTAAGTATAGAGGTTTTAAAATAGTGTTGTAGAAGTTCATGAAAGTCATGAAACCTAAAATTTTGATGCCTTAAATAGTCAAATAGTATTTAATATAATAATAGTAATGATAATGACAATAATATAAGTCTTTATTGACTTCTACAAAAATAGAAAATACAATCTGGTAAAGTTTAGCCATTAAAGGCTATTGTTACACTTAACTATATGCTTCAAAATATTTCAGTGTTATAAAAATATTTAAATATTCTGAAAGTATTTAAATACTAAGTTTAAACTATTTAATTACTTTTGTTATTTATTATTTAAATACTTTTATCTTTTGAAAATACTTAATATTTAAATACTTTCAATTCTCTGAAAGTATTTAGTATTTAATATTTACTTTTTCAAAGTATTTGCCCGCTCTGATACTAAACATAGCATATCTAATTTATAAAATAAAATACGAACGCTTTATGTATTAAAAAATATTTATTTATCACAATGACATGCAAATAAAAACATACGTGGATAATTTGGCGGTAGCTATATATGTTATATTACACGCTATCTTATTAAGACTTAGCCATAATAAACCTTCACAGGTATATCGTATTACACGATAACAGCTTCTCTTATTAATTGCTTATCTTCAAGATATCATATTACACCTTTCTCATAACTTGTGATGACTGCAGAACTGCAATTCATTTGTTCTATATTTTGCTTACTCAGATTCTGTATGTTATAAATATGACTAAACACGCTTTGTTGAATCAGTTATTCTCACTTAGAATGAAACATTTCTAATTATTATCATATTCCTTCTCCAAGAGCCAACGTTGGCTCCATTAAATAAATAAATCTCTTTTAAAAAGTCATTCATGTGAACCGTGATCTAACATTGGCGCAGTCGGTAGGATCCGTAAACATCATCAGAACAAGAAGCCTAACTGGTAGTGAAGCGTAAGAGAATAAGGAGAACATCTGCAGAAGGTGCCTAACTAGTGCGTGTACATCTACTTGAACAAGGAGACCTTCCTCACTGGTGGTGGCGGATCCCAATCCCTTGACGGACGAAGAACCTACCCATGGAGATGAAATTAATGTTAAGTCATTTTAAGAATCATCTCGTTATTTTATTTCATTTTTACGATTATTATTTATCACAATTATTTACGTGTATTATACCGCTAATACACTCGGCGCACAAAGCCAGTTCTATTGTCAAAGTGAAATCCATTCCTTTACAAACACAACGAAACAAGTTCATTTAATTTTAAGTTTATTTATTTTCGTATTATACTGCTAATACGGTACAATTGTGTATTATACAGTTAATGCACAATTTCTCTACGCGCACAACGTAACAATTCAATTCAATTTAATTTTCGTATCATACTGCTGATACGCAATCAATTTCTTTGCAATTCAAATAATTTCTAAATACAAAAAGCAAAAAGCCAGATAGAGCTCAACCAGAGACAGCTCAACCAATGGTACCGGCACCAGCCGAACAACAACAGCAACAACAACAACCATAGGCAGCAAGGTGCCGTCATTATGACGTCGTTTTTTCGGCATTAATTACGTCAATTTCACCTCCAGCATGACGCAAAAATGACGTGAAAAAGACGGCACAATCTCACAGCCCAATGACGTCATACATATGACGCCAATATGACGTATTGGTAATCAGTGAATTTTGCGATAAGGGATGCAAGCCTCTCTTATAATATTTTTCCACAATTATTAATAAAGTTTTTGACGAAAAAAAAAAACCGGAATGTGCAGGGATCGAACCGCGGACCTTTTGACTCGCAACACTTAACTCACTGAACCATTGAACATCTTTATTTAAATATGTTTAAAAGCTGTATACCTAGTTAGAAATAGTAAAACAAAATTATTATTACTATGTGGCGAAAATTGAACTAGTCACTAAATACTTCTATTTATTTATATTTTATAATGATTTATTTCACGTCATTTTAATAACGTCAAAATAATGACCTAAAATAAACGTGTATTTGACGTCTTCATGATGACGTCAGAAGTAAGTTTTAAATATCACGTCTCTGGTACGTCAGTTATTAATAACGTTAAAATATTGACCTAACAGAAACGTGTATTTGACGTCTTCATGATGACGCCAGAAGTACGTTATGAATATCACGTCTCTGGTACGTCATTTATTGGGACAATGACGTCGGCGACGAAAAATCACCTTTAAAAGACGTCATAATGACGTCACCCTGCTACCTGGGACAACAACAACCAGAGCAAATTGAGCCTTACAAGCTCTCTGAAATATTTTCTTTAATACCTGAATTTGATGGCAATACCATTAATTTACAAACATTCTTAAACTCCTGTCATTGTGCCCAAAGCATGGCAATTGGAGATCAAAAAATTCTTTTGACCGTCCACATAAAAAATAAATTGAGGCAAAGCCGCCGAATTAATAAATTCGCGTAACCCTGGCACTGTCAAAGTGCCTTTTTATTACAATTTAAAACCGGGTAAAATCATTTTTGAAAATCATTAATTCATTCATTCTGTCGCTCTGTACAAAATTCATTTCATAAAAAACATTACTTTACATTTTACAAATTTTTTAAAGTTTTAGAGATCCTTTCGCTGCAACAACTTCTGACCATTTAAACCTCCGTCCGACCAACACATATTTATACTGGATATAGTCAAGCGCGCCGTTTTTGATTGGTTAGTCTTAAAATTTTGGCTCCTCCCTTAGTATAAATATAAAATTTACTTCGCGACTCGAACATTCCAGAAATAGTTAGCATTCCAGGCATTCTGGAGACTTCGAAATTCGAAAAAATCTAGAATCTTTCATTTTTAATATATAAAGAGGCACTCTGCATCGCGGAGTTCAGTTCATCTCAGACATCGGTAACATTAAAACTTCGAATCGGGATAAAAATCAAAGGCAAATTTTTACTCTAGTGCTTATCATTACACATTATTAATTACAAATGATTAATTAATTTCATCTCAAAAATCAAAGTATTGTGGAACGTGAATAGACAATAAACTGTGATTTATTTTTCTTCCTTGTGAAAAGTGACTTTCATTTCAATAAACATTAAAAAACCATATACAGGGTGTGCTAAAACTTAGTGTCAAAAAGTTAACAGTGGTGCAGTGTGTTCTTTTTTGTACACGAATTAATAAATCAACACATATTGGTTCGTGTTCAGCACCTGGCCAGAAATCAAGGCACTCTTGGAAACTCATTTCGGGGATTCCAGAGATCTAACGGCCCTAATTCAGGACCCACAACGAATTCACCAATTACCCGGCGAATCCGCCTTAACATTCGTTTCGCGTTTACAAACGCACAATGCGAAAATGCACGCCGCAGTGCAAAAACAAACTCTCACGACAACGCAAAGAGCTGCACAATCAGACCTTATAGAAACCATGACGCTTAATAATTTACTAACAGGTTTAGAACCAAATCTAGGTAGAATTATACGTGCTAGCAATCCTCCTAGCATATTAAAAGCTGTTAGTAGAATTCGTAGAGAACTACAACTCTCCTACTTCGAGCAACAAAAATTTACAAAAAATAGTCCGGTCAAAAATCCCAATTTACAACCTAAATAAACAACCAACCACTAACTTTCAACAGAAATTTTGCTCATTTTGTAAAAGAAATGGACACACCATAAACGAATATCGTACAAGGCAACAGCAACAATCTATGCCATCGACATCAAACTTCCAGAGACCAAATTATCAAGGAAACCCAAATTTCCAAAATTTCTCTCAAAACAATCAATTTGGCCAGAGGACATTCCCTCAAAACAATCAGCCAAATCAATCGCAGCAAAACAGGCCCTCGGCCATAAGGCCAAACCCGAAATTCAGTCAACAAAGACCATCTGCTATCCAACCTAACCCAAATTTTAATCGCTTTAATCAGCAAAAAACGCATCATTTGAACTATGAACCTTATGACGATCAATTCGATTATAATAATCAATACAATGACTATTCACCCGATTATCAAAATGTAAGTAACAGTTATGAAAATTACGATTTAGAAAACGCCCAAAGCTTTTCAGAGAATTATACAGCTAATTCCCAATATGAACAGTACGAGAATTATACTGCTAATTCTCAAACGCCACAGGAGGATTATACTGTTAATCCTCAGGATTTTCGTTTAGATCCGGACTACCCCACGGATACTCCAACACAGCAAACAGACCCATTCGACCAAATAACAAACCAAATACGAACGATGAATCTCAACGACAGTTTCGACCCGTCCCTGAACTTCCCGGAACAAGGGTTCATGTAGAAACGCTATCACATTGATTGTTGACCGTAAATTCAAAAAATTTATACTGCATTAAAGACATCACAAACAAATTCAAAATTCTAATCGATACTGGCGCAGGTATCTCTATCTTTAAACCAAAAACAGCGAAAAATTACAAACGGAGATTTTCAGAAAATGTAATTATACAAGGTATAACCGATCAGAAAATTACTATTAGTGAATCTGTTCTTATACCCTTTACGGATAACGACCCGCATAAAGTTTACATCTACGACCTAGATATCAATTTTGATGGACTGATAGGAGCTGATTTCCTAGAGCACTCTCGTTGTATCGTCAACATAAGAAATGAACGATTAATAACCAATTTCAAAACGGTCCCACTTTTCAAAGTAACCGACGATTCGTCGAAACCCGAATGCGACAAAATCCAATCAAACCACAACCCTAATCAAAACAAGATCCAAATTGACGGCCGTACCGAAAAAATTTATAAACTAAAATGTAACCTTAGAAACACTGACGCTATTTTGCAAGCGCAAGAGAACGAAAAAGTCCGTTTACCTAATGCTCTTGTTAGAGTAAACGAAAACGGAGAATTTTTAACTTCAATAATAAACGCAAACGCCATCCCAACAACCATAAACTTCTCAAATCTTAACCTGGAACCAGTACAAAAATTCAAATCAATTTTTAATTTAAATACTCAAAATTCTGACCAACACTTACAGACAGACAGATCCTTTGAAATCATGAACGAATTGCGCTTGGATCATCTAAACGAAGAAGAGGCCGAAATAGTAACGCAGTTTTGTTTAGATTTTCAAGATATATTCTATTTAGAAGGAGATAATTTGACCTTTACCAATGAAATCAAACACCCTATTGACACCGAAAATTCCCGACCGATATTCACGAAATCGTATCGATATCCTCAAGTCCATAAAGAAGAAGTTAAGTCCCAAGTATCGAAAATGTTAAGTCAAGGTATTATTCAACCTTCAATCTCACCTTGGTCCTCTCCTGTCTGGGTAGTTCCCAAAAAACTGGACGCTTCTGGTAAACAGAAATGGCGCGTTGTAGTCGACTACCGCAAACTCAACGAGGTTACAATGGGTGACAAATATCCTCTGCCCAACATTTCCGATCTTTTAGACCAACTTGGCAAATGCCAATATTTTACAACTTTAGATTTGGCTTCTGGCTTTCACCAAATTGAAATTAATCCCGCAGATATTCAAAAGACTGCTTTCACAGTTGAGAACGGTCATTATGAATTCGTGCGAATGCCATTTGGACTCAAAAACGCTCCATCAACTTTTCAAAGAGTTATGGATAACATCCTGTTAGGTATTCAAAATGAACGATGTCTCGTCTACATGGACGATATTATTATTTACTCTCCTACAATTCACGAACACATTTCCCGTCTAACTGAAGTCTTTAAACGCCTTCAAAAAGCCAACCTCAAAATTCAACCAGACAAATGCGAGTTTCTCCGCAAGGAAGTCGCTTATTTAGGACACCTAATTACAAAAGACGGCGTAAAACCGAACCCTTCGAAAGTTGACGCTATTTTAAATTTTCCCCAACCGAAAAATCCAAAAGAAATTAAATGATTTCTAGGCTTAGCCGGATATTATAGGCGCTTTATTCCTAATTTCTCCAAGATAACCAAGCCCCTAACAAAACTCCTACAGAAAGACATACAATTTCTCTTCGACAATGATTGTACAAATTCTTTTCAAAATTTGAAACAAACGTTAACAACAACTCCGATATTAATTTATCCTAATTTTGATGAACCATTCATTCTAACCACTGATGCGAGCGCATTTGTCGTCGGCTCAGTGCTGAGCCAGGGGCCTATTGGCAAAGATTTACCCATTGCCTATGCTTCTAGAACCTTGTGCAGTGCAAAAACTAAGTATTCAACGATTGAACGCGAGCTTTTATCCATAGTATGGAGTGTAGAGCACTTTAGAACCTATCTGTACGGTAGAATGTTCAAGCTTGTAACCGACCACAGACCACTCACCTGGCTATTCTCTATAAAAGACCCAGGAAGTAGACTTGCCCGTTGGCGACTCAAATTAGAAGAGTACGACTACAAAATAATTTATAAACCTGGCAAAATCAATAAGAACGCGGACGCACTTTCCAGAATCAAAATTAATCATTTTTCCGAATGTTCCAAATTCTATTCAAAGGTTCCATCTGCGAATGACGAAGAGTCAGACGACGACGAAAACCCAGACGATAACAACGAAATCACTAACGAACAAATTTCCCGAGAATTTGAAACTTTCACCAACCTATATAAAACAACAACTTTAATAGACTATTCAAAAATCAAAGCATCACACAAACAACTCTTATACCGAGAACATAAAGATATTATAACCTTCTGTAGCAGGCATATTTCCGCCCCATAAATTATAAAATATTTTAACTTAAGCGTGAATGTCCGCGGTAGATTTAAATATATTTCTTAAAATTGCTTTTTAAATAAACACAACGGTATGCAACCAGAGTTACGTCTAAAATCAGCTTATCTTTATGAGTGGAGAGGGTAACGAAGCGATGCGATTTATACGCACCGAAAAAGAAAGCAGAACGATTAGTTTTCCGTTACTAGAAGGTTAGAACTTCGATTGCTCGATGAACTTTTAAATAGTGATGTATTTTCATTAAATTTTTCCTTGAAGACTTCTACATTGAAAGGGTTGATAGTCCCTCTTCATCCATTCCATTTTACAACTCACGCTTACACTTCACTTTTTTCCAGGGTTTCACTATTGGATAAACAATTTTATTAATGGATAAACAATTTTCATATTGAATCCAAATAATTTAGTTTTGGACGAAAAATGTTAGTATTGGACAAAAAAATTTTTGTATTAGATGCAAGTTTTATTATAAAAATGCAAATCTTCTAAAATTGGAAGCAAGTTTTATCAATCTTGGGATGCACATCGTAGTTATGCATTGCTTATTAACGTCATATTAAATTTTGGGTTGGAAACAAATTTTGTATGGAGATCGCGACGATAGTAGGTATGGTAGGATAGTTGGGATTTGTCCTTATGGAATTTCTGGAAGCGTCGAATATGGTATTGGAAACTTCTAAACCTGATCCCGGGCTCATCTAGAAACCAACAATTATATCACTGAGGGTTGGATTTCACCATCATCATCCCCTACTAAAGTCACCACTTTCATTCACAGAAAAATTCCAGATAAGTGTCACAAATAAGTTTTTTATATAAATACTTCATATTTTTACCTTTTAACATTTTTAGAGTTTTTAAAGTATCCTGTTTCTATTTTCAATTTTATTATTAACATGTTTCAATGAACAGTTAATATATAGTATTTTTATTAAGGTATAAATTATCGACGTTACGTCTAATTAAAAACAAATTATATAAAAAGTTCTGTAAAGACTTTGTGATCACAATTTCTACGAAACATTTAGGTATAGTTATATAATAAAATTTGACTTTTAAACACCATATTGTCGGTTCATGTTTTAGACAATATTATAAATAATATCTGCATAACATTTTATCGTCCACTCGATATATTTTTTTTTTTGTATATAACTTCACTTAATATTAAGGCCTCAGTTTAGTTGTTTTATAATAAAAACACACCAAGTTTGATTGATTTATAATAAAATCAATTTTATAATCACATTGTCCACTTATTTCAGGTATTTTGATACAAACCAAACTTTACAAACTAAATATTTAGATATTACTTACTGTATTAATTATTTAATCTTTGATAAAAAGTTGAACATCCTTTAGTAATATTCAGAGGTATTAATCTAATCTTGACTTGTGCTAAATTTAAATTATTAATTTACATTTTTTTTTATACAACTAGTACTTTCTCTAAATTTTGATTAGTTTATCTTTCTTATAATCAAACTTCAGTTTCAGTGTAAATTATAATTATAGAAAGATTGGCGCCCCGTTTTTCTGGAAAATTTACCATTATCTAAGTGAAATTAACATTAAAAATTTATAAAAACATCTATCATTTATTAATCTTTATCTACCTAACACGTAAAACCATTCGTAGAGCATTTTCTTACCCATGACTCATCTGCCGAGTCTCTGAGCTACTGGGGTAGTAATATTTTTTCTTCAAATAACATAAAGTGCAGTAAGACTCTCAAACACTTGATGAAAATTAAATTTTATTGAACAGCGATGAAATAATGTTACAAAATGGCGCCCAAACGGTGTGTAGGGTAGTAATGCTACAAAATGGCACCCAATCGTGTGTAGGGTAGTAATGCTACAAAATGACACCTAATCGTATGTAGGGTAGTGATGATACAAAATGGCCCCAATCGTGTATAACGTGGTTAATTTACAAAATGACGCCAACCGTGTCTAGGGTGGTGAATTTACAAAATAGTGCCCATTCGTGTGTAGGTAGATTAATTTACGAATGACACCAAAATTTTAAGAAAAATAAAATTTTTAATAGATATTTTTCACAAAAGATTTTTTTTTCTCAGAAATTACACATACAGTATATATTTTTCACTAGTCAACTAGTAATAATTTTTTCTTCGGTAGTAATTATTTTCTTAAAAGAAATATTTTCCGAGAGAGTAGAATTTGTAAAATTCTAGTTTTATTATTAAAATTAACAATAGAGTAAAGTTTGTGTCAGAATAACTGATAAGTGCAACAACAAATTTATTTAGCAGGAATTAACTTTGAAGATTTTAATAAAACCTTCGAGTAACGTTAAAAAATAATATTTTTGTATATGTTTACTGCCAGTTAAAACCTTTTGGTTGATTAGTAAAAAGGCATAAATGATATACCGTGTGTGTAGTCGCGGGCTAGGCATGGGGAGAAGAATTACAACATCGCGCGTGCCAGCTGGAATGCTCCATCGACGGACGAATTTACGGCTGACGGTGTTGTCAAATCTCTCGCGCTACGTGAATGTACATGCCTAATGGGAAATTACACGCACGGTATGAAACTTGGAAAATTTTATATGGGATACTTCGATTTTAGTAATAAATTTTTGTAACTTCGAAGTTTGTCCAATAATTCATATTTATATATGAATACGACAAATATTGGGCATAGTTACCCATGAGTCGATTTTGTTTTTATTATTGTCAGTTGACGATTAAGGGAATACGCAGAATTGTGTTTTCCTAATTTGTGGAATGTTATAGGTTTCGGACGGTCGACGCCGTTGAACCACTTTTTATTAAAAAGGTATTAGCATTTTTTGCTGTATGTTTCAGCTTGACACTGAAATATTTGAGTTTATTGAATCATTTAAAATTCATTTAGTTGTGTATTTATAATACCAGTAAATTAAAAGAATTTAATTTACATTGCCTTGAGCAGATAGGCATATAAAAAGTTGTTTGTTTCAACTTCAAAACTTGACAAGAAATAACCATCAGGATATTTGGGAAATTTAATAAGTGTTTGTAATTTAGTTAGAGAATCTAGCTAGACCATTTATTTTTTTTACAAAACGCACAATTTCTTTATTATTCTACTTGTTTGCGATTACTTAATTCTAATACATACAGAGTATTATATATTTTTGTACAATGGAGACCTTTAATATGAGAGTAAATTATTTAACTAAAGAACAGATTGACTATGAATTATTAATTAGAGACATAAAAACAACAAAAAAAGAATTAAGCACTAAAAGAAAAATGTTGAGAAAACTGTTAGATAAGGAGGCATTACGTCACATAGAATATGAATATAATCTTTTTGATTTTGATGTTGAAAAAGCGGCAATTAATAGTACAATAGAGGAAATTCGTGTTCTTATCGAACAATTTGAAGGTCCGGAGACAGATTCCGGGTACATTCGAATAACTACTTATTTAATTCATTTAATACATAGGGTTAATAGAATTCCATTAACCAGTGAAGACGCTGATTTGTCTGTTTATATTTCAAATTATAAGGATGAAATTAGGGCCACTACTCTCGAGCTGGAGGCCTTAATCTCTGAAAAGGTACAACAACCTAGCGCTGCCGAAATTGCACCAACTAATTTAAATTCAACAGTATTGCACAACCAGACGACCTTTTTTCCGAATAATATTTTACCAACATCTAGTAAAACTGTACCAGTGTATAAATGGGACCTAAAATTCAGTGGGGATAAAAATAGTAGCGTAAAATCTTTTTTAGAACGAGTTGATGAACTTTGTGCCTCAAGAAATGTTTCAAAATTAGACTTATTTAATAGTGCATGTGACTTATTTAGCCACAATGCTCTACTTTGGTTTAGATCAATTAAAAATTCAGTTTCTGATTGGGATGCTTTAGTAGCTTTATTAAAAAGAGAATTTCTCCCGGTAGATTATGACGATCAATTGTGGACAGAAATTAGAGGTAGAACACAAGGTAGAAATGAATCGATTTCAATCTATGTAGCTATAATGGAAACATTATTTAATCGTTTAAATAAATCTGTACCTGAAAAAACTAGGTTAAAATATATAAAAAAGAACATGTTACCCACTATATTAGTCAATTAGCTTTAACATCAATAGAAACAATATCTCAGTTAATCAGTTTATGTAAAAAAATTGATGAGGCTCACTCATTAAAAAATAGCTATCGGCCCGCCTCCAAATCATTGTTTATTAGAGCCTGAACTTGCTTATAAATTAGAACAACCAACTCAGTCATTTTCTCAAAACAATGCTCAGTCTCAACATAATTTTAAAGGTAAAAAACCATTAAGTAAGGGAAGACACTACCCTAAAAATAGTCAAAACATTTCTGCAGTAAATAATAGTCAACCTTCTGGTTCAAGTACTTATAAAAAAATAATTTGCTATAACTGTGGTCTTGAAAATCACAGCTTTTATGATTGTAGAGCTCCTAAAAAGAAATTCTGTTTTAAATGTGGAAAACAGGGTGAAACTATTAAAACATGTTCGTGTTCAAAAAACGAAGCATGAGGGTTGGAAGGTCGTACCACTCCCAATCTAAGGTGATCAGGTACGGTAATGTAAATAAAACTAAAATTTTTTATAATAACGTAAATTTAAAAACAAGCCCTGTAAGTGAAATTAAGTTTCAATTAAATTCTTTTGACAAAATTAAACAGGATCGTGAATGGAAAACTTGGTTAACCAAGGTTTCAAATTTTTATCGTAATAGTAAGATTTCTGAAGTAAATATTGCACCGTTGTTTTTGACAAAACCCCAAAATGTGGATAAATTTTATGTAAAAATGAGGGAAAATATACTCAAAACCCCAAAAAAGTATCCTGATTGGAAAGTCAATGATGGTATTGTTTATAAATTTATTTCGTCAAAAATTCCTTTTAAGAGTAATATATCTGAATGGAAGTTATTAGTTCCTAAGTCTCAAAGGCTTGAGATTATTAAAAATTGTCATGACCCACCTACTAGTTCACACCTAGGTTTTTATAAGAGTTTTAGTAGAGTTCAAGATTTGTATTACTGGCCTAAGATGCGCAGAGATATATTGAAATATGTACGCTCTTGTAAAATTTGTGCTTCTCAAAAAAGCTCTAATGAAGCAAGAATAGGCAAAATGGGTACAGACAAAAATGTTAATTTTCCTTGGCAAGTCATAGCTGTGGATATTATGGGTCCATTACCTAGATCTGCACGAGGTTTTACTCACTTATTAGTTGTAGGCGACTGGTTTTCCAAGTACACTTTAGTTCATCCTTTAAGAACTGCTACTGCTAGTAACATAGTAAAATTTATGGAAAATAATGTATTTTTAGTATATGGAGTTCCACAATATATCATTTGTGATAACGGTTCTCAATTTGCGGGAAAAACCTTTAAGGCTTTTGCTGATAAATATCATGTCCAGAAAATATGGTTTAATGCATTATACCACCCACAATGTAATTTCGTTGAAAGACAGAACCGAACAGTTGGTACGGCTATCCGAAGCTATATAACTGAACACAAAGAATGGGACAAACATCTTTCTGAGATTCAGCAGGCTATAAATACCGCCAAACATGAAGTTACTGGGTATTCTCCATCATTTCTAAATTTTGCGCGCTATGTTCCCTTGTCAGGAGATTATTATGGTGAAGTCGAATCCACAAAGGATATTAATTTACTTCCGGGTGACCGACAAGGTTATGTTTCCGATTTTACAGGTTTATCAGAAGTATACTCTGAGGTAAAGGAGAAATTAAAGAAAGCTTATGAGCGTAATAAAAAGGCTTATAATTTGAGAAAACGTGACAATGTTAAATTTGCGGTAGGCGATAAGGTCTGGCGTAGAAACAAAGTTTTATCGGACGCGGTAAACAAGTTTTCTGCCAAACTAGCTCCCAAATATGTTTTATGCACGGTTCGAAAGAAAATTTCGAATATTATTTATCAAGTAGATAATATGGATTCGTCAGATGCAGGTACATGGCATGTCAAAGATTTGAAGCCCTACCTAGGTTCGAATTCTGACGTCTCGGTTGGATAACCGGATCTAAAATCAGTACTTTTCTTGAATAAACTTTTGGTATTTAATACATTAACATTAAATTATTCAAATTAGTATTTGTAAATAGTGTATAGTACATTCCTAGATAGAACGTTAGATACCCTTTGTCTAAATTTTAAAGTAATAAAGGATATCTTTTTTGAAATTTGTAAATATAGTTTAAGTCATTCGGTAGAAAATTTTTTTTTAGAGAGTAACAAAAAAATTTTTTTACGAGAGAGGGAGTGTAGCAGGCATATTGCCGCCCCATAAATTATAAAATATTTTAACTTAAGCGTGAATGTCCGCGGTAGATTTAAATATATTTCTTAAAATTGCTTTTTAAATAAACACAACGGTATGCAACCAGAGTTACGTCTAAATTAGCTTATCTTTATGAGTGGAGAGGGTAACGAAGCGATGCGATTTATACGCACCGAAAAAGAAAGCAGAACGATTAGTTTTCCGTTACTAGAAGGTTAGAACTTCGATTGCTCGATGAACTTTTAAATAGTGATGTATTTTCATTAAATTTTTTCTTGAAGACTTCAACATTGAAAGGGTTGATAGTCCCTCTTCTTAATTATGAAGCAGGCCTAATTATCTTCACCGGTTTAATCCGCAAGTAATTTATAAAGAAATAATTTTTTTTTGTAACTTAGATTTGGCAGCGGCCATTTTACAACTCACGCTTACACTTCACTTCTTTCCAGGGTTTCACTATTGGATAAACAATTTTATTAATGGATAAACAATTTTCATATTGAATCCAAATAATTTAGTGTTGGACGAAAAATGTTAGTATTGGACAAAAAAATTTTTGTATTAGATGCAAGTTTTATTATAAAAATGCAAATCTTCTAAAATTGGAAGCAAGTTTTATCAATCTTGGGATGCACATCGTAGTTATGCATTGCTTATTAACGTCATATTAAATTTTGGGTTGGAAACAAATTTTGTATGGAGATCGCGACGATAGTAGGTATGGTAGGATAGTTGGGATTTGTCCTTATGGAATTTCTGGAAGCGTCGAATATGGTATTGGAAACTTCTAAACCTGATCCCGGGCTCATCTAGAAACCAACAATTATATCACTGTGGGTTGGATTTCACCATCATCATCCCCTACTAAAGTCACCACTTTCATTCACAGAAAAACTCCAGATAAGTGTCACAAATAAGTTTTTTTTTATCTAACGTTTTTTATATAAATACTTCATATTTTTACCTTTTAACATTTTTAGAGTTTTTAAAGTATCATGTTCTATTTTTTTTTTAAAACTATTCCTATTTTCAATTTTATTATTAACATGTTTCAAAGAACAGTTAATATATACTATTTTTATTAAGGTATAAATTATCGACGTTACGTCTAATTAAAAACAAATTATATAAAAAGTTCTGTAAAGACTTTGTGATCACAATTTCTACGAAACATTTAGGTATAGTTATATAATAAAATTTGACTTTTAAACACCATATTGTCGGTTCATGTTTTAGACAATATTATAAATGATATCTGCATAACATTTTATCGTCCACTCGATATATATTTGTATATAACTTCACTTAATATTAAGGCCTCAGTTTAGTTGTTTTATAATAAAAACACACCAAGTTTGATTGATTTATAATAAAATCAATTTTATAATCACATTGTCCACTTATTTCAGGTATTTTGATACAAACCAAACTTTACAAACTAAATATTTAGATATTACTTACTGTATTAATTATTTAATCTTTGATAAAAAGTTGAACATCCTTTAGTAATATTCAAAGGTATTAATCTAATCTTGACTTGTGCTAAATTTAAATTATTAATTTACATTTTTTTTTTATACAACTAGTACTTTCTCTAAATTTTGATTAGTTTATCTTTCTTATAATCAAACTTCAGTTTCAGTATAAATTATAATTATAGAAAGATTGGCGCCCCGTTTTTCTGGAAAATTTACCATTATCTAAGTGAAATTAACATCTCTTTAAGAAAAATTTATAAAAACATCTATCATTTATTAATCTTTATCTACCTAACACGTAAAACCATTCGTAGAACATTTTCTTACCCATGACTCATCTGCCGAGTCTCTGAGCTACTGGGGTAGTAATATTTTTTCTTCAAATAACGTAAAGTGCAGTAAGACTCTCAAACACTTGATGAAAATTAAATTTTATTGAACAGCGATGAAATAATGTTACACTTCTTCCAACAAAACAACTTACAAGACCTCCATCACAAAATTATCGAGGACATACTCGAAGAAAACCCCGAATTTCATAACGATAAAATCAATATTGTATCGAGCAAAACAGTCAGACATAGGAGATATTTTATCATCCCTCTACCTTTTGATATCGAATCCGTAATTGAACATCTATTTTTGGTACTGTTTAAAAATCAAGATGTTTTAGACCTTTCTAAGACATACTTTGTCGAAAATAACCTAGACCTCCCCATACTCGAAATTCTATCATTCATTTTTGCAGAAAAAGACTTAAAAGTAGTAATCTGTCAAGATATCGTCAGAACTGCCGACGAAGATGAAATTCCAATTATATTAGAGCAAAATCATTTTGGTAAAAATAATCTACACCGCGGAATAAATGAAACGGTTCGAAGAATTAGAGAAAAATACACTTGGCTAGGTCTAACTAAAGACGTTGAGAATTTTATAAAAAATTGCGAAACTTGCCAAAAGACTAAAGTATGCCGGAAAAACCTTAATAACCCTCTAGTAGCCACAGAAACCCCAAGAACACCATTTGAAAGAATTAATATCGATTTATTTGAATTCCCAACTCGAAATTACGCGTTAACTATTCGCGATGAGTTAACTAAATTCACACAAGCCTATGCAGTCCCGGACAAATCCGCAAAATCCGTCGTAAATACCTTATTGTTATACTTTCAACATTACGGTACCCCGCTAAGAATTCACTGCGATTACGGTGGCGAATTTGACAACCGTTTGGTTAAAGATCTTTGTACCCTCTACGACATAAAACAATCCAACGGATCCTTAGAAAGATTTCACGCTACTTTAGCTGAAATGATAAGAATTCATAAAACTGAAAACCCGAACGAACATTCGTTCACGATTTCACCATATGCGGTAATATGCTATAACAATTCAGTAAATAAAAGAACACGGTTTCACCCCATACGAACTTGTATTTGGGCATGCGTCTAACAGACCACCTGAAACTTTATATAACCAAAAAGAGTTAATAACCAAATACGTTAGGGATTTAAGCAACAGAATATCCCACTACTATAAAATAGCCCGTAGTCGAACGCAAGCTCAAAAGGAGAAAGCGAAAGTTCGCTTTGATAGAAATGTTCCCCCAAAACGACCTGAATATAAAATAGGTGACTTAGTTTACGTAAAAGAATCGCAAATCAAAAACAAATTGCAAAACAAATTTAACGGACCTTTTAAAATAAAAGAAATTTTCCAAAATTCTGCTACTCTATTAAATATCGAAACAAAATAAGAAACTAAAGTAAATTTTGATAGAATGAAACCATATACTGAAAATTAAATTTATTTTCAGGTTTCTCCTGCTGTTGGGATCAGCACTCTGTCAATACAAAATTACCCCGATCAATAACACTGTTGGTGTATACTACCACCAAGACACGGACATCGTGGTGACAAATGAAAAATGGACTCTGCTAGTGCATAAAAACATTTCAACCCTCAAACTAGCTTTAGACAAAAATCAAAATATCTTAGACAAAATCTTGTACACTCTCAATAATGGTGATCATAAATCAATTATTTTTACGAGTGAAATTAAAACAGACTTTAACCTTTTAACACAAATATCCAACTCTATAAAAACGAAATTTGACGAAATCTTTTCAGATACAAAAAGATATAAACGAGGAATACTTAACGGTATCGGTACAATATTCAAATCCATAACTGGAAACCTAGATGCTGAAGATGGCCAGTACTATACTAATTGTATAAATAAACTAAATAACGACGAACATCAATTGGAAAACTTAATCAAAAATCAAATTTCAGTTACAACTTCTGTTATTAAAAACTTCAACTCGACTATACAAAAATTACAAATTGACGAGGAAACGTTTTACAAAGATCTCGAAGAAATCGAACACACAATTCAAACCATGACTCAAGCTATCGAGGCTGCTCACATAAAACTAAATTTTTTATACATTTCCGAACAATTAATGGCAAGCTATTTGTATATCGAAGATAATTTGAACGACATTCTGAATTCAATAACATTTGCCAGATTAGGAATTATTCACACGTCAATCATAACCCCTAATCACTTAGTGACAGTACTACAAGAAGTTTCACAGAACTTACGGAGGAACAATTTGCCTCTCCCCATTAAATTATCGGCAGTTGCTTAGTATTTGGATATCATTGAATTGCAAGCGTTTCAAATGGATTCTAACTTAGTATTTGTTTTAACAATACCACTTGTTGAACCCCAAAATTGTAACACCTATCGCCTATACCCTATCCCGATACTTGATAACAGAATTGGTCTGCATCACATTCTATCTATTTCACAAAAGTATATCGCGAGAGACGATGATTCTTTAATGTACATACCTATACAAAATTTGAAAGAATGCAAACCTCTTTATTTTGGAACCAAACTATGTTCGAACCTGTTTGCATATCCTATCGACCAAAATGCCATATGTGAAGCCAGAATACTAAAACCATTGCCGAAACTTCCAGAGAACTGTCAAACTTCCTTCATTATTAGTCAGGGATACAACGTCCAAGAACTTGAAGACAACACATGGCTAGTAATTAATTCCGAACCACTTCACATCACCATCAACTGTCCAAAGAGAGAATCCACAACAGAGTTAATCAACAAAAATTCCATCATCAAACTACAACCAGGATGTTACGCCTATGCAGGCATTACTCGAATACAAGCCGAAATTAAAGACAATTCACATCCTATCCAAATTCCTTTTGAATGCTGTAATCACATGCCTGACAAAATCGAAATTCCAAAATTAAAACCGCTCAAATTAAACAGTCTCGACGTAGAAGATCTAGATATTGTTAAAAACAAATTGGACCAATATTCCAAAGACCTGAATGACCTCATAAACGAACCTTTAGTGACCAAACACGTATCTTGGTTCACATATTTTATAATCACTCTCATCATTCTATTAGTTGTACTTTACATAACTTGTAAATGCAGAAGAAGAAGATGTGGAACAATACGAATCCAACCCTCAACGGACAACCCTCCTTCAGAGCGAAGCAGAGTATTCACCAAATTTCCTAGACTTATC
This sequence comes from Rutpela maculata, assembly GCA_936432065.2. NCBI lineage: Eukaryota > Metazoa > Arthropoda > Insecta > Coleoptera > Cerambycidae > Rutpela > Rutpela maculata. The sequence continues at coordinate 51,357,400 of OW386294.2, forward strand.
CCTCCAAGAAAGCGACCCGGTATTAAACCTCAAGAAGAAGAGGACATCGAGTTAACATAGACTTTCATATGTGGAGTTTTACCCTTGTCTACTAATTTAGACCATTGTATTTTATTCTTATTACGTTTATGTAATGTATTACACTTATTATTATTATCGTTTACCAATTTTAACTTTCATATTATTTTATTATTTTGTTTTGTATTCATTCAACATTGTTTCAATTTATTTTGCTTTATATTCACTTAACGCTTTTTAACAATTTCAAAAGTTGCTGCATAACATCAACTTTTTTATTAAGGGGGAAGTTGTTATATAATATTACACGCTATCTTATTAAGACTTAGCCATAATAAACCTTCACAGGTATATCGTATTACACGATAACAGCTTCTCTTATTAATTGCTTATCTTCAAGATATCATATTACACCTTTGTTTCTCATAACTTGTGATGATTGCAGAACTGCAATTCCTTTGTTCTATATTTTGCTTACTCGGGTTCTGTATGTTATAAATATGAGTAAACACGCTTTGTTGAATCAGTTATTAAACTCACTTAGAATGAAACACTTCTAATTATTATTATATTCCTTCTCCAAGAGCCAACGTTGGCTCCATTAAATAAATAAATCTTTTTTAAAAAGTCATTCATGTGAACCGTGATTTAACATATATAGATATTTTACACTTAACTTCGCACTTTTTTCTTCAACTCTAAAAATTATTAAATATCTTCTTCTTTACTACGCCATAAAAGAAAGTCGAGTCGAAACGAAAGAGAAGCGTGTGTGCACAACATGGTTTAAGTTAAAATAGACAGGGCTTTGGATTTTGCAGAGTCAAATTTGCCAGCAGCTTCCAAATGAAAAAAATATAAAGTCTATAATGGATATTATACGGTCACGTCCACTTAGGAACAAATAAAACATACACAGATGATATCGTTTTACGTACATAAAATAGACAATTAGGCGACATCCATTTATCTTCGGTGCATATTTGTACAATAAATGGACTTAAACGGGACATATTCACTGGCGGTTCAAATAGGAACATAAAATGTGCTATCTTGTATGTACCTACATTATAAATAGACGTCCATAGAAGATGCCCTTTATGTACATAAAAGGGACAATTATGGGACGTTAATTTATTCACCATGAACAACTTGTACAATAAATGGGCTTTAGCGGGACATCCATCATCCATTAGTTGTCCAAGCAGGAACATAAAGTATTTGTACATTCATGTACAGTAAATGGACGTCCCTAGGATGTCCATTCAATACCCCATAGAGGACGTCCTTGCGTACGTACATAAAATGAGCATCCATAGGACGTCCATCCAATGTCCATGGACATTTGTACAGCAATTGGATCTTAATCGGACATCCATTGGATGTCCTGTGCTATTAGGGAATCTCAAATGCTGTAAATGTTGTGTATTTGATTCACTCGCTATGAATATATCGTCTAGATAGACAAAAACGAAAGGTAAATCGACAAGAACTTCATTCATAAACCTTTGGCCAGAATTACGTAATCCGAAGGGCATTCGAATAAATTCGAATAAGCCGAAAGGTGTAGTAATAGCTGTCTTATAAATGTCAGTTTGTGCTACTGGTATTTGATGACACGCACGAACTAAATCTATCTTTGAAAAGATCATACAACCATACAACTGTGAATTGAAATCATGAATGTGAGGTAATGGGTACCTGTCTCCCAAGTAGCACAGTGTGGACTATGAAGTTTTCACAGCTAAATTTTGTCTGCGAATACGTTGGGATAACCGGCGTTCAGCTATATAAATTAGATTTGGAATCTCAAAGCTTTTTATTCCAAATATTTTTACTGCTATAACGTTGCCGTACCATAATTAAACAGTCAAATCGCTGTAATTGCTATTTAGATTTCTAGTCAGCTGCAATATGCCTTCTAGAGCTCTTGCAACAGCTTAATAGCAGCCGGAACAACTAGTAGTGACTCTTGTTTACACTGTATACTTTAAAGCTAAAAAATGCGGTTTGGAGGTTAAACTATATTTTCCACATTTGTGGCTGGGATGCCAATTTACTGTCAACTATTATGTGAATTAGTGGCCATATTTTCTGTAAACGACGAGAACTAAGAGGGTAGCCATTTTGAACAACATTTATTTTTTTTACATTTATTACTATATATTTTAATTTTTGAAATAAAAAAGTGCTGTAATATTCTCTAGTGGACACAACATTAAGAAGTTAGGAGTTTTACACAATTTTCTGGTGAAATACATTAAAAATTATAAATCTGAGGAGATTAATAGTTTAGTTAATAGCTTTGCAAAAAAAGAAAATGTCTTTGAACATACGAAGTATCACATGCACATTTAACGAAAAAGTCATAACCGCATGCAATTTTATGCACGATTTGTCGTGAAAATCGTCTTGATATTTTTATAAGTACATGTACAATAAGGTATATGGATCCATTTTCATTTAGTATCCAATAATGTCTATTAAAGGTAATTGTGCAGCCAAATTGTCTATTATTTGTAGTTCCAAAAATATACATCTCAAAGGCTGTAATCTGATTTTTCCACCAGCCAAATGGTTACAGCTATAAGGCTTTAGGAACATTTTCAAAGCAAGAAAATATTGTACCACTTTGACTGTCACAGTGCTGTCGCAACCTTATTGTAAGGTTTCCGCGGTAGCTGCTATAGCTAAATAGCTGCCAGTTCTTGTTGCCGCAATGTTGGCGCAGCTCTATTACAGCTTCTTGTGCTACTTGGGCTGGTACTGTAACTGTATTTAGCTGTCTATAATCTCCGCAAGGACGCCAATCATTGGGCTTTTCTTGGTTACCATATGAAGTGGCGGGGAGACGGAAGAAGAGGAAGATCTGCATATTCCCAATTCTACCATTTGATTGAATTCGTTTTATGCAATTTGTGTAAATGTTCCTCTGTAATAATATAATGTACAACAGAATGTTTCACAGGCAAATTATATTTGGTGAACTTATTAAATTGGGAAACTCCAAAAGTAATCTGTTGTATTCATTTGTTAAGGTAAAGAGTGTAAGGGAATATAAGGAACCATTTCTAAGTGAACAATTAACAGATAAACTAGTTATCTCATCGATTAAACATGCACTTTTTAAATCTACTATCAAACCAAAATGTCATAAAAAATCAGCTCCAATGATAGGTATATCAATATCAGCGATATTAAAAGCAAAAAGATAAAATCTGCGCAAATTCAAATCAACTTTCAAAAATCTCTTTCCGTATGTATGAATAACACAGCTCCACAAAAAAGAAAGTGGTCTGTCCGGCGGACCAGACCAATATATCAGTATGTATTTAGACCCGCTGAAACCGAATCCGAAGAATTAGAATTATCAGATTGGCTCGTTTTTCACCCCCAAACCCCAAAAAACACCCCCAACAAGAAATGGTCTGTCCGGCAGACCAGACCAGTATATTCTTATGTATTTGGACCACCCCCCAAAACAAAAACAAAGTGATCTGTCTCTAAGCTGACCTGGAAAGATTATATAGAGAGACAAATAAAAAGGGCCACTACAACCCTCTGGGTATGTAGAAGGACCTTTGGTAAAACATGGAGGTTAAACCCCAGGGTAACAATGTGGTACTATACTGTGATAGTAAGACCAATGATTACTTATGCTTCTGTTGAGTGGTGGCCTGCTACAACCAGGCTATACATTCAGCAGAAGTTAACACAACTCCAAAGACTCGCCTGTTTGAGAGTCACAGGAGCGATACGCACGACCCCCACAGCAGCTCTGGAGGTTCTTCTGGACCTCGTGCTCCTTCATTTGGTGATTGAGGCCGAGGCTCGGAAAGCGGCCTACAGGCTGAGGTGCGGTGGTCATTGGAAAACCGGAGGAGAACAATTAGGGCACACAAGGGCCCTTTCCGACGCGATAGACACTCACTCACTTCTGAAGGCCAGGAGTGATAATATAGTGCCCTTCTTCTCCTTCTCAGAACCCTTTGAGGTTGTCATCCCCAAAAGGGAAGACTGGAACCCACTTGAGGACATTCTCAGACCTGCCGATATCGTCTGGTTCACAGACGGATCGAGGTTTGAGGAAAGTGCTGGAGCGGGGATATACGGTGAAAGGCCCAGTGCTGAACTTTCTTATGCCCTGGGTGAATTCGACATGGTATTCCAGACCGAGATCTTTGCTATTTTGGTCTGCGCACAAGAGAATATCCGAAGGAAATATTCAAACAAGCATATATATATATATATATATATATATATATATATATATATATATATATATGAAGTGACGGTGAGAGGTAAACTCTCATATGGACAGATGCTACTATACGTCGGACAAATGTCACTGACGTATAGCGACTGCCTTTTTTGCAAGAACCAAGAGCGGCGACCTCTAGCCTTAGTGGGCTATACTCACTGTTTATGAAATCGGATTTGAAGGAAACAACTACTCAGCGGGCAAATACCCCGACCTGCATTGAATTACACATTCAAATCGTGATCAGTAACCAACTATCATTTGTCTATTCCTAACCAGACATATACCGGTTTCGAACTTATTATGTTCTCATGAGAACATAATAAGTTCGAGTAGTTGTTTCCTTCAAATCCGATTTCATATATATATATATATATATATATATATATATATATATATATATATATATATATATATATATATATATATATATATATATATACAGGGTGTCCCGAAACTCCCGCCTTTCCCTTTAGGTGCTAATTCTCCATGCAAAAATAGTAAGAAAAGTTCCTATAAACATGTGTCCGGAAATGCTTCCTAAGGGAGCTACGGCCCTCTAAGGATGGCACAAAAATAGGTGTACTAATTATCTCGGAAATGATTTGGGACAACTTTATGAAACTTGGTTAACTTTTTTCGATTAATAAAAGTTATTGTTTTACGCCTACTTTAAAAAATAAATAATGCGCATTTAGCAAACGAATACGCAATATTTCGTTTAGACCGCTTTTACTCGAAAACGGCTTGCCATATGGCTAATTGTAAAGAGGCCTTTTTTATGCAGAATTAACCAGGGAATCATAATCAGGGATTAAAGTACTAAAAATGTCAAATGGAAAATTAATATGTAGAAACAAAGAACACCGACCTCTCGTTTCTCCGCCCCTGGATAAAATTAATTTTGGCTAATACTGTAAAACAATAACCTTTAATAATCAAAAAAACGTAACCAAGTTTCATAAAGTTGTCCCAAATCATTTCCGAGATAATTAGTAAAAACACCTATTTTTGCGCCATCCTTAGAGAGCCGTAGCTCCCTTAGGAAGCATTTCCGGACACATGTTTGTAGGAACTTTTCTTACTATTTTTGCATGGAAAATTAGCACCTAAAGGGAAAGGCGGAAGTTTCGGGACACCCTGTATATATATATATATATATATATATATATATATATATATATATATATATATATATATATTTGTTTGTTCCATGACCTATGGCATACTGATGAGAACATAATAAGTTCGAAACCGGTCTATGTCTGGTTAGGAACAGACAAATGATAGTTGGTTACTGATCACGATTTGAAGGTGTAATTCAATGCAGGTCGGGGTATTTGCCCGCTGAGTAGTTGTTTCCTTCAAATCCGATTTCATAAACAGTGAGTATAGCCCACTAAGGCTAGAGGTCGCCGCTCTTGGTACTTGCAAAATAGCAAGTCGCTATACGTCAGTGACATTTGTCCGACGTATAGTAGCATCTGACCATATGAGAGTTTACCTCTCACCGTCACTCCATTTGATTCAGTTTGTATAAGACTAGCAAGTTGACCACTATCATTTGTCTGTTCCATGACCTATGGCATACTGATGAGAACATAATAAGTTCGAAACCGGTCTATGTCTGGTTAGGAACAGACAAATGATAGTTGGTTACTGATCACGATTTGAAGGTGTAATTCAATGCAGGTCGGGGTATTTGCCCGCTGAGTAGTTGTTTCCTTCAAATCCGATTTCATAAACAGTGAGTATAGCCCACTAAGGCTAGAGGTCGCCGCTCTTGGTACTTGCAAAATAGCAAGTCGCTATACGTCAGTGACATTTGTCCGACGTATAGTAGCATCTGACCATATGAGAGTTTACCTCTCACCCTCACTCCATTTGATTCAGTTTGTATAAGACTAGCAAGTTGACCACTATCATTTGTCTGTTCCATGACCTATGGCATACTGATGAGAACATAATAAGTTCGAAACCGGTCTATGTTTGGTTAGGAACAGACAAATGATAGTTGGTTACTGATCACGATTTGAAGGTGTAATTCAATGCAGGTCGGGGTATTTGCCCGCTGAGTAGTTGTTTCCTTCAAATCCGATTTCATATATATATATATATATATATATATATATATATATATATATATATATATATATATATTTAGGGTGGCCCATCTTTTTCGAAATCGAAATTTTTTATTTCTCACCCCTGCAAATGGTCCCATTTGAAGAAAAAACAGTCCCCTCAAAATATTATTGAGGCAAATTGAAGGCAAGGGGTGCCGCAGAATGCATTATTATGCAATAATAAAAGTAAATGGAATTATTTACATTCTTTGGTTGATGCATTGTTTTTTTTTTTAATCAGCAACATTTATCTTTAGAATGACTAATCAAGTCATAGAAATATCAAAGACATTATCTGTTGTGACTATGACATGTGTCATACTACTGTAAATTCGTAGTCTAAGAAAACTAGACTAGAAGTTTTTGAAATAAAACTCTCGTTTTATCTTTGTGTATTTTATTATGAAACGTTTTTTTCATACATAGTACCAAATATTATCCTAAATCTACAAGACATATAGTAATAAAAACAATATTTTTTGCACTAGGCCAAAGCATGCGACAGGGTTTCTTTTTTTACATTTGGAAACTGTGATTTATAATCATTTACAACTTGGAGTAAAAACTGTTTTTGGTCTTTATTTTTTGTTAAAATGTCATTATAGTCAGTAATAAGTTTGATTCCTCTCTCAGCGGCATCATTTACAACTTTAATTTTGTTTACAATATTGAAACATCGGGTATAACTTTCATTTTCCCTCCATGTTGTTGGATCATTTTCCAAAAATTCCATGGACAAACCTAATTTTTGAAAAAACTGTTTAGTGTTCTCACATATGAAGTCCTGAATTTCCTTGTTTTCAACGTCAGTAATGTTACTAATCATAAGTCGTTTAATACCCTCTTGATTTGGTGCATTCCTATTCAAAGCTTTAACCATTTCTCTTTTAGTGGTAACTGAAATATCGTCATCAAAGAAAGATAAGCCAACATTTACTGAATTAAGGTACCACAAATGGTTTACTATTTTCCTACTTGCGGCTTGAGATATTTCTTTGTCAATATTTTGATGATTAATGAGTTCTTTACAAAAGTCTAAGTCATGAAGCGGTGCTTTACTAGCAAATGACGCTGTAAACCAGGCCTTTACATAAACCTTTTCAATAAAGAGACATATATCTTCAATACCTATTTTTTCTTTTTTAGTTAGTTGGAACTGATCTTGGAAAAAAAAAATTTTTAGACAGTAAATGGCTTTGGCCATCCAACGTGCATGATGAAATGCCCCTGGTTGCCCAGTTTTTAGTTTATTTTGATCTATTTTAGGCCAAAATTCCCTAAAACGTTTAAATAGTGGCACATTTGGACCAGATGAGGAAGGCATTTTTGTGTCAAACACACTTCTCAAAACCACTTCAAAAATATCATGTCTACAAGGAAAATATAGAATATCTCTTTCTAATTTTTGTTGCAATAGTGTGGCTGCCCCATTTATATAACCCATATTTGATGCTGTTGTATCACAACACAAAGCTATTACCTTTTCGTCCAAATTCCATTCACAAAGCACATCATAAACTACTTCAGTCTGTTCTCTTCCAGTTGAATTGGGCAAAGCTGGTACTCCAAGTAGTTGTTCAATATCTCCACTAGTAACTAAGATAGCAAGTCTATAGATATTTCCCATTCCAGTGAGAGAAGGTAAAAGTTTTCCATCCCAATGGATGACTGGGGCCGGCAATTCAGAGTTACCGAAGGCAGTTTTTAATATTTCAGCTCTTTCTTCGCGGATGCGTTGTCTAGAGCGCTGAAGTGTGGTTCTGCTGGTGGACAAAGATGTGGTGTCATGTCCTAGTGCTTCTGCTACTGCCGTCAAAATATGGACTCCATACCTGTCGCTTATTTTGCAAGCATCAAATGCAGCGGCTATTTTTGGTGTGATGATGTTACATGTTCCATACAATCTCCTCTTTTTTGGCTGTGACGGGCCAGGCTGGTCTTGTAACAACTCTTCTTGGGCTTCGATTATTTCATCTTCATTTTCGTTGGAGTCGGCTGAATTACTACTTGATGATGGACAGGTGACTGTTTCCTCTAATCTAGCTTTTTCTTGTTGACTTCGTTGCATTCGTTCGGATAATTTCTGTAATTTCTCCTCAGCTGATTTTTCTTGAGAAGCAAGTTGGTAATCAATACCATGCATAAATCCAGGACGTCCCTTTTTTCTTTGGTTAATTAAAAACTGCTTATCTTCATCTATTTTCATCAACTCCAATGCATTTGCAAAAGATCGTCCAATTTTTCAACGAAATTTTTTTCTTTACCTCCCGCACTGGCCCTTTTAGCCGATTTTTGTAAGTTCCTCCACTCTGCATAAAGTTTATCTAGTTGTTTAACACAATGAAAATCCTGACGTGTCGGAATGCGAGCTTTATCTCAAAAAACTGACACCTCTTTTATTGTTAATTTAGCACTTTCATGTACACTTAGCTTCACTTCACGAATGTTATAAAAGAGCACTTGTAATACTTGTCTATTAGACGGCAATTTATTGCCAATGATTTGTGACGAATAGTGTCCAACTAAGTAAATGAAAGTATCCTTTCGTAAGGATCTAACATCAGCCATCGTTAAATGTTTTTTCAAAAAGGAACGTATGCTAGAACTTATAATGTCACCACTGTAAAACACAATTGCAAACTGACATAAAAACCTACCGTAGGTGCATTATATTTCCAAACATCCAAAACAAATAATTTCTAGGAAATAATTACACCAATAAAACATTATGGGCCACCCTCTGTATATATATATATATATATATATATGTATATATATATATATATATATATATATATATATATATATATATATATATATATATATATATTTACATTTTCATATAAATTTTTTTTTTTTTTTTTTGGAAGTGTTTTGGCCTCCGAAGACAGGTCCGATTAGCCACAGAAATTTTTACTGTTAGTTTCAATTAAAATCAAGTATTAAATTGTTTGATTTGCAAATAAGACAGTCATTTCAAAAGGTCAGTCATCCAATGGAACTGTGTAACACTGTTACTTAACTTTCTAACTAACTTAAACTAACTTAACTTACTTCTGCTGGTGTTTTTTTTTTGTTTTGTTTTTTTTTTTTTGTTTTTTTCTTTTTTTAAGGAATTGAGACAGGGACACAATGCGTCTAGGGGTCTGTCAAGACTTGCACATTCACAGGAAAGACCACGGATATCAGGGGTTAAACATGGGGATAAACAATAGGATTTTTTACATATATAATATACATAAATGCTAGTACTAATGAATTTCCTAATGGAAAAAAGGAGAGAAAAATATATATATTTTTTTTTCCTCCTTTTTTTTTCCTTTTTTTTTTCTTTTTTTTTCCGGCAATATTACTTAAATTAAAATGCGTGCAGATTTTATAAAGTTATATATTATCAAATTAATATTATCATTTTCGATGGACAAAAGATTTTCTAAATTAGTAGGAAATTGGCGAATGAGGGATGAAATAAAATGATCTCTTTCCAGATTATAATCCGAGCAATTAAATATTAGGTGGTTTGGATCAGCAATAGAGTAGTCATTACATTTACAAATATCAGATCTAATAATTCCTATTTTTTTCAAATGTGAGGGACATCTTGTGTGATTTATTTTTAATCTGGATATTGTCAAGGATAGTGTTCTTGAGAAATTTCCATCAATATGTGGTATTTTTTGTGGTAAGGTAGGATGAATGTTAGTGTACTGATTACTTGATGTTGATGCAAATTCCAACCAATCTGCTTCCCAGTGCTCTCGCATTTCTTTTTTAAAAATTGCTTTCATATCTTCTAGCTCTAGCCAATTGAGTGGCTTTAAGTTAGGGAAGCTTTTTGCAAGTTCGTCTACAATTTCGTTTCCCTCAATTCCTGAGTGTCCTTTTGTCCACAATAAGGTTACCTCCTGTCCGTTTTTCTTTATTTGATGGTATAGGTTTATAATATTGAAAATTGTTGTGTTTTTCTGTTTTATTGAAAGGTGTCTGATGCTATTGAGCACTGATTGCGAGTCACTAATAATAAGTGTTTTTTTGCTTTTATGCTTCTTTGCGTAGATCAAGGCTTTCTCAATAGCAAACGCTTCAGCTGTATATATGGATGTCTTATTGTGCAATCTGTATACCTCAGTTGTGTTTTGTTGGGGAATGTAAAGTGCGCATCCAGTTCCATGTGAGTTTTTGGAACCATCTGTATAAATTAAATTATATTCCTTGTATTCTTCTAATATTAAAAGCATAAGTTTTTGGTTCGTTATTCTATTTTCGGTGTATTTTGGGGTGATTATTTGGGGTTTTTGTTGCAACGTATCGTAGTCAATTTTGAAGAAGGGGTTGTTATCCATCTCTCTTATACTTTCTTCATATTCTCTTGTGGTTAGGTATGCTTCAACTAAGGGTGGATTGTTCTTTAGAGACCAGTATTTATTAGTTAGTGATTCAATCGTAAGGGAATTCATTATATTTGTTCTGTGGGTACTATATACCCTTAATTTGGATAAGAAATGTTTGGATAAATATTCTACTCTGATGTTGAATGGAGGCTCCTGTGCTTCGGCTAAGATGGTGTTACATGGGGATGATTTCATAATACCTAGACAGATTCTAAGCGCTTTATATTGAATTCTATCGATTACCTTTCGGTTGGTGTTAAAGGTTGCATAATAAAGTATACAACCGTAGTCCAATATCGGTCTAATATAGTTTCTGTAAAACATTAGTGCTGTTTTAACTTCTGCTCCCCAGTTAGTATTGCATGTCATTTTTAAAATATTCATAGCTTTATCACATCTTGCTTTCACATAGTGAATATGTTTTGTCCATAGTAGTTTTTTATCTAATATAATTCCTAAATATTTAGTATGATCAACGATTCTGAATGTCATATTGTTCACTGAAATGTGTTGTGGTGTTTGTAGTCTATGTCGTGTGAAAAATATTATTACTGTCTTATCCAAATTTATTTCAAAACAGTGATTGTTTAACCACATGTTTAAATTATATACCATATGTTTTAGTTTAGTTATGCATTTCTGATATGTTGATTGTGTAGTATATAAGCATATGTCATCTGCATACTGAATACATTTTATGTCTTCTTCCCATAGTTGATGAAAGCTGGATGTGTACAAGTTGAACAGTAGTGGACTAAGAGTTGATCCCTGAGGTAGACCTTGTCGGACTGTTCTAGGACCTATTAAATGGTTGTTGTGGTTTCTAATATATATTTTTCTATTGTTGTATAAGTCTATTAGGTTATAAATTGTGTTTTGTGGAATTCCTTGACAAGAAAGTTCTTCCTTTAAAACTTTGTAGTTTACTGCTTCGTAAGCTCCTTTTATATCTAGGAATAAACACATCAGGTATTCGTTTCTTGTTAAAGAACACTGTATATCTGTTACAAGATGTGTGAGGGCTTCCTGGGTACCTCTACCATTTCGGAAACCATACTGACTTATTGGTAAAAGGTTTTTGTTTTCACAGAACCATTCTAACCTATTTTTTATCATTCGTTCATAAATTTTAATAAGGCATGTAATTAATGAAATAGGTCTGTACGAACTAAGTAAATCTTTATCCTTTTCAGGTTTCAATATTAAACATATGATTATTTCAACGTTATAATTTGTTGGTTTCCCATGTAACCACCAGTTATTTAGTGAATTTAGTAAGAGGTGTTTAGCCTCTGTCGTTAAATGACTTAAGATTAGATATGTTATTTTATCTATACCAGGAGATGTGCTTTTTTGTTGTTGTAAAGTGGTTTCTAACTCCGGAAATGTAAATGGTTGATTAATTATATTGTCCTCATTGGGTACTCTATGTAGATCTAGGTCCTCTTCTGCCTGTGATATGGCAAGCGTATCCAAGGCTTTTTCTATAATATCTTTAGCTATTGGTGTATTTGGTTTGATATTTTTATTAGAAATTCTTCTAACGAATTTCCATATGTCAGTCAGTGGAGTGTTTTTGTTAAGTTTGGAGACGAAGTTTTTCCAACTGTTACGGCTTTTTTGTTTAAATAGGCGCTTAGCCTGTGCTTCTATGTTTTTATAGTTTACAATGTTTTCAATATTTGATAATTGTTGGTACTTCTTTAAGGCTTCTTTCCTTTTCTTGACTATGTTTGTGCATTCTTCATCCCACCATATTGGATGTTCAGTAATATTTTTTTCTACCTTACTTTTCTCTTTTATAGCTTGACCTGCAGCTTTGTCAAGAATTTTGACAAACTGTATGAGAGTATTATCTAATGCATTTGTTTCCGTAAGATTTGTTATTTCTTCATTTAGGCATGTTTGGAAGAGATCCCAATCAGCCGTAGCTTCTTTCCACTTTAAGTACGGGATTCGTGTTTCTCTGGTATGTTTAATATCATATTTCATGCTAATTAAGTAATGGTCAGAGCCAAGGCTGTCTGGGATAACCTCCCATAAAAGTTTACTTGATATATCCGGGGTGGCCATTGTCACGTCGATTTTTGAAGGAGTTTGTAATGGTTGTGTTATTTTTGTAGCTGAGCCATCATTCATCACTATAAAGTTTGAATCGTCTATAGCCTCTGCTAATCTATTTCCTGCTGTATTATTATTACATGAGCCCCAGAGACTGTGATGAGCATTACAATCTCCTCCAATTACAATATTTTTAGTGCCGAATTGTGTTATAAAATCCGACCATTCCCTTATAGATATGTTCTCATTAGGTGGTCTATAAACAGTAATTATTTTAAAATCCGGGCTATTTACATGAACCCCGCAACATTCTAATTTATTATTACCGTTATATTTTATTTTGATTTCCGTCCAATTTAATTTATTTGAAATGAGGATAGCAACTCCGCCACCTCTTCTATTTTCCCTATCCTTCCTAATTAAATTATAACCCATTATTTTAAAATGTTTATGTTTCTTTTTTAACCATGTCTCATTTAGTAATACAATATCTGCTGCATTTTTCATTAAATAGTTGGTTAAATTAACTTTATTATCAACAATGGAACGACAGTTCCATTGTATGATATTTAGTCCCTCTTTAATATGTTGAGTCATTATCACTATAGTTTAAATCCGTATTAGACAAAAAATTTGTTATCTACTGCTTTATTTGAAAATCGTCCAAATTCAAATTACTAGAATTACCGCTGGTTATATGTCCCAGCAATTGTTCAACAAATAGTGTAATTTGTGTTGCTAATTTTTCCTTGTATTCTAAAAATTCATTTCTATATGGATTAGGTAATATTGACTGTCTGTGCTCCTCTTTATTTTCTGCAACGATGCGTGATTTTGATGAATGTGGTATGGGTGAGGCTTTGCGCTTCTTATTTTCCCTGTTTTGTGTTAATGTCTGGGGTCTAGGCGGTCTTTGATATAAATTTTGATGTGAGGTATTATTTTGTATTGTCTTATTTGCCTGTGGCGGTCTGTGTTGTGTTAAAGGAGGAAAGTTTTCGATTGTATTCAAAATGTCGTATCTATTGTTTATATTAATTTTACTGTTACTAACAATTTTAGAGTAAGTGGGGTTGTTTTCGATTTTTTCTGCCTCTTTAAAAGATATATTGTTGGTTGCCATAATTTCTTTGATTTTTTTTTGTTTTAAGTAGACTGGGCATGTTCTAGTTATGGAACCGTGATCATTACTTTTGCAATAGACGCAATATAGGTATTCTTTATGACAGTTCTCTCTTTCGTGTGCTTCTCCGCAAATGCCACAATGGCTAATTGCACTTTTACATAGTCTTTTTGTGTGTCCGTACCTCAAACATTTGAAGCACTGGACAACTGGATGTATATACGGTTCGACAGGAAAAATTACAGAATTAATTCTTACCTCATTGGGTATAGTGTTTCCAAGAAATGATAATATGACCATCTGTCCCTTAATCCATTGGGTTTTACCATCTTTATCTATAGTTTTTCGCTCCATGCGTTTAATCTCTACAATTTTTTTATCAGATATGATTGAATCTAATAAATATTTTTCATCAAAGTATGTATCGACATTTCTAATAATACCCTTTTTTTGGGTGAATATTTTAGGTATATCTGCTATTAGGTTGTTTTGTTTAATTACATCGCTAACAATTAATGAATTTGCGCTTTCATAGTTATTTAAAATAACTTTGACTCTGTTTATCCCTACTGATTTGATGTCTATTATTTTATTTTTATAAGCTTCACATAAATAGTAACCCACCCGAATCGGGAAGAGTTTACCAATATTTTTATCCTTGTGTTCGATAAATACGAAATATGGACCTTTATCGCTTGGTCTATATTTATTATTGAAGTCAATAAACCTATCCATTTCTAATCCGTTTTTATCCACGTTCATATCAGTATCACCAGTTTTTTCACTTACCGATTGCCGGGCTGTGTCTCCGGGCGGCTCGCGGCCGCCCGTATCTTTATCCATCTTTTGTTATTATGTTATTTTACCTGAGATTTCACAATTAATAATGGTTGGGATGGTTATTCCTTTGTTTTTTATTTTATATATGGTCACTGAAACTCTATGTTAACGAAATATCACAATTATTTACTAATTCTTTACTGTGTAAATTCACTGTTTAACTCGCGCGATGTCTTCTCGATCGAGGTTAATTCGGAACTCTCTTTTCATATAAATATGACTTCCGGTATATGGTGCGTATATATGGCTTCCACCAAAAGGAGTAGAAATATATATATTTTGACTCATGTATATATCATCATTTGTGATTCACATCTCAGTTATCAATCAGGAACAGTTTTCATCATATGAACAAATCGCGATGGATATGAGCTCCGACATAGAGTGCAGTGGATACTGCTTCCGACAATATATGGCTGATTACATTCTGCAGATATATAGCTTCCGAAATATACATTATTTTAGGATCTGTAGTGGATACGGCTTCCAGCAGTGTTGCCATGCATTTAGCCTATAAACTTTAAATTCTGCTTTATTTTCATGGTTTTATATCTTCAGAATATGCAAGTGTTCATGGATAAATATGAATAGGTATAAATGAACAACAAAATTTGAGCTGATGGGTATTCATGTTCTGGATTCAGCTCCTACTTGATTTAAAATTAGGATATACCAATTGTTATTAAAATTATTTATATATAGGATATTTTAGAACCAATTTTCTAAGAATTGGCAAAAGTAAACTGCTTTTATTTTCCAAATTACAAAAATTTTGTATTAAAATCTATTGAGAATAAAAAGTTAACACCAATTTACAATTTTCGGAATAATCGACCCACAATGATTTTTTATTTTTTTATCGAAAATTAATAAATAAATACATCGTCAAATTAATTTCCACTTTCAATTTATCATATAAATAAAAATTAGTATAAAAACAAAGACTTTTAAATATTATACTCATTCACGTTCATATTGAATGAGCCGTATGTTTGAACAATGTATTAATGAGTGAGTAACGGGTGATCTGATCTGACTTTCACGGATAAATTTGGTCGGCAGGAAGAAACCGCCAAGTTATGACTTAGACTACCAATGACAAAAAGAAGTTAAAGATCTTATCTTTATTTTGGCGTAAATTTCATCATTTAATATAACATAAAATTTTATAATTTGAAATTTTTTGATACGGATAAGGTCATTAAAAAAATGTTAGGTTGTATAAAAATAATAAAAAGAGTATAGGAGCAAGTACCAACCCTTGAGGTATTCCATGTTTTATAGTCAATTCTTCTGAATAACTGTCATTAAATTTAATACATTGTTTTCCTATTTTCGAGGTATGATGTAAGCCACTGTAATACTATCCCGGCAATTTCTTATTTTTTAGATTCAATACAAGTAGATCTTTATGATAATAATATAAATAATTTAAAATATATTATGTTGTAAACGTACTTTATATAATAAAAAAAAAATCTTTTCTTAAATTCATCTTTCTGACGCTGTATCTCTTTAAACATTAGACTTACAATAAAAACCGCTGCCCAAGGAATCACTACTTCCACATCCAGATTTTTGATCCAACTCACAACGAAAAAATTTTGTATGTGGAAATAATTGCTTATGGAACTTTAATAATATAATATTTGAAATCCTCTACCCCAAAAACCTATAAAACGATACCCCATATCGGTAGTGGGGTGGGGGTGGATGAAGCAAAACAATATTTTGAAGTTTCTGGTTCTTGTACACACACTAAATCACATTTTTTTTCATCCGCTTTAATAATGGGTGGGGGTGGTAATGGGGGTTGCTAATGTCAAACATTTTTTTTAGACCTTAGCTTCCCTTGTATATACTAAATACCAATTTTCTGGACTCTTACCTGCTTGATTTAGCTATTTATCCCAAATTTACCCCCCAAACCTTTGACGGAACAAGATAAAAATATAATCTAGTTCCAGATCTCATTAAAGTACATGTGTGTACCAAATTTCAAGTCAATATCTTAAACGGTTCCAGAGTAAACGTGCGCACAAAAAAGTTACAGACAGACCAACAGAAGTTTTTTTTCGCTCAAACTTAAATGCTCGACGTTTCATGACATTCTAAGCCTATTTGGACAATAAAAATTTTTTAAAATTTTTTTGTCGTTACTATACTTCCACTGGATGTGGAAGTAAAAGGTAGGAAATTTTGTCGTCTTCAACTTTGTCTCGAACATTTTTCTCTTAGGATCGAGTGTTGCCGAATTATTTTGAAAACCAATTTTTTGCAACTTTCAATCAAGATGGTGGCTCCCCCTAGGTCGAAACCTTGTATCTTTCATCAACAACATATATCAACTCTCCTGTTAGGTTAGACATAGACATAGGATCTTTTCTCATACTTATCATAGTATTCATATATGTTGTATAAGCAATAAATTAATTTAAAATTTTAATTGACTTTTAAAAAATTGCGGCTGGCAGTATGGTCCTTGACCGAACGCCTTAAAAAAAAACATATCAAAATCATTACTACTCCACCTTTTGCAGGGCAAAACTCCCCACTGATTGGACTATAGCCCATTAGAATAAAACGAAATATAATATTTTTTTACCGTTGCTGTACTCCACTACGTGGATTTGGAAGTAAAACAAAATATGGAATTAAAATCGACAGTTTCGTTCAATAAATGGAACTTAAATAATACACATTTTTAATGATATGAGCTTGCATTCTAAAAAAATAGCATACTTATGTAAAATATCCTTAAATCTACTATAATAATCATTGTATTCATTTAATACTACTTTTTATTAGTTTAAATTGAAAAAAATTATAAACGTTTTTTTTTTCTTTGATATTACTCAATATTACATCTGACTAAATGTACTGTCGTGAACATTGAGCAAAAAAAAATAGTTGTTCTATTTTTTTCTACCGTAAATCTGTCTCTATTTGCACACTTGCAATGAATTTTGACAAATAACCGCAATGTCACAAAAATTAAAGTTAGACGTACACAACTAGATTTTAGCAAAAATACGTTAAGATTTGTCCCATTTTTTTGCCCACGACAGTACCTACCCTATACTGGGAATGTAAATTTGATGGGTTCGTAAAATGAATAAATAAATAAATAAATCTTTGAGGGGACTCGAACCTTCGGTGTGGCTCTGCCTCTGAAGTAGTTTCTACACCAAAATACTTGAATATTGCTCGACTCGCGTTTCGCCAACCATGTTGGCATCATCTAGAGACTATGAAACTGAATTTACAAACAGTCTTAGTGTTCTGTAGTTAGTACTGATGCCCAAGAATGTTGTTGCATATTTATCTGTTACTGATTCATGTAGTTTTCGTATCCTTAATAAAAAAAATTTCTAAACGATTTTAACAAAAAACATAAGTTTCTCCAGTCCGACACTGTATTTCTTTAAAACATTGCTGCGTGCAGCCCAAACTACCACAAAAGCATGCACTAAGTTTTAGCTACTTGGGAAAATGGTTAAAAAATATGACAGCTTAAAAATTTTACATAAATTAGAAAATCCTCTGTATATTAATAACAGAGAAGTCTTCAGAGGGTACATATGAAAGGGTTGTGGAATCAGCTCGACCTCCCCTATCGCCAATTATGTACGGAATATTTTGCATATTGAATTAAAATCTGGGTCAAAATTTCATTAAAAGGACCAATATTTTTTAAGCTAACTACGTAGATTTTTCATATTATCTAACGAATTTTAATCGGATTACACTTACACAGTCAGTGTTTGACAACTTTTTAAAAGCTTTTATTTAACTTGCAATTGCAATGTTTGTTTGTTTGTATGTATGTATGTATGTTTGTTTAGGTCAAATTTTGCAAGCTGAATTTCGACTAGTTCTAATTAAGCTGGAGCATTGAAATTTGGCACACGTGATAAGTCCGGTGACAATGCAACATAGTATAGCCATTATCGGTCTAAATCCAATATGGCGGACGTCCCAAGATGGCGGATCGGCTTTTTAGTCACAACCCCCTTAATATGGGTATCAAATGAAAGAGTTTGACGAGCAAAATCCGATAAACAATGTGACGTCATTCTAAATTCAATATGGCGAACGTCCCAAGCTGACCCCCCTTGATATGGGTATCAAATTAAAGGGTTTGACGAGTAAAATACGACAAGCTATGTGACGTCATTCTAAATTCAACATGGCGGACGTCCCAATATGGCGGATCGCCTTTTTCTTCCCAACCTCCTTGATATGGGTATCAAATGAAAATACGATAAACTATGTGACGTCATTCTAAATTCAATATGGCGGACGTGGGAGAGGTGGGAAAGTGATGGGAAGAGGTGGGGAAGGAATGGGTAGGGTTGGGAATATATGGGGTAGGGGTGGAAAGAGGTGGGAAGAGATGGGAAAGGGGAGAGGAAGGCGTCTCCTCTCCCCTTTCCCATCTCTTCCCACCTCTTAGAATACGGGAGAGGGAAGGTGTGGATGGCGGTGACAAATAAAGGGTTATGTCTGTCTGTCTGTAAAATAAGTAGACTAAAAA
The DNA here is from genome assembly GCA_936432065.2 of Rutpela maculata. NCBI lineage: Eukaryota > Metazoa > Arthropoda > Insecta > Coleoptera > Cerambycidae > Rutpela > Rutpela maculata. The sequence continues at coordinate 51,376,757 of OW386294.2, forward strand.
GTAAAAAATAAAATTATATAAAAAAATATTTTTAAGAAAAAGCTTTTATTTGAAAAACTACTAAAAAGTAAAAATATTTTTTTTTTAAATTCATACACCTGGAAACCAAAAGCTTTGGGGACGGTCAATTGAGCAAAGTAACTATGTAATAGCCCCTTATATGACCGCCCCCAAAGCTTTTGGTTTCTAGATGTATGAATTTAAAAAAATATATATTTTTACTTTTTAGTAGTTTTTCAAATAAAAGCTTTTTCTTAAAAATATTTTTTTTATATAATTTTATTAAATTTCTTTCTACTCCGCTATTTATGCGATATTCTCAGTTGAAATGAAGTGTCAATATATTTAAGTTCCAATTTCGTATTCCTATCGAAAAACTCGTAAACCTTAAGTAAAATACCAAAAAATTTGTTTTCAATTATTGTTCTAAAACACATCGAAAACACCATACAAACTGAAAGATATTTTCACTATAAATTCAAAATATTTATGATTTGGTACTTGTCCTATAACAGAAACAAAAGTCGTTGTGGTGTAGCGAGTAGCAACAACGAACACTTTGCAGAGTCATATGAAACGTTAAAAACACACAAGATCATCCCTAATTTTCTAAATGCCATGTGATCCAAGGTTGCCAATATTTACCGGAAGCAGTATCCACTGTAAAACTGATAGTATATTATACGGCATGGAATATACGGGAACCGTGGCGCCTTCGTTGGTGTGGCCGCCTCGTCAATTAAAATATGCGGAAGAGTTCAAAATCCGAATATCTGACTTCCAGCTGAAATTAGCACAGCAGACAACTGAGGCACCAAGGAGACGTTTTACATTGGTTGCGTTACGGCTTCCGTATACGGAAGCCGTACCGCAGTCGGAAGTCGTATAGCATGTAAATAGGCTATCATCGGAAGCCGTATCCTACGCAGTCTGTATATGTATATATATATATATATATATATATATATATATATATATATATATATATATATATATATATATATATATATATATATATATATATATATATATATATATATATACATATATATATATATATATAGAGAGAGATGCATGGTCATATACAGGCCCGTTTCATACACTGAGCGGTTGTAGTGCAGCCCGATTTGACGCAGTGAAGCCCGGGGTCGGGCTCATCAACGTACCCCCGTGTATATCATCACTAAATGGCCACAAATCACGTTAGCTTCCTTCCTACAAAATTTTGGGGTGGGCTTCAAAAAGTCATATTTTCATGTTCCGAGATACACTTTTAGTTCAGCACTACTGAGTCAGGCGGCGCTGTTCCTGTATATCCAAGACTCTTATACAGCTGATATCTATCGCACGTTATATAGCCCGATATTTGGCATCGTTGCAATGGCTCGATAACGTTCGATTCTTATTTCCTCTTAAATACTTTCTTCATGAAGTCACAATCGATGAATGAAAGCTCTTTATTTGAATCCATTTTTTAACCTCACAAGTATTGTATTATATTCGAACAATTCGAATTCAAAAATTCATATGCCTACTAAGAATTATGAAATACATGATACAGTGTTATGAAAGAAGAATAGTTGTTAGGATCTTAAACATCTTAAAATGTGTTTTGAAGTGTAATACAGAAATTCAAATAAATGTCCCTAAATTAGGATTGTGTTTTTTTGCATTCAGTATTCAATAATACTATACTTATTTATTATAATTTTGGTACTAAAATTTTCACGGAGAAATATCGGTCATTAAACAATTATTATTATTATGCAGAATGATGTTTTACATATTATAAGGATAGATAGGCATTGTCCATAATCACTATAAGCTGGTACTACTTCCACATCCACATAGTGGAGTGAACGTATAATAAAGGTAAAAAAATGTTTTTTTAAACAGGCTTAGAATGCCTGAAAGGTCGATATTTTAAGTTTGAGCAAAAAAAATCTCTCTGTAATTTTTTTTTGTGCGCACGATTACTCTGGAATCGTTTGAGATATTGACTTGAAATTTGGTACACATATGTACTTTAACGAGATCTAGAATTAGATTATATTTTCATCTTGTTCCGTTGAAGGGTTGGGGGGTAAATTGGGGTAAATTTGGAGTAAATAGGTAAATCAAGCAGGTAAGAGTTCATAAAATTGATATTTAGTATAGACAAGAGAAGCTAAGGTCTCAAAAAAAAATTTGGCATTAGCCACCCCATTACCACCCCCACCCCATTATTAAAGGGAAAGAAAAAAAAATGTGATTTAGTGTGTGTACAAGAACCAGAAACCTCAAAATATTTTTTTGCTTTATCCATGAGTATGGATGACGTTTCAGTTGTGTGTAGGTGTAGTCACATTTTTTTTTCATATATTAATTATAATAATCTGTCAAAATAAAATCTTTATCTATTATCGCATTCTTTGTCGATTATATTTTACCTAAAATATTTTATATTAGCTTTTTAATATGTTCGTGGCCAAAACACTGAGCTTGTAAAGCCATATACAGAGAGAAAAAAAACCTCAAAACTCAAAATTTGGGACACCTATGTATTATAACGAGATCTGGAAATAGATTGTGTTTTGATCTTATTCCGCCTATTTATCCCCCATAAGGGGGATAAATAGGCAAAGCAAGCAAGTGAGAGTTTATAAAATTGGGATTTAGTGTATGTACGAGAAGCCAAGTACCTACTCAAAATTTTTTTGATATCAGCCACTTCCATTATCACCCCCATTACCATCCCTACCCCATTATTAAAGGACGAAAAAAATAAAATTGTGCTTTTGTGTGTGTATAAGTACCAAAGGCCCTAATTTTTTTTTGCATCAGCTATACCCCCCACTACCATCCCCACTGTCGATATGGCATATTGTTTTATGGGCTTTTGTGGTAGACGATTGCAAATATTATATTATTAAAATTCTATGATCAGTTATTTCCACATAATGGACTGCAAATACAGTATCAACCTTTTTTCTTTGTAAGAGACTTGGATGTTGAAATAGTGATTCTTTAGGCAGCGGTTTTTTAAGTCAGGTTCCCTTTACTGTATGGTGCACCTAACTGCATGACGTGATCTGTCTTGGTTCCCTGTTAAGCCTACATGGTCTCTAAAAAAACACAATTTTGATGGGCTAACTTGAATCGTTTTATTCTATTTGGATGTGCAAAAGAGAACAACGTCATAACTGCGGAATACTTATTACTTACACATCCACGTAGTGGATTTGAAGTATAGTAATCGTAAAAAAAAATTTTTTCTCAAATTATTGAAGGTGATTATGGAAGGGAATAAAAAGTTAAAATTGTGATTTAGTGTGTATAAAGGAACAAAAGGCCTGTATACTTTTTTGGCACTCGCCACCACCTCTACCACATTATTAAAGGGAATAAAAAAATAAAATTGTGATTTATGTGTACAAGAGCCTCTAATTTTTTTGCCAACAGCTTCCCCCTCTACTACCTCCACTACCATGTTGCACATCGTTTTATGGGTTTTTGGGATAGACCATTTCAAATATTATATTATCAAAGTTCTATGAACAATTATTTTTACACAGTGGATTGCAAATATAGTATCGACATTTTTTTGCTATAAAAGGCTTGGGCAGGAAAATCTAGATGTGGAAGTAGTAATTTTTTAGGCAGAGGTTTTTTTTATTAATGAACACATATTTTTATGATGGTTATTTGAATTTATATTTGTAGTCGGTCTCCCTGCATGGTGCATCTGACGTCATACACCTACCTTGATTGCATTGGATTCGGAATGACGTCTAGAAAAATGTGCAAAAGTTTCAAACCCGCACATAAACAATTGCAAAAGTCATAAACTAATGAAAATTGAAAAAATAACGAGTTCCGTTTTTTGCAAATAACTCGAAAACTATTAAAAATTTTAAAGAAAGAATGATTCTTAAAGAGGAAGAAATTCCCAATAAAAAAGTCCCGACTCCCGAAACTCTACATCTATTATTAACGAGATTATTAATAATTTTAATTTAATGTTGAAAATAGAGCGCCGCGCAGCGAACACTAAGGCGTTACGATGCTCTGAAACCGTCCGGAATAAGTAAAAATATTTTTTATTAAATATTAATTTTAAAATTCATAAAAATTATGTTATTATTTAAACACTTAAAGGAACAATATCCCGTTGGAAATTTTTTTTTTTTATTAATTTTAATTACTCTTACTGTTTTTATATTCAAAAATACTATAAGATTACATAAACTTAAAATTTTTATTGCTATTTGTTTAAACAAATTTTATAAACAAATAGATAAATTACGTATTTTTGAAAAATATTTTTCTGCCATTTTATTTGTTATAGAATATTATGATTAAAAAAATTCTTAAAAATTGTTTTTAATTGTTTATAATCACTTTTGTCTTTTTTTATTATTGAAACATGTTATTAAGAAAAAAAATTATTCCTAAATTTATTATTTGCAATTATCCAAAAGGTGGAAAAAAGAATTTTTTTTTGTTGTGAATTTATTTGTTTATTTAATAAACAATTTGTTATTAACAATCGCCGAATGTGTTTATATTTTTTTTTAGATAGAAAAAAATAACAAAAACAACCGTATACATAAACATGAAAATTCTCTTGTGAATAATAATTTAAAAATCGAGAAAATACTCGTATCAAGTATGCCGTGGAAATTGACAAAAACTAGATTCAAAACATTAATTTTTTGTGCAATTGAAATTGACATTTCTGAAATATGACAAACAAAAATTGTTATATTTTATTAAACAGACTGTCAAGTATACATTCAAAATATACCGTTTCCATAGAAACACTTTGACGTTAAGGCCACCGCGTTTATTTAGCAAAATATATCATAAACGGTGGTGTTATTTTCACCATCTATACTAACTATAATTTAAGGTTGCACAAAAAATAGTGTTTATACCATGGCCGCGAAATTTTTTTGCTCCCTCGAGATTATCTTGCCTCGGCCGCAAGCGGCCTCGGCGATAATTTTTCTCTCAGTACGTAAAAAGGGATTTCGCGGCCTTGGTATAAAAATAACTATTGTCTGTATAACCAAAGCGTTCTGTCCGAAATGTCCATTTTATTTAACACATGTTAGAATCAAAACATATCCTACTGCTATTCTTGTTTTATTATATGTAGGCAAATAATATACCTACATATTTAGATAAAAAAGGTAAATTTTAATCACAGTTAGAAAACACTAACGAAAATATTAGTGGGAAAAGAGCAGAGCGTTTGCCCTAAACAACTTTATGACAGCATCAAAAAAGGTGATTAAGGAATTCTTTCTGCCGCGATTTTATTATTTTAGTTTGTTTTTGGTTTTGGTGTGGTAACAAGTGCAATAAGAAGTTCTGAACTAAATCTAAGCATAGAATAAAAATAGACAAAAAACTTTCTGATAATTTAACTAGCAAGAAAATAAAAACCATTAAAAATTACTGTCTCTGTATAATTTAAGACATATAGTGCATAAATCTGTAACGAAAGTGAGTGAAACTATATCTTTTATTGCTTTATTTTTCGAGTTGTTTATAAAATATTGAAGTTAAAAATATCACGTGTCTATTCAAAAAATAAAGAAAAAAATTTGTACCATCTACAAATAATTATTTTCGTGAAGTATACGTCATTACCTCTAGGACTGCAGTTTTCGCCATGTATTTTTACGGAATTAAAAAATTATTTTTTCTGTACTAAAGCATTTCTTATAAACAATGACTTTCATTTTATTTTAAATTTCCAACTGCTCAGTTAATTTGTTGTAATGTATTCTAATGTTTTGATTATTTAATTTTAACAAATTCTAAAATAATTCTTTATACTTCATTTATACATTTTATTTTCGTCATAGTAATTTAGGACTAATAATTTTTTAGTTAGATCTATGGCTAAATACTGTAATATAACTCTATCTTGCTTTAAACAGGCGTTGTGTAGCTTTTGTATACCATTGGCAACAGTTCTTTTGGCATTTGAGACGCTTTAATTGTTTTATTGCTCTGTGCAAGAAAGCAACCAGATTTAAGTTGAATGTAGGTAGAAGAATGTAAGAAAAAAAGGTGCACAAAAGAGTCTACACACAAAAGGAAGAGGTCAGCCTTAAACTAGCTTCCCCATATACATTAAGAAAGCATATTATGACTGTACGCAGTATTACATTAGATTGAGAAAACTATTAAACAAAATTTTTATATAATTATAAACAATTATATAAAATAAAATATAAATATTATATTACCTTTAATAACGATAATTTAACTATCATATGTACCGTTTTTTATTATAACCATTATACGAGAGAATTTTATGCTCTACCGAAAAGTTACGTATGTTTTGCCCTATCATGCTTAATTTTCAAAATATTGACGAAAAAGCATATTTTGTTGCAAATTATTGTTAGTAACTTTTGAACCCGAAAAGAAAGAAAAGAAAAGAATATCACACAAATTCATTTTTAAGAGTATGACCTGCGAAGACTAATTAATGTCGGGCACAAGTATTTTATATGCTTGCACTAATAGTACAGTAACTAGAGGTTTTAACTTCGGAATAATGTCATATTGAACGAATTTAGTTCATTTTTGGAGGTATAATAGTAAATGCTTGACAGAAAAGTTTCTATATTGTGCGGGGGCTTGCTAATTTATAGAGGGTGTTTTTAAGTGCCACCCCCTCTCAGGGGGTGGCACTTAAAAAATATACATATACATATATTTATTGGAGCTGAAGTAGAATCAAACTTTAAGAAGAAAAGGTTCTATGCAAATTTTCACATAAATTGATAGTTTTTAAGTTATAACGACTTCAAAATTGCGATTTTAGCTTAAAAAAAAGGTATTTCCAAACGGCTTTCGTCAAGTATCTCGAAAAGTATTACTTTATCGAAAAAATGTTACAGACCAATTACAGAAAGTACAAACTGGGAAATAATTATATTTTTTGTTTATTGATGTAGGATTAATAATTTCGGAGATATTTAAGTTTATATTTGGTTTCCAAGTGTTTCGAAATTACCTTTAAAGTTTAAAATGCATTTTTTTCTAAAGCAAGTGCTTTAAATGAGCAAAAAAATTGAACATCTAGGTAATGCTACATCCTAACGAAAAACTGTATTTGAGATAATTTCTTTAAATTACTGGCTAATTAGAGTAACAAAATGGCGTCCTTTTTATATAAAAAAATATAAATACGCTCATTTTTACATCATAACTTCTTTACTTCTTATGCTACAGGAACGAGTAAAAAATAATTTGAAAGCGCAATTAATTGTCTTTAATTTCATTTCTTAGTATGCGTGACGTAGGTGTCTCAATTTCTGAGATATTTAACATTTAAACTGCATTTTACGACTTATAAACGTTCGGACGCCATTTGTAAACTTTCATATCTCCGAAACTATTAAATCTATGTAAATAAATAAACAAGCTAAATTCATCAGTTTATGAGCCTTATTTTTGGTCTCTACCCATTTTTCAATAAAACTAATATTTATTGAGATACCTATTTGGAAAAGGAAAACAAAATATCGTTTTATCGAAAATACCTTTATAGTTTAAACTGTATTTTTTTCTAAAGCAAGTGCTGTATACAAACCAAAAAATTTGACATCTACGTCATGCTATATATTGAGAAGCAGTGTTTGAAATTCCTTTTTTTAATTACTGGCTAATTACAGTAACAAAATGGCGACGTTGTTTAAAAAAAAATGTGTAGACGCACATTGCTTCGGTCATAACTTCTTTGTTTTTTATGCTATAGAAACAAATAAAAAAACAGTTGAAATCTTAATTAATGACCTATTATTCTACCTTGACGTATGTGTCACAGTTTCTGAGATATTTTACTCTCACTCTAAATAATTATCTTATGAATACTTGGATGCCAAATGTAAACTTAAATATCTAATATCGAAATTATTAATCCTACATCAATAAACAAAAAATATAATTAATTCCCAGTTTGTACTTTATGTAATTGGTTTGTAACATTTTTTCGATAAAGTAATACTTTTCGAGATACCTGACGAAAGCCGTTTGGAAACCTTTTTTTTTTAAGCTAAAATCGCAATTTTGAAGTTGTTATAACTTGAAAACTATCAATTTGTGAGAAAAATTGCATAGAACCTTTTCTTCTTAAAATTTGATTCTACTTCAGCTCCAATAAATATATATATATATATATATATATATATATATATATATATATATATATATATATATATATATATATATATATATATATATATTCTTTAAGTGCCACCCCCAGAGAGGGGGTGGCATCTACCCCCTATAAATTAGCAAGCCCCCGCACAATATAGAAACTTTTCTGTGAAGCTTATACTTCCAAAATGAACGAAATCCATTCAATATGACATTATTCCGAAGTTTTGCATATTTTTACCTCTAGGTACTGTACTATAATAATAATTATTATTTTTATTAGTGCAAGCATATAACATATAATCAATAAAAGAAAATATTAAATTTTTGCTTGCCATACTTAAAAGGGAACTTTGTGCTTTATAGTACGTCGGGTACATGGCTATATAAGCCAAAAATCTGCACTTTTTGATTGGGATGTGCCACTTTCTGTGGTCATAGTTGATGCCAAAAGGTAACTTTCCAGATAGGGAGCCACTTTAAAATCCGTGCAACACCAAAATGGCGACCATTAAAGATGGCTGCCATTAACCACAATGAATGGTTTTTTATTTCAGCTCCTAATGATTCAATTTCTATTTTCTTTTTTTTTTGTTTGTTTGTTTGAAAGCTCTTGTAAAGAAGACACTTTTTTGTCCCTATACGTTTATCTGCACACTTTAAGAGTTCTGCGCAATTTAAAAAAATATATATTTTTTAATTTTTAAAGATATTTCTTTGCACAGTGGGACAAACTGAATCTGAAAACTTATTTCATATAATGCAACTTTCAATTGATGTTAACTTGGGACAGCTGGTATCTTTGTGCATCTTTCTATTTTACTGTTAATAAGGCAATACTTTAAAAGTGGAAAACAAAAAATGAGGACAAATTCAAAATATTTAAATACTTATAGGCCTACCACGGAGTAATTACATTATCAGTTATTAATAATTAATGTCTATTTGCATAAAAAAATAACCTAATATTTTATTAGGTTCTTCTAATATATCTTCAAATTCGTAACAATGAATAATAAAAAACGTAACTGTTATATTATTTTGGCGTTCAAAGAATGACTATATTTCCTTTAATAGCTGGCCCTCCATTAGCGTCTCTACTGTAAACAGTAATGGTAGTGGCGCAGTATAGCAAGTACTCCTATTATATTGTGCTTCGTGACGATGCATGCATCAAAGAAATATATATTATAGAAATATAACCTACTGAGGCCCGATTATATTGGCAACATCGCTGGGACGGAGAATGAACGCTAGCTATATTCTTATATACAGCGGGCTTTGAAAGGATCAGTAAATATATCCGGGCTCTGAAATATGCCATGTTTATATAATTGATAGAAAAATAATAATTAGCTACCCCTAGTTGCTCCCTATTAGGAAAGATTCATAACAATCGCCATATTTAATAAATTTGTTAATTTATACACTCGGGAAATGCCGGGCTTATGAACGACCTGTCGATATATCGGGCTACACAATATACCGTCTGTACATATATATATATATATATATATATATATATATATATATATATATATATTTATATAAGGTATTAGTTGGCATCTCACAATGTAAAATTTTAGGTTCAGTTGGCATCCACGAGTCAGATGGCATCCGCTATTCGGATGCCATCTGACCTGCTAGAGATATTAACGCAGGGGCATCGTAGATGTCGTATTATGCCATTAAAACTTATTTTAAGTTGGAGGTCAAGTGACCCATTTTAACACCCTAGTGAATATTTTAGTTCAGCGGTTTGTTACTAGCTGCCGTGCCTGTCGCTCGAAAAATATTCATTTTGAATACCTGCTGACCACAGAAGCGGTTTAGATGGCATCTAGTCAGCTGGCACCACCGTGGAAGTAGGTTATTATATACCACATGTTGATCCAGATGTTTTAGTTTGCTCGAATATATTACTACTAGGAAAAGTAAACTTAGTGGAGACAATTCGTGTAACTGTTAAAATGAGGACGGAATTTGTACCTCTTGATTGTAAACAACTTTTGTTAAGGATGGTTCAGCAACGCTATAAGTAAAATAGTGTTCTGTAGTTTAATTAAACTACAGAAGTAAGAGAAAAGTTATTAGCAAAAATATTTTAGATACGTGATAAACTACAAAATTATGTTAATGTAAAAGAATCTTATTTAGTCTAATTCACAAGTTCAAACACGTGTTAATTCTTGAAGAAGCTTGTAAAAATATAAGTGAGGGCTCATTGGATTCGGAATGACGTCTAGAAAAATGTGCAAAAGTTATAAACAAATTAAGATTGAAAAAAATGACGAGTTTCGTTTTTTGCAAATAACTCGAAAACTATTAATAATTGAGAAATTAAAAAAAAGAGGTTCTCAAAGAGGAAGAAATTTCCAATAAAAAAGTCTGGACTTCTGGAACTCTATCTCTACTATTAATAACTTTAATTTAATGTTGAAAATGGGGCTTCGCCCGGCGAACGCTAAACCGTTACGATACTCTGAAACCGATCGTAAGAAGCAAAACAATTTTTTTATATTTTCAAGTATTAATATAATTTTTTTTTAAATTGCGTTATTATTTAGACACTTAAAGGAACAATATCCCGTTGGAAAAATTTTTTTTACCGATTTTTCATAAAATGAGCTCGTTGTTAATTAACAATTTTTTTTTGAGTTTACGTTTATGTTTCAAGTCGGAAAATTGTTAAACAAAAGCCACTAAAATTATTTCGCTTCGTGAGGACCTTATGTCAACTATATTTTATTTGATTATGACATTGCGATGTTTTTAATTGTTACAGTCTATTAGTTATTAATTATTTAAGCTAACAAGAAACTAAGAAATTAAATAGAGGTTGAAAATTTTTTTTTATTAATTTTAAAATTATTATTATTACTGTTTTTATATTCAAAAATACTATAAAATTATATAAACTTTAAATTTTTAGTGCTATTTGTTTAAACAAATTTTATAAAGAAATAGATAAATTACGTATTTTTGAAAAAAAATTTTTTCTTAAAACATTTTTTTAATTGCTTATAATTATTTCTTCCCGTTTTTCTTCATTTAAACAAATTATTAAGAAAAAAAATATTCTTAAAATTTTTTATTTGCAATTCTCTACAAGGTGGAATTTTTGTTATTAATTAATTTGTTTATTTAATAAACAATTTCTAATTATCAATCGCCGAATGTGTTTATATTTTTTTAGATAGAAAAAAATAACCAGAACAACCGTATACATAAATATGTCAAAAAACATTTTTAATATTTAAAATTTTAAATTCTATAAGAAATATTAACATTTTTTTTATGTGTTTATGTATACGGTTGTTTTTTTTAAATTTTTTTTCTATCTAAAAAAATATAAACACATTCGGAGGTTGTTAATAACAAATTATTTATTAAATAAACAAATAAATTAACAACAAAAAAAAATTCCACCTTGTAGAGAATTGCAAACAATAGGTTTTAAGATTAAAATTTTTACTTAATAACTTGTTTAAATAATGAAGAAAGGAAAAAAATTATTATAAACAATTAAAAAATGTTTTTAAGAAAAATTTTTTTTTTAATTCATAATATTTTATAACAAATAAAATGGCAAAAAACGTTTTTCAAAAATAAGTAATTTATCTATTTGTTTATAAAATTTGTTTAAACAAATAACACTAAAAATTTAAAGTTTATGTAATCTTATGTTATTTTTGAATATGAAACTAGTAATAATAATTAAAATTAATAAAAAAAATGCCAACCTTTTTTTTTAAAATTTTTTAGTTTTTTATTATCTTAAATAATTAATAACTATTAAAAATATCGCCATGTCATAATCTCGTAGAGTATAGTTGATATAAGGTCTAAAGGAAACGTAATAATTTTAGTGGCTTTTGCTTAACAATTATCCGGCTTGAAATATAAACGTAAGCACTAAAAAAAATTGTTAATTAACATTAGGCTCATTTTATGAAAAATCTGGATTTTTTTTTCTTTAAATGTCTGAATAATACCATAGTTTTTTAAAATGTTTAAATTAATATTTAATACATAAAAAAATATTTTTACTTATTACGGCCGGTTTCGTAACGGCTTAGCGTTTGCCGCACGAAGCCTTATTATCAACATTAAATTAAAATTATTAATAATAGAGATAGAATACCGGGAGTTCTGACTTTTCTATTGGAAATTTCTTCCTCTTCAAGAATCTTTTTTAAATTTCTTAAATATTAATGGTTTTCGAGTTATTTTCAAAAAACGAAGCTCGTTATTTCTTCAATCTTAATTTGTTTATAACTTTTGCGGGTTTGAAAGTTTTGCACATTTTTCTAGACGTCATTCCGAATCCAATGTGCCCTCACTCACATTTTTACAAGCTTTATCAAGAATTAACACGTCTTTGAACTTGTGAACTAGTGTATGTTGGAGATTATTTTAATTCGTTTTGTTTAAATTTTTGGATTTCTTATTGGATTCTATTTAAGAAACGTATAGTAGGTGACCCAAGAACAACCTCTTGTAGAGAAATGCATGGTTGAAAGAGTTGTAGAGTTACTAAGACACCGTTAAAGATAAAGCTGTCGAATTAGATGGAAAAAATTATACGATAAAGTTTGATAGCTTAAATTATAATATATTTTTTACTTTACACTTGCCACTGTGCTTCAAAATTAATCAGTTTGGAGCATCTACATCTCGTGATTTTAAATGTAAGTTCATAGATATCTGTAAAACTATAATTCATCTAAACTAACAAAGTTTTTTCCAAAGTATATATTTATATAAATAAAATTAAAATTTAATTGCAGTTTACTTTTACATATTGTACATATTGCACGTAAAGTATATTTTAGTTTTAATTTGAGCTAGTTTTTTCGTTGATAGTGTTTAAGTAATTCAACAATTTTTACTTCTATTTCTCTCATGATATTAATTATTATAGGTCACTCAAACAACATGTTATAATTAGAATAATAAAGTTGATATAAAAGTCATACAATTTTGTTAATATTTCCGCGCAATTTGTATAAGTTTGAATGTAAATGACCGTGATTTTTGATTCGTTGTATCTAGCAATTCGTTAAAAAATGGGTTTCTGGAAATATCTTGAAAATTACGAATTATGTCAAAAACTGTTATTTGTACGACTTGAAACATAAGAAATTAACTTTACCTTAAATTTCAGATTAGTCCCGTTCAAAGATTGTTCGAGATATTATTTTTTTAAGGTTTTGTGTCTTTTTGTCCCTTTCTAAATGTCAAATTTTTACACGTATTTTTCGTGAATAACTTTAAAACCGAAGGGTCTGAAATTGGTTATTACAACGTTGAAAGGTAATTCAATTTAATACATTCCGGTTCTTCTACAATAAAAATTGTCAAAGTTATGGCTATTTGTTAAAAGATTACTTTTTTTATGAAAATCGAAATTGGAGTATTACTGTCAATTGAGTTGTGATAAAATAAATCATTCAAAATTTGTTGTAACTTTTGGAATAAAACCGCTGCCTAAGGAATCAATATTTCCACATCCAGATTTCCCATCCAAGTCTCTTTAAAGGAAAACATCTTGACCATATTTGCACTCTAGTATGTGGAAATAATTGGTCACAGAATTTTAATAAGAGGGCGTTGCCGAATGCTAGCCAAACCTCCAGAACTTCCGGACGCTGCCGAATACGAAGGCAAATTCTGGGCGTTTCCGTATCCATATTAAGATAGTGCCAGATCCATATCCGGGCGCGCATGAATACCAAGGTAATTTCTGGGCGCTGCCGAATCGATATTAGGATGCCGCTGAATCCATTTTTGGGCGCTGCCGAATTCCAAAGTAACTTCCAGGCGCTGCCAAATCCAAATTAGAACGCCGCCGAATCTATATTCGAGCGCTGCATAATCCATATTCGGAAACGGCTAAACACCAAGGTGACTTCCGGACCATGTCGAATACCAAGGCAATTTTCAGGCGCTGCCGAATCCATATTCGCATCTTTACGGGCGCCGCCGAATCCACTATTAAACAATACCTCCAGGATCCATTTTGGTTGCACGATTTGACCCAAACATACTAACTACCGTACAAAGCATTTAAAATGAAGTTAAATAGAAGATTTTAAAAATTAAGTTTCTGGACTGTTATTAGCTTGCTTTATTGCTTTTCCCTATTTACCCTATTTAACTCACAACCCTTCACCGGAATTAGCGCAAGACATAATCTAGTACCAGATCTCGTCATGGAACATATGTGTGCCAAATTTGAAGACAGTATCTTAGACGACCGTTGCGAAGAAAACGTGCGCACAAAAAAGTTACAGACCGACACACAGACAGAATTTTTTTCTCTCTTAAATTTAAAATCTCGACGTTTTATGACATTTATTATTTCAGCAAAAAACATTTTGAAATTTTTTTTAAGATTACTATACAGGGTGCGCCACTTAAAACTCCCCAGGCTTGCAACTTTCTTATTTTTTAAACTACGACCATGTTGGGCATATCAAATTGTAGATAATTTTAAGGCATTTAAACATGTGTACAGAGTGATTTTAAAAAAAATTAAAATAATTGTTAAGAAAGAAAACTTAATTTCCTTGAATATTTGTTTACCTCATCCTGTACATGAACTGCAGCGTTACCACATTTGGTAGATTTTTATTTCTTTTTAGTAGAATTTTAAGGATTTTTTTAAAGTTTGGTAGGTAAAATTTGCTGGTAGATTTCTGATAATAATTATCAGAAATCTGCCAGCAAATTTTACCTACCAAACTTTACAAAAATCCTTAAAATTCTACTAAAAAGAAATAAAAATCTACCAAATGTGGTAACGCTGATGAACTGCGTCAATGTTTTCTTATAAAAGTTTTAATTAGCTTCAATTTATGTTATGTTTATTACGTCATATCCGAAATTCTTTTTGGTTTTAGAGAAAGAAATTAAAAACACTCCTTCCAACTCCTGATTTTTTTAAAATAACTGAAAAAATGTAAATAATAATTTTATGCTTTATTTGTAAAAGACATATCACAAAAAATCCTCAACGTAATAAAACAGCAACAAGAAACAAAAGAAATAAATATTTTTAAAAACAAACTCTATTAAAATGTACTAAATAATAAAAATTTTTATTCTTAAAACTTTTTTTTTAACATGAATTGAAGCTAATTAAAACCTTTATAAGAAAACATTAACACATTTCATGTACAAGTTGAGGTAAAAAAATATTCAAAGAAATTAAGTTTCCTATCTTAACAATTTTTTCAATTTTTTTTTAAATCACTCTGTATGCGTGTTAAGGCTTTAAAAATGTCTACAATTTGATGTGCCCAACAAGGTCATCGCTTTAAAAATAAAAAAGTTACAAGTATGGGCAGTTTTAAGTTGCGCACCCTGTACATCTTTCCACTCCACTACGTGGATGTGGAAGTAATAAATCAAATGGCATATATTTTCATTAAAAATAATGTATGTTTTTATCCGAATTTGTTATAAATAAAAACAAGAAATGAAATGTTTCATATTTCTATTGTGAAATATAGTTAATTTAGTTATCCTTAAAATAAAATCATGGAAAAAAACATTTTATATTTATTACAAAAAATGTTTTGTAAGACATACAAAGAAAAATGTTAGTGTAGTTTTGGTGAATAAGTATACCTACTAGAAGCCTCAGAATTTTTATAATATTTACACTACTATAAAGAAAACTACCTGTTGTTAAACTTGAGGCATGTTCAATTTTATTAACATTTAACATTACAAATTGTGTTTTTATAATAAGAAATGTTTCTTTTTATTTAAAATACACTTTCAGATGTATCAATAAACCCTCATGTCATAATATTTTAGCTTCATTAAATCAGTATTTATAATTACTTAATAATTTTCGCACAATTTGTATCCCAATTTGGGACATTGGATGATTTGAGTCGTAAGTTTTATTTCCACATCCAAATAGTGGATTGGAAGTATAGTAATCGTAAAAAAAACTTCAATTTTTTTTTTGTTGAAATCGGTTTAGAATGTCATGAAATATCGAGATTTTAAATTTGAGGGCAAAAAAAAATGTATCTATCGGTTTGCCTGTATTTTTTGTACGCACGTTTCCTGTGGGACGGTTTAAGATTTTAACTTAATAGTTGTTACGTGTATGTATTAAAAAGATCTGGAACACATTGCTATAAAATTACACAAAAAATAATCGTTTTAGAGATTCTAGCATTTTACTTAATCGCCAGAATGTATTTACAATAACGGTGTAAAAGCCGCTCGAAAAGTGGCTTATATTTGGTAATTTTTTAGTTTCGGAGTCTGTTATTCTAGTTTCGGTTAAACAGACAATAATGGGTTGTATCTGAAACTAATTGACTTGTCTTTTTGAAATGAAGCATTGCTTGTTCTGAAAGATAGTTTTATAGCGTCTTATTATGAACGCTTGTGGGGTAAGGCCTCTATTGTAAGAAACCATTTCCGAAATATATTTATTTCAACCATATGTTTTGTTTTTTAAATTCATAAACATTTTCTCTACAGATATTTTAAAGGATGTCTATTGTTCAAAATAAGTAGACTTCATCGACTTACAGTCCAATTTACGTCTTTCTATTTGAAAGGGTAAAGGTGGTTTAATATTTGCTTACGAGACTGCAGTAGAAATTTTTTCGTTCTTTCTTTTCTTCACGAATTAGATATTTTTCTATTAAATATATATAAATTAATTACAATTTTAGAGATTACATGCATTTTGTGTCACGAAAAAATTTAGATACATTTTGATAGTAAAAAACTGTTGAAAACTCGGAAAATATGTACGTCACAAAAAAATTAGAACAGAGCAAAATTGTAAAGAATATACGTTTGAATTTTTCCAGATTTTTAAATTTCATAGTTTACGATATTTTCCGTTTTCGGATAAGGGCCTTTTTTTTCGGCTTTTTCCAGGAAACTTGGACAGAGTGCACTTTAGGAAAAAGTCATAAAGGAAAAAAAGTCTTGTAGTTTAATAATATATTCACTCGAATTTATGGATTTTTCTCGTCACTTTTTTGTCCACCTTCAACCCTTTTTGGAAAAATTCAACCGCTATATCTCGGAAAATATGCATTTTTCGAAAATTTTACGAGAGTAAAAAGTTGTTATTTTTCATAAAATTATCTAAAAAGACATTTTATTTTTTTAATTTACCTCAATTTTACTAGTTAACAAATTAGCAACAAGATCATTGTTTATAATAATTGCGAGGCAATATTAGCGGCCATTTTGTTTTTGGAGTTTGATCTAGACTTCAAAACGAACAGAATCCACAAAGTTTTGTGAAAATCCATTCATTCGATAAACTATTTAGTCAAAATGCTAATTTGCCTACACTATAATGTGTTAGAACTACAAAGTACACATAACATAATCCTGGGATTATATAGACAGAGAAAATAAATTTCCTTTAAGAGTTGATGTTCTGTTTTTGTTTCATTTTACCATTATTGTATTATTTTGGTTTGAAATACGTATGTTTACATTTTCATAAATGCTAAATATTTGTGTTGTATTCATTTTTTTAAAAGCTTTTATTTAACTTGCAATGTGTTATGTATGAATGTATGTTTGTTTGGTGAAATCTTGAAAGCTGAATTTTGACTAGTTCTTATTATACTAGAGCTTTGAAATTTGGCACACGTGTATAAGTCCGGTGACAATGTAACATAGTATAGCCACTATCGGTCTAAATCCAATATGGCGGACGTCCCAAGATGGCGGACCGGCTTTTTAGTCACAACCCTATTGATATGGGTATCAAATGAAGGGGTTTTACGAGTAAAATACGATAGACAATGTGACGTCATTCTAAATTCAATATGGCGGACGTCCCAAGCTGGCAGATCGCCTTTTTCTTCACAACCCCCTTGATATGGAATCAAATGAAAGGGTTTGACGAGTAAAATACGATGAACTATGTAACGCCATTATAAATCCAATATGGCGGACGCCCTAGGATGGCAAATTATCTTTCTTCACGACTCCCTTGCCATTTGTATCAAATGAAAGGGTTTTGTCTGTCTGTAAAATAAGTAGACTAAAAAGTAAAAAATAAAATTATATAAAAAAATATTTTTAAGAAAAAGCCTTCATTTGAAAAAACTGTACTAAAAAGTTTAAATAATTTTTTAAAATTCATTCACATGGAAACCAAAAGCTTTGGGGGCGGTCAATTGAGCATAGTATCTATGCAATAGTGCTATATGACCGTCCGCAAAGTTTTTGTTTTCCAGGTATATGAATTTTAAAAAATTATTTTTACTTTTTAGTACAGTTTTTTCAAATAAAAGCTTTTTCTTAAAAATACTTTTTTTATATATAATTTTATTTTCAATAAAAACGTTTTCAAATAAAGCTTGTCCTGCTACTTCCTTTTTAGATTTTAAAACTTAGTCATTTATATTTTTTTAAATTGGAATGTGGTTTAGGTTTTTGACTTTTTAAAAGTTTTTATGTAGAAATGAAACACCGTGGTCTCTTTGCCGATTTTCATTTTTTTTTTACGAAGTTGTTACTGGTCTATAAAATTGGGAGGTCTAGTTATATAGCAGGCAGTATGGGCGTATGAGTTTCGAATACATTTCGGACGCAGTTTATTTGTTGGAATCAGTTCTGGAGACACTACTGATTATGAGCATCCATGTTACCAGACGGTAACCCGGTCTGATATTGTTTAAAACAATTTTGTTTACAACAAAAGGAAATATTACATTTTTTCAATGAAACTATGTTTTTAAATATTTTTTTATCGATTTCCAACAAGAAATGTTCGATAATTTTTTTCATAAAGTTGATATTTTCAATGTTATTATGTTTTAAAAATTAAAAAATCTCCAATTTCTCGTTTCAGTAAGAGTCTTACATTTTCTAAGAAAGCATATACAGTGTGCCAGGGAGCGACGCATGCTTAAATGAGCAATTCATATGTCTTGGAAATTTACCAAAAAAAAGTAATTTCTCTCATTTATAAAGTACTTTTTCTGAAATCGATCGGCAATGTCTACATTTTCGGCGCGATTTCAGATCGAAAAATGCACAATTCCAGTATTTTAGTCCGTTGCTAAGAAACTATCAGAAAACAGACCGGAAAAGATCCGTTGCCAAGCAACGATCAACAAAACCGTACGGGAATGTTACTTTCAGTAGTAGTAACATACAGTAAGTAACATTCCCGGATGGTTTTTTATGTATATTTTTGACAGTAAATAAATACACGAAGACAATCAAACTTACATTTACACTTACACATGCATCAAAATTACATTTATTAGTAAGCAGTTAGATTGTAATGAAGAAATGTTAGATTACAATGAAGAAATGTTATTCATTAATGAAGAAATTTTATGCATTAATACAAATTCCTTAATTTATAATAATATTGATTGTGATTTCAGAAAAAATAGTATGCGTATTTCGGTGTGAAAGCACATTCCCGAACTTCGATGCATCGTCGTCCGGGAATGTACTGCTTTCACACCTAAATACACAATATACTATTTTCTGTAAGAGATAGGACAAAATCTTAGAAAGAATTATTCAGAATGAGATTTTTTTATAGAAATAGTTTTCAATTAGTCAGATTTTAGTTTGTCTTAATATTTTAAGGTTTTTCAAATTGTTTAAACAATTTTAATTTACTTAAATAATTATAATTTATTTAAGCAATTACGTTTTGTTACAAATTTGTAGCATTTCCATCTTTTTTTAGTTTCACAATTTTGTTTATTAAGAGTTTGCTAATGAAACCTGCAAATTATTTAAGCAACTTATTCCTGTTTATTGCCAACTTTCTTCAGAATAGAGCTAGAGTTGTGCAGGTTTTAAGAAATTTTGAACTTTTCATCGACTTTCTGCTCATATTTAAAATAAAGAACATTCTTGAGACTAATAAATAACAATAAATGCTAGAAATACATGATACTCTACTTTTGTCCTTATGGGGTCATTTTGAGGCCCAATAGTTCTCATGGGGGGTGTAATTGAAAAAATAATTATTAATTCGTATTCTTTGAACTATTGTGAAATTTAAAAAAAGTTGGAAATGTTACAAATGTATAGCAAAATATAATTTTTTGAATAAATTATAATTGTCTAATACACTTGAAAAGCATTAAAATATTAACACAATCTAGAAGGTGATTAATTAATAATAATTTGTGTAAAAGAGAACTCAAATAAATAATAATAAACGTTAAAAATACGTGATACTCCAACTTTACCCTTATAGGGTCACTTTGCAAGTGAGCAAAATTTTAACAAATTCAGTTTTATTTTTCTGAATAATATTTCTTTACAGCACCCTGTCCCATCTCGTACAGAAAATTTGATAAATTGACAAATAGCAGAACAAAATTATCTGTGAGAACTAAAAAGAAAAACTATCTACAAAATTAATTTCCAATCTTTGCAGATAGATTTTCTTTTTAGTTCATACAGATTGTTTTTTCTACTGTTTGCCAAATCCCATAAAGAATATGTTTTATAACAATTATAAGCAAATAAAAAGTAATTCACTTTTACGCGAACTTCATGTTTCGAAACTTAAATTGTGACATAAATTAGTATTCTCACAGGATGAGATTTCCTTATTTACTTATACGTCGACAGACTGCAGATTGTAATAATATTCTTCTAGGCAATACGATAAAGCAGCATAGCATACATCTGACAATGCCGCCGGAAGTCAGTTAAACCTGTAATTTTTATATTCGGGTGTCATTTTACGCATCGATTAAAATATTCATAAGGACACCAATTAAACCGTAAAGTAGGTAGGATGCTAACTTAGCCTTTAAATAAATTTTGTGTATATCAGTGTGTATATTAGTGGATGCCAAGTGAGAACGTTATTAGGTAGGATGCCAACGGATACCTTATATAAATATATATATATATATATTTACATCCCGCAGTAGATAGGTCCTCCTCATATAATCCAGCAATAAGTCATCCCCCAGAAAGAGTGAATATATATATATAATTTCAATTATGTATATAGTATGTTACGTCATTCTGTTGACAATTCCACAAAAAATATGAAGTTTTATATTTTAAATTTGCATACAAGTTGCTATCTTTGGGTCCTCCAACAAAATCACTATATTTGAGTCCTCCTGATGTATTTTTGGTTACACATTTTACAGTCTTCGGTCCTCCTGTGATATACAAATTATATAAGCTACAGTGGATCGGTCGTCCATCAGTGTTGCCGTAGTTTGCTTATGTAGTCCGGGGCGGAGCTAAAGTGACACAATCTCTTTTCTGCACATTGTTATTGCTGGCATCTTCTTATAATAATAGTACTCGACGATCGTGTATTTAGTATAGAGAAGGAGTAGTATCAGTAGGAAAATATCTGGTGAAAGTGGGTTATGTAAAACTAATCAGGTACGTATTGAATATCTCTTAAATTATTAGATGATTCAATTAGACGAAGAAGTTATATTACTCAATTTAAAAATTGTTTTGTTAGTATTTGTATTAAAATCGAGAAAAAGTATGTTCCAAAACAAATAAATAAGCAAAAGTAGTTTATGTGGAGGAATGTGGTAAACTTATACTTATTTACCTATTACATTATTTAGTAAATAGGTCCTCCGCTAATAGACAATTTTCATTTAACAGGTCGTCAGAGTGCGATCGGTCCTCCGTTTACGGAGGACCTATCGCTTTCCGTGTTAAACAATCTAACATCATCCTGCATCAGCTGGTAAATTTATAGACATAGTAGAGTCGAGTGAAATATAAATTGGAGTGTAAAAAGGTTGCTTCGCCGTATAAGTTAAGAAAAAATAGACATATGCGACAAGTTTCTCTGCAGTATTGCAATAACGTTGTGTGCAACGCATGTCAAATTTTACGGTGTATTATCAGTTCATTAGCAGCCAAGTTAGATTTTACTTGACTGTAGTCGACTGACTATCTAGTGATTGAAATTTCACCCACTTCCCGTTGTCCAATAAAGCTGAAAATTTTACACAGCTTTGGTTCTGATGACAATACAATATAGTATATGTAAACTCATTCTAAATCTAATAAGGCGGACGCCCCAAGATGGCGGCTTACCTTTTTCTTCACAACCCCCTTGGCATAGGTATCAAATAAAAATGTTTGATGAGTAGAATACGATAAACTACGTGACGTCATTATAAACCCAATATGGCGGACGACGCTCCAAGATGGCGGATTATTCTTTTTAATAAAATGGGTTAGCTGATTATTACAAAACTCAAGATTTAGGACAGTCAGATTATACATTTTTTAGTCTTAATTAATAATAGAAAGTTGAAAATAATTAAATTTAAAAAAAACTGTTTAAAAACAATGTTTTCTTTTAAAACCAAATTATACCCTAAAAAGTAGAAAATATTTTTTTTCACTGATTATAAGCTGGTCAGAATAATTTTTAACTTTGTAAATAGAAAACCATTGGGCGGTCATAAAATATAAACGTAAATCAAGTTTAAAGCGCCCAGTGATTTTCTAGTTACAAAGCTGAAAATTATTCTGATCAGCTCATAATCAGTGAAAAAAATATTTTATACTATTTAATGGAATTTGGTTTTAAAATAAAACCGTTGTTTTTTAAAAAGTTTTTTTTTTAATTTATTTATTCTTGTAGTGAACTTGAACCCACAAGACCCATTGTTGTTGCTATTCCAAATTTCCGTTCTAAAATATATATAAAATTCTAAGTGGCTAGAGAGCACTTGCACCTAATCACTCGGTAGAGAAAATTGATGATTCGATTCCATTTTGAACTAACATTTAATTTCTGATTTCTTTTAAACTGAGATGGGAGAGGGAATTGTCGATGTCCTTTCTTTACCTTACACAAAATTGCAGATTTTCAAGGTGCGGCGATTAAATTTTAGGAAAATATTTTAGCGTACCTACACATTTTTACATGATTTTTATTAAAAGCTTTTATTTAACTTCACTTTTCTGTTTGTCTGTCTGCATGTAGAGGTCAAATCTTGTGACGCTAATTTCACCTACTTCCACATATCCGATCAACTTGAAAAATGGCACGCGTGTATGATTCCCCTGGCGATACACTTTAACACGTTTATATCAGAAAAATTCAAGATGGCGGTCCCAAAATGATTCGACTCAATATCGGTATTTGGAGATTTTCAGGAAGCGAATTCCGAATTCTTGGTCAAAAATCGGTATCGGTATCGGTATCATAAATTACGATTTTGTTGTCAAAAATAAATTAAAAATTCAAGATGGCTGGCGACTTTGCCGTGTATGATCTGATTCGAACCAAAATCGGTACCTGGGGGTTTTCAGGACCGCAAATTACGACTATTTTGACAAAAATGGGAAATCAGAACTGCAGCATCAATTTGGCGGACGAGTTTTGCCATTACTTGTCTGATTCGACTCAAAATCGATATCTTGAGGTTTTCATGTGTCTGGATCAGACATTATAGTTACTATACTAATGATTAAAAATTTAGAAATAAAATAAATAAACAAATATTTTAAAAAAGCGTTTATTAAAATGTACTAAAAAGAAAAAATAATAGATAACTTACAATTATAAAAATGTGGGTCGTGACTGTCATAAACTATCATAGAGATTAGGACTCATGTATAAAAAAAAAACTATTTTTTTGGCTCATAATTCTCTCTGTTGGTCAATCAAATTATTTGGAATCAGCTTTTCATCCACTTCTGTTGCTCCACGCTTACATATGTCTGATGATAATACAATATTCTAGTTTTGAAGCTAATCTCTAAGTGTCCTATTTAATAATTTATAATTAATTATTTATTTTAAAGCGATGCTCTCAGATATTGTAAAATGAAACAAAATAAATTAAACAAAGTTTTTCTTACATAACTAAATCATTTTTGAGTTTAGAAATATGTTTCCATCTGCAAAATTATTTAGAATTGACTGATCTACAACACTGTATACAAAATACAGTGTCCTATTTAAATTTCGAAAATTAAAGTCATTTCCGGTGAAACCGGAAGTGATGAAAAATACGTCTGGTCGTTTTCAGATAGTTTTCAAATCAATAAAAAAAGTTTCAAGCTACTAAATACTGTAAATACAATATTAACAAAGATGCATGTGTTTTCCTTTAAAAATCACCCTGTATATTGTATTGTTTGAGAGCCTATATTTGCCTTACCATTTTAAGTAACTCATTTGGCCTGCTTGTCATTATGCCACTGTTTTATATTAACAATATCTCAGGAAGAATAAAAAAACTATGTCAAGAATTTTAATAAATAAGACAGCAGTCTCATAGACCAAAAAAAGTTATTCCAGATACTTTTTCTAATTGTGTTCTTTTTTTTTAGGATGAATCGTCGATCTTTTCGATTCCCATCAAAATATGTAAGTATATCACAAATCTTTTAATCATTTGTTAATTGTAATTTTTTGCAGTATGAAATTTGTTCTTCTAATAACAAATACAGAAAAAATTGGTTTTGTAATAAACCCCTCTCTCCAGAATTAAGTGGATCTTCCATACAAGATAAATCTATATCATCGTCTGATGATTCCCTACAAAATGCATCAAAGGATTCGGTCGAGCAGAATACGTCTACTTTAGAAACAGTAAGTTATTTAGGATTATACGTAGAGTAAGAAGATATTTATTAATTCCCTATCTATTATTTTTTCAACTAAAGCCTTGTAGTCGTTAAATATTTTATATACTCAGCATTGTTCTAATGAAAATAGGTAAGGACTTTCCTTGTTATAAAAAGAATAATATTTGTACTTTATTTACATTCAATTTTGCTGTTTTTTTTTTTTAATATACAGTATGTGCTATTTAGTAACCGCAACACTCCGTTATTTTGGAATGCGTTGCCCGATATTAATTGTTTTTTTTTGAGATATAGTACTCGATGAGCTCTATTTGACTGTTTTAAAGAAAATGTAATTTTCATATTTTCAAGGCCTACTAAGTTCTTCTAAATGGACTGAAATTTCGGGATTTCACTATACGTAGGTGCCTTAATGAAAATTTTTCAAATAAATGGATTGGACGGAATAGCTTTTCTTTTTTCTTCCTCATTTAGTAACATCAACATCAGATACTAAATGAGGAAGAAATGCTATTCTGTCCAATTCATTTGTTTGAAAAATGTCCATTAAGGCACGTACGTACAGCAACCGAATAATATATAGAAGCACTATTTATTTAAAGAATAACTTTTCTTCTTTGTTCCCCATTTAGTATCTGATGTTCCTTAAGTCGCATGATTACTTTACCTTTTTAGTAAACCTGACCGAGTCTTATGCAGAGCCAGTCGAAAAGTGAGAAATTTTAAATTTGGCTATTTAATAACAAACACCCTATAAGAGGTATCGAGTATTTGAGACAACTGCGAAGCGAATACGCTATCCAATTTGTCGATAATAAAATGCCTAACAGTTTCGACCCATTTAGAAGTACTTACTGAACTGAAAATATGAAAATTACATTTTTTTAAAAACAGTCAAATAGAGCTCATCGAACACTATATCTCAAAAAAAATTAGAATCGGGCAACGCGTTCCAAAATAACGGGGTGTTGTGGTATTAAATAGCACACACTGTATAAAAACGTAAATGCCAGAGCTAACCTCTGAACAGTGCGGACGGAGCGACATCCTCGGTCCCACCTTTAGTAAACACACAATTAAATATATCACATTTCATTGAAAAGTGCAAGGCCCTTTGCTCTCTAACTCGACCGTGTTGTGGTATTAAATAGCACACACTGTATAAAAACGTAAATGCCAGAGCTAACCTCTGAACAGTGCGGACGGAGCGACATCCTCGGTCCCACCTTTAGTAAACACACAATTAAATATATCACATTTCATTGAAAAGTGCAAGGCCCTTTGCTCTCTAACTCTGCCACACATTCGGTATACTTTTCTTATTTTCTAGGAAATAACTTCCCTTGATTCCGAGTCTAGAGCTACAGACGTTGATGCAGATCCTGATTATATCCCTTCTGGAAGTGATAATTCTTCGGTAAGTTTAATATTTTTCAATTTCATGGCGATTAAAATAAATTTAAAAATATTTCTTAGGACATATCCCTGACTTCTCCTCAAATATTTTGCTCGCCCGAGGATCTCTTTTCTCCCGAAAGTTCAAGTTCGGATACCAGTAACGAACTTGTTCATAAATGCACTAAAGCTACGATGGCTCAGAATAATAAAGATGACTTTGTTGATAAACATGTTGGAACGACGGATAAGAATTTGATAGAAACACAGATAAATAAGTCTGATTTAGAAACAGTAAGTTATTTAGATTTATGCAGTGACTAACAAGAAATTTACTTACTTTAAATAAAGCTCTGTAATCGTTAATTCTCTATTTTATACAGGTATTACAAAACGGAATGTCAATATTTTTTCAGCAGACTTTGCCTTAATTAAGACTATTTCTTTATATCGACATGTGTCATATCGGTTTTTATTTTTAAGATACAGGATGTTAAATTTTTTTTGTTTGCGATAGTTTCTAAACGCTAAGATATATTTTGATCAAATTTTATACAGAGTGTCCTAAAAATCTGGAAATATCTCGAGAAATACACACTGAATCCAAAAAGGAAAAAGTTGGTCCTTAATAATTTTAAAAGCGCTATCCAATGATAACAAACACGACCCCCACCCCTTGGGGTGGGGCGAGGGACAACTTTGAAATCTTAAATGGGTACCCCTATTTTTTATTGCAGAATCGGATTCTACGGAAAAAATTACATCAAGTTTATCTGAAACGTTTTTTTCGATGGCGCTGTAATCGCAAAAGGGGGAGGGTTAAACTTAAGACCATTGAATGGCTTCTTCAAGAAAATGAACTCGTATTTTATTATTTTTCATTCTTCCGTAGAATTTTTTTGAAATTACGAAAAAAAATATTTTTGCGATTACAGCGCCATCTGTCACGAATCGAAAAAAACGTTTCAGACAAACTTGACGTAATTTTTGCCATAGAATCCGATTCTGCAGTAAAAAATAGATTTTAAAGTTGCCCCCGCCTTTTAAAATTATTAAGGACCTGTATTTTCTTTTTTGGATCCAATGTGTATTTCTCGAGATACTTGACCGTATCCGGACTTTGGACACCCTGTATTTTGCATCTACTTGCAGAGCCACTATACCAAACAAGTAATTTTATCCATAGGTGTATTTATTGAGACTGTCACGGAACTATTTTAAAAAAGTGATATG
Organism: Rutpela maculata; assembly: GCA_936432065.2. Classification (NCBI taxonomy): domain Eukaryota; kingdom Metazoa; phylum Arthropoda; class Insecta; order Coleoptera; family Cerambycidae; genus Rutpela; species Rutpela maculata. The sequence goes on from OW386294.2 coordinate 51,404,138, forward strand.
CCATTGGTTACCTATTTCCATATTATTTCTTATCTTTTAGATTTTATGGTTTTTTCATAGGAATTTTTTTCATATAGATGAAAAATTTGTGTCGCAAATTTTAAAAATAATTAAAATGTATTAGTAACGTAATGTAAGAGTTTTTACCCATTTACTAGAAACATTTTTAAAATATAAAATCCAAAAATTCTCATTGTTCTTTAAATATTCAGTGGACTACCACTTTTGTTTATATTTTTTAAAATTTTGATCACTGTATCTTAAAAATAAAGACGATAAGTAAAATGTTGATATGAACAAATACTTTATTTCGAGGCAAGGAGGTTGCTAAAAAAATATTGACATATCTTCTCCCGAGTCTCCTCCTGAATTTGACTTGGATTTATTTGCTGTACCTGCTGTACAATGTGACTATACTTTTGTACATCTAATTTTGCTGTTTTATATAGAAACCTGAATGTCAGGGCTGTTTTGTGAACAAGGCAGACATGGCTACTGCCCGGCCGCATTTTCCATCTCCTAGACCGTAAACGCTACTGATTCTGATGGTCACCGGGAACGTAGCATGCATGAACACTCTGTTCCCAGAGACGAACCCAGCTATTTTTTTGGGGGGGGGGGGGAAAGCTACAACTAATTTGCCAACTGCCCATTTTTTTTACAACTTATATTTCCTTATGTTTTTTTTTATTTCAGACTTAATCTATAAGCAACCTAGCGATACAAATATTATGCAAAAGAAGTTTAACTAAACTACATGATGTAGGCGCTAGACCTAAGTTGACCCCGCGCTCTCCTTCGTCTGAAAGCTACTGGATGAGGTAACCGCTATAGTTTAATGACCGTGGAGAAAAACAAGATATAGTTTGTACCAACGATAATAGGGTCTACACACGATCCAGCGACAGGGACCCGACATTGTCGGTACGCTTTGAAGATAATTGGAATTCTAGCGGACCAGTTCACTTTTACGAATGAGTTCAAAGCATGCCGACATGGCTGGGTCCCTGCCGCTTAATCCAGCGATATAAAAAAGTTCGCAAAAAAACGTAAAGGGTACCGGCTTCTTTATTATCATCACAAAAAAAATGGTCACATATTTCCGAACAAAAATGTAGGCCACTCCCACTGAATATAATTGGTTTAAATTTTCTCTACCGGAATTATGATAGGTTGGTGGTCAACGTGGACTAGCGTTGTCAAATTGGACCGGCGGGCGGTACACTAACTAGAAGCGGTCGGCATCCTTTATGCTTTTTTGCGAGCTTTTTTGTATCGATGAAATATTTGTGGAATACACTATACAATACGATTACGCGCAAGTCGGGGCGCAAGCTCGTGAACGTCCGCGCTAGTACGGCTACCGGCCACTTCCCACTTCACATTGTGATACGCAATAGCTAGGTAGCATTAAGGGGTCTACACACGATCCAGCGGCAGGGGGCCAGCCTTGTCGGCATGCTTTGAACTCATTCGTAAAAGTTAACTGGTCCGCTGGAATTCCAATTATCTTCAAAGCGTACCAACAATGTCGGGTTCCAGCAGCTGGATCGTCTGTAGACCCCTTTAATGTCCCAGATTCTGATTCAGTGTCCTCTAAGAATTTAATATTTTAACAATTTCTGACCGACAACAATTTGTTATTATTATTATCTCTCGTTGAGAGGTTGGTAACTGATATTAGTGATACTCAGTATAAACCAACAACAAATGACTTTATAGCTAGGACAAAGCATTGTATTGATAAAGGCAAAAAGGAGTAATATTCTAATATTTCTAATGTAAGACAGTCTTTGAGAATTGTATGCTCTGGACGTGTCGTCTACTGGGTCGAACGTCGAATTTCCGCGAGTTGGCGAGTTTATTTTGTTGGCCCGTCGCGTAGGTCCGTCGGCGTTGTGCGTTGTCCGTCGACTATTCTGTGGTTCTCACATCAGTCACATCAAGTCATAAATAATATCAATTAAAATTATTTATAAAAAAATGGTCATAGTGACAGTGTCATTTAATTTTTATCAACTCATTATTCGTTTTTTTGCAATTATACCCAATAAAGATTTTTTTACATTTTTGGTGATTTTCCCAACTCAATCAACATTGGGGGGGGGGGGGGGGGAGCGTACCCCCCCATAACCCCCCGTGGGTTCGTCTCTGTCTGTTCCCTAGACAGCAGGCCCAATTTACACGTTATATCATAGTTTTACACAATACGTGTTAGGGTTCAAATAACGTAAAATGACCTCAGGATACGGATGATTTGGGTTCAAATCCAGACGATGACAACTTTATTTTTGTATTAGTTATATTAAAAGTTTTAAAAAGTTGTGCCCTGTCTAGGGAGCGAAGCGTTTTAGAGCGAATTACTTTTCCTCGCTGGCTATCGCAGTCAGTAACGTTCACAGTCTAGGAAACGGAAATAAGCGCCCCGGTCTTGCACTTATTAAACATAAAATTGAACGTATGACATTTCATTAAAAAGTGCGGAGTCCTTGTGTATTCGTTGTTTTTCTTATTTTCTAGGAAATAACTGCCTCAGATACCGAGCCTACAGCTACTGACGATGCTGCAGATCCTGATTATATCCTTTCTCGTTGTGATAGTTCTTTGGTAAGTTTAATTCATTTCAGCTTTATGACAATTAAAATGAATATAAAAATATTTTAGGAGGATCCCTGTTCTCCCGAAAGTTTAGCCAAGGATACTAGCAATGAACTTGTTCATAAATGTATTGAAACGACGGTGGCTCTGGATAACAATGATGAACTTGTTCATAAACATATTGGAACAACTGATAATTTCACTTCGCAAACTCCAAACTCTAGTACAATAAAGGTTAACTCGGATTCTAAGAAAGCAGCGTTTTGCTACTATTGCGAATCGTATGTACTAAATTTTCCTAGACATATATCAAGGAACCACAAAACAGAATTAGAAGTACAGAAGATTTTAGCAGTACCTCCCCGTAGTAAAGAGAGACAAAAATTGCTTTTCGCTCTAAGAAAAAAAGGTAATTAACCTAAATAGCAATACAATAATCAAACCAGTAAGGAAAGGTGCAGTGGGATCTAAACTACTACCATGCACATATTGCTTAGGCCATTATTCTGCCAAGAATTTATGGCGGCATCGTAAGCAATGTGATGAAAATCCATCTAAAGGAGCTTCTGAAAGAAATTCCCAAGCTGATGCCCAAAATTTCTTACTACGCCACCTAAGAGTGGACCCTCACTTACAAACCGATGTTTTCCCTCGCATGAGAGCTGATACAGTTTCTCTCATAGCAAAGAAGGATCCACTTATATGCGCATTTGCGTCAAGATATTTGAAAATTCACAGAGAAAAACATTTTATACTGGTCGCCTCAAGGAAAATGCGAGAATTGGCTAGACTCCTTATTGAAGCCAAAAAAATAAAGCCCTCTATTAGGGATCTTTTTGGAGCTCTGAAAGCTGAACATTATGATGTTTTAGTGGCTGCCACTAAAGCTGCTTCAAGCTATGACACTAAAAACGAAAGTTATCAAGCTCCCACACTTGCTTTGAATATGGGCACGACTTTAAAACAGTGCTGCGACATAGCACTCGTGCATACCTTAAAAAAATCTGCAACATTTCCAACGATACAGACGGGAGATACTGAAGCGGAATTGAAAACTTTAATCCAGTTGATAACCGGCAACTGGAAATTTGATGTCTCTGCTCAAGCTGCAAGTGACTTGAATCTCCAAAAAATGAACAAAGTTACTTTAGTTCCTTTGGCTAGCGACTTGAAATTATTGAAAGATTATCTTATTGATAAGGCCAATACAGCACTATCAATATTGCAACAAAATACTAGTGATGAAAAAGCGTATATTGTTTTGTTAGAAACTGCATATTGCCGTTTATTGTTATTGAATAGAAGACGTCCCGGCGAATTGCAAAGACTTTTAGTAAAGACCTATAGATCTGTATTCCTCAATCAAAACCCTCAAGCCTATGAAGAATTTTCAGAAGCTGTTTCTGAAACAGAAAAAATCTTAATGAGTAGGTTTAAAAGAATTGTCATAAAGGGCAAGAGAGGGCGAGGAGTTCCAGTGTTAATTAGTGGGGATGTCCAAGAACATTTAGACATCATTTTAAAATATAGAAATAATGTTACTAAAAAACCCAATAATTACCTTTTTGGAAACCCAAAATAAAGTGAACCAATTACTGGCTATAAGGTATTGAGAAAGTACGCTGTACTATGTGGTGCTAAAAACCCGGATGCTCTTACTTGCACTCGACTCAGGAAGCATTTGGCCACTTTAACGCAGTTATTTAATATGACTGAAAATGATATGGAACAACTAGCGTCGTTCATGGGTCACACATTAGGAATCCATCGAACAGCTTACAGGCTTCCTGACGATGTTTACCAGACGGCTAGAATATCGAAGCTTCTTATACTTATGGAAAAAGGCGAAGCTGGTCAGTTCAAGGGTAAAAGTTTAGACGACATTAATTTGAATTTAGAGGAAAATTTGGAACAAACAGATGATGGCTTAAACCAAAGAGAAGTTTTGACAGAGGAAAATGAGATTATTAATGAACATGAAGGAAATGAATTGACTAACGAACAAAATTCCAACAGCGAAATAGACAAAACATCAAGAGTATGGAAGAGAGTGCTCGTTCGGTGGACAGAGAATCAAAAGAATACAGTTATTCCTACTTTAAGATACATATAAAGGAAAAGCGACCTCCGAAGAAAGCGGAATGTATTGAACTCATTTCGAAGTACCCAGAGTTATTGAAAAACAAAGACTGGCTAAAAATAAAAGTCTTTGTTCAAAACAAATATGCAAACAAAACAAAATAATAAAATCGATTGAAGAGGTAGCAGTGGCGGCTGGTGAAATTTCAATTTTTTTTTTCTCGTCTATGGCGCATGGGATCCATACGAAATTTGGGAAATAACATCTAGAGAAGCACTTCTCTAATGACCCCTAAAAAATTTTGAAAAAGCAGTTTGCGAAAAAATTTTTGAAAATTCGTTAGCCTCCCCTGGGTCTAGGGACTCCTGTTTATTTTTATTTTTTTTGTCATATGCATTTGACTTTTCATAAAAATACAACAATAGATTTTGAAGTTTGTGAAAATATTTTCATTACTAACTGAAATACAATGAAGTGAAATTTTGTAATTTACAATTTAACAAATTACAATATTTCAATTCGTTGTAATGAAAATATTTTCATAAACTCCAAAATCTGTTGTATTTTTATGAAAAGTCAAATGCATATGACAAAAAAAAATAAAAATAAACAGGAGCTCCTAGACCCAGGGGACGCTAACGAATTTTCAAAAATTTTTTCGCAAACTGCTTTTTCAAAATTTTTTAGGGGTCATTAGAGAAGTGCTTCTCTAGATGTTATTTCCCAAATTTCGTATGGGTCCCATGCGCCACAGACGAGAAAAAAAAATATTGAAATTTCACCAGCCGCCGCTGAGAGGTAGTTAATCATCTTGCATAAATAAATAAAACACACTACTATGTTTTTTACCACTATAGTGGTATAGTGGTAGAAAACATAGTACTGTGTTTCATTTATTTATGCAAGAAAATAGTAACCTTATTGGATGTTAATTTTTGTTTCATATTTTCTGTTTGGATCAAAAATTATTCTACTGAGTAGTCTTTAATGCAGCTTGGTTTTTGTTAGGTATGGGTGTCCCATATTTGAACGGCCATAATATAGGAGAAGGTAGATCATACTGAGCCAAGTTCAAAACACCCCCAAAGTTATCCTCTAATAATAACCGCTTTCGAGATACGTTTTGTCATTTTTGACCAATAGTTTAATCCGCTATATTTCTGGAACGGCCGTACACATTTGGATAAAAATTGGTGAAAATATAATACTCTATTAGTCCTATCAGAAGCATAAATTACTTGAAAGAATTTTCAGGACCGGACTCAATCCTTTAATGTTGCTTTTAGTGCCCGTTAACATCATCACTCTGTATATCATTTTCTGGGAAATATTAGCCAAGCGTTTGGAAGTTAATAGACTAGTGTGTAAAATAATGCCATATTATTTATTTATTTTTTTTTTATACATTTTTTAAAATATTGACTGACCAAATTTTAATTTCTACAAATAATGGTCCACTAGCTAACGTCACTATTTTATTAATTTCACTTAAATCCGCTACAAAACAACTTGTTGCCTGTTTCTAAGCTTTTTTGAGTTCAAATTTCCATTCAAAATAACAGATTCCATTATGGCATGTTAATAATAAGAGTTATATTAACAGCAGAACGATACGATTAATTAAAATTACATGTTTTCAAAGTGAACACCGCCAACATTAATACATTTTTGAGAACGTTAAGAAATTTTTTACTGACCTACTATTTCCGGGTTATCTCTAATAAAATCACATAGGTTAAAAAAAAATTATAATAACTGTTCCAGAGGGTGGAATTCTTCATTGTACACCTCAGACTTGAGGTGGACCCATAGAAAATTGTCCAGATTGTGTAAAGAGGTGGGGTCCAGGACTATTTCAGATTCAGTCTACGATGACATCCTATAAATTAGTCGAGAAGGTCCGGTTAAGTGGCCATTGAGATTTCCTGATCTTACACCTCTGAATTATCTTTATGGGGCCACCTCAAGCCAGAGTTATAAAATGAAAAATTTCACAATCGGGAACAGTTAGGTACTAGAATCTTTTTTAAATACTATTACATGATAGTATTAGAAATAATCCGAAAATGGTTAGTAGGTCAGTAAAAAACTTATTAGAACGTTCTTAAAAAGTTATTAATGCTGGGGCTGGGGTGTTCATTTTGAAGATTAATTTTAATTAATTGTATCGTTCTGTTAATAATTTCTTTTTTAAGTGTTGTGAGTTTTGTTGTTTAATAAATTATTTGTGGATTTTATTTTGTCAAAATAAAATTGCCAACCTTATTACTTAATATTTTAATATTATTCTACAACGGTTCTTACTTTAGTAACTGATTTTAGTTATGCCTGTTAATACAAGTCTTATTATTAACATGTCATAATGGAATATGTTGTTTTGAATGAAAATTTAAACTCAAAAGAGCTTAAAAACAGATAAGTTAGGTAGCGTATTTAAGTGAAATTAATAAAATAGTGACGTTAGCTAGTTGACTTCATTATTTGTAGAATTCAAAATTTGATCAATCAATATTTTAAGCTATAGAAAATAACCCTAAAAGTGCCATCAAATGTTATGGTGTTATTTTACACACTTCCAAACTCCTATTAACATTTTCCAAAAAATGATATACAGGGTGATATTAATGGGCACTGAGAACAACATTAAAAAAATTGAGTGCGGCACTGGAAATATTTCCAAGTAATTTATCCTTCTGATAGGACTAATGGGATATTATGTTGTCACCAAATTTTATCCAAATATGTGCGGCCGCTTCAGAAATATGGCGGATTAAAGTATTGGTCAAAAATCACAAAACACCCCGTACCTAGAAAACGGTTATCATTAGAGGTTAAGTTTGGAGGTATTTGTAACTCATCTAAGTGTACTCTACCTTCTACTAGACTACGTCCGTTTAAATCTGGGACACCCTGTATATTAACTATTTGTAAGTATAACTAAATAAAGAAAAAAATAATATGATTTTTTTTTAAACAACCTTCGACCTTAAAATTCTGCAAAACTAAATCACCACGTGTAGTTTATTTTTGGCATAAAAGTATATTTATATCCTGTAGTAGATAAATCCTCCGCTAATAGACAATTTGCATTTAATACATAATCTAATAGGTATCCCTAAAATAATAAATTGAGTACAATGTTGCCAATGTATGGAGGACTTATCCACTGTAATTCTGAAATGAAATATATAGCGGAGGACTAATTCACTGTAGAGTAGGAACAGAATATACACGTGATTATATACGCGCTATGGCAGCGCCACCCATCTATGTGGTTAACTCCGTAACTAAAATATTCAAAAAATCAAAAAACATGTCATAGGTCTTCCATCTGAAAATTTACCAGATGATACAGGACGACGAGTTAGATTGTTTAACACGGGAAGCGATAGGTCCTCCATATACGGAGGATCTACCGCACCCGGAGAACCTATTAAATGCAAATTGTCTATTAGCGGATATATATATATATATATATATATATATATATATATATATATATATATATATATATATATATATATATATATATATATATAATAATGAAGGATAGTCACGTCCGACTAGTTAAAGAACAATCTAAATTTAGTAGGGCTTCCGAAGCCCTACTAAATTTAGATTGTATATATATATATATATATATATATATATATATATATAGATATGCATGGTCATATACAGGCCCGTTTCATACACTGAGCGGTTGTAGTGCAGCCCGATTTGACGTTGTGCAGCCCGGGGTCGGGCTCATCAACGTACCCCTGTGTATATCATCACTAAATGGCCACAAATCACGTTACCTTCCTTCCTACAAAATTTTGGGGTGGGCTTCAAAAAGTCATATTTTCATGTTCCGAGATACACTTTTAGTTCAGCACTACTGAGACAGGCGGCGCTGTTCCTGTATATCCAAGACTCTTATACAGCTGATGTCTATCGCACGTTATATAGCCCGATATTTGGCATCGTTGCAATGGCTCGATAACGTCCGATTCTTATTTCCTCTAAAATACTTTCTTCATGAAGTCACAATCGATGAATGAAAGCTCTTTATTTGAATCAATTTTTTAACCTCACAAGTATTGTATCATATTCGAACAATTTTTCTAAATTCAAAAATTCATATGCCTACTAAGAATTATAAAATACATGGTAGAGTGTTATGAAAGAAGAATAGTTGTTAGCATCTTAAACATCTTAAAATGTCTTTTGAAGTGTAATACAGAAATTCAAATAAATGTCCCTAAATTAGGATTGTGTTTTTTTGCATTCAGTATTCAATAATACTATACTTAATTATTATAATTTTGGTACTAAAATTTTCATAGAGAAATATCGGTCATTAAACAATAATTATTATTATGCAGAATGATGTTTTACATATAATAATAATAATTATTATTATTATTATTTCCATAAGACTTACAATCATAAGTATAGGAATTGTCAATGAGTAAATAAAATGTACCTAGGTTGGTACCTATACTACGTAAATTAAATACAATTATACAATAATAGAATTTGACAATCACAATGGTAATAAATGGACTATTATACACATAGATTATCACAATATTCATTATATTCCCGGACAGAATAGAAACAATGTTCAATTAAAAACTGTTTGACTAGACGTTTAAAATGGTTGAAGCTGCCACCATTTTTTATATTCTCAGGCAAGTGATTGTACATTTTAATTGATGAGATAAAAGGTCCTTTTTCTACTTGTGTTATTCTATGCGCTGTTACATATAGTTTTGAGGCGGACCTAGTGGTGTATTTATTTACATCTCCGCATGTTTTATAATCATTAATATTCCTCCTTATAAGGATAGATAGGCATTGTCCATAATCACTAGAAGCTGGTACTACTTCCACATCCACATAGTGGAGTGAACGTATAATAAAGGTAAAAAAAAATGTTTTTTTAAACAGGCTTAGAATGCCACGAAAGGTCGATATTTTAAGTTTGAGCAAAAAAAATCTGTTTGTAATTTTTTTTTTTGTGCGCACGATTACTCTGGAACCGTTTATGATGTTAACTCAAAATTTGGGACACCTGTGTATTATAACGAGATCTGGAAATAGATTATGTTTTGATCTTATTCCGTTGAAGTTTGGGATGGGGAGATAAAATAGGCAAAGCAAGCAAGTGAGAGTTTATAAAATTGGGATTTAGTGTATGTATGAGAAGCCAAGTACCTACTCAATTTTTTTTGACATCAGCCACTTCCACTATCACCCCCATTACCATCCCTACCCCATTATTAAACGACGAAAAAAAATAAAATTGTGATTTTGTGTGTGTATAAGTACCAAAGGCCTAATTTTTTTTTTTCAACAGCTATACCCCCCACTACCATCCCCCTGTCGATATGGCATATTGTTTTATGAGCTTTTGTGGTAGACGATTGCAAATATTATATTATTAAAGTTCTATGATCAGTTATTTCCACATAATGGACTGCAAATACAGTATCAACCTTTTTTTTCTTTGTAAGAGACTTGGATATTGAAATAGTGATTCTTTAGGCAGCGGTTTTTTAAGTCAGGTTCCCTTTACTGTATGGTGCACCTAACTGCATGACGTGATCTGTCTTGGTTCCCTGTTAAGCCTACATGGTCTCTAAAAAAACACAATTTTGATGGGCTAACTTGAATCGTTTTATTCTATTTGGACGTGCAAAAGAGAATAACGTCATAACTGAGGAATACTTATTACTTACACATCCACGTAGTGGAGTTGAAGTATAGTAATAGTAAAAAAAATTTTTTTGCTCAAATTATTGAAGGTGATTATGGAAGGGAATAAAAAGATAAAATTGTGATTTAGTGTGTATAAAGGAACAAAAGGCCTGAATACTTTTTTGGCACTCGCCACTACCTCTACCACATTATTAAAGGGAATAAAAAAATAAAATTGTGATTTATGTGTACAAGAGCCTCTAAATTTTTTGCCAACAGCTTCCCCCTCTACTACCTCCACTACCATGTTGCACATCGTTTTATGGGTTTTTGGGATAGACCATTTCAAATATTATATTATCAAAGTTCTATGAACAATTATTTTTACACAGTGGATTGCAAACATAGTATCGACATTTTTTTGCTGTAAAAGGCTCATGCAGGAAAATCTAGATGTGGAAGTAGTGATTTTTTAGGCAGCGGTTTTTTTTTATTAATGAACGCATATATTTTTATGATGGTTATTTGAAATTATATTTGTAGTCGGTCTCCCTGCATGGTGCATCTGACGTCATGCACCTACCTTGATTGCATTGGATTCGGAATGACGTCTAGAAAAATGTGCAAAAGTTTCAAACCCGCACATAAACAATTGCAAAAGTTATAAACTAATGAAAATTGAAAAAATAACGAGTTCCGTTTTTTGCAAATAATTCGAAAACTATTAAAAATTTTAAAGAAAGAAAGATTCTTAAAGAAGAAGAAATTCCCAATAAAAAAGTCCCGACTCCCGAAACTCTACATCTATTATCAACGAGATTATTAATAATATTAATTTAATGTTGAAAATAGAGCTCCGCGCAGCGAACACTAAGGCGTTACGATGCTCTGAAACCGTCCGGAACAAGTAAAAATATTTTTTGTTATTAGATATTAATTTTAAAATTCATAAAAGTTGTGTTATTATTTAAACACTTAAAGGAACAATACCCCGTTGGAAAAAATTTTTTTTATTAATTTTAATTACTCTTACTGTTTTTATATTCAAAAATACTATAAGATTACATAAACTTAAAATTTTTATTGCTATTTGTTTAAACAAATTTTATAAACAAATAGATAAATTACGTATTTTTGAAAAATGTTTTTCTGCCATTTTATTTGTTATAGAATATTAGATTTAAAAAAATTCTTAAAAATTGTTTTTAACTGTTTATAATCACTGTTGTCTTTTTTCATTATTTAAACATGTTATTAAGAAAAATTTTTATTCCTAAATTTGTTATTTGCAATTATCCAAAAGGTGGAAAAAAGAATTTTTTTTTGTTGTGAATTTATTTGTTTATTTAATAAACAATTTGTTATTAACAATCGCCGAATGTGTTTATATTTTTTTTACATAGAAGAAAATAACAAAAACAACCGTATACATAAACATGAAAATTCTTTTGTGAATAATAATTTAAAAATCGACAAAATACTCGTATCAAGTATGCCGTGGAAATTGACAAAAACTAGATTCAAAACATCAATTTTGTCTGCATAAACAAAACGTTCTGTCCGAAATGTCCATTTTATTTAACACATGTTAGAATCAAAACATAGCCTACTGCTATTCTTGTTTTATTACATGTAGGAAAATAATATACCTACATATTTAGATAAAAAAGGTATATTTTAATCACAGTTAGAAAGCACTAACGAAAATATTAGTGGGAAAAGAGCAGAGCGTTTGCCCTAAACAACTTTATGACAGCATCAAAAAAAGGTGATTAAAGAATTCTTTCTGCCACGATTTTATTATTTTAGTTTGTTTTTGGTTTTGGTGTGGTAACAAGTGCAATGAGAAGTCCTGAACTAAATCTAAGCATTGAATAAAAATAGACAAAAAACTTTCTGATAATTTGTTAACTAGCAAGAAAATAAAAACCATTAAAAATTACTGTCTCTGTATAATTTAAGAAATATAGTGTAATAATGCATAAATCTGTAACGAAAGTGAGTGAAACTATATCTTTTATTGCTTTATTTTTCGAGTTGTTTATAAAATATTGAAGTTAAAAATATCACGTGTCTATTCAAAAAATAAAGAAAAAAATTTGTACCATCTACAAATAATTCTTTTCGTGAAGTATACGTCATTACCTCTAGGACTGCAGTTTTCGCCATGTATTTTTACGGAATTGAAAATTATTTTTTCTGTACTAAAGCATTTCTTATAAACAATGACTTTCATTTTATTTTAAATTTCCAACTGCTCCGTTAATTTGTTGTAATGTATTCTAATGTTCTGATTATTTAATTTTAACAAATTCTAAAATAATTCTTTATACTTCATTTATACATTTTATTTTCGTCATAGTAATTTAGGACTAATAATTTTTTAGTTAGATTTATGGCTAAATACTGTAATATAACTCTATCTTGTTTTAAACAGGCGTTGTGTAGCTTTTGTATACCATTGGCACCAGTTCTTTTGGCATTTGAGACGCTTTAATTGTTTTATTGCTCTGTGCAAGAAAGCAACTGTCACCAAATTTAAGTTGAATGTAGGTAGAAGAATGTAAGAAAAAAAAGGTGCACAAAAGAGTTTACACACAAAAGGAAGAGGTCAGCCTAAACTAGCCTCCCCATATACATTAAGAAAACATATGACTGTACGCAGTATTACATTAGATTGAGAAAACTATTAAACAAAATTTTTATACAATTATAAACAATTATATAAAATAAAACATAAATATTATATTACCTTTAATAACGATAATTTAACTATTAAATGTACCGTTTTTTATTATAACCATTATACTTAACCATTATACGAGAGAATTGTACGAGAGAATTTTATGCTCTACCGAAAAGTTACGTATATTGTTTTGCCCTATCTTGCTTAATTTTCAAACGAAAAAGCATATTTTGTTGCAATTATTGTTGGTAACTTTTGAACCCGAAAAGAAAGAAAAGAAAAGAATATCACACAAATTCCTTTTTAAGAGTATGACCTGCGAAGACTAATTAATGTCGGGCACAAGTATTTTATATGCTTGCACTAATAGTACAGTAACTAGAGGTTAACTTCGGAATATCGGAATAATGTCATATTGAACGGATTTAGTTCATTTTTGGAGGTATAATAGTAAATGCTTGTCAGAAAAGTTTCTATATTGTGCGGGGGCTTGCTAATTTATAGAGGGTGAATGCCACCCCTTCTCAGGGGGTGGCACTTAAAAAATATATATATACAGTGTGTCTCACTTTTCACCACTACACCCCAATATCTCGGGCATTTGTTGATCGATTGAGATCAAATTAGGTGTACTTCTTTTGCTTCAGATTGTGATTAAAAAGTTATTTAAAATTTTTTTTTTCGAAATTAATTACGCCTACTATGATCAAAAAAATTTGGCAAAAATTAGGAATTTATATTAGCGATTGAGATAGGGTTTTTGTTTTTACAGAATCTTGTTCGGCATGACCTAAAACCCCTGTATACCAAATTTCGTTAAAAAATATTTATTCCTCTACAAAAAAATCATATCTAAGGTTTCAATAATAATCATACAATAATACAATACAGCTTTATTCTCTGGTTTATAAGTTACAAATTTACGTATTCAAAATACATCTAACATTATGTTAACAAAATTTACAATATATTCAAGTGTGTATACATAATATTATGCATACACATTTATACAGTTACATTGTATTTTTACTTATGATAAAAAGGGCAACCTCACCTAAACTGTATATCCAGTTTGTGTGTGAGTATCCTCCCCTTTAAGCTAAAAGATGACATGCTATACTGCTATAGCTGCAGGTGTAGAATATTAGCTAGGAGGGACATGGTAAGATCACATCCATAAACAGTTTTTATATAAGTAGAGAAAAATAATTGGAGGAATTAAAGAAAATACAGAGTATGTTGTTATGTGTATTACCATACATTTTTAGTTGTTCAGTATTTGTGCAAATTTATCAGAAAATTTGAGAATATACTCTTTGGTTTCAGTTTTAAAATTTTTACAATTATATAATACATGTCTTATGGACTCAGGTAGTATATTGTAGAATTTTGGTGCATAATAAGTTATAAACTTTTGGGAAACAGATTTAGTACAGAGTGATATTTTCAATAATTCGTTTGCGTTAGACCTAGTTTGATAATTGTGAGAAATAGTTAGACGTAATTCAGGGATTTTTATAATATAATTAAGGCAGCAGAAAGCATATAGACTTCTAATATTTAAGATGCCGGTATCCTTATAAACTCGAAGGGTTGAGAACAAAGGTTCTTTCCTAAAAATTATTTTCAAAACAGTATTTTGACAGACACAAAGATTTCTTACAGCATTATTATATAGGCCTCCCCAGATAATTATACAGTAACGTAGAATGGATTTAACTATAGACACATATAATATTTTTAATAATTTTCTGTTCAGAATATCTCTCAACTGATAAAACTTGTAGAAGACTTTTCTTATTTTTGTTGTTAAATAATTTGCGTGTTCATTCCACTTCAGGTGTTGATCAATAATTATTCCTAAGTATTTTGTTTTCTCTACTTTTTCTATTGTTGGACAGATACATTTATTAATATTTCCATTACAATTGTGTGTATGTATTTTTAAAAACTGTTGTTCAGGTTGATCAACAGCTGATGCGGAGAAAGTAATGAAATGAGTTTTTGATGTGTTAAGACTTAACAAGCTGAGAGATAACCACTCTAGCGTCGCACTGAGACCTATTTCTGCCCTCTTGTACACATCTGATCATGTTTCAGCATAAAACAATAATGCAGTATCATCAGCATAAGAGATAACACTACATTCTATAGGTAAACTTCCAACTTCATTCATATAAACAAGGAAAAGAATAGGCCCCAGTACTGTACCCTGGGGAACACCAGTTGTTATTATTTGTCCATTACTTATAGCATTATTTAGTTTTACTTTTTGCATTCTATCTGTTAGGTAATCTTCAAACAGTTTTAGTGGTCCGCCTCTGATTCCAAGACTTTCAAGCTTTTCAAATAATATTTTGTGACTCACCGTGTCAAAAGCTTTAGCTAAATCTAAAAATACTGACAGATATTGGCCTATAGTTTGTTAAGACTTGTGGGTCACCTGCTTTGAAAATCGGGATGACAAGAGAAGATTTCCAATCTGTAGGAATTTTAGACGTGGCAAATGATAAGTTTATTAGATGTTTCAACGGTTTCAGAATATTTTTATACACGTTTTTTATAAGTATTGCGGTTATTCCGTCTTCACCAGGAGCTGAATAATTTTTTAGTGTTGCAATATGTGTAATGAGTTCTTTCTCGTTTACAGGGTTCAGATATATAGAATTGTTTGTCCAACTTTTAGGCGAAAATGTCTTATTTATTTTGGCTATCTTACTTTGCATTTTACATCCTATGTTTATAAAAAAGTCATTAAATAATGCAGATTTTTCTTGATCGTCTTTAATTATGTTGCCTTGATTATCTGTGAGGTCGATATTTTTTTTGGATGTATTCTTTTGTGCTCCTGTTGCCTCGTTTATTATATTCCAAATTTGCTTACAATTTTTATTTGAATTTTGAATTTTCATTTTATAATAATTGATCTTTGCCTGTTTTATTATTTTGTTAAGCAAATTTCTATACTTTTTATATTTAATACTAAGATTAATAGAAAAATATTTTACTAATTCTTTTTTTATCTTATCTCTATATTTAATTGAGTTAATTATACCCCCTGTTATCCATGGCCTTCTTTTTCTCGTATTAGTATTTTTTTTTACATGTCTTGTAGAAATTTGGATGTATTGTTTTATTTTATTTTTAAATATTAAGTATGATTCTTCAATGTTGTTATTATTAGTTACTTCTTCCCATTGTTCATTTAATAACAATTCGTTTAGCTTTGCATAGTCTATTATATTTATAAATTGCTGTTTTTGTGATGTTTCTTAATTTTTTTTTATGTTATGGATAGATAATGCAATTGTGTAGTGGTCCGTTAAACTTGTATGGTAAATAATCGGTTTAATGTCCAGAGTTCTTTCATTCGAGTTATCATATTTTATGAATATATGGTCTATAGTACTTGAAAAATATTCAGTATTAATGCATGGAAAAAATCCCTTCTGTGATAAAATATTCAAATAATTATTAACTTCTTCCGTATTTAATATGTTTATATTTATGTCCCCTATAAATATCTCTATATCTTCTACTTCCAAATTTGTAATATATTCCTCGAAATTATTTAAAAATGTAGTCAAATTTGTAGAAGGTGAGTATTATTTAATTGAAATTTGAAACGTAATAAACTTATTTCGCGAAACTGTATTGTTTCTGTTTTTACCACGATATTTTCTTTTATAAAAATTACTAATCCATCATTCTTATTAAAATTTGACTTATTATAAAACAAATTAAAAGTTTCTGATAATACAAGTATATCGACATTTTTTAAATTAAGTATATCTAAGTATATCATTAATTCCTCAAAGTTTTTTCTTAGGCTCCTTATATTTAAGTGAAATATGTTTAGTTTATTTTCTGCACTTATTATTTCATGGCAATCCTGTATATTTTCAGAAACAATCGTGTTAATCTTACCATGGTCTTCCAGTACATCTAAAAAGTCTATTATCATGTATTTATAGCAAAAAGTAGACAAATAGGTTTTATTTTAATCCTAATTTTCTTTATTCTACTATGATTAAAAATGCTACAATAAAAATTCAGACAAAAAAGACAATAATAACTACACTCTAATGTAAATATAATAACAAAAACTATTGCATTAATATCGCCCGCCCTGGCTATTTATTAATTGTAATAATATATTCTAATTTAGTGCAAATATATAAAAAACATCGTTTATCTAGAATGTATTAACTGTTGAATTTCAATACTACGTCGTATTTTTCTTGTTATATTTTCCGTTTTTATATATATAATCACCTACTATTCGAGTTATTTATTGTCGGATATTTACATAACTTGACAGTCGTGTAATAAAGACGCTAATAAAGCATTAGGACACATTTTTTGTCCAAAACACTATTATGAAATGAATATTTGAAAAATTGTAGCTATTTTTTAAAATACTTAGAACTCAGCATACCAATATCTTTGTTAACATGGAGTGCTTTGGAATAGATTTGACAATTGCATCGAATGTCAAATTAAACTTAAACATGGCTGCACAACAATTAACTATTGCTGATAAAATTGAAATAATAAGAATTGTCAAATTCATTCCAAAGCACTTCATGTTAACAAAGATATTGGTATGCCGAGTTCTAAGTATTTTAAAAAATAGCCACCATTTTTCAAATATTCATTTCATAATAGTGTTTTGGATAAAAAATGTGTCCCAATGCTTAATTAGCGTCATTATTACACCACTACCAAGTTATGTAAATATTCGACAATAAATAACTCGAATAGTAGGGTGATCATTATTGAAATCTTAGATATGATTTTTTTGTAGAGGAATAAATATTTTTTAACGAAATTTGGTATACAGGGGTTTTAGGTCATGCCGAACAAGATTCTGTAAAAACAAAAACCCTATCTCAATCGCTAATATAAATTCCTAATTTTTGCCAAATTTTTTTGATCATAGTAGGCGTATTTAATTTAGAAAAAAAAATTTTTAAATAACTTTTTAATTACAATCTGAAGCAAAAGAAGTATATCAAATTTGATCTAAATCGACCAACAAATGGCCGAGATATTGGGGTGTAGTGATGAAAAGTGAGACACACTGTATATATTTATTGGAGCTGAAATAGAATCAAACTTTAAGAAGAAAAGGTTCTATGCAAATTTTCACATAAATTGATAGTTTTTAAGTTATAACGACTTCAAAATTGCGATTTTAGCTTAAAAACAAAGGTATTTCCAAACGGCTTTTGTCAAGTATCTCGAAAAGTATTACTTTATCGAAAAAATGTTACAGACCAATTACAGAAAGTACAAACTGGGAAATAATTATCTTTTTTGTTTATTGATGTAGAATTAATAATTTCGGAGATATTTAAGTTTATATTTGATATCCAAGTGTTTCGAAATTACCTTTAAAGTTTAAAATGCATTTTTTTCTAAAGCAAGTGCTTTAAATGAGCAAAAAAATTTGAACATCTAGGTAATGCTACATCCTAACGAAAAACTGTATTTGAGATAATTTCTTTAAATTACTGGCTAATTAGAGTAACAAAATGGCGACCTACGCAATTAATTGTCTTTAATTTCAGTTCTTAGTATGCGTGACGTAGGTGTCTCAATTTCTGAGATATTTAACATTTAAACTGCATTTTACGACTTATAAACGTTTAAACTTATAAACTTATAGACTTATAAATGAAACTATTAAATCTATGTAAATAAATAAACAAGCTAAATTCATTATCAGTTTATGAGCTTTATTTTTGGTCTCTACCCATTTTTCAATAAAACTAATATTTATTGAGATACCTATTTGGAAAAGGAGA
Source organism: Rutpela maculata (assembly GCA_936432065.2). NCBI lineage: Eukaryota > Metazoa > Arthropoda > Insecta > Coleoptera > Cerambycidae > Rutpela > Rutpela maculata. Next base: position 51,422,997 of record OW386294.2, read on the forward strand.
ACAAAATATCTTTTTATCGAAAATACCTTTATAGTTTAAACTGTGTTTTTTTCTAAAAGCAAGTGCTGTATACAAACCAAAAAATTTGACATCTACGTCATGCTATATATTAATGAGAAACAGTGTTTGAAATTCCTTTTTTTAATTACTGGCTAATTACAGTAACAGAATGGCGACGTTGTTTAAAAAAAAATGTATAGACGCACATTGTTTCGGTCATAACTTCTTTGTTTTTTATGCTACAGAAACAAATAAAAAAATAGTTGAAAGCTTAATTAATAACCAATTATTCTACTTACTAGCATCCTTGACGTATGTGTCACAGTTTCTGAGATATTGAACTCTCACTCTAAATAATTATGTTATGAACACTTGGACGCCATATGTAAACTTAAATATCTCCGAAATTATTAATCCTATATCAATAAACAAAAAATATAATTAATTCCCAGTTTGTACTTTATGTAATTGGTCTGTAACATTTTTTCGATAAAGTAATACTTTTCGAAATACTTGACGAAAGCCGTTTGGAAACTTTTTTTTTAAGTTAAAATCGCAATTTTGAAGTTGTTATAACTTAAAAACTATAAATTTGTGTGAAAAATTGCATAGAACCTTTTCTTCTTAAAATTTGATTCTATTTCAGCTCCAATAAACATATATTTTTTAAGTGCCACCCCCTGAGAGGGGGCATCGACCCCCTATAAATTAGCAAGCCCCCGCACAATATAGAAACTTTTCTGTGAGGCTTATACTTCCAAAATGAACGAAATCCATTCAATATGACATTATTCCGAAGTTTTGCATATTTTTATCTCTAAGTACTGTACTATAATAATAATTATTATTTTTATTAGTGCAAGCATATAACATATAATCAATAAAAGAAAATATTAAATTTTTGCTTGCCATACTTAAAAGGGAACTTTGTGCTTTATAGTACGTCGGGTACATGGCTATATAAGCCAAAAATTTTGATTTGATTGTTGATTGGGATGTGCCACTTTATGTGGTCATAGTTGATGCCAAAAGGTAACTTTCTAGATAGGGAGCCACTTTAAAATCCGTGCAACACCAAAATGGCGACCATTAAAGATGGCTGCCATTAGCCACAATGAATGTTTTTTTATCTCAGCTTCTAATGGTTCGATTTCTATTTTCTTTTTTTTTTTTGTTTGAAAGCTCTTGTAAAGAAGACACTTTTTTGTCCTTATACGTTTATCTGTACACTTTAAGAGTTCTGCGCAATTTAAAAAAATATATGTTTTTTAATTTTTAAAGATATTTCTTTGCACAGTGGGAGAAACTGAATCTGAAATCTTATTTCATATAATGCAACTTTCAATTGATGTTAACTTGGGACAGCTGGTACGTAGTAAAGGTCATTGTAATAACTTTTTCAAAATTAAGCCTATAAGTATTATAGTGACAGTGAAATAAAATTAAATAAAAACTTATAAATACTTCAAAGAGAACTTCATGCTTTGTTGTTATTTGATGGCAATCATTTTTTGTACGTCGGGTACATGGCTATATAAGCCAAAAATCTGCACTTTTTGATTGGGATGTGCCACTTTATGTGGTCATAGTTGATGCCAAAAGGTAACTTTCTAGATAGGGAGCCACTTTAAAATCCGTGCAACACCAAAATGGCGACCATTAAAGATGGCTGCCATTAGCCACAATGAATGTTTTTTTATCTCAGCTTCTAATGGTTCGATTTCTATTTTCTTTTTTTTTTTGTTTGAAAGCTTTTGTAAAGAAGACACTTTTTTGTCCCTATACGTTTATCTGTACACTTTAAGAGTTCTGCGCAATTTAAAAAAATATATGTTTTTTAATTTTTAAAGATATTTCTTTGCACAGTGGGAGAAACTGAATCTGAAATCTTATTTCATATAATGCAACTTTCAATTGATGTTAACTTGGGACAGCTGGTACGTAGTAAAGGTCATTGTAATAACTTTTTCAAAATTAAGCCTATAAGTATTATAGTGACAGTGAAATAAAATTAAATAAAAACTTATAAATACTTCAAAGAGAACTTCATGCTTTGTTGTTATTTGATGGCAATCATTTTTTGCTCATATTTGACCCATATACTCGGAAACACAATGGTCACTTGCTGTCTCAAAATAAGTACATTTTCAAAAGAAAAATTGCATCAAGGGATTCTTTTACTATTATACCTGATGTTACTGTACTATTAAAACAATTCGTTTTATATATCTATGTTAGGTAAATAAACGTAATTTAATTTCTACCCCTTTGCATCTTTTTATTTTACTGTTAATAAGGCAATACTTTAAAAGTGGAAAACAAAAAATGAGGACAAATTCAAAATATTTAAATACTTATAGGCTTACCACGGAGTAATTACATTATCAGTTATTAATAATTAATGTCTATTTGCATAAAAAAATAACCTAATATTTTATTAGGTTCTTCTGATATAGTTTCAAATTCGTAACAATGAATAATAAAAAACGTAACTGATATATTATTTTGGCGTTCAAACAATGAACATATTTCCTTTAATAGCTGGCCCTCCAATAGCGTCTCTACTGTAAACAGTAATGGTAGTGGCGTAGTATAGCAAGTACTCCTATTATATTGTGCTTCGTGACGATGCATGCATCAAAGAAATATATATTATAAAAATATAACCTACTGAGGCCCGATTACATTGGCAACATCGCTGGGACGGAGAACGAACGCTAGCTATATTCTTATATACAGCGGGCTTTGAAAGGATCAGTAAATATATCCGGGCTCTGAAATATGCCATGTTTATATAATTGAAAGAAAAATAATAATTAACTACCCCTAGTGGCTTCCTATTAGAAAAGATTCATAACAATCGCCATATTTAATAAATTTGTTAATTTATACACTCGGGAAATGCCGGGCTTATGAACGACCTGTCGATATATCGGGCTACACAATATACCGTCTATACCTATATATATATATATATATATATATATATATATATATATATATATATATATATATATATATATATATATACATCCCGCTATCAATGCTGCGTCCTTTCACAAGCCAACCTTACTGCGTCTCCCAGAAATACGCTAGTTAGCTCAAATCTAATGAAGTATATTGGATCTACTAACCAAATTCAGTTAATATCTGGTTTTAGAATTGTAATAATTCAAGAAACAAAAAAGTTTAATATACAGGACAATACTGCGTCCTTTCAAAAACAGCACGTTATTGCGTCCGAGAATAATTTCAATCTTCTTCAATACAATGCTGCGTCCGAGATGACTACTTTTTGTGAAACTTAGCATATTACTGCGTCCGGCGCGGTTGTCATATTTACCCTAATAATTTTATTGCACTTGTAGTAGAACAAATCGATAGCCGTCAGTTATTTCTAAATGTCAGTAAAATTCGAAATATGATTTTTCTGTCGATTATTATTTTATAATCAGTTTTTCAATTGTGTACTAAAAGTAGCCTCAAATTTGCAATATAAAATGCTGAATTTAGGAGATCAATGGAATTTTGGATAGATGTTCACTTTTATTTACTCCTTCACTAAGCGATCAGTTCACCTTAGAATAGAAGGGAGAGCATATGCTTCTTGCTTTTGCTTTTTGCACATTAAGTGTTTTAGTCTTGAAAGTTGAAAAACACATTTCTTGAAGTACAAATGTGTTTGATAATAAATGCCTTCGGATTTACTATTTTGTAAAGAACAATGTTATAAAAGGGCATTTTTGGCCCATCCGTGGTAAAGTGTGGAAGTTATCTTTTTTTTTTTTACTAATTTTGGGCTGCTGAAAACGAATTCTCACCCGTTTTAACGAAAAGTCTCGGGAACACATTGATTAGGGTGCCATAAAATGAAGATTCTCATTTTCCAAACCAAAATTCATTTAAATAATTAAAGAATTTTTAATATAAAAAACAGTATTTCCTGGATAGTGATATGCACACCGTACACCCCAACCCCAAGAGTGTGAGAAATATTCAGGGATGAAAAATATTCATCCGAATTGATTAAATCACCTTAGTATGATAAAAGGACAAAATCCACCACCTTAATTGGTGGGGATGGGTATAAGAGTATTCGCAGGTAATCACATTATAATAGCCTTTTAATAAGGAATTTTGTTTTTTTTTTAAATAAATAAATAATCGTATATTATATATTGTAACTTACACCGTTCTTATGGCTGGTGAAAGGTGAGGGGAACGGGAGGCTCATTCACGGTAAAGTGTAGAAACCATCTTTTTACTAGTTTTGGGGTGCTGAATACGAATCTGTCATTCGATTTGGCTAAAAACATCGGAAAGACAGTAAAAAATAACTCTTATTTGGGGGGTGGCATTGAAATTGATATTATAGCTTGCAACAAAAAGTTATTCTTTAGTGCAGGAAATTCTTTCAAGATACTCAGTTTCATTAGGTAAGTAGTGAAAGAAGCAAAAATTCTAAATTCACCATCCCTCCCCCTCGTTTCCCTCACCCTTCACCACCCTAAGAACGGTGTATATTTACAATATTACTCCTTGTTAAATGGCTATTATCAGGTTATTATTACTTCTGAATACTCTTACACCCATCCCCACCAATCAAGGTGGTGGATTTTATCTTTTAAGAGTTTTTATTGGTTTTAATTGCAAAAGAAATCCCTAATCACTCAATTTGATGTTTTTCTATCATAATGAGGTGATTTAGTCAATTCAGATGAATATTTCTCACCTCTGAATATTTCTCATATTTTTGGGGTTGGGGTGTAAGGTGTGCGTATCACTATTCAGAAAATATTACTTGTTTTTAAATTAAAAAATTCTTTAATTATTTAAATGATTTTGGGTTGGGAACATGAGAACCTTCACTTTATGGCGCCCAAATAAGGGTCTTCTTTTAATGTGCTCCCTAGACTGGCAAAACTGGCAACGGATTCGTTTTCAACACCCCAAAATTAGTAAAAAAAAGATGGCTTCAACACTTTACCGCGTTAGAATTTTTAAAAACTGTTTTTATGAAGATAAAAGTTTTTGTACTCATATTTAATATCAATTTAATTAATTAATTTAATTTAATTCTTTTCTAAACCAGAAACCAAATATTATTGGAAAAAGAGGGGTTTTATTTTCTATATATCTACAGTTTCAACTAAGGATGTTGAACTTCTTGTAGATAAATTAAAGTCTTCAAACTCTAATGGTCATGATATTTCTAATAATTTGGATAAAAAATGCAAATATGCGATAAGCGGTCCATTTCTATAGAGAAAGACATATTTTCCAGTAAATTTAAAAGAGCCATAGTATCTTCATTATACCAGAAGGGAGATCCAAATGACTATAATAATAATTGTGAAGCCATTAGTCTACTATGTAGAATTTCTAAAATTTTAGAACTCCATCTCAAGGAGCAATTATCAGATTTTTTACATCGGAATATGTTACTGTCTCCTGCTGAACATGGTTTCATTACAAACAAAAGCAACAAGTCTGCGTTGTGTGATTTTCATCACAAAATCATTAAAGCTTTAGACAACAAGAAATCAGTTGTGGGTCTTTTCGAAGATTTCTCACAAGCTTTTGATTTGGTAGACCATCAGCTGCTTAAGACCAAACTAGCACTATACGGTATTCGACTAACTGATTTACAAATATTTTCCTCCTATTTAGACAACAGGACACAAATTGTAAAAATGGTCGGTGGAGTTGAAAGTAATATTTGTGATATTACACAAGGAGTTCCACAGGGGTCAATTTTGGGATCACTTTTATATATAATATTTACTAACTATGTGGTCAGCCATCAACAAAAGATACCAAATGTTCATGTGATCTGTTATGCTGATGATACAAACATTCTAGTTACCGGCAACAACGTAATTGAAGAAAAAAAACCACTGAAAGATTTTATCAAGAAATCATACATTGGTCTCAAAATAATAACCTAATTCTAAATAAAACAAAGGCAGTTTCAATACAATTTTCATTGAATAATAATTCCGAGAGCTTAACACTTTTTAGTGGTACTGACTGGGAAATAAAAACTTGTTGAAAATTTTTTAGCTCAAATATCAATTTAATTCGCTAATTTCTAATCACGTGTGCTGAAACAACCAATCAGAACAAAATTACACAGATAAGATCCCTTAGGGATGTTTTCACTTATATTATCCAGTTTGACAGTTCAATAACACAGGTCATGAATGTTGTTGTGCAGCTAAAGTCATTTCAGAAGTAATTTTTCGCGCTGAATCCGAATCTGGCCTCAGAATTGGCCCATCACGTCAGGATTTTGAAATATTTGAGGTTAAGTACTTAAAAAATGACTTTTTTAGCAAGTTTTGAAGTTGTGTCTAGAACCCAAAAAATTTTTCAGCTTATTTCTAATAAATATATCATTTAGTAACATCCTTCCTCTTTAAAATAAGCTTTCGAATGGTCATCTATGATGTTTCCTCGCAAAGTTATAGCCATTTTGAGGTGACATGAATTTGAAACCGTGTTCCCTACAACCTAACAATCTTAACCAAACGACTCTAAACGAATCAAATTTAACACAACAATAGGAATAACCCAACATTCTTAAATCAAAGTTTGGTTAAAATTGAGGATCATGGTACTCATGGTACTCGGGGAAACCTACTACGCATCCATTGTACTCAAGGAAACCCACTGCACATCTATAATACTCGTGGAAACCCACTGTGCATTCATGGTACCCGGAGAAACCTACTGCACATTCATTGCGCACTCTAGGAAACCTTCTACTCATCCATAGTACTCGGGGAAACCCACTGCGCATACATTGCACTCAAGGAAATCCACTACGCATCCATTGTACTCGAGGAAACCCATTGCACATCGCAATTTGATAACAATCCATTATTCTTACTCGTGTCTAACAGATTCTAATAAAAAGTATTTATGCCAAATTTCATGATTCTGGGTTTAACCGTTTCCGGAAGGCTTAAAAAACCTCTCCCTCCCCGTTCACCCGTTTGAAGGTCTCTTTTTGAAAACCGTCAAATACGTGCGTGTCTTCTTATTTTCTCAGAAGTGTCCATCGCTCGAATAATCACGTTTCTGACTTACGCGATTTCAAAAATACAGATGTGCTTTAAACCATCTACCACCCCCGTTTTGACCTCTTCAAAAAGTAAAAATCGAAATTTCGTCTTAACACGATCTAATAGATTTCAACAAAAAATATGTCTGCCAAATTTCATGCATCATGCATCTAACCGTTTCTGGAAAAACCTAAAATTTCAACCTCCCTTTTTATCAAACAAAAAGGTATAATAATGGTTCTATTTATTGTTATTAGACTTATAATAAACCACACTATTTGATGAACTTGTAGTATATTATTCAACGAGCGGTAATGTAGGTAATAACTCACGCAAATGAAGTTTACAGCTTGAGCCGCAGGCAAGTGCTGTAATTCATCAAGTGGGTTATTACCATTACCGCAAGTTGAATACTATACTTTATCTACGATTATAACAATAAATATTAAATTGAGAAAACTTTGTTTTAATTAGGTACTCAGTTTGTTTATTAATAAAATTAACTGTAAAATTTAACTTAACTTAATTTAAGGATTTCTCTCGGACAGAGCCACACCTTCGTGAAGCGCGTTACGTCGATTGGATAGGCTAGGGCATGAGATACAGATGATTGGCACTATCACCTAGTGATTTACAATAACTCACTCATTATAACTCACGCTATTTGTTTATGGATACTATAAATTGTTCAAAAGCAGTTCATTAATTAGTATATAACCTAATAAGAGTAAATAAAATAACCAAAAGTAGTTTATATTAGTCATAGATTTTTGTTGCTCCTAACTTAGCATACCTAGAATATTACCTACAATATCTTATTAATATTTCTAATCCTATTTACATTCACAATATTGTCTGTAATTCTCCTTATTCAAAACAGTAACCATAAAATTAGCATAATGTCCTGTAGACTGACTGCCTGCCTTTGTATGTTCATTTACTTTAATCATCTGAAAATGTCACGTTGAGTGCCGAACTGCTGTAAGGTGCAAGTTACAATAATTTGGCGGTAAAAAATAAAGTAAATGTTAATTGTTTCATTATTATATCATCATAATTAATTACTACAAAGTAACGGCTTACCAGTTTAATTTTGGAGGAGGTATTGTTTTCTGATTATATATAACTAAATATTTGTAAATTATTTTCCGTTGAAATTAATTTCATTTCCTGAAAATAAATTTCTGTGATAAAAACATTCAGATTATAAGTAAGAAGATAACTGTTTAAATATGAAACATAATTACTTGTAAACTTATATAAATGTTCACAAGAATTTTACACTCGTCCGAACTCCGGCTTTCCAAGTAAGCATGAAAGAAAGACTGGATATTTAATAGTGACGGTGTTGTCAAATCTCGGACGCAGCATTATACGATTTTTGAATAGAGAATATTTGAAGTATATTTATGTTCACAAATCTATGCGCCCCCAAACATAATTCGATGGAACTAAAAATATACTGTTAGTTTTACGGAACATATGGTACTGCGTCCGAATCCAAAAAAAACTCGGGTCGATATTTAGCTCAATTGAAACGAAACAGAACTCATTTCTATGTTTACATATAACCCAGGAGACGAAGAACATTTTGAGGTGCTGAAAATTGACCATTTCAGAGATTTGTTGAAGATAACACGGGAAAACAATACTGCGTCCGGTATACAGACGCAGTATTGTACAGGACGCAGCAGTGTATGGTATCGTGCACATGTACGGACGCAGCATTATTTGCAGGACAAATATATATATATATATATATATATATATATATATATATATATATACATCCTCTTATCATTATTGCGTCCGAATATCGGACGCAGTAATGTAATTCACAGTTAATTTTGAATCAACCGCCTTTTTTTAGCTACGAGTGACTTCAGTCGGTAGAACGCGACATTACCAATCGATACATGCCATTTTTATTTGAATATCTTTACAAATAACCAAGTATGGCGCGAAAATAAATTAAGTTACTGGACGCAGTATTATTCGTAAATGAAAGTGAAATATATATTTTAGTTCAAGCAAAATCCGCTAGAGTAATATACATTTAGCCGTATATCACAACTAATCTTTTCATGTTGCGTCCTTATTGCGTCTTTAAATGTGGCAACGTTGTAACACATTCTGAGGTAGCAGCAGCATAGAGAGATAAATGGAAAAGGGCAATTGATGGATGCAATAATGATATGTGGATGCATATATATAGTATATAGAGAAGCAATGCTGTGTTACAATGGGAAGAAAACAAGGAAAGAAATAAATATTATTAGTTTCATAAACTTTTTCCTGCAAAGAACAGCGCCAATTTTATTAAACTCGCAATGTTTGTTTGTATGTATGTTCGTTTAGGTCGAATCTTGCAACTGAATTTTAAAACAGTTATCCCCAACCGATTGAGTTGAAATTTTGCATACACGTTTAGTTTGGATGACAATGCATGGTTAGCTAAGTGATGTCATTCTAAATCCAATATGGCGGACTCCCAAAGATGGCGGACCAGTAATTTTTTATGCACCCCCATGATATGGGTATCAAATGAAAGGGTTTGCTCAGAAGAATACGAAGACGTCATTTCAAATCCAATATGGAGGACTCCCAAAGATGGCAGACCAGTTATTTATTATGCACCCCCATGATATGGGCATCAAATGAAAGGGTTTGCTGAGAAGAATATGAAAATAAAATTACGTCATCCAAATCCAATATGGCGGACTCCCAAAGATGGCGGACCAGTTATTTTTTATACACCCCCATGATATGGGTATCAAATGAAAGGGTTTGCTGAGTAGAATACGAAGACGTGATTCCAAATCCAATATGGCGGACTCCCAAAGATGGCGGACCAGTTATTTTTTATACATCCCCATGATATGGGTATCAAATGAAAGGGTTTGCTGAGAAGAATACGAAAATAAAATGAAGTGACACTAAATTCAATATGGCGGACAAAATTTTTTAGTTTTAACATTATAATTTGGTCGTATAGTGTATTCGCTCATATGTTGCATTCTAAGAAATAGTGAAGGATTCTGTTTAAACAAACTTTAAGTTTTATATCGGATAGGAACGACGCAGTGAATATATAAAACTAATTAGGGCATAGTTAAAAATTTTAAAATTAAATTAAAAAAAACATTTTTAAAAACAAGTTTGTATTTATATGCTCTAAAAAGAAGAAAATAAACTGTAAATTAAATTATATATTATATAAATTATACAATTTATATGATATAAAAGCTTGTCGCGAGATTTACCTGTGTAAATAAACAAGAATACAATATGTAACTTGATCTTGATACAAGTAATTCTAAGAAAAAATGTATGTATTTCATAAAATAAATTTACACAGGTAAATCTCGCGACAAGCTTTTATAACATATAAATTGTATAATGTAATAAATTGAAGGGTTTGATTTAATTTAGAGCATTTAAATAAAAACTTATTTTTAAAAATGTTTTTTTAATTTAATTTTATTTAGGTACATCCTGTCAAATTTTCCAGAATTTTTTATTATTATAGTCTAATTTATTCTGAATAGATTTCTTTGACAAAATTTCCAATAATGGGTGGATTCGCCGATAGAGGAGGGCATGAGGAAATCAATACTTTGAAGTTTATGTTAACAAAACTGTCTTAGGCCCACATTAGATTATAAAAATTCTTTGACAAAGATCTTTTATGAGAAATGTGATGGTGTAATAGACCAAATTTTATAATTTTATAAAATATCGACCATATTTTATAGAGTATTATAAAAATATAAAATATAAAAATATCTTTCATAAAAGATTCTTGTTAAATAACTTTTATAGTCTAATGCGGGCCTTAGAGCCGTATGCTGTTTGTTCAATTTTCAGGTCAATTTTTATACAATTTGAGTAATGCCCTCATTAGACTATAAAAGTTCTTTGATAAAGACTTTTTATGAAATAGCTATTTGTGTAACAAGTTAGGAAGTGTTTTTTTTCTTATTCGGCATAGTCAAAAATACGTCGCATATGGAAAAAACACTTTTCTAACGTGTTGGACATATGATTTTTTTTCTACTGACTTTCAAAAATGTGAGATATTTTGGTTTTTTAAATTCAGAACTATACTTGTATAAACAAATAGCAGTAAAAATTTAAAGTTTATGTAATCTTATAGTATTTTTTAATATAAAAACAGTAATAATAATTAAAATTAATTAAAAAAAATTTTCAACCTCACTTTTTCATTTTTTAGTTTTTTGTTAGGTTAAATAATTAATAACTAATAGACTATAACAAGTAAAAGTATCGCAATGTCATAATCCCATAAAGTATAGTTGACATAAAGTCTCCACGTAGCGAAACAATTTTCGTGACTTTTGTTTAACAATTATACGAAAATATAAACGCAAACCCTAAAAAAAACTTGTTAATTAACAATAGACTCATTTTATGAAAAATCGGTGAAACAATTTTTTTCCAACGGGATATTGTTCCTTTAAGTGTCTAAATAATACCATATATTTCTTAAATTTTTAAATTAATATTTAATAACAAAAAATATTTTTACTTATTACGGCCGCTTTCAAAGCATCGCAACGACTTAGTGTTCGCCGCGCGGAGCTCTATTTTCAACATTAAATTAAAATTATTAATAATAGAGATAGAGTTTCGGGAGTTGAAACTTTTTTATTGGAAATTTCTTCCTCTTTAAGAATCGTTCTTTAAAATTCCTTAAATATTAATAGTTTTCGAGTTATTTGAAAAAAACGAAACTCTGTATTTTTTCAATCTTCATTTGTTTATAACTTTTGCAATTGTTCATGTGTGAGTTTGAAACTTTTGCACCTTTTTCTAGACATCATTCCGAATCTAATGAGCCCTCACTCATATTTTTACGAGCTTTATCAAAAATTAACGCGGCTTTGAACTTGTGGACTAGTCTATAGTTCTTAATTTCATTATTAAAGCATGGCATTTAACTATGTACAACATTTATGATAAAAACTGTATATGTTTGTATTCCTTAGAACAATGGGAAGCATCTGAAACTATTTTAAAGATTATACCATTTATGATTTTTTAAATATTTATAATAAACCGAAAATAAACGCATATTTCCCTCTCACTCTGCAAAATTCTATCCTTAAGAACAATATTCTCTTAAGGTTAAAAATGTGTGTATAAAGCTTTTTCTTCGAAGATTTAATCATATTTGAAAAACAACTAATTAGAAACAGTAAAACTTTTAATTTATACTTTGCAAAATGCATTGACTAAATAACAAAATCCGTTACTCGTCTTGTTATAACCAAAACATATTTTTTTTATATCTATGTAATTCATGGGGGTAATTACCACCCCCGTTAACCCCCCTCCCCGATAAATCCGCCACTGTCGGTAGAGGGAGGCGGGGGTGGAGGTAGGGGATGGTAGTGGAGATGGATGAACTAAAAAAGAATTTAAGGGCTTTGGTTCTTGTATACATATTAAATCACAATTTTATTTTAATAATGAGGTGGGGTAGTAATGGGGCTGGCTAATGCCAAAAATTTTTTTTGACAGCTTCTCTTATATATATACTAAATACCAATTTCATGGACTCTTACTTGCTTGATTTACCTATTTACCTTCCGTTTACCCCAATTTATCTCCCAGCCCTTCAACGAAATAAGATTAAAATATAATTTAGTTCCAGATCTCGTCAAAATACATGCGTGTACCAAATTTCAAGTCAATATCTTAAACGGTTCCAGAGTAATCGTGCGCACAAAAAAAGTTACAGACAGAACGACAGACAATTTTTTGGCTCAAACTTAAAATTTCGACGTTTCATGACATTCTAAGCCCATTTGAATAATAATAATAATTAAATGAAATTTTTTTTTATAAAAACAAGCTTTTATTTAAATGCTCTAAAAAGCAGAAAATAAACTTTAAATTAAATCAAACCCATCAATTTATTACATTAACAATTTATATGATATAAGAGCTTGTCGCGAGATTTACCTGTGTAAATTTATTTTATGAAATACATACATTTTTTCTTAGAATTACTTGTGTCAAGATCAAGTTACATATTGTATTCTTGTTTATTTACACAGGTAAATCTCGCGATAAGCTTTTGTATCATATACATTGTATAATATAATAAATTGATGGGTTTGATTTAATTTAAAGTTTATTTCCTTCCTTTCAGAGCATTTAAATAAAAGCTCGTTTTTAATTTTTTTTTTCATTTAATTTTCTTTTTAGAATTTTAGCTACACTTTAATTAGTTTTATATATTCATTGCGTCGTTCATATCCGATATAAAACTTGTAGATTAAACCGAATCCTTCACCATTTCTTAGAATTCAACGTATGAGCGAATACACTATACGATAAAATTATAGTATTAAAACTAAAAAATTTTGTCCGCCATCTTGGGGCGTCCTCCATATTGAATTTAGTGTGACGTCATTTTATTTTCGTATTCTTCTCAGCAAACTCTCTCATTTGATACCCATTTCATGGGTTCAAAAAATAACTGGTCCGCCATCTTTGGGAGTCCGCCATATTGGATTTTCAAACACGTCTTCGTATTCTTCTTAGCAAACCCTTTCATTTGATACCCATATCATGGGGTGCATAAAGAATAACTGGTCCGCCATCTTTGGGAGTCCGCCATATTGGATTTGGAATGACGTAATTTTATTTTCGTATTCTTCTCAACAAGCCCTTTAATTTGATACCCATATCATGGGAGTGCATAAAAAATGACTGGTTTGCAATCTTTGGGAGTCCATCATATTGGATTTGGAATTACGTCTTCGTATTCTTCTCAGCAAATCCTTTCATTTGATACCCATATCATGGGGAAGCATAAAGAATAACTGGTACGCCATCTTTGAGAATCCGCCATATTGGATTTGGAATGACGTCTTCGTATTCTTCTCAGCAAACCCTTTAATATGATACCCATATCATGGAAGTGCATAAAAAATAACTGGTCCGCTATCTTTGGGAGTTCGTCATATTGGATTTGGAATGACGTCTTCGTATTCCTCTCAGCAAACCCTTTCATATGATACCCATATCACGGGGGTGGATTAAAAAGTAACTGATTCGCCATCTTTGGAAGTTCGCCATATTGGATTTGGAATGACGTCATTTTATTTTCGTATTCTTCTCAGCAAACCCTTTCATTTGATACCTATATCATGGGGGTGCATAAAAAATAACTGGTCCGTCATCTTTGGGAGTCCGCCATATTGGATTTAGAATGACGTCACTTACAGCTAACCATGCATTGTCATCCAAACTAAACGTTGGGGATAACTATTTTAAAATTCAGTTGCAAGATTTCACCTAAACAAACACACATACAAACAAACAAACAAACATTGCAAGTTAAATAAAAGCTTGTAAAAAATACTAAAAACTACCCTCAAGCTTACAGGGAATTGAAAGAGAAGGTAGAAATATTCATGATAAATGAACACTTCATATTGTTTGCAATATTTTTAATAAAAGAATACAAATATGGTGCAAAATTAAAATAACTAAATTTTTTTATTAAAATATAAACATTGATATATATGTTTTAGTATTTTTTTTACGGAAGTTTATCAGAAATTAAAGCAAACTAAAAAGTATACATCTCAATTTATTTTCTAAGCGTTAGTTCAATTTAAAGGCGATATAAGGGTAGTTTTCACCCCTGAGGGGTTGGAAAAAATTTTCTTCATTGTACAATTCCCATTCATCTAAACTCAAATCAAAAAGTTAAAAAATTCAATCATTTTTCCATTTTACGTCAATTTAGTTTTACCCCCTCTGGTTAACCCTCAGCATAAAATTTGTCCATATTTTAGATGAACATACTGAACTGGCAAAATATCATTACAGTTAGCACATTTATAACATTATTTTACAGCATTATTTACATTATCGCGAAATAAAACCCAAGCGGGGTGGTTTTTGGCATTTTTAGTGGTGACGCACTATTTTTAGAGCCGCGGAGCCCCAATTTTCGTGATCAGCGACCCAAAAAACATAAGGTGCAAGTGGTCCCGATGAGGGAGGCATTCCGAGCGTCAAACCCCGCGTTTTACATAGACTACAGGCCCGTTTGAGAGTTAGCGTATGTGAATTACTTTTATTAGCTTGTAAATTGAAATTGACATTCAATAAAGCAGAATATTTCTCACCACGTCTGAAACGTGCCAATATTTTCAAACTGACAACACTGTCGGACGCAATAATGTATATACAGGACGCAATAAAATACGCTCGATGAAAAAAAATATACAAATCGGACGCAAGAGTGCAGTGCATGAAAGGAAGCAATAAGGTCTGTAGGTGAAAGAGAAATCTATATCATAATATTAAGATAGAAACAATTTGAAGTTCGCTATGGGTTGTAAAAAACGTCAAAAGTAATATACTTCAATTAATACTTGATATATATTCCTCCTTCTGGCGGACGCATTAATGCAGCAATATGAAAGGAAGCAATAATGATAGGAGGATGTATATGTATATATATATATATATATATATATATATATATGAAATCGGATTTGTAGGAAACAACTACTCAGCGGGCGAATACCACAACCTGCATTGAATTACACCTTCAAATCGTGATCAGTAACCAACTATCATTTGTCTGTTCCTAACCAGACATAGACCGGTTTCGAACTTATTATGTTCTCATCAGTATGCCATAGGTCATGGAACAGACAAATGATAGTGGTCAACTCGCTAGTCTTATACAAACTGAATCAAATGGAGTGACGGTGAGAGGTAAACTCTCATATGGTCAGATGCTACTATACGTCGGACAAATGTCACTGACGTATAGCGACTTGCTATTTTGCAAGTACCAAGATATATATATATATATATATATATATATATATATATATATATATATATATATATATATATATATATATATATATATATATATATATATATATTTGTCCTGCAAATAATGCTGCGTCCGTACATGTGCACGATACCATACACTGCTGCGTCCTGTACAATACTGCGTCTGTATACCGGACGCAGTATTGTTTTCCCATGTTATCTTCAACAAATCTCTGAAATGGTCGATTTGCAGCACCTCAAAATGTTCTTCGTCTCCTGGGTTATATGTAGACATAGAAATGAGTTCTGTTTCGTTTCAATTGAGCAAAATATCGACCCGAGTTTTTTTTGGATTCGGACGCAGTATCATATGTTCCGTAAAACTAAAAGTATATTTTTAGTTCCATCGAATTATGTTTGGGGGCGCATAGATTTGTGAACATAAATATACTTCAAATATTCTCTATTCAAAAATCGTATAATGCTGCGTCCGAGATTTGACAACACCGGCACTATTAAATATCCAGTCATTCTTTCATGCTTACTTGGTAAGCCGGAGTTCGGACGAGTGTAAAATTCTTGTGAACATTATAACGCCCTGTCTCTCTTGGGGTTATTTAAAATGAATTCTAAATAAATAAAAATACGAAATTAACAATAAACTAATTTATTAACAAAGTGGTAGAGCAAATGAGAATAACACTACAGGGTATGGGCGAATAAATTTGTGCTAACGAATAAAGAAGTACAAACAAATAATCAAACAAATTCACAGGTGTACGGAGAGACAGACATAACTGTACACAAATAAATTATATACATATTTAAAGGTAACAAAATACTCAAAGCAATATACCTAATGGATATTGGCCAATTCCGAAATTATTCAAAGGAAAAGCAGCTATAAAATTGTTCATTCGCGTTTACTAAGAGAAAATTTAAAACAAACCGTGTTCGAATGAATAATAAAATATTTATCACATGATGAATCCAAAGATAGTACAATAAAACTTAACTAAAAAAACAAATATGGTGTATGTACACCAGTTATTAGTTACATATTTTCTTTATGAATAAACAAATGTCTATATCAAGCGATTAAAATTGCATCTCACGAGAACAGTGTGTCTATTTATGCGAAAACGAAACAGACGTAAAAGATAGTTTTCACAATGTCGCTTAAAAAGTTAAGTGCAACCGAAAACACTGCACTAAAGAGTTAATTGTTGAATCGTTGTACAGGAAATAAACTGTTTATTCTACTTACAAAACTCCCAATGAACAGAAAACACTTTCACTGGCTTACAGTACATCTCTGTAGTTGGGCACCAAAGTGTACGTAGGGTTACAACACTATCATTTTTACGTAGTTTTACATAAACAAGAATATTATTATATTCTATTTCTCGAAAAAAAAAAAAAACAAACATAACCCACCACTTGACTAATTCTTGTTAACAAGATATGGTTAAATTCTCGAGACAAAAGACAATAAACGTAGTATAATAAAAGATGAGAAAGACTAAACATTTTAATACTGGAACTATTACTTTAGTTCCTCAAATTTAAGTTAAAATGTGATGACTGTGGGCACGCTTAAAGCGGCCGTGGAAGTCTCATGGTTGACGCTTTTCGCGATATTTATAATGGGTGGGTGGGGAGCAACATTATGACATAGCATACCATTTGAAAGGACCAATCATGTGTCTAGTTTTCAAAATGTTACCTCTAGTGGAAGTAGACGTCGTGCTATTGCATGACATCATCCTCCATAGCGGTTAAAATAAGATTAACAAATATCCGACAGTAGCGGCGGTAATTTATTTTTTAAAGGGTAACAAAATAGGTAATTTATGCACGAAAAATACGAAATAATGTAATTTAAGGGCTTTTATGCCTGGAAATAAAAATGACCGTTACACTCTCCCTCTCCTTACTAGCGGGATCATTCCCAAAAGGATGGAGACCGGAATAACTAAGGTATAGGAAAATAATAGGGAATATCTCTTTAGCTTTTCAAACATACTACATTCGCGTCACATACATCAATACATCTCAAGCTAAAAAGAGGAACAACACAACTAAATACTCGACGTTCGGATTTCACACATACTTCACACAGGAAGGGTAAGGGAAACATAAGGTAATATAGTAGAAGGTAACGTAGTAAGAAGAATGTAATTAACTGTATTAAATTTAAAAACAAAGCTGAATAAAAATGAACCACATCAAAATGAAAACGAACATATGGACAAAGTCGAACCCACGAGGAAATATAAAATTTTAACTTTAAAGTTTATTGATAAAAACCAATAAAGGGACTAAGTCGGGACAAAATAGTATTAGAATAAACTAAACAAATTCATTTAGCTTACCAGACACAAAAGTTTCCAAAATCGGGAAGATAAGCTTATTTAGATAAGTCATATCACACTGAGTAATAACATAAACGTAACACTTAAATGCTTGAACACAAAATAATGCAAAGCAACGTGGTTTCCAAATGACAAGGGAACTGGATTTATAGAAAAGAACCAAGTCATTTGAAGACCTCCAGAGACTAATACATAGGTAGAGTAACAACAAAAGTATTTGGCCTTAAAATTCCTTAGCTAAGAGCATTAAAGCAAATATACAAAAACAAAGCGGTGCAAAGATAAACCAAGACAAATTCACTCAGTCTGCTAAGCAACAAAATTTTTCCAATCAGAAAAATAACACTATATACAGAAAGCAACTTGTTAGCTTTTAGCTAACTAAAAAATCAAAACTATCCCAAACTAGGCAAGACTAGTCAAGATAAAACGCATTTAAAATATTAGCCTTTAGCCAATAACATCACTAAAAAAATCCCCTACTAGACTTAGCTAGACAAGAAAGAACGGAAATATCCTCTGCTAATATATTTTAGCCAAGGAAGCGAAACGTAAACTAGTGTAAAACTAGCCAGACCCAGCTTGCAACTAACCCTTTTGGTCAGCCAAGACTTACATAGACCTCTGCACTCAACTCTTTGAGCCAGGAAAAGGTAAAGGTAAACGCATATTCTTGTGCTAATTATTATCTTAGCTAAGAAAAGGTAAAGGTAAACGTAAATATGACGCACGAAAACAAAACGTACGACAAAGGTAATCGCACATATCGTATGCACGACAAGATAACCTGCACTAAGTAAAACTTAGCCAGCAAAAAGGTAAAGGTAACGTATCGCACGAAGAATTCGTACGAAAAAGGTAAATCTGAACTAATGCTTAGATTAGCCAGAAAAGGTAACGTAAGGTAACAAATATAAAACATCACTCTGTACTTACACACAGAAAGCCAGAAAGGTAACATAAGATACGTAACAAAATGTACGATAAGCTAACGTACATCAAAAGATAGAACAAAATAAAATCCACTTTGCACACAGCAAGCGGGAAAGTACTTTATACAGATAAATGTACGACAAAACGTACAACGCATAATTATACAAAAAGATAAAAGCATCCTGTGCTAATTTTAGCCATCCAGGAAAAACGCTAAACAAAAAGGTACAAAACGTAAGATATATACAAAAATACTAAAAGGCAAACCTGCACTAATATAAGCTTAGGCAGAAAAGGTATATACATAAAACATAACGAAAAAAACCATAATAATTATTTCAGGTTACCAAAACTGTAAAATGTACTTAAAAGGCAAAATAGAAAATATACAAAAGGGCAGAAAAATACAAACTAGAAAGGTAAACACATGTGAAGGTAAACAAATGAAAAGGTAAAATGCAAAAAGAAAATGAAGGGCGCCAGGTATTTTAAGGGGAAACACCAACCGAAAGGTAACGTAAAAGACTCAAGACTTAATTTCAAAAATGTACTCCAAGAAATTTACTAAAAGAAACTCTACTAAAAAATGCTCAAAAAAATATATGACATATGGAATCTCGAACTTTAAGAAAATGTAAAAATCTAAAACTGCCTCAAGCACTAAGAGGACCAAATTATATCCAAACTAGTACCCAAGCCAACAAGACCCAAACACTAACAAAAATTGCTACTTACATCCATATTATCATAAGATAACGCAATATAACCGAAATATAGCAAAAATCTATTGCCAGGCCAAATGAAAAATATGTATACTGAAACGTAATAAAATGGTAAAAATTTAATTACTAGACTGAACACAACAAAATGGTAAAAACACCAAAGCACAACGAAATACGTAAAAATGTATACACTGGACAAATCCAGATTTAAATTCAAAACGTATATGAGTTACAAAATGTGCTTATTTAATTCAACATAAATGTACGGCAAAAACCAAAGTAAGGTAGGTACTAAACCTTTACTTACTAAAACTGAACGAAGAAAGGAAACAAACAATTTGCCAACTAACAAGATACTAAAAGATGTACGAATTGGACTGAAACAAAGTTTAAATTACCCCAAAAGGTTAAGGTAATAAATTGAACGAAAAGAAATATGTCACATGACGTCACACACTACTCACTGAAACTAAACATAAATTAATGTACACCAAAACACATTACAAGATACCAAAAACATAGACTCATACTTTAAGAAAAGGTAAAACATAAAATGCACTGCTTATTCACAGATACACCAAAAAAACAAAAAAAGCAATGTAGATAAGGTAAAAGGCATCAAGAAATGTAAGGTACTAAAAAAATATAAAGGACATCAAAAAAGGAAATAAATTTAAAAATGCAATAGATTCAAAATGTAAGGTTATGCCAAAATCTTTAAACAAAATCGGTACAGTAACACGGCACAATAACAAAATTAAACAAAATCTACAAAGTCAAAAATATTAATGATTTAATTCAAAAATCCCCAAGCCGTCTCTGTCCACCACATAAAAATTATCAAATTCCATAAAGTTCACATAAACTGAGACTAAACTCAAAAGATATTAAATCCACCCGAACTTCTACTACTAATTTTACTGAAATAGCCAAAAGATATAATTTAATTTCTAACAAAATTTAAATTGTAAAAAGTGAATCTTCAACAAAATTACTAAAATGCATAAGCACAAAAAACGAAATCGTTAAACTGAACATAACGCACGAAATGAATTTAATAATTTAGTTCTATTTTCATTTTAAATTTATTACGAAAAATGAATATTTTACCAAAATATTTTTAACATAAGACGTAAGCTACTGTACTCAAATAATTAATGTAAACAAGGTGCGTCAATATAGCAAAAACCATAGACTCAAACATAAACAAAAAAGTAAAAGCGGAAAAGTACTACTGAATCACAGAAACACCAAAGAAATGCAAAACACGACAAAAAATATAAGGGAATCCGAAGAATGCAAGGGAGACATAAAATGGATACGTAAAACAAAAATGACAAATAGTCATACTAGAAAAATACTCAAAATCGATAAACATATAAGACACCAAAATCACTAAAAAATAAAATCGGTACGGTAGCATCAAACGAAAAACCAGAAAAATGTACTAAGTGCAAAAGTAAAAATTCCTAAGCTAACGGCGAAACCACTAAGCCACTCACATATGCGTTCAAATCAGTTTCGAAAGTCAAAAAAAAATTCTACTTTAAAAGTTTGTAAGGCAACTAAACAAAAAGGTAGGTAAAGGAATAAAAAATTTAAGTTAAGGCAAATTTAAAATTTCACAAATAACGTACTCAAAAACAAATAAGTCCTTAAAAATTTTAAAGAACCCAAAAAAGATATTAATAAACAAAGTTAAAAAATATTAATAATTAAATTCAAAAACTCAGAACCGCCCCTGTCCATATATAGAAATTATCAAATTCTTTTAATCCTACAATAAACCGAGACTGAACTAAATGTAATTTAATTATAACTCTACTGCACTGACTACTGAAATAACAAAAAGAATTTACTTTAGTTACTCAATATGAAAGGTAAAATATATAAAAAGTTAACTAGGTACGCACAAAGTTGCCAGAAAAACTGAACAAAAAACTAAATAATTAAACTAGCCACTTAAAGCCATACTACATAAGTTGAATTTAATGTTACCAGGTAGGTACCATACCGAAATTACGATATTTTATTTAATTTCTTTAAAAAAAACGAAACACCAACAAAGAATTTATTACGCGACGGAAACCTCTTTTCTGTTATCCTGATATCTGCTTTTACACCATGTAAAGACAAGAAACTTACAAACGCAATAAAAATATAAATACGAAATTTACTGGAAATGCTTACATACAAATATATTGAAAAGACAAAAACTTTTTGCCGAAAAGATATACGTAATGTTTACTGAAAAGGTACTTATTAATTTACTGTTGAAAACATTAGGTAATTTGTTATTTTTCAACACAAGACAGAGATAAAAAACGGTACTGTAAACCGGAATTTTTCGACAAGGTTATGTTTGCTTTTTTAACTGTGAGCAATACAATTTCTTTACACAAAAACGGAACATAAAATTTACATAGGTACATACACAAAAATCACAAATAGGTAACCTGAAAAAAAAATTTTTCGAAAGCACAAATTTTATTCTCTAATTAAAATTTTTAATTAGACCTAGCTCCACGTTGGCACCGCCAATTATAACGCCTTGTCTCTCTTGGGGTTATTTAAAATGAATTCTAAATAAATAAAAATACGAAATTAACAATAAACTAATTTATTAACAAAGTGGTAGAGCAAATGAGAATAACACTACAGGGTATGGGCGAATAAATTTGTGCTAACGAATAAAGAAGTACAAACAAATAATCAAACAAATTCACAGGTGTACGGAGAGACAGACATAACTGTACACAAATAAATTATATACATATTTAAAGGTAACAAAATACTCAAAGCAATATACCTAATGGATATTGGCCAATTCCGAAATTATTCAAAGGAAAAGCAGCTATAAAATTGTTCATTCGCGTTTACTAAGAGAAAATTTAAAACAAACCGTGTTCGAATGAATAATAAAATATTTATCACATGATGAATCCAAAGATAGTACAATAAAACTTAACTAAAAAAACAAATATGGTGTATGTACACCAGTTATTAGTTACATATTTTCTTTATGAATAAACAAATGTCTATATCAAGCGATTAAAATTGCATCTCACGAGAACAGTGTGTCTATTTATGCGAAAACGAAACAGACGTAAAAGATAGTTTTCACAATGTCGCTTAAAAAGTTAAGTGCAACCGAAAACACTGCACTAAAGAGTTAATTGTTGAATCGTTGTACAGGAAATAAACTGTTTATTCTACTTACAAAACTCCCGATGAACAGAAAACACTTTCACTGGCTTGCAGTACATCTCTGTAGTTGGGCACCAAAGTGTACGTAGGGTTACAACACTATCATTTTTACGTAGTTTTACATAAACAAGAATATTATTATATTCTATTTCTCGAAAAAAAAAAAAACAAACATAACCCACCACTTGACTAATTCTTGTTAACAAGATATGGTTAAATTCTCGAGACAAAAGACAATAAACGTAGTATAATAAAAGATGAGAAAGACTAAACATTTTAATACTGGAACTATTACTTTAGTTCCTCAAATTTAAGTTAAAATGTGATGACTGTGGGCACGCTTAAAGCGGCCGTGGAAGTCTCATGGTTGACGCTTTTCGCGATATTTATAATGGGTGGGTGGGGAGCAACATTATGACATAGCATACCATTTGAAAGGACCAATCATGTGTCTAGTTTTCAAAATGTTACCTCTAGTGGAAGTAGACGTCGTGCTATTGCATGACATCATCCTCCATAGCGGTTAAAATAAGATTAACAAATATCCGACAGTAGCGGCGGTAATTTATTTTTTAAAGGGTAACAAAATAGGTAATTTATGCACGAAAAATACGAAATAATGTAATTTAAGGGATTTTATGCCTGGAAATAAAAATGACCGTTACAACAATTATATAAGTTTACAAGTAATTATGTTTCATATTTAAACAGTTATCTTCTTACTTATAATCTGAATGTTTTTATCACAGAAATTTATTTTCAGGAAATGAAATTAATTTCAACGGAAAATAATTTACAAATATTTAGTTATATATAATCATAAAAACAATACCTCCTCCAAAATTAAACTGGTAAGCCGTTACTTTGTGGTAATTAATTATGATGATATAATAATGAAACACCAACATTAACATTTACTTTATTTTTTACCGCCAAATTATTGTAACTTGCACCTTACTGCAGTTCGGCAGTCAACGTGACATTTTCAGATGATTAAAGTAAATGAACATACAAAGGCAGTCAGTCTACAGGACATTATGCTAATTTTATGGTTACTGTTTTGAATAAGGAAATAGGAGAATTACAGACAATATTGTGAATGTAAATAGGATTAGAAATATTAATAAGATATTGTAGGTAATATTCTAGGTATGCTAAGTTAGGAGCAACAAAAATCTATGACTAATATACTTTCGGATATTTTATTTACTCTTATTAGGTTATATACTAATTATTGAACTGCTTTTGAACAATTTATAGTATCCATAAACAAATAGCGTGAGTTATAATGAGTGAGTTATTATAAATCACTAGGTGATAGTGCCAATCATCTGCATCTTCATGCCCTAGCCTATCCAATCGACGTAACGCGCTTCACGAAGGTGTGGCTCTGTCCGAGAGAAATCCTTAAATTAAGTTAAGTTAAATTTTACAGTTAATTTTATTAATAAACAAACTGAGTACCTAATTAAAACGAAATTTTCTCAATTTAATATTTATTGTTATAATCGTAGATAAAGTATAGTATTCAACTTGCGGTAATGGTAATAACCCACTTGATGAATTACAGCACTTACCTGCGGCTCAAGCTGTAAACTTCATTTGCGTGAGTTATTACCTACATTACCGCTCGTTAAATAATATACTACAAGTTCATCAAATAGTGTGGTTTATTATAAGTCTAATAACTACAAATAGAACCATTATTATACCTTTTTGTTTGATAAAAAGGGAGGTTGAAATTTTAGGTTTTTCCAGAAACGGTTAGATGCATGATGCATGAAATTTGGCAGACATATTTTTTGTTGAAATCTATTAGATCGTGTTAAGACGAAATTTCGATTTTCACTTTTTGAAGAGGTCAAAACGGGGGTGGTAGATGGTTTAAAGCGCACCTGTATTTTTGAAATCGCGTAAGTCAGAAACGTGATTATTCGAGCGATGGACACTTCTGAGAAAATAAGAAGACATGCACGTATTTGACGGTTTTCAAAAAGAGACCTCCGAACGAGTGAACGGGGAGGGGGAGGTTTTTTAAGCCTTCCTGAAACGGTTAAACCCAGAATCATGAAATTTGGCATAAATACTTTTTATTAGAATCTGTTAGACACGAGTTAGAATAATGGATTGTTATCAAATTGCGATGTGCAATGGGTTTCCCCGAGTACTATAGATGCGCAGTGGGTTTCCTCGAGTACAATGGATGCGCAGTGGATTTCCTCGAGTGCAATGTATGCGCAGTGGGTTTCCCCGAGTACTATGGATGAGTAGAAGGTTTCCTTGAGTGCGCAATGAATGCGCAGTAGGTTTCTTCGGGTACCATGAATGCACAGTGAGTTTCCACGAGTATTATAGATATGCAGTGGGTTTCCTTGAGTACAATGGATGCGTAGTAGGTTTCCCCGAGTACCATTGTAGGGAACACAAATTCATGTCACCTTAAAATGGCTATAACTTTGCGAGGAAACATCATAGATGACCATTCGAAAGCTTATTTTAAAGAGGAAGGATGTTACTAAATGATATATTTATTAGAAATAAGCTGAAAAATTTTTTGGGTTCTAGACACAACTTCGAAACTTGCTAAAAAAGTCATCTAAAATATTTCAAAATCCTGACATGATGGGCCAATTCTGAGGCCAGATTCGGATTCAGCGCGAAAAATTACTTCTGAAATGACAGCTGCACAACAACATTCATGACCTGTTGTTATTGAACTGTCAAACTGGATAATATAAGTGAAAACATCCCTAAGGGATCTTATCAGTGTAATTTTGTTCTGATTGGTTGTTTCAGCACACGTGATTAGAAATTAGCGAATTAAATTGCTATTTGAGCTAAAAATTTTCAACAAGTTTTTATTTCCCAGTCAGTACCACTAAAAAGTGTTAAGCTCTCGGAATTATTATTCAATGAAAATTGTATTGAAACTGTCTTTGTTTTATTTAGAATTAGGTTATTATTTTGAGACCAATGTATGATTTCTTGATAAAATCTGTCAGTGTTTTTTTTTTCTTCAATTACGTTGTTGCCGGTAACTAGAATGTTTGTATCATCAGCATAACAGATCACATGAACATTTGGTATCTTTTGTTGATGGCTGACCAGATAATTAGTAAATATTATATATAAGTGATCCCAAAATTGACCCCTGTGGAACTCCTTGTGTAATATCACAAATATTACTTTCAACTCCACCGACCATTTTTACAATTTGTGTCCTGTTGTCTAAATAGGAGGAAAATATTTGTAAATCAATTAGTCGAATACCGTATAGTGCTAGTTTGGTCTTAAGCAGCTGATGGTCTACCAAATCAAAAGCTTGTGAGAAATCTTCGAAAAGACCCACAACTGATTTTTTGTTGTCTAAAGCTTTAATGATTTTGTGATGAAAATCACACAACGCAGACTTGTTGCTTTTGTTTGTAGTGAAACCATGTTCAGCAGGAGACAGTAACATATTCCGATGTAAAAAATCTGATAATTGCTCCTTGAGATGGAGTTCTAAAATTTTAGAAATTCTACATAGTAGACTAATGGCTTCATAATTATTATTATAGTCATTTGGATCTCCCTTCTGGTATAATGAAGATACTATGGCTCTTTTAAATTTACTGGAAAATATGGCTTTCTCTATAGAAATGGACCGCTTATCGCATATTTGCATTTTTATCCAAATTATTAGAAATATCATGACCATTAGAGTTTGAAGACTTTAATTTATTTACAAGAAGTTCAACATCCTTAGTTGAAACTGTAGATATATAGAAAATAAATCCCCTCTTTTTCCAATAATATTTGGTTTCTGGTTTAGAAAAGAATTAAATTAAATTAATTAATTAAATTGATATTAAATATGAGTACAAAAACTTTTATCTTCATAAAAACAGTCTTTAAAAATTCTAACGCGGTAAAGTGTTGAAGCCATCTTTTTTTACTAATTTTGGGGTGTTGAAAACGAATCCGTTGCCAGTTTTGCCAGTCTAGGGAGCATATTAAAAGAAGACCCTTATTTGGGCGCCATAAAGTGAAGGTTCTCATGTTCCCAACCCAAAGTCATTTAAATAATTAAAGAATTTTTTAATTTAAAAACAAGTAATATTTTCTGAATAGTGATACGCACACCTTACACCCCAACCCCAAAAATATGAGAAATATTCAGAGGTGAGAAATATTCATCTGAATTGACTAAATCATCTCATTATGATAGAAAAACATCAAATTGGGTGATTAGGGATTTCTTTTGCAATTAAAACCAATAAAAACTCTTAAAAGATAAAATCCACCACCTTGATTGGTGGGGATGGGTGTAAGAGTATTCAGAAGTAATAATAACCTGATAATAGCCATTTAACAAGGAGTAATATTGTAAATATACACCGTTCTTAGGGTGGTGAAGGGTGAGGGAAACGAGGGGGAGGGATGGTGAATTTAAAATTTTTGCTTCTTTCATTACTTACCTAATGAAACTGAGTATCTTGAAAGAATTTCCTGCACTAAAGAATAACTTTTTGTTGCAAGCTATAATATCAATTTCAATGCCACCCCCCAAATAAGAGTTATTTTTTACTGTCTTCTCGATGTTTTTAGCCAAATCGAATGACAGATTCGTATTCAGCACCCCAAAACTAGTAAAGAGATGGTTTCTACACTTTACCGTGAATGGGCCAAAAAAGGGCTCTCCCTCGCGTTCCCCTCACCTTTCACCAGCCATAAGAACGGTGTAAGTTACAATATATAATATACGATTATTTATTTATTTAAAAAAAAAACAAAATTCCTTATTAAAAGGCTATTATAATGTGATTACTTCTGAATACTCTTACACCCATCCCCACCAATTAAGGTGGTGGATTTTGTCTTTTTATCATACTAAGGTGATTTAATCAATTCGGATGAATATTTTTCATCCCTGAATATTTCTCACACTCTTGGGGTTGGGGCGTACGGTGTGCATATCACTATCCAGGAAATATTTTTTATATTAAAAATTCTTTAATTATTTAAATGACTTTTGGTTTGGAAAATGAGAATCTTCACTTTATGGCACCCAAATAGGGGTTGTTTTTTAATGTGTTTCCGAGACTTTTCGTTAAAACGGGTGAGAATTCGTTTTCAGCAGCCCAAAATTAGTAAAAAAAAGATAGCTTCCACACTTTACCATGGATGGGCCAAAAAAAGCCCTTTTTTAACATTGTTCATTACAAAATAGTAAATCCGAAGGCATTTATTATCCAACACATTTGTACTTCAAGAAATGTGTTTTTCAACTTTCAAGACTAAAACACTTATCATATGTGCAAAAAGCAAAAACAAGAAGCATATGCCCTCCCTTCTATTCTAAGGTGAACTCATCGCTTAGTGAAGGAGTAAATAAAAATGAACATCTAACCAAAATTCCATTGATCTCCTAAATTCAGCATTTTATATTGCAAATTTGAGGCTACTTTTAGTGCACAATTGAAAAACTGATCCTAAAATAATAATCGACAGAAAAATCATATTTCGAATTTTACTGACATTTAGAAATAACTGACGGCTATCGATTTGTTCTACTACAAGTGCAATAAAATTATTAGGGTAAATATGTCAACCGCGCCGGACGCAGTAATATGCTAAGTTTCACAAAAAGTAGTCATCTCGGATGCAGCATTGTATTGAAGAAGAATGAAATTATTCTCGGCCGCAATAACGTGCTGTTTTTGAAAGGACGCAGTATTGTCCTGTATATTAAACTTTTTTGTTTCTTGAGTTATTACAATTCTAAAACCAGATATTAACTGAATTTGGTTAGTAGATCCAATATACTTCATTAGATTTGAGCTAACTAACGTATTTCTGGGAGACGCAGTAAGGTTGGCTTGTGAAAGGACGCAGCATTGATAGCGGGATGTATATATATATATATATATATATATATATATATATATATATATATATATATATATACATCCTCCTATCATTATTGCTTCCTTTCATATTGCTACATTAATGCGTCCGCCAGAAGGAGGAATATATATCAAGTATTAATTGAAGTATATTACTTTTGACGTTTTTTCCAACCCATAGCGAACTTCAAATTGTTTCTATCTTAATATTATGATATAGATTTCTCTTTCACCTACAGACCTTATTGCTTCCTTTCATGCACTGCACTCTTGCGTCCGATTTGTATATTTTTTTTCATCGAGCGTATTTTATTGCGTCCTGTATATACATTATTGCGTCCGACAGTGTTGTCAGTTTGAAAATATTGGCACGTTTCAGACGTGGTGAGAAATATTCTGCTTTATTGAATGTCAATTTCAATTTACAAGCTAATAAAAGTAATTCACATACGCTAACTCTCAAACGGGCCTGTAGTCTATGTAAAACGCGGGGTTTGACGCTCGGAATGCCCCCCTCATCGGGACCACTTGCACCTTATGTTTTTTGGGTCGCTGATCACGAAAATTGGGGCTCCGCGGCTCTAAAAATAGTGCGTCACCACTAAAAATGCCAAAAACCACCCCGCTTGGGTTTTATTTCGCGATAATGTAAATAATGCTGTAAAATAATGTTATAAATGTGCTAACTGTAATGATATTTTGCCAGTTCAGTATGTTCATCTAAAATATGGACAAATTTTATGCTGAGGGTTAACCAGAGGGGGTAAAACTAAATTGACGTAAAATGGAAAAATGATGGAATTTTTTAACTTTTTGATTTGAGTTTAGATGAATGAGAATTGTACAATGAAGAAAATTTTTTCCAACCCCTCAGGGGTGAAAACTACCCTTATATCGCCTTTAAATTGAACTAACGCTTAGAAAATAAATTGAGATGTATACTTTTTAGTTTGCTTTAATTTCTGATAAACTTCCGTAAAAAAAATACTAAAATATATATATATATATATATATATATATATATATATATATATATATATATATATATATATATATATATATATATATATATATATATATATATATATATATATTTGTCCTGCAAATAATGCTGCGTCCGTACATGTGCACGATACCATACACTGCTGCGTCCTGTACAATACTGCGTCTGTATACCGGACGCAGTATTGTTTTCCCGTGTTATCTTCAACAAATCTCTGAAATGGTCGATTTTCAGCACCTCAAAATGTTCTTCGTCTCCTGGGTTATATGTAAACATAGAAATGAGTTGTGTTTCGTTTCAATTGAGCAAAATATCGACCCGAGTTTTTTTTGGATTCGGACGCAGTATCATATGTTCCGTAAAACTAAAAGTATATTTTTAGTTCCATCGAATTATGTTTGGGGGCGCATAGATTTGTAAACATAAATATACTTCAAATATTCTCTATTCAAAAATCGTATAATGCTGCGTCCGAGATTTGACAACACCGGCGCTATTAAATATCCAGTCATTCTTTCATGCTTACTTGGAAAGCCGTAGTTCGGGCGAGTGTAAAATTCTTGTGAACATTTATATAAGTTTACAAGTAATTATGTTTCATATTTAAACAGTTATCTTCTTACTTATAATCTGAATGTTTTTATCACAGAAATTTATTTTCAGGAAATGAAATTAATTTCAACGGAAAATAATTTACAAATATTTAGTTATATATAATCATAAAAACAATACCTCCTCCAAAATTAAACTGGTAAGCAGTTACTTTGTGGTAATTAATTATGATGATATAATAATGAAACACCAACATTAACATTTACTTTATTTTTTACCGCCAAATTATTGTAACTTGCACCTTACTGCAGTTCGGCACTCAACGTGACATTTTCATATGATTAAAGTGAATGAACATACAAAGGCAGTCAGTCTACAGGAGAACATTATGCTAATTTTATGGTTACTGTTTTGAATAAGGAAATAGGATAATTACAGACAATATTGTGAATGTAAATATTATTGGAAATCTTAATAAGATATTGTAGGTAATGTGAGTTATAATGAGTGAGTTATTATAAATCACTAGGTGATAGTGCCAATCACCTGTATCTTCATGCCTAGCCTATCCAATCGACGTAACGCGCTTCACGAAGGTGTGGCTTTGTCCGAGAGAAATCCGTAAATTAAGTTAAGTTTAATTTTACAGTTAATTTTATTAATAAACAAACTGAGTACCTAATTAAAACAAAATTTTCTCAATTTAATATTTATTGTTATAATCGCAGATAAAGTATTCAACTTGCGGTAATGGTAATAACCCACTTGATGAATTACAGCACTTGCCTGTATTCAACTTGCGGTAATGGTAATAACCCACTTGATGAATTACAGCACTTGCCTGCGGCTCATGCTGTAAACTTCATTTGCGTGAGTTATTACCTACATTACCGCTCGTTGAATAATATACTACAAGTTCATCAAATAGTGTGGTTTATTATAATTCTAATAACTATAAATAGAACCATTATTATACCTTTTTGTTTGATAAAAAGGGAGGTTGAAATTTTAGGTTTTTCCAGAAACGGTTAGATACATGATGCATGAAATTTGGCAGAAATATTTTTTGTTGAAATCTATTAGATCGTGTTAAGACGAAATTTCTATTTTCACTTTTTGAAGAGGTCAAAACGGGATGGTTTAAAGCGCACCTGTATTTTTGAAATCGCGTAAGTCAGAAACGTGATTATTCGAGCGATGGACACTTCTGAGGAAATAAGAAGACACGCACGTATTTGACGGTTTTCAAAAAGAGACCTCCGAACGGGTGAACGGGGAGGGGGAGGTTTTTTAAGCCTTCTGGAAACGGTTAAACCAAGAATCATGAAATTTGGCATAAATACTTTTTATTAGAATCTATTAGACACGAGTAGGACGAAATTTCGATTTTCACTTTTTAAAGTGGTGAAAACGGGGCTGGTAGATGGTCTAAAGAGGAAATAAGGAGACACGTATTCGACGGTTTTTAAAAGAGACACCGCGAACGAGTGAACAGGGAGAGGTATGTTTTAATCATGAAATTTGACACATACCCGCCCATGTGTTCTATTGTGGATTAAAATAATTATTTTTTCGTATAACTCGCTCTAAGACAAAAAAAGAATAATGGATTGTTATCAAAGTGCGATGTGCAGTGGGTTTCCTCGAGTACAATGGATGCACAGTGGATTTCCTCGAGTGCAATATATGCGCAGTGGGTTTCCCCGAGTACTATGGATGTGTAGAAGGTTTCCTTGAGTGCGCAATGAATGCGCAGTAGGTTTCACCGGGTACCATGAATGCGCAGTGGGTTTCCACGAGTATTATAGATATTCAGTGGGTTTCCTTGAGTACAATGGATGCGTAGTAGGTTTCCCCGAGTACCATGCGTGTCATGATCCTCAATTTTAACCAAACTTTGATTTAAGAATGTTGGGTTATTCCTATTGTTGTGTTAAATTTTGGTTCGTTTAGAGTCGTTTGGTTAAGATTGTTGGGTTGTAGGAAACGCGGTTTCAAATTCATGTCACCTTAAAATGGCTATAACTTTGCGAGGATGAAATATCATAGATGACCATTCGAAAGCTTATTTTAAAGAGGAAGGATGTTACTAAATGATATATTTATTAGAAATAAGCTAAACAAATTTTTGGGTTCTAGACACAACTTCAAAACTTGCTAAAAAAGTCATTTTTTAAGTACTTAACCTCAAATATTTCAAAATCCTGACGTGATGGGTCAATTCTGAAGCCAAATTCAGATTCAGCTAGAAAAATTACTTCGGAAATGACCTTAGCTGCACAACAACATTCATGACCTGTGTTATTGAACTGTCAAACTGGATGATATAAGTGAAAACATCCCTAAGGGATCTTATCAGTGTAATTTTGTTCTGATTGGTTGTTTCAGCACACGTGATTAGAAATTGGCGAATTGAATTGCTATTTGAGCTAAAAATTTTCAACAAGTTTTTATTTCCCAGTCAGCACCACTAAAAAGTGTTAAGCTCTCGGAATTATTATTCAATGAAAATTGTATTGAAACTGTCTTTGTTTTATTTAGAATTAGGTTATTATTTTGAGACCAATGTATGATTTCTTGATAAAATCTTTCAGTGTTTTTTTTTCTTCAATTAGGTTGTTGCCGGTAACTAGAATGTTTGTATCATCAGCATAACAGATCACATGAACATTTGGTATCTTTTGTTGATGGCTGACCACGTAGTTAGTAAATATTATATATAAAAGTGATCCCAAAATTGACCTCTTGTGTAATATCACAAATATTACTTTCAACTCCACCGACCATTTTTACAATTTGTGTCCTGTTGTCTAAATAGGAGGAAAATATTTGTAAATCAGTTAGTCGAATACCGTATAGTGCTAGTTTGGTCTTAAGCAGCTGATGGTCTACCAAATCAAAAGCTTGTGAAAGATCTTCGAAAAGACCCACAACTGATTTCTTGTTGTCTAAAGCTTTAATGATTTTGTGATGAAAATCACACCACGCAGACTTGTTGCTTTTGTTTGTAGTGAAACCATGTTCAGCAGGAGACAGTAACATATTCCGATGTAAAAAATCTGATAATTGCTCCTTGAGATGAAGTTCTAAAATTTTAGAAAATCTACATAGTAGACTAATGGCTTCATAATTATTATTATAGTCATTTGGATCTCCCTTCTGGTATAATTTACTGAAAAATATACCTTTCTCTATAGAAATGGACCGCTTATCGCATATTTGCATTTTTTATCCAAATTATTAGAAATATCATGACCACTAGAGTTTGAAGACTTTAATTTATTTACAAGAAGTTCAACATCCTTAGTTGAAACTGTAGATATATAGAAAATAAATCCCCTCTTTTTCCAATAATATTTGGTTTCTGGTTTAGAAAAGAATTAAATTAAATTAATTAATTAAATTGATATTAAATATGAGTACAAAAACTTTTATCTTCATAAAAACAGTTTTTAAAAATTCTAACGCGGTAAAGTGTTGAAGCCATCTTTTTTTTGCCAGTCAAGGGTGCACATTAAAAGACGACCCTTTGTAGGGTACTAGCCTACATACTGATACCATCACCATGGATAATATATAATAACAAAACAATTTATTACAAAAATTTATATTTTCAAATTTGAATACAAATATTTCTTTAAAAAGTTTATCTTTATTAATATAGCAACTATAGTGCTATATATTGGTGACCCCGAACGTCTTCACGCATTGTATACCTCCGGAGAGTTAAAGACAGTTGTCAAAAAATTAATTATGAAGACTGAAGTTTAATAACTTTTGACAGTGTTGTTAAATAGTTATGCCGAAAGTAATCTCCCATGGACATTCTAGACAGCTTTTCCAGTCGCGACAAGAATATGGGGCCGAACCAAACTGCTCGTGCTGCTAACTGCTGATGACGGACGACGTCCATAACGAAGACAGCCAGCTAAAGGTCGACCGTTCCATAGATATCTTCGCTAGACACGGATTCCTCAGTCTCTCCATGAAGATAGTACCGAGATACGAATCATACTAGATTTTCAGAAGACTTGTTATTACTTATTCAATTATGTACATGTATACATGGGCGCCATAAAGTGAAGCTTCTCATGTTCCCAACCCAAAGTCATTTAAATAATTAAAGAATTTTTTAATTTAAAAACAAGTAATATTTTCTGAATAGTGATACGCACACCTTACACCCCAACCCCAAAAATATGAGGAATATTCAGAGGTGGGAAATATTCATCTGAATTGACTAAATCACCTCATTATGATAGAAAAACATCAAATTGGGTGATTAGGGATTTCTTTTGCAATTAAAACCAATAAAAACTCTTAAAAGGTAAAATCCACCACCTTGATTGGTGGGGATGGGTGTAAGAGTATTCAGAAGTACTAATAACCTGATAATAGCCATTTAACAAGAAGTAATATTGTAACTATACACCGTTCTTAGGGTGGTGAAGGGTGAGGGAAACGAGGGGAAGGAATGGTGAATTTAGAATTTTTGCTTCTTTCATTACTTACACTCAAAGAAAATGATAGGTAAATTCAACCAAAAAGAGCATATGAAATTGCGCCTATCTAGTTTCATAGTTAAATCAATCAGTAAAGAATAGTCATACAACTTTATTTGTTTTCGTAAACAAATAGTAGTTTAATAATCATATTTTCTTGTAACAAATTAAATAGCACAATGACACTTTTTTATGTTCACTAACCATTTTCAATTTGGTCTACAATTAAATAGTACAACGACTTTGTTTTTTGTTCACCAACTAATTTTTAGGTTGATCTACACTTTATTGTATGATGAAGTTTTTTTTGGTTAGCCAAAATCTCAGTATTGAGACATCAGACCACCCAAACCAAAGATTAGAGATCGTTTATAAGATCCATCCAAATATATCGATGATCCCTGAGAGAATTTGAACACTGCAATCATGTTATTAATTTTCAATAAATTCATAAGAGTGTAAGATAATGCATGATTGATTATTGTCAGTGACTTGTATGTGGCGTCATCTGGTAATAATTTCTGTAATAGACTACGTGGTAAGCAAACAAATTTTATGGTAATTCTTTTAGAACTTCTAGAAGACGACAATAATATTGGTTTGTCTACCAAGTACAATAGTACAGCGAACTAATACTGGGTTAGAATTACAATTCGATAATAGTTAAAAATAAAATATACTATTATCTAGTTTAATTTGACAGAATTCAACAAAATAATAGTCAGACGAACAAAATAATAGTCTTATTCATCTATTTTTTAAGTTAATGTTTGTTTTGTTGTACGACAACTTTTTATTAATTAAAATAACAATCACCTCTTGTTTAAAAATACCATCAATATAGTTTGGTTTAACAAAATTAACGATATTGTTAGTTAACAATTTTTTTTTTTGTTGAATTTACCCATACTATTTCTTTGAGTGTACCTAATGAAACTGAGTATCTTGAAAGAATTTCCTGCACTAAAGAATAACTTTTTGTTGCAATTTCAATGCCACCCCCCAAATAAGAGTTATTTTTTTACTGTCTTCCCGATGTTTTTAGCCAAATCGGATGACAGATTCGTATTCAGCACCCCAAAACTAGTAAAAAGATGGTTTCCACACTTTACCGTGAATGGGCCAAAAACGGGCTCTCCCTCGCATTCCCCTCAACTTTCACCACCCATAAGAACGGTGTAAGTTACAATATATAATATACGATTATTTATTTATTAAAAAAAAAAACAAAATTCCTTATTAAAAGGCTATTATCAGGTTATAATGTGATTACTTCTGAATACTCTTCCCCACCAATTAAGGTGGTAGATTTTGTCTTTTTTTATTGGTTTTAATTGCGAAAGAAATCCCTAATCACCCAGTCTTTTGTCTTTTTATCATACTAAGGTGATTTAATCAATTCAGATGAATATTTTTCATCCCTGAATATTTCACACACTCTTGGGGTTGGGGTGTATGCTGTACAGTGTGCATATCACTATCCAGAAAATATTGTTTTTTATATTAAAAATTTTTTAATTATTTAAATGACTTTTGGTTTGGAAAATGAGAATCTTCACTTTATGGCACCCAAATAGGGGTTGTTTTTTAATGTGTTCCCGAGACTTTTCGTTAAAACGGGTGAGGATTCGTTTTCAGCAGCCCAAAATTGGTAAAAAAAAAAGATAGCTTCCACACGTTACCACGGATGGGCCAAAAAAGCCGTTTTTTAACATTGTTCTTTACAATATAGTAAATCCGAAGTCATTTATTATCAAACACATTTGTACTTCAAGAAATGTGTTTTTCAACTTTCAAAAAACGCTTATCATTCGAGATATGTGCAAAAAGTAAAAGCAAGAAGCATATGCTCTCCCTTCTATTCTAAGGTGAACTCATCGCTTAGTGAAGGAGTAAATAAAAATGAACATCTGTCCAAAATTCCATTGATCTAAATTCAGCATTTTATATTGCAAATTTGAGGCTACTTTTAGTGCACAATTGAAAAACTGATCCTAAAATAATAATCGACAGAAAAATCATATTTCGAATTTTACTGACATTTAGAAATAACTGACGGCTATCGATTTGTTCTACTACAAGTGCAATAAAATTATTAGGGTAAATATGACAACCGCGCCGGACGCAGTAATATGCTAAGTTTCACAAAAAGTAGTCATCTCGGACGCAGCATTGTAATGAAGAAGAATGAAATTATTCTCGGACGCAATAACGTGCTGTTTTTGAAACGACGCAGTATTGTCCTGTATATTAAACTTTTTTATTTCTTGAGTTATTACAATTCTAAAACCAGATATTAACTGAATTTGGTTAGTAGATCCAATATACTTCATTAGATTTGAGCTAACTAGCGTATTTCTGGGAGACGCAGTAAGGTTGGCTTGTGAAAGGACGCAGCATTGATAGCGGGATGTATATATATATATATATATATATATATATATATATATATATATATATGTAGCGTTGCAAGTCTGCCTTTAGAAGTCATTAACAATTTCTATGATATTATAATTAACCCACCAGAGAGTAATTTATACGATAATTTAAAATCTAAAATTATTTCACGCCTCACATCAAGCGAGGAAAAACGTTTCGATGATTTATTGTCCGACCGACATTAACGAAATCATAAATATCACAGATTGTATTTGGGAATCGTGCCAAAGTTCAATATCCCAATATCTAATTCCCCTTGTAAAGTGGAGCCCTTATCAGATTTAGTGACAACCTTCAAAAATCTCTCTGTTACTTTCCAAGATACATTTAAATCAGGTTTTACAAAAACAAGAACATTTTAATTCGCAATTGCTATTGAATCCAAAATTTCTAAACAGACTCCAGATTTTCCAATTTCCACTCCTTCTTGTAGCAATTGTAGAAGA
Organism: Rutpela maculata; assembly: GCA_936432065.2. Classification (NCBI taxonomy): domain Eukaryota; kingdom Metazoa; phylum Arthropoda; class Insecta; order Coleoptera; family Cerambycidae; genus Rutpela; species Rutpela maculata. The sequence continues at coordinate 51,460,966 of OW386294.2, forward strand.
AATTATAATGTCTCGTCCTCCTTATCGTAGTAACTCACGACAGATACGTTAGTACCAATAATAAAGTTTGTTACTGGCATCAACTATATGGTAATGAAGCCCCGCTGTGGAGAAACTTGGTGTACCTTCTGTCCGGCGGACTATACCAGTGTATCCTTACCAAATACATAAGGATACACCGGTATGGTCCGCCGGGCAGACCATTTTTGGGGGGGGGGTGTTTTTTTGGGGGGTTAGGTGTGAACACGAGCCAATCTGACAATTCTACCCTCGGATTCGGTTTCAGCGGTCCAAATATATAAGGATATACTGGTATGGTCCGCCGGACAGACCACTTTTTTGTTTTGGGGGTGTTTTTTAGAGTTAGGTGTGAAATACGAGCAAATCTGACAATTCTGACTTCGAATTCGGATTCAACGAGTCAAATTACATAAGGATCCACTGGTATAGTCCGCAGGACGACCACTTTGTTTTTGTTTTGGGGATGTTTTTTGGGGTTGGGGGTAAAAAACGAGCCAGTCTGACAATTCTGTCATCAGATTCGGTTTCAGCAGGTCCAAATACATAAGAAAATACTGGTCTAGTCCGTCGGACAAGCCATTTTTTGGGGGGTGTGTTTTTCGGGGTCAGGGGTGAAAAACGAGCCAATCCTTCAATTCTAACTTTGAATTCGTATTCAGCAGGTCAAAATATATAAGGATACACTGGTATAGTCCGTCGGACAGATATTTTCTTCTTCTTCTTCTTTTAGCGGGGCGACGAGGGGCCGCCGCACTCAGGCCTTGTGGCCCATTGTGCTACCGCTACGTGTTTACTGAATGCCTCCATTCAGGCCGGATTCTAACCCAAAGGCCAAAATCCTTCCTATAGGGGCATTCCTTATTTCCTCCAGCACCGGAAAACCAATGCCGAAGTGTTTGTGCCTCAAGTTCATGAGACTAGGGCAAGAAGTAAGGACGTGGATGGAAGTTTCCTCTTCGTCCCGCAGAACCTGCAGTCGGGGTTGTCAACTACCTCTATAGTATGCAGGTGTTTTCTGAAAGAGCCGTGTCCAGTCAAAAGACCTACCACGATTCTGACCTGTTTTCTGCTTAGTCGCAGGATTTGTTCTGCTCGCTTCGGCAAGGGCCCTGTGAGCAGGAGCTTCGCTTGCCGGAGTCCTGGGCAGGAGGCCCAGAAGTTAAAGAACTGGGACCGTGTCCAGTTCTCTATTAACTTCTTGGCATTTGATCTAGGGTAGCCGAGAGCCGGCTCCGGACCCAGTAGGGGTCTTTGAGAGCCCCCTCTGGCCATAGCGTCTGCCCGCTCGTTGCCCTCGATGTTGCTGTGTCCAGGCACCCAGAGAAGCTTGACCCAGTTCGATGAGCCAAGTTCGCAGAGAGCCTGTTTACAGTTTTTAACCAGGATTGACTTGGTCCGGACTGATGCAAGGGCCGCTTGACTGTCGCTACATATATATATATATATATATATATATATATATATATATATATATATATATATATATATATATATATATATATATATATATATATATATATATATATGTATATATATATATATATACACTTCGGCATTGGTTTTCCGGTGCTGGAGAAAATAAGGAATGCCCCTATAGGAAGGATTTTGGTCTTTGGGTTAGAATCCGGCCTGAATGGGGGCATTCAGTAAACACGTAGCGGTAGCACAATGGGCCACAAGGCCTGAGTGCGGCGGCCCCTCGTCGCCCCGCTAAAAGAAGAAGAAGAAAAGATCTGTCCGGCGGACTATACCAGTGTATCCTTATATATTTTGACCTGCTGAATACGAATTCAAAGTTAGAATTGAAGGATTGGCTCGTTTTTCACCCCTGACCCCGAAAAACACACCCCCCAAAAAAATGGCTTGTCCGACGGACTAGACCAGTATTTTCTTATGTATTTGGACCTGCTGAAACCGAATCTGATGACAGAATCGTCAGACTGGCTCGTTTTTTCACCCCCAACCCCAAAAAACATCCCCAAAACAAAAACAAAGTGGTCGTCCTGCGGACTATACCAGTGGATCCTTATGTAATTTGACTCGCTGAATCCGAATTCGAAGTCAGAATTGTCAGATTTGCTAGTATTTCACACCTTACTCTAAAAAACACCCCCAAAACAAAAAAGTGGTCTGTCCGGCGGACAATACCAGTATATCCTTATATATTTGGACCGCTGAAACCGAATCCGAAGGTAGAATTGTCAGATTGGCTCGTGTTCACACCTAACCCCCCCAAAAAACACCCCCCCCCCCCTCCCCAAAATGGTCTGCCCGGCGGACCATACCGGTGTATCCTTATGTATTTGGTAAGGATACACTGGTATAGTCCGCCTGACAGAAGGTACACCAAGTTTCTCCACAGCGGGGCTTCATTACCATATAGTTGATGCCAGTAACAAACTTTATTATTGGTACCAACGTATCTGTTGCGTGAGTTACTACGATAAGGAGGACGAGACATTATAATTTCTTCTACCATTGCTACAAGAAGGAGTGGAAATTGGAAAATCTGGAGTCTGTTTAGAAATTTTGGATTCAATAGCAATTGCGAATTAAAATGTTCTTGTTTTTGTAAAACCTGATTTAAATGTATCTTGGAAAGTAACAGAGATTTTTGAAGGTTGTCACTAAATCTGATAAGGGCTCCACTTTACAAGGGGAATTAGATATTGGGATATTGAACTTTGGCACGATTCCCAATTACGATCTGTGATATTTATGATTTCGTTAATGTCGGTCTTGCCGGAGGCCGTAATCGCGACACATATTGTCTTAGGCAAGCGCCGCTTCCATAGTTTAATGAGCAGCTCTTGGCTGACCATGTTAGAGCCACCGGCGACGTTCAACATAGAACGATAGAAGTCGGAAGGTTTTAGATCACCCATATGTGAACCGGATAATAAATCATCGAAACGTTTTTCCTCGCTTGATGTGAGGCGTGAAATAATTTTAGATTTTAAATTATCGTATAAATTACTCTCTGGTGGGTTAATTATAATATCATAGAAATTGTTAATGACTTCTAAAGGCAGACTTGCAACTGGGTTGTTGACGAATTTTCAAAAATGGTGAAATATGGTAGTGGAGGACTTAATTTAGTTATATATTTAATTTGGAAGAAAAATTCTTAGCGCAACATATTTTAAAAAAATGTTAAACTTCGACTATTTGAATGTGCCGCGAAAACGGTAGTGACTTCATAACGGCAGTTAGATGTGAACTTATAAGCAGAACAGATGAAGACGAATAAGTTGACATTGCTGACAAGAAAGAAAATAACCTCATATGTCAAAAGTAAATTTGACGTTTAGCTAGCAGTGATTGATGTTTACAGTTATTGTTAATATTTTTTTACAAAACGACTAAGGCAGTATATCTATAAAAGCTAATTCTGATATTCCACTTGCGGTAGATATATTTATGGTCAGCGAATTTTTAAAAAGAGACGATCGTTTTGACATTGCAATGGTTGGAAGTGCAAAAGCTGCAAGGTACTTACGTTACAATTACAGCTGCTATAGACAGTACAAACTATTGTAATTTCTGCAAGAACTTCCTTTATCTTATCTTATTAATATTACATAATATGTCTAATAAGTATTTTATTATTAATTTAGATAAATTTGTTAACTATACTTTGTATTTTATTAAATATTTCCTTTTCATTGTTTTATTTCCTATTAACTATATACATGCGTATCTAACTGAAAACAACAAAATAAGTATATCTACTAAAGAAATTATTTATTATCCATTGATACTCACTTCTAAGAAGTGTCAGAATGAGACTTACGAAGATATCAAGAAAGGTCTGTATTATAACAAAAAATAATAAATAGGTAAGTACTTTATGCTAGTATCTATCTAAGCAATAAACAATGATATGTATTTATAACACACATAATTCAAAGGGCATTTATGACTACAATCCAACGCATTCGTAGCCATTTCCGACTGGTTGTGTTCACCGACTTTAGAAGACTTTCACAGTTTGTTTCATATAGTTTTTCAACGGCGAGTTTTTAAATTTCCTTTCTTAATTTATTGATCATCCTAGTATTATGGGGCGTCTATGGAGCTTAATAAATAATCAATAGCTAACAAAAACAACTGCACTTTATTCCAATATAAACTAGATAAAATACATAAAAGCAGATTAAAGCCATTTCCCTCCTTTTAGGAAGTCAAAACATGAATAACATTCTAATCTAGAGCCGTTAAGAATACAGTAATACACCCTGTTTTATCCATCAGTTTGGCGGGTAATTTAAAGTTGTAACAGCTAGAACGCCACACAAGTCTTGTAATGCGGCCGTTTTTCCTACAACCTAAACCCATATTAAAAATCAAATTCCTACATTTAGATGCAACTTACCACAAATAAAACGCTTAGAATACATTGTAATTTGTTACTTTACTTAACATTGAAATGGTCTGTAGTGGCTTTGAATCATTCATTATTACGTTCAGCGTTTATTATTGGAGCACAACAGTTTTTCTGGTTAATTGGTGGTATTATTTACACAGTACGGCAGAAAACACTATCTGTACTTATATTTATCCATAACTAGATGCTGTTAAACTATACCGAATTGTAACCTATGAACGTCAGTTGAATTTGACGTTAAATATAATGTCAGATTAAACTGTCGTGATTGTCTTTTTCTCCGTCGCTATCAGCGAGTTTCTAAATTAGTACCCGTTTCTCGTCGTTTTATAACTAACTTCTCTACAAACTGCCGTTATTATATCATCTCCGTTTTAAATGCATGTATTTTTGTAATTAATATTATAATATTATAAGACTTTCTTTTCAACTTCTACATGTTTCTAATGATTTTTTATGAATAAATGTTATTGTATAACATAGATTATCCTCAAATTTTAACTTAGTGCAACAACCCAATTATCTGATCATATTTTCTACGGTCATTGACAATTTTGGCCACAGCAAATTGTGATTCAACTTGTGTGAACCAAATTTCCGGCTTAGAAATCCAAAAAGGTGGAAGTTTGACTTTCGTGACATATTGACTATGTGATGTCACTGCAGTATTTTCCAGCACAATATCATTACCCGTTGCATGCGCCATTTGCAAAACTAATTAACTGATTCCTTTAAATAACGAGGAGGCAATGAAAAACAACTTACTTACCGTACTAATTGTTGTGTGGTAACACTGTTGTGAATATCCACCACCACAAGGGTAGGGATATAGACTTGGAGTGGGACTTCCGCCCACTTCTCCAGAGACACGAGTCAGTCAAGACATAATAAATATTGTAACAGATCTGTGATAATTGTACAAGTTAATAAACCATAAGAGTAAATGAGTATTCGTGTATCATTAACCTAACAGTATTAGTAAAGATATGGCACTAATAAAAATAAATTTTAGGAATCTGAGAAAAATTTCTTGGGAAAAATTAAATTATTGCTCTCAGGTTCTGAAGCCGAAATTTCGGTAAATCTTGGTTCAAATATGACAATATATTCAATCCAATGTCTAAATTTATAGTTAAATCTTCATCCTCAATATTTAAAAATATTATAATACGTTTTAGCCTTCGTTAGCTGCATTCAATGTGGTTAAATAATTAGTAACCGTTTAATAAACAATTCTTCAATTTTCAATTCATAGTAGAATTCAAATATCTGGGGCCATTATCCAATAGGAACCTTTGTCGAATATACAGATTATTATCAGAAGCTGCGCCGTCGGGGTCACCAATTTATAGAAGTTGTTTGGTAAATTTTCTTCTATAAATAATTAAAATTTTGTTGTTTTCATGTATGTTATATGCTAAACAAACCACATCAATGTATTCAAATGTATAAGTATCTTATCTAAATAAGTAACTTTATATTCTTATCATAGTACGTGATATAATTTGATACATATATCACCTAAGCGATAACAACTTCCTAGACTTCTCATGTGAAACGCTGGCACGGCAACAATTCCCAGAATGCTGTGCCTACGTTGATATCAAAACTTATAAATATGACCAACAGACGCATTTGCGTTCAGTATACATTTAATCTTTATACCAAGCATATTAACCATTGTAATAATTATATCTAACCAAATATAAAAAATATAAAATATTCTGTAAAACTAAAATAAAAGTTGTTAAAAAACGAATACAGTTCTAAGTGATATAAAAAAAAGTGGCGCAGTCGGTAGGATTGGTAATAACGCCTGGAAGAAGAGGCTAACCAACGAAAACCTCCCCGAAGAACAAGGAACACCCCAAAAAGGGCCTAACTTCAGGAAAGGATCGCAGGAACAAGGAGACCTTTGACGACGGGCGGCGGATTCCAATCCCTCAATCAAAAAAAGGACCTACAAATGAAGATTTACATGTAAGTACTTATTGAATCATCTCGTTTTTAGTGAAAATTGAATTAAAATAATAATCGCACCATTTCTTGCGTATTGTCCGTGGAAAGAACAGTTCTGTTGTCCTTTGCTATTATAAGGAAAATAAATCTAAGTTTCCAAATTCAAATTAGTTTATGCCAGTAACGACTAGAAATATGCACGCACAACAACAAAACCAACTACAGCAAGAGCAACAAATTCAACCTCAACCCCAACCTCAACCTCAACCCCCACCAGATGCTATTGAACCGTATAAATTGAGCGAAATATTTTCAATTATTCCTGAATATGACGGTAATCAAATAAATTTAAATATATTTTTAAATTCATGCAGAACTGCTTATGGCATGTCAATTGGTAATCAGGTGGTACTTTTAACTGTTCATATAAAAAACAAATTAAAAGGTCGTGCAACTGAACTAGTGAACTCTAGAAATCCCACTCATTGGGAAGAAATTAAGACTTTTAGAAAATCATTTCGGTGGTAGTAGAGACCTAACCTCTTTAATACAAGACTTGCAAAGAATGCGACAACTTCCCGGTGAATCTCCGCTCACGTTTATTGCGCGCTTACAAACCCACGAAGCAAAAATGCATGCTTCTGTTCATAAACAGCGGTTAACGGCGGCACAAAAACAAGCTCAAACGCAATTAACTGAGGGTATGGTTTTGAACACTCTACTCATGGGACTAGAACCCAAACTCGCGCATGTTGTCAGAGCAAGCGACCCCGAGAATATGCTAAGAGCAATAACGAGAGTTCGAAAGGAACTCCAATTAAACTACTTCGAAACGCAAAAAACCAATCGCAACAATAGTGCAATAACTCCAACGCGTAACCAAAACTTCCCCTCACCTGCAAGACATTGTTCATTTTGCAAACGTACGGGACACGTCGCTAATGAATATCGTCAGAGACAACAAAGTTCTCGACCCCCAAATTTTGGTACCCCCCAAATCTATCCAAGGCCTAATTACTATAATCAAAATCCTGGAAATTCGCAAAATTTCCAACAACAAAGACCTAACTATTATAACCAAAACCCCGGAAGCTCACAAAACTTCCAGCAACAAAGACCACCCGTCATTGTACCAAACCCAAATTTCAATAATGCAAGACCACCTGCGATTCAACCGAACTCTAATTATTATAGACCAAATTCAAATAGAAAAATGCTTCATCTCAATCAAAATACTGAACCCGAAAATCTAGAGCAACAAAATCAAAGTCATTACGTTCACGATAACCCTTACGAAAATATTAACGAGGGATATTATACTGATAATAACCCCTACGTAAGTCCGAACTATTACACAGCTAATACTTCGGAATGCGACAACAGCAGCGAAGACTATTATACTGCTAATAGTTTCTCCGAAAATTATTACACGGACGAATCCACTTTCGATACAACACCTGTATATAATCGGGATTTTCGATCAGGCCCACCCACATGCCCAGTCGGACCCGCCTTATCACAAAACCGGAGACCCCAAGATGACAGTATTGCAAACCCGGTTGGCAAAATGAACTTGGACAATTTCAACCCAAATCTCAACTTCCCGGAACAACAGTTCCTATAAGCCCCTTATTGTCTGTCAAATCTAAAAATTTGTATTATATCTATGACATTACTAACACGCATAGATTATTAATTGACACGGGCGCAGGACTATCCATATTCAAACCCAAAATTTGTGAAAATTATAGTAGGAGATGTCCGGAAAACATTACGATCCAAGGCATAACTGACCAAAAAATAAATATTAACGAAGCCGTCTTTATCCCGTTTGACAACAATGAACCATTCAAAATTTATGTATGCGATCTTGACATAGAATTCGATGGACTCCTAGGGTCTGATTTCTTAGAACATTACAATTGTATAGTAGATATAAAAAACAAAAAACTTGTAACAAATTTCAAGACAATCCCGATCCACAAAGTCACAGACCAGGGTCTGCCAAACATACAAAATTACCCAAACCCGGATACTCGTGATACCACTCGTAATATATCAAATATAATTTCAGTTGAACCACGTATAGAACAAATTACCAAACTTAAATGTCACTTGACCAATACGAAAGCCATACTGCTAGCTACCGAAGTAGACATGGTGAGACTCCCTAACGCGATAGTTCAGATAGACGATAAAGGTGAATTTATTACCTCTATATTAAACGTAAACGCGGTACCCAAAACCGTTAATTTTTCAAATTTAAAACTAGAACCGATCCAAAATTTCTCACTGAATAATATGGACGAAGAAACCTCCCAAACTTACGTAGACAGACATTATGAAATAAAAAACCAACTCCGTCTAGATCACCTAAACACGGAAGAAAATGAACTGATAACTCAACTTTGTCTAGAATATGCGGACATTTTTTATCTTGAAGGTGACCAACAAACTTTCACCAATGAAATTAAACAGGCGATAGATACCAATGACGCGAAACCCTTTACCCAACATCTCAGATCTCCTGGATCAATTAGGCAAGTGCCAGTACTTCACAACATTGGACTTGGCCTCTGGGTTCCACCAGATCGAGATAGACCCTAAAGACATCCCGAAAAGTGCATTTAGCGTAGGCAACGGGCACTATGAATTCGTTCGTATGCCCTTCGGCCTTAAAAACGCCCCTTCCACCTTCCAAAGGGTTATGGACAAAACGTCTGGTACATATGGATGATATTATCATATATTCCCCGACAGTTCACGAACACATTTCTCGTCTCACAGAAGTGTTCAAACGCCTTCGAAACGCTAACTTAAAAATCCAACCTGATAAATGCCAGTTCCTTCGTAAAGAAGTCGCATACCTGGGTCACCTCATAACTAAAGAAAAAGTAAAACTAAACCCCGATAAGGTACAGTGCGTCCAAAACTTTCCGCAACCCACTAACCAGAAGGAAATCAAATCCTTCCTCGAGGTTATTATCCCAGATTTATAAGTAATTTCGCGAAACTATCTAAGCCCCTCACCAAATTGTTACAAAAGGATGTTCCTTTTGCTTTCGACTCAGAATGTAAAAAATCCTTCGAGGAATTAAAACAAGCCCTCACTTCGACCCCAGTACTTATCTACCCAAACTTCGACGAAACGTTTCTACTCACCACTGATGCAAGCTCGTTCGCCATCGGCGCCGTGCTCTCACAAGGCCCATTGGCAAAGACTTACCAATAGCTTTCGCCTCAAGGACCCTCTGTAAAGCCGAAACCAAATACTCAACCATTGAGCGTGAACTTTTAGCTATAGTGTGAGCCGTGAAACACTTCCGTCCATACATATTTGGTCGGAAATTTAAACTAATAACCAACCATAGGCCTCTAACGTGGCTTTTCTCGATAAAAGACCCCGGCAGCCGCCTAGCACGTTGGCGACTGAAGCTCGAAGAATACGAATACGAAATCGAATATAAACCCGGCCGCATTAATAAAAATGCAGACGCTCTTTCCCACATAAAGATAAATCACATTCAAGATTCCTCTAACTTTCAAGCAGAATCAAAACTAGTAACGTACTCCATTCAAAGTCCCTCGACTCCAATAGAACCCGATCCTAATAATCAGGACACGATAAGAGACACGACGGAAACAAACGAACAAGAAGAATTCGAAACTCTCGCAAAGTTGTATAAAACAAAATCACTTATCGATTATTCTAAAATTGAATTTTCGAACGGGCAACTCTTGGACAAAACCAACAAAAATATAGTGACCTTTTTCCAACAAAACAATCTCAAAGATTTTCATTATAAAATCCTTGAAGATTTGTTCGAAGAAAACGCAGACTTCCGAGATTTAGAATTAAATAAATTATCGAGTAAGTCGGTGCGACATAGAAACTATTTTATCGTGGCTCTACCATACGACCCCGAAACCGTAATCCAAAATCTATTTATCTCGCTACACAAAGGTCGTGAAGACTTCGACGACTCCAAAACGTACTGTATCGAAAACAATGTCGAACCTCCCTATTCTTGAAATTTTGTCATTTCTTTTATCGGAAAAAGACGTGAAACTCAAAATATGTCAAACGTTACTAAAGCACCCAATGATGAGGAAATCCCAATTATTATCGACCAGCACCATACTGGCAAAGCTCATCTCCACCGCGGAATAAATGAGACCATTCGACGCATTCGAGAGAAATACAATTGGAAAGGATTGACAAAAGACGTCGAAAATTTCATAAAATCCTGCAAAACCTGCCAAGAAACAAAAATCTGTCGCAAAAACTTAGATACCCCTCTCGTAATTACGGAGACGCCTAAGTCCCCTTTTGAACGTATAAACATAGACGTCCTAGAAGTCCCAACGAAAAATTACGCGCTTACTATACGCGACGAACTTACAAAATTCACCCAAGCGTATCCCATCAAAGATAAATCGGCAAAATCAATCGCAAACACTCTACTCGTTTACTTCCAGCACTTCGGAACACCTCTTCGAATCCATTGCGATTATGGCCGAGAATTCGATAACGCCATCCTAAAAGATCTGTCTCCTCTATGACATCAAAGTAACGCACTCTAGTGTCGGACACCCTCAATCTAATGGTTCCTTAGAAAGGTTCCACGCTACCTTGCTGGAAATGATCCGAGCACACATTACAGAACACCCTGACGAATACCCCTTCAACATATTACATTACGCGGTAATATGCTACAATACCTCTAACAAAACTCACGGATTTACACCCTACGAGTTAGTCTTCGGATACACGTCCAGCAGACCGCCAAAAACGCTATATAATCAGGAAGAACTAATCACGAATTACGTCAGAGACTTAAATAATCGCCTCTCTTATTATTACAAAGTCGCGCGCGCCAGAACTGAAACACAAAAACAAAAAGCGAAAGTTCGGTTCGACGCTCACGTTTCAAAGGAATCCCCCGAATATCAGATTGGTCAAAAGGTGTATTTAAAAGAATCCCAAATCACCGATAAGTTACGTAATAAATTTAACGAACCATTCGAGATTTTGGAACTTCACAAAAACTCAGCCACCCTCCTTAACAGAAAAACAAAAAACTAAAGCTAATATTGAAGCCTAAATTGCCTTACAGATTCACCTTGCTGATCGGAGCAGCTATGTCCCAGTACCAAATAACACCCATCAATAACACCGTCGGAGTCTATTACCACGACGAAACGAGGATAATAATTTCCAATAATAAATGGACTCTGCTAGTCCATAAAAATCTGTCAAGCCTCGAAGAAAGAAAACTTTATCAACAACAACAAAATCTTAGAATCAATTGTCAATATATTATATAAGAATTCCTAGTCAAAGTCAAAACACACGTAACACTCCTAAACCAAGTGTCAAATAAATGGAGCGGGTAGTATATTTAAAGCAATTACCGGCAATCCAGATGCCGAAGATGGACAATTCTTCACAGACAGTATTAATAAATTAAATAAAGATCAACATCAAATAGAAAACCTCCTGAAAAATCAAATATCCGTTACCTCTACCGTCATAAAAACCTTTAACGAAACGATCCAAAACATGCAAATTAATATAGTAACGTTTAACGAGGATATGAAAAAGATTCAAATCGGATTGCATAAAGTAAATGATAGAGTTGCACTGGTTCAAGCCGAACTAAAATTTATAGAAACATGTGAAAAATTTACTGAGAGTTACTTGTACCTCCAGAGCAACCTTGACGACATTCTGAACGCGATCACATTTGCTCGTCTGAAAATAATACACTCTTCAATTATTTCACCCGAAAGTTTGATTACTGCACTTCAGGAAATCTCTCAAAACTTAGTAAAAAATAATCTACCCCTACCGGTAAAATATTCAGAAATTCCCCAATAACTCGAAATTATCGAACTAGAAGCCTTTCAATCAAAATCAGATCTTGTTTTCGTTCTAGGAATACCACTAGTAGAACAACAACTCTATACCCTGTATCATTTGTATCCTATCCCTATACTAGACAACAGAACTGGCCTACACCATGTCTTGTCATTCTCACAAAAATTGCGCGTAACGATGATTCACTAATGTACATCCCCATCAAGGACCTGAGCACATGCAAACAGCTAGATTCCCATAAGAAACTATGCTCAGACCTCTACGCCTACCCGATCGACAGCAGTGCAGCATGCGAAACCCAGCTACTGAAAAACTTCAGAAAAATCCCCGAAAACTGTGTAAGTTCCCTCGTCTATGGACAAGGTTATAACGTTCAGAAACTAAAAGGCAATGGGTGGTTAATAATTGTCTCTGAACCCATCCATATTACCATAAACTGTAATAAAATGGACACAAAAATCACCAGTGTTAATAAAAACTCGATATTAAAACTACATCCGGACTGTTACGCGTTTGTCGGTATAACAAAAGTGCAAGCAGAAACCCGCAATACCATCAACATTACGGACAATTCCCATCCAGTGGTTATACCCTATGACTGTTGTAGTGACGTTCCCGAAAAGCTCCAGCTACCCAAGTTGGAACCTCTCCAGTTCGATCATCTAAATGTAGAAAATCTAGACATAGACAACCACAAACTCGAGCAATATTCTAGAGATCTAGACAAACTAATAAACGAGCCGTTTATAACTAAACATTTTTCCCTAAGCATGTATACAGTTATTGGTCTGTCCATCTGTCTCCTCGCCGCCTTCATCGCCAGGAAATGCAGGAAAAGATGCTATGGATGCAAGGAATCCAAGGACGCCACCCCCAATGAGATGCTGAAAAGAATTGGCACCCTCCTGAGAAGAAGACCTCATCTTCCCACAGAAGAAGAAGAAATGGCCGATTTTCCCCAAAAAGTCGGTGAATAACATCGACTTTTCAAAAAGAAAGGGAGTTGGTATATGCTAAACAAACCACATCAATGTATTCAAATGTATAAGTATCTTATCTAAATAAGTAACTTTATATTCTTATCATAGTACGTGATATAATTTGATACATTTATCACCCAAGCGATAACAACTTCCTAGACTTCTCATGTGAAACGCTGGCACGGCAACAATTCCCAGAATGCTGTGCCTACGTTGATATCAAAACTTATAAATATGACCAACAGACGCATTTGCGTTCAGTATACATTTAATCTTTATACCAAGCATATTAACCATTGTAATAATTATATCTAACCAAATATAATAATATAAAATATTCTGTAAAACCAAAATAAAAGTTTTTAAAAAGCGAATACAGTTCTAAGTGATATAAAATAAAATGTATATATTAAAACTTTCTTTAAAATTATTAACAACAAGGGTAATAACTAAATATTATTCATTTTGTAAAGTTAAATAACATTTGCGCAGGGATATATATAGATTTGGTATTTATATATAATATTGATGTATCGTATTTATTGATTATGTTTTCGATCTTCTTCTTTTTCCCTGGTTACCGCCAATCCTTACAAGTAAGCAGCAGCCACCAATCCTTAATAGTAGGCAAGCAAGCTGCCACAGTTACCCTATGCCTAAACCCAACCGTTTCAGAGATATGTGACATTTAAAGAAAAATTTGACAGGTGTCATGGTTTACAATAACCTTTATAACTTTCTTCGTGTAAAAGATACTCATTTGCTTTTTGACATGTAAAAAGAACACGAGGAGAGCTGCACTCTACAATTCAATTACATTTAATAATAGTACACCAAGTGTTCTATTTTGACGTTACATTTTGTAAACTTCAAACCGCGAAAACTTGTTTAGGTTAAATGGAACACCCTATATTTTTTTACATCAAGTTATGTAAAATTAAATTCCTTTTTTTTCTGATATAAGCATTGTGGGGGTTTAAGTTACAACTTTTTGAAATATTAGCGATTTTCTTAGAAATTCAAGAATTGTTAGTAAAAATTTTATCAAAGTAACCATGATTAGAAACAATCAGTAATGTCATTCTCTTATGTCAAAAAAATGCCACCGCGGTTAAATTACACCCACGAAGACTCTTTGAATTTGTTTTTTATTTATGGAGAATATGAAAAAGTAATATCAAGAACTTTTTATAGTATCCACAAAAACTCAAACCGCCACCAAACATTGTAAAACGCATACTGGATAATTTTAAAAATTATGCCTCTGTCAAGGCAAGAATTCAAAAGCGGAAGCCTATTGTTGATGACAAAAACGTAGAAATAGCAATTCTGGGATATTTTCATGCATTTCCAATGATGTCATTAAGACAAGCTGCTCTGGAATCGGGACTATGCAAGGATTCAGTTCACAGAATCTTAATTAAACATAAACTTCACCAGTTTTTGTTCCAAATAGTTCAACGATTAAAAGGAACAGAGAACATTTTTGTGAATTTATTCTAATGAGGTGAAGATTCTTATTTGGGAAATATTGTGATGTGCTGTAAAATTAATTCAGATGTATTTGCACCTACTTGAGAAAGAACCTACCAGTAGTAGTTCTAGAGTGATGACATCTGGAATTATCTAGAGAATGGTGGCGTCATCACAGAACAATCGAGATCTGTCATTTTTAGGTATAAAAGACCGACCGCATTCTCGGCGAGTAGTTCAGAAAGTATAGAAAGTATAGTAGTTTTTGAATTGACATATGGACAAGTGAGGTTAAGACTCCACAGTGAAAACAAAGTGATAAACATTGTTATTTTTAGTCAGTAAAGTTCATTCAAGGTAATAAACGTATCCAGTAAGTTATTAAATAAAGTGTGTTAGTGGACAATCTCTTGTTATAATTTTTGGAACCCACGGAATTTGCGAGAGTGGTTTCCTAGGGCTGGAAACACGTTACAAATTGGTGTCAGAAGCGGAATTTTATGACAAGAGGAGCTCTGAAGTTGTGTTGGAGTGTTCGAGAAGTATTCTCGAGGGTTAGTGCTAACACGGAGGACTAATTTACTGGACATTGTTCGAGGGTTATTTTCGAACAGGAAAATAGTGTTAAGTGCATTTTTGAGACATTGTAGAACATTTTATTAGGACATTAGTGTGATAATTAAATCCTTTGAACTGAGAAGTGATAGAGACACTGAAAAATACTTATTTGTGTTAGTGCGTGAAAAATTTCTAGAACTTTTCTATTTGGACATTAGTGGAGATTATTAAATTCTCTGAACTGGATAGTGACAAGACTCTGGATAAGACTTTTTCGTGCTGTGTCGAAATTTTTCTGGAAAGTTTCATTACCGATATTGACGTGGCAGTTAAATTTATTTTATTTTAACATATGCCCATTACAACAAGAAGCATGGCTACGGAGAAACAAATGAAGGACCTATTTGCAGAATTTGCAAGGATGATGGAGCAGCGACGTCAAGAAGACAAAGAAGAAGAAGAAAAGCGACGTCAGAAAGAAAAATAGGATGAAGAAAAAAAGACGTAAGAAAGAAAAAGAGGATGAAGAAAGAAGACGTCAAGAAGAGCAAGAAAGACGACATCAAGAAGAAAAAGAGGAGCAGGAAAAACGCCAGGAGGAATTAAGAAAAATCCTAAATGAACAAATGAAAATACAACAGGACGCTATCATTTCCACCACTGAGGAACTAAAAAAAGAAATCAAAGATGAGATGGGTAGCGTTAAGACTGAAGTCACTGAAGTAAAGACTGAAGTCAGTAAGGTCGAAGGAAAAATAAATAAGGTCGAAGATAAAGTAAACAAGTTCGAAGAAGAAGTCAAAGGAGAAATAGACCGGCTTAAACGACAGTTGAGAGATAGAGGAAGCCAGCAGGTGGTATCATCATGTCAGCGACTAAAACCCCCTTCTTTTGACGGCCAAAGTTCCTGGACGACGTACAAGAGGCAGTTTGAGGCAGCAGCGTGTGCGAACAACTGGGATAATGAGGAAAAGGCCATGGCATTAGTTCTGGCGTTAAGGGGCCAGGCCTCAGAGTTACTTCAGACTATCCCGGTGGAGAAACAAAGGGACTTCAAAGTCTTGGAAGCTGCATTGGATTTGAGATATGGCGACCAACATCTCGCCCAAGTATACCAGGCCCAGCTAAAATCACGGACACAAAAGGCTGGAGAAAGTTTACAAGAATTCGAGGCTGCCATAGAGAGACTGGCACACCTGGCGTATCCGAGTACACCTAGAGAATTTCAGGAACAATTAGCCGTAGGGGCCTTTTTAGATGGCATAAGGGACGAAGAGGTCAGGCGAGTTCTGAGGCTGACGAGACACCAAAGTAGTAGCGAAGCTTTGGTGCGTGCACGCGAAGTAGAAGCAGCTTACAGGGATACGCCAAGGTCGAGAGTGCGAGCTGTGACTCTCGAAGAATCGCAACCAGAAATGAACCAGAACCCTATGTTGACTGAGATGCAGAAAATGTTTACCAAATTATTCAACAAAGTGGATCATCTTAGGGAGCAGAGAAAACAACAAAATAAAGGAAAGCCGAGCGGAGGTATTAAATGTTACAACTGCGGCAAGGTAGGACACATGAAGCGAGACTGTCGACAGCAGATTCGGAGAGTCGAGTAAATGCTGTGAATCTTGAAGAGAAGCAGGAAAACAGTACCAAGGGAGTTGTTCTGGCTAGGGAATGCAGTGACCCCAGAGAAATAAAGATTTCCCAGCTTCGAGGAATTTCGAATAGTCTATTGTTACAAGGCCATGTGAATGGAAGAAAATGTTTGTTTACCATCGACACAGGTACTACGTCATCAATAGTACGGCCAGGATTTATATCGGGCATAAAGATTACCAAGAGGCAAAATGAAGTAATCGTCCGGACAGCTACGGGGGACAGGGTTCATGGAGAAGTAGACCTGGGTTTGCAGATTGGACAATTAAGGTTCGACCACAGGGTCATCGTGGCTGACATCACGGATGACTTCATTTTGGGACTGGACATTATGGAACAGTATGGATTTATTGTTGACGTAGGAAAGCGAGTCTTAAGGATTGGGAACGAACAATTTATTCTGTCAAAAGTGAACAACCAATGCGAGAAAACCAGGCTGTTGACAACGCAGGCAGTCAAAACTCCTGCATTATCCAGAAAACCAGACAAGGAAGATTGCAAGCGCTACCCTCAGGTGAGAAAATTGCCGAACATGGTTGAAGTCAACACTGTCAAGGTCGATCTTCCAGACAGTTGGCCAAAGGAAACTCTGAGGCAAGAGCAGTTGCGCGATATAGAAATCGGACCCATGTTGAGAGCAAAAGAAGGCGGAACGCGTCCAGCATGGAAGGATGTTTTCAACAAAGAAGTGGGGCTGAAGGCTTTATGGTCACAATGGGATTCACTTACGGTCGTAGATGGGCTTTTGAGGAGAGCATGGGAATGCCCAGATGGGAAGCAGGTTGCCATGCGTCTAGTGATTCCCAGGCGTCGTGTACCAGAAGTACTCCAGGAAGCGCATAATGAAACGTCCAGCAGGCACTTCGGCATAAACAAGACATTGAGTAGAGCACGGGAACAGTTTTATTGGGTTAATAGTCGCCAGGATGTGGAGGCCTGGTGTCGCAAGTGTAAGAATTGTGCTGCCCGTGGGGAACCATTTTCTATGAGCAACTACAGAAATGGAAGTCGAGAACAGCCGAAGAATGACCGAGAGCAGATGAACAAAACTAGTAACCGACTGAAGGCTCGTTATGATCAGAATGCCAGTACAGGGGGATTGAAGGTGGGAGATCTGGTTTGGCTGTACAACCCACAGCGGAAAGAATGGAGACCCCCGAAACTTCAACCTCCTTGGGATGGACCGTATACTGTTATTACCCGAATTAATGATGTCGTTTATCGGATTCAACGAAGCAAAAAGTCCAAGATGAAGATCGTACATTTGGATAGACTGGCAAAATACACCGATGATTCCAAATTGCCTGACCGGGACGTTCAGGTTTAAGGAGGGGGCAAGTGTGATGTGCTGCAACCCCTTCAATTAATTCAGATGTATTTGCACCTACTTGAGAAAGAACCTACCAGTAGTAGTTCTAGAGTGATGACATCTGGAATTATCTAGAGCATGGTGGCGTCATCACAGAACAATCGAGATCTGTCATTTTTAGGTATAAAAGACCGACCGCATTCTCGGTGAGTAGTTCAGAAAGTATAGTAGTTTTTGAATTGACATATGGACAAGTGAGGTTAAGACTCCACAATGAAAACAAAGTGATAAACATTGTTATTTTTAGTCAGTAAAGTTCATTCAAGTTAATAAACAGTATTGTGTGTGAAGTATCCAGTAAGTTATTAAATAAAGTGTGTTAGTGGACAATCTCTTGTTATAATTTTTGGAACCCACGGAATTTGCGAGGGTGGTTTCCTAGGGGTGGAAACACGTTACAATATTTTATATGGTCAGATGAAGCTAAATTTACCAAAAACGGACTTTTTAATCGACACAATTCACATTATTGGAGCGACTCGAATCCTCATGTGTTCAGGGAGCGAAATTTTCAAGAAAGTTGGCAGTTTAATGTCTACTGCGCCATAAGAAACGATAGAGTGGTGGCATTAGAATTTTATTTTATCAAGAAAATTTAAACAGTAAGTTAAAAAGATTTCTTCTGCTAATATGTATAGTTAATTTTTTTGTTTTTGTTTTTTTTTTTAGGTGAAAGATACTAAATATTTTACAAAATTTGAGTAACAACTATTTAGAAAATTTACCTCTCGCCGAACATAGAAACATTTTTTATCAACACGACCGTGCTCCCCCACATAACGCGTATATACGTACATTTTTTACAAGAAACTATCGATCAGTTTACGATCAATGGATCGTTTTATTTGGGGAACCATTAACAACTATTGAAGATTATATGCAGAGTAAGAACAGGGCCGGATTTACATTTGAGAGGCCCCGGGGCACTTCTTATGTGGGGGCCCCTTGTAATGTGTTTTTTCATTTATTTATAAAAAATGTTTTACCATTTTTATACATTCGGGGGCCCTGGGCACATGCCCCAAGTGCCCTTATGTAAATCCACCATTGGTAAGAAATGCATTTCAAAACTTATCACAGAATTCAATTAGAAGAGCTGCCCAAGAAGAGCTAATCCGAAGGTGCGAAAAATGTGTGAAGGTTCGAGGGCGGAATTTTGAACAATTATTAAATTAAAATGGAATTATGTTTTTAGTTGATTTACTCTTAGCAACTTTAGCTTATGCAAAGTATCTTCTTCAATTCAATTAATAGGCATGTTACAGTGTTTAGTGTTATTTTCCGTTTTTGTGGATATCTCCCAATGGGCACACGTATGTTTAATAAACGTTTTTAAAACATCGTAGTCGTTGATTAAACGTTTTACGTTGAAATTTTCAACGTTACATTTGGTTGAAAATTTCAACGTTTAAATAAGACGTTTAAAATACGTTACTACTACACGAATTTTTAACCACTAGTAGAAGCAATTACTGGAATAAAACGTTTTAGTAAGTACGTTTTTTTCACAAATATGTAATAACGTAAAAACACCCCAGACAGCACACTTACATCCTAAAGACGTTTTAATTACGTACACACTGGACGTAACTTACATACGAGATATGTACAGTTTTGTCCACAATACGTACATGAGACGTACCGGGGATGTTAGATTTCCACTAAATTGTACGTACATAACACGTACATTTTAAGGTATTTATAGGCCATTATAGGACAGAAAATGGACGTACATAGTACGTTATATGTACGTTATAAATAAGTAAAAAAAAAACCTCAAAATTCACCAAAAATATTTATTACATGTAATATACAAATATATATATATAATACAAAAATAAATAAAATATATATAAAATACAAAAATAAAATATATACAGTGTGTGCTATTTAATTTGCTACAATTCATTTAAATCGTGAATACACAATGTGTTTTATAGCATCATTTTTATTTTAGGGAAGACCCTAAAAAATATACTTTATCAGAACATTACATCTATGGTTCTTGACATTTTAGAAGAGCGGAGGACCAAAAAAAGTCCCAATAAAGATAAAGAGATGACATCGAATAAGTCAGTTGATGAATTTAATTTACCAATTGATTCGGAAGAAACGTTGCATTTAAACAATTTTTTAAGTAATGACGAGAATTTTTCTAAAGCGGTAAGTCAAAGGAATTTCAAAATTAAAATAAATATACTTTATCAACAACATTATCTACGATCTATGGTTGTTGACATTTTAGAAGAACTCAAGGCCAAAAAAAGTCCCAATAAAGATAAAGAGATAAACATGAACATAAACACACACCACAGATAGTAGACAACCCCCAAATCCATAGCAAAGGCTGTGCAGAAGTGGGTTACACATTTTGGAAAAACGCAGACATACATTCACACCCACCGGTGTTGTCAATACCGGGGCTGGGGGGTCGAAGCCAGAGCGCGGTAGGCAGTCGATCAGTATATTCGCCACTCAATACGCCTTAACCGATTGAGCTACCGCGCCGGTAGATGACATCGAGTTAGTCAGTATTTCATGAATTTAATTTACTAATTGATTCGGAAGAAACGTTGCAAATTTTATACAATTTTTTAAGTAATGAAGAGAATTTTTCTAAAGCGGTAAGTCGGAGGAATCTCAAAATTAAAATAAATATTTGTTAATCTTGCTTTTTAACTTAATTGCATGTAGATATTTATATTTTAGAACTTTATTCCTGGGCTGTTTTTGAAATATACGCATGCAGTTAAGTAACACCCTGTATGTTATTTGCCGTGCAAAATAACTTAAAACTTAACTTTGGCTTTAAAAGAAACTTTTTTAATTTTGATATTGTTCTTTGTATGCACCATGGAACAAAGTTTATCTGGTATGTCATTATTCTCATCTGAAGAAGTAGATATTCTTTTTCTGGTTATTTTTCTTCTTTTTTTTTCATTAACATCAGTATTCAAATCGCTAGTGTCCTCTGCCTTTTTGAACTTTTTTCTTGCTACATTATAACTTTCTGAAAATATACAAATATATCAGGGCTAGAAAAAAATCATGATTTTAATTTTTTTTTTAAATAATCAGGATTTTTTTATTTTTTTTTTTTTGATTTTTTAAAATTTATTTTCAGTTTTACTCTAATTTTTTGAAAACAACTACGATTTCTCCATACACTATTTTTTGTATTCGCAAGAAATTTATGAAAATAGTGGTTTACTACCACTCATAAAACTTCAAGCAAAAATGAAACATTTTGCAGCAGTTATGTTTTCAGAAGAGGTAATATGCAATGTTAGTAGTGCCAGAAATTTTTTTTTGTTTAAACTTAAAATCTCGACATTTCACTACATTTTAAGCCTATTTGAACAAAAAAAAGTGCGATTATATTTTATACGCCTTCAAATATTTTATTGAAGAAACAGATAAATAAGTTATTTTCTAATTTTGCATGAAACAAAGGAAAGATTTAATTTTTTTTATTTATAGGTTATCTTTTGTCTTGTAAATTTTCTATAAAAGGGATATGATGACAAGATGCAAAATTTTGTACAAAAAATATACTAAACGCAGGAATCTTTTCGTTAGATAAATATCTTTATTTATATGTATCATTACGTTTTACATTATAAAATGTACAAATTTTGCATCGTATCTATACATACCTATACAGTCTTAAAACTCATTTTGGAACCACACGTCAATATTATTGTCATTTTTATGAGTATTATCGATTTTATCACTTTCATTAGAAAATTAAAAAGGTATAATTTTGTAAAAATTATTATTGCCTAATGGCCAAATCAGCCAAAATGTTGTAACTAGGTATGTTTGTCACATCCATACAAGCTACACAATGTGATGACCTATACATTAATTGGACATGATCTTTATTGCTTGGACTTGAAAATGATAAAATAATTTGTAATAATGCTCTATAAAGTGAATGATTTTCTACTGCATAACAGTCCGCCATTAATAAAAAAATGTCTAAGCTCTGGTATCAAAGACTCTCAGATTAACAAAGAGATAGTATTTAACATACCTTAAATAGAGAAATATTTGACTTACCTTTGTCCGTACAGGTAATTTATAATTTAACTACAAACAACAAACAATCACTAAGTAACTTTCTTGCATTGATTAACAAATTTTATTCTTCCATTTTGAGTTCTGGGACACAACGGCAACGGCACTAACGACATTTGACAGCACACTGTCCGCGACGTCGCACTGATCATGCGTGTCATGCAGTAAAAGCCACAAAGGACGGACGCAATAACCTGGCGCGCAATTTAAAATAAAGGCAGCTTATTTTAACCTCCCCACAAAATTGCAGGAAGTTAATAAAATTGGTCAAAAATCGAAAATTGAGATAACGTCAGATTTGTACGTTTTGTTTTTATTAACAATTTATAATATGACTGTTGTGAAATTTTCAGAAAAAAATGTTGGTAAATATTTATCTTAATAAATACTTAACAAATTCTTTTCGGAATATGTGATATTCTGTTTTTGCTACAAAACATTCCATATCCGTATTATCTGCCGACCGTGTTTTTTTCACTGGGCTAAATTCACATGAACTAGTTGTTTTCGCTTTATATCCATGGTGTTCCAGAAAAGTATGTTTTAGAGACATACGGTGTAAACATACACCGTACGTACATACAAATACGTACTTAAAACGTACATATTACGCCTTGGTACGTACCGACCAAAATATTACCTAAAATGTACGTATTAGAGACGTCGAGTGCTGTCCGGGACGTTTATAATGTAAGGAGTTTTAACGATTCGCTAAAAGTAACGTTTGCGAAACGAAAAAGTTTAACGTTTTTTATTACATATATTTAATACGGCGATTTAAACGTTTTACTTAAAGAAAAATAAAACGTATTTTTTAAAACGTTAAAATAACTGTTAATTCCAACTTACTAAATGCAAGGAAATTTTAAATCCATAGGTGCGAAATAGATGGTAGAAGGTTACGTTTTTTAAACGTTTTTCTACGTATCTATATTAACGCATAAAATTCGGTTTTAAAATATTATATTTAAATAAAACCTATAAAATACGTTACTCCTACACACATTCCCAACCAGTAGTGAAAAGGATTACTGAAATAAAACGTTTTGATCAGAACGTTTATTGTACTGATATATTAACGTATAATACACGTTCATAATATGAGAACTTGTAACAACCTGCTAAATGTAACATTTGTGAAACGAAAAAATTAAACGTGTTTTATTGCATTAATATAATATATCAATTTTATTTAAAGGAAAAAAAAACGTTTTTATACAACGTTAAGATAACTGATGGTTTCAACTTATTAAAATGCAGACTAAATCTACAAGTGAAATAAATGGTAGATGATGACGTTTTTTTAACGTTTTTCTACTCATCTGTATTAAGAGTGTGCAATGCCTATGCTTTTACATGGGAAACTTTGTGATTTTTTTCAAAGCTCCCTGTCCCACAAAAAAAAATTAAAAAGGAATAAACATTTAGAAGTATGCGATGCACAAAATAAGATTTTTGTTGTTTTAAATAAACCACACATTTGCCTAAAAAGCTGGGAAAACGAAATACATGTAAAAGTTCATTCATAGTTTCATAGATGGCGACACCTTGACAATTAGACTCAGGGAATGGATTACAAGTGTTTATTTAATTTAGACCACAACAGTATATATATCAAATATCTAACTTCGTAACGACAAGCACAATATTTTTCTATATAATAAAATATGTTTTCTGTATTTTTTATGCAACCCGTTTAGTAATAAAGCCTATAAAACGAAATATATAAATAACTCTCTAGCCACACCTACTTGTTATCGCTGGCAATTCGACGAGCATAAACTGCCCGACTTAGTAAAAGAGTCGTCTATTTGACATTCAAGCATAATCCAACTAGGATACTATCAGTTGTAAATATACTGTTATGAGCACTTCGAACAAACAAAATTATATTTAATATCCATAACTAATAACTTCTTCTTACCAGACCTATATCACACATTTTAACTAAAAAAGTGTAGAATATATGCATATAGGACAGAAGATGTGAAAATCTAAAATTATCTATTTTTGTAGTTAGGATGCTTTTACTTAAGACGGCAGTATACTGAGTAACATTTTCTAGGGATGCTTTATATTTAAAAATGCAGCTGTGTAGAGAATATTATGTTATACATTCTATCTTTGAGGCAATAAAATCCACGAAAAATCTGGGTAATTATTTATTTTTAACTTCCACATCCAGTGGAAGTATAGTAACGACAAAAAATTTTTATTGTTCAAATAGGCTTAGAATGTCATGAAACGTCGAGATTTTAAATTTGAGCGAAAAAAAAATTTCTGCCTGTCGGTCTGTAACTTTTTTGTGCACACGTTTACTCTGAAACCGTTTGAGATATTGACTTGAAATTTGGTACACATATGTACATTAACGAGATCTAGAACTAGATTATATTTTTATCTTGTTTCGTCGAAGGGTTGGGCGGTAAATTGGGGTAAATTTGGGGTAAATAGGTAAATCAAGCGGGTGAGAGTTCATGAAATTGGTATTTAGTATATACAAGAGAAGTCAATGTATCAAAAAAAATTTTGACATTAGCCACCCCCATTACCACCCCCACCCCATTATTAAAGGGGATGAAAAAAAATTGTGATTTAGTGTGTGTACAAGAACCAGAAACCTCAAAATATTTTTTTACTTCATCCACTCCCACTACCTATCACCACCCCCACCCCACTACCGATGTGGGGTATTGTTTTACGGGTTTTTGGGGTAGAGGATTTCAAATATTATATTATTAAGGTTCCATAAACAATTATTTCCACATACATATTTTTTTCATTGTGAGTGACTTGGATCGAAAATCTGGATGTGGAAGTAGTGATTCCTTGGGCAGCGGTTTTTTAACAAATAGTGTTTTGATTCGGGATTATATGTAGCCAATAGCGATTACACCCTAATGTAAATGGTCTATCATTTTTATATTTTACTCCCCTCGCTTACTGAAGACAAGTTCGAAGTATTGTAAAAAAAAATTAAAAAGCACTCCGAGATTTTCTCTCATTTTTACGCTTCAGACTAAAAATATTGGGAAAATTAAGATTTTTCAATTCCGTCTATGTCTTGGCGTTATATCTACAAGACTATTTGACGGAGAAAAATAATATTTGGTAAATAGTTGACGCTATCGCCAACAAAGAAATGGGGTATATTTTTAGTGAAAAATATAGATGGTGGACATTTACCAATCTGTACATAAACAAAACTCCGGTAAAGAAAATCGACTTCCGCTTCCCACACAAGACACCACCAACATCCCCTCCTCCAAATTTTCCCCCTGAGGAATCCAGCGAGAGGAAATATTTTATCGTCATACAATACAACATCTAATTTGCATTATCCATACATAGATCTTTTACCATATTATCATCCTGTAGTTTTATTACTTTGACAGAAGTGTCGTAAAGCAGGTTTTTTCTCAAATTTTTTTTTCCTGTGTATTTTTTATCTTAACGGTTTATTACACCAAATCTCAACCCATCTTTTAATTAATTTAAACGCCTGTATACTAAAAGAAATTCACTTCGATTGTTTCGGAGTGCGATTAATTTATATAAAGCTCTGGCGGTTTGAAATTCTTCTCGCCTAACATCGGCAGATTGGGGCGCTTCACGTCCCTGCGACGTATGTAGCGTTCCAATATGTGGTTGTAATAATGAGATGCATGAGATAATCAAATATAGCCCATGACATGTCAACTTAAGAATATTTAATAAATACTTTTAATGGGTTAATGGATTTCCGCTTGTTCTGGAAACTTGAAATTTGGTGCGCTCTTGGATAATGATCTGAAATGAATGGGAAAAAATCCAATAAGTGAAAAATTCAACTAGTGACAGAAGTTACGGAAGTTTAAAGTTAATTGAAAGCAACGTTGATATGTGTACCTGTTTTACTTAATATACAGCTGTGTGGTAAAGTGGCGTTGTGATTAGAGTCTCTGCCGCGTGAAAAACAGTCCGGGTTCAATTCCCGGACGGGATTCATTTTTTTTTTAATTTAATTGATTAAAAAACTATTTCACGGACAACACCGTGAAATAGTTTTTTAATAAAGCCCTAAATAAAATAAAGGAAAAAATGCAGTATATTAAAAAAAACAATATTACCCGCGCGGTATAGGTATCTTAAATCCTTTACGTTTAGGACATATGTCTATGGGAACTTTTTGTCTTAAAATCATACAGGAACCACCACTTGAAGTATGTCTATGTACTCAATTACCACCCTATATATAAAAAAATGTAAACACGTCTTTATTAAAAATGCACAAAAAGTAGAAAATAATTTTTCCAGCAGCACAGTATTTTTAGGTCTATATGATTAAATGTTACTTTGCTCTCACGAAATTTTTTCGATAGATAATAAAAAAATTGTAAACACTCCTGATTAATACAGTATCTAGAGGTAAAAAATATGTCAAATTTCGGAATAATTCTTTATGGATTAGTACTGTAATAAAAGGTATCGTCTTCAGTTTGTATATGATCCGGATACTTGCTCTTACCCTCAAGGGTTGAAAACTACCCCTAAACCTAAATATTCAATATTTGAAAAAGTATTAGTAATTTAATTTGAAATATAGGACAGTTATGTTTTTGGGATCAAAGACTACGAATCTGAAGTAAAAATTAAAAAATTCGAAATGGCAGCTCTCATATAGCGGATGGAAATTATTTTTTTTTCTAAAACAAAAGTGTTTTAAAAGGATTAAAAAAATAAGCATCTAGGTATTAACGAAAAACAGTATTTTTGAAAAAAAAAACATAATTACTGAGCAATTACAATAACCAAATTGCGACAATTTCGTTAGAAAAAAAAGTAAAAACGCATATTGTATCGGCCATAACTTCTTTATATTTTGTGTTGAAGAAACAAACAAAAAATAGTTTGAAATATTGATTAATCATCTTTATCTTTGTACCTTTTGATAGAAGTGTCGTGCCGTGTCGTTTCTAAGATATTCAATATTTTAAACTAAATACTTCATCCTAAAAACGGTCGGATGCCATGCCATCTATAAAATCAAATGTTTAAATAAAATACATTCATGTTCGGTTTATAAGCTTTATTTTTGATTTCCACGAAATTTTCTCTAAAACCAATAAAAGCATATTGTTTCCGTCGTAGCTTCTTTGTTCTTGATGCTATAGAAATATACAAAAAAATATTTGAAAGCCTAATTAATAGTATTTCATTTTGGTTATTAGAGTTCTTGACTTAAGTGCCATAGTTTCTAAGATATTTAACATTTAAACTAAATACTTCGTTTTATAAACATTCGGACGCCACCTTTATATCCCCAGATCTCCGAAACCATTAACTCTACAAAAATTAGAAAAACGAAACGAAATTTAATACCATTCGAGTTATTTGATGAAAACCTATTTGAAATACCTCTTTTTCAAGCAAAAATCACAATTTTCTAGTGGTTATAACTTAAGGGCGTTTTTTCACTGGCCGAAACGATACCGATTCGTCGTCAACGACATTGATACAACGATATCGGGGCAGCACAAACGCATAAAATTATATGGAACTCTTTTTCACTTGCCGATACGATACCGTTTTGTCACATTTTGTCGGCCCCATGTTATTATATGCTATTCTTCAGTATCGGTACGACATTGTAGGTATCGTATCGGTATCGTGTCGGCCAGTGAAAAAACGCCCTAAGATAGGCGGTGCCCGTGAACGTAACTCGACAATTTCTCCTACAACCCTGAACCGATACAAAAAATTTTTTGATAGGCTTTTAGAGACAACTGTATAGAATGGTACTAGGCTAATGAAAAGTAAAGAAAGAAAATAATTTGTATGTGCGAAAATGAAAAAAAAAAAATTTTTTGTTGACTTCAATAGTCTGGTATCATTCTATCAAGTTTTCTCTAAAAGTCTATCAAAACGTTTTTTCAATCGTTTCAGGGATGTAGGAGAAATCGTCGAATTACGAAATAATTTTTGTAAGCACAGCACCGCCACCCTCAATTCTACGAAGGCGTAGAAGGGTCACGGATGTTTTTTTCCAATTATTCCCAGATAAATTTGTAAATAATTTGATTATTCCCTGTTAAATCTGTAAATAATTGAATTATTCCCAGTTCAAACTGTAAATTTTATTATTCCCAGTTCAAACTGTAAATAATTCAATTGCTCCCAGTTGAATCTGTAAATAATTTAATTATTCCCACTTTAAACTGTAAATAATTCAATTATTCCCAGTTCAAATTGTAAATTTTTTTATTTCCAGTTCAAACTGTAAATAATTCAATTGCTCCCAGTTGAATCTGTAAATAATGTAATTATTCCCACTTTAAACTGTAAATAATTCAATTATTCCCAGTTCAAACTGTAAATTTTTTTATTCCCAGTTCAAACTGTAAATAATTCAATTGCTCCCAGTTGAATCTGTAAATAATTTAATTATTCCCACTTTAAACTGTAAATAATTCAATTATTCCCAGTTCAAACTGTAAATTTTTTAAATCCCACTTTAAACTGTAAACAAATATTATTCCCATTTTAAACAGTAAATAATTGAACTGGAACAGCTGGAACACTCAGTCATTTCCAGTTTAAAAAAAATGTAAATACCTAATATTCTGTTTTGTATGAATGCGCAGTGGCTTTCCTCGAGTAAATTGGATACACAGTGGGTTACCTTGGATAGTATGGACGCATAGTAGGTTTCCTCGAAGAAAATACTTAAAGTAGAGGCTTTACTCCTATCGTGTAGTTTACGGCGCACAACGATTTTTTATATCTTTGTCATGCCATTTTCCGCGTATTAGTTCCACATCTAGTTGAAGTATATTAACGCAAAAAAAATTTGGAAATTTTCATTGTTTAAATAGGCTCAGAATGTCATGAAACGTCAATATTTTAAGTTTGAACAAAATAAATTTGTCTGTCGCGTCGGTCTGTCTGTTAGTCTTTTATCTTTTTGGTGCTCACGATTACTCTGGAACTGTTTAACATATTGACTTAAAATAAGGCATATAAGTATTTTAACGAGATCTGGAACTAAATTGTATTTTGATTTTATTCTGTTGCAGAGTTAAACGGTAAATTGGGGTAAATGGGGGTAAATAGGTAAATCAAGCAAGTAATAGTCCATAAAATTGGTATTTAGTAAATATAAGAGGAGCTAAGGTCTGAAAAAAAATTTGGCATTAGCCACACCTATTACCACCCCCACCCCATTATTAAAGGTGGTGAAAAAATAGTGTGATTTAGTGTGTGTACAAGAGCCAAAGTCATTAAGAATTTTTTTTCACTTCATTCATCCCCACCACCGATGTGGCATATAATTTTATGGGTTTTTTGGGTACATGATTTCAAATATTATAGTATTAAAGTTCCATAAACAATTATTTTCATATAGTGGAATGCAAATATAGTATTTTTGTTGTAAGAGACTTGGATGTGGAAGTAGTGATTCCTTGGGCAGCGGTTTTTTTTTTAATCCCACTTTGAACTGTAAACAAATATTATTCCCATTTTAAGCAGTAAATAATTGAACTGGAACAGCTGGAACTGCAATTAACTCAGTCGTTTCCAGTTTTAAAAAAAATGTAAATACCTATATTGAATATTATTCCCATTTTAAACAGTAAATAATTGAACTGGAACAGCTGGAACTGCAATTAACTCGGTCGTTTCCAGTTAAAAAAAATGTAAATACCTATATTGAATATTATTCCCATTTTAAACAGTAACTAAATGAACTGGAACAGCTGGAACTGCAATTAACTCTGTCGTTTCCAGTTAAAAAAAATGTAAATACCTATATTGAATATTATTCCCATTTTAAATAGTAAATGATTGAGCTGGAACTGCAATTAACTCTGTCGTTTCCAGTTTAAAAAATACCTATATTCAATATAGGTATTTTTAGTTATTGAATATAGGTATTTACATTTTTTTTTAACTGGAAACGACTGAGTTAGTTGCAGTTCCAGCTGTTCCAGTTCAATTATTTACTGTTTAAAATGGGAATAATATTCAATATAGGTATTTACATTTAAACAGTAAATAATTGAACTGGAACAGCTGGAACTGTAATTAACTCTGTCGTTTCCAGTTAAAAAAAAATGTAAATACCTATATTGAATATTATTCCCATTTTAAACAGTAAATGATTGAGCTGGAACAGCTGGAACTGCAATTAACTCTGTCGTTTACATTTAAAAAAAATGTAAATACCTATATTTAATAAATAAAAATACCTATATTGAATATAGGTATTTTTTTAACTGGAAACGACAGAGTTAATTGCAGAGTCAGCTGTTCCAGTTCATTTAGTTACTGTTTAAAATGGGAATAATATTCAATATAGGTATTTACATTTTTTTTAACTGGAAACGACAGAGTTAATTGCAGTTCGAGCTGTTCCAGTTCATTTAGTTACTGTTTAAAATGGGAACAATATTCAATATAGGTATTTACATTTTTTTTAACTGGAAACGACCGAGTTAATTGCAGTTCCAGCTGTTCCAGTTCAATTATTTACTGCTTAAAATGGGAATAATATTTGTTTACAGTTCCAAGTGGGATTAAAAAAAAACCGCTGCCCAAGGAATCACTACTTCCACATCCAAGTCTCTTACAACAAAAATACTATATTTGCATTCCACTATATGAAAATAATTGTTTATGGAACTTTAATACTATAATATTTGAAATCATGTACCCAAAAAACCCATACAATTATATGCCACATCGGTGGTGGGGATGAATGAAGTGAAAAAAAATTCTTAATGACTTTGGCTCTTGTACACACACTAAATCACACTATTTTTTCACCACCTTTAATAATGGGGTGGGGGGTGGTAATAGGTGTGGCTAATGCCAAATTTTTTTTCAGACCTTAGCTCCTCTTATATTTACTAAATACCAATTTCATAATAATAATAATAATAATAATAATAATAATAATAATAATAATAATTTTATTCACCACTGAGATACAGAAATGTACATATGGCAAGTCAGTTTTGTAGGATATTATAAAATAAACAATTAAATAGATAATACTACAATATAAAATTAAAATTAAACAAAAACAAAAAACTATGTAATGACTAGTCAGATTGTATAAGATAACATAAAACATGTAAGTAAAGAACATAGCACAAATTATATCATACACAAACAATTATGAGTTTATCAAAGGATAATTTCGGTCCCTAATTTTACTTATTAAAATACTCATTTGTACTATAATAACCACCTTGTAAAAGCATGTCTTTTACTGCGTTTTTATAATTATTATACTGTGAAATCATTCTGATTTCCTGTGGTAGGTTATTAAACAATACTATACAGTTGTAACGTGGAGAGTGTTTAAATGTTGTCGTCAAGTGATTTGGTATGCTCAACAAATCACCATGCCGTGTGTTATATGGATGATACTGATTTCTTTTGACAAAGAGGCCCATATTTTTTTTTATGTAACAGAGGCATTTAAACATAAAAATGCATGGTGCCGTGAGGATTTTTTTGTTTTTGTATGTTACTCTGCAACTCTCATTATAACCCATATTAAATATTAATCGTATTATCCTCTTTTGACAGATAAAGACTCTCTCCCTATTTTTAGCACTTCCCCAGCATAATATGTTGTAGGATATATGTGTATAAGCTAGTGCATAGTAAACGTTTAAAAGTCCGGATTCACTTAGTGTGCTTTTTAGTTGCAGAATGGCAAAATAGGCTTTATTTAACTGGTTACAGACATGTTCAATATGTATATTCCATGACAATTTACTATCTAAATGATGCCGAGCAGTTTAGTGCTGCTCGATAAGCTAATGTCTTCAATAAATTTTATATTATGTGGCAAAGGTCTCTGTAAATAGAAATTAATAAACACAGTTTTTTTATTATTAAGTCTCAGTTTATCTCTTTGGGACCATGAACTAACTTCTTCCAATATAAGGTTAACTAATTCTTGTAGAGTCTCAGGCGTTTCTGCTGATACGGTTACCGTAAGGTCGTCAGCAAACATAGTCAGATGACCCTTGGTGAGATAGTTAGGAAGATCGTTCACATATAACAAAAATAATAGAGGCCCAAGAACAGAGCCTTGGGGTACCCCCATAGTTACATCATGTGACTCTGACTCCACCCCACTTATTCTTACTTTAAACGTTCTGCCTTCTATATAACTTAATATCCATGACAGGATATTTCCCCTCAAACCAATATGATACATTTTTTGTTTTAATATGTTCTTGTCAACGGTATCAAATGCCTTCGATAGGTCGAATAGTAACGCCACGACATACTGACTCTTGTCTAAGTTTGTGTAGACATATTCTAACAAATGAGACGAGGCAGTTTCTGTGGATTTATTTGATCTGAATGGACTATTACTTGCTTGATTTACCTATTTACCCCCATTTACCCCAATTTACCGTTTAACTCTGCAACAGAATAAAATCAAAATACAATTTAGTTCCAGATCTCGTTAAAATACTTATATGCCTTATTTTAAGTCAATATGTTAAACAGTTCCAGAGTAATCGTGAGCACCAAAAAGATAAAAGACTAACAGACAGACCGACGCGACAGACAAATTTATTTTGTTCAAACTTAAAATATTGACGTTTCATGACATTCTGAGCCTATTTAAACAATGAAAATTTCCAAATTTTTTTTGCGTTAATATACTTCAACTAGATGTGGAACTAATACGCGGAAAATGGCATGACAAAGATATAAAAAATCGTTGTGCGCCGTAAACTACACGATAGGAGTAAAGCCTCTACTTTAAGTATTTTCTTCGAGGAAACCTACTATGCGTCCATACTATCCAAGGTAACCCACTGTGTATCCAATTTACTCGAGGAAAGCCACTGCGCATTCATACAAAACAGAATATTAGGTATTTACATTTTTTTTAAACTGGAAATGACTGAGTGTTCCTACGAAGGCGTAGAAGGGTCACGGATGTTTTTTTCCAATTATTCCCAGATAAATTTGTAAATAATTTGATTATTCCCTGTTAAATCTGTAAATAATTGAATTATTCCCAGTTCAAACTGTAAATTTTATTATTCCCAGTTCAAACTGTAAATAATTCAATTGCTCCCAGTTGAATCTGTAAATAATTTAATTATTCCCACTTTAAACTGTAAATAATTCAATTATTCCCAGTTCAAACTGTAAATTTTTTTATTCCCAGTTCAAACTGTAAATAATTCAATTGCTCCCAGTTGAATCTGTAAATAATTTAATTATTCCCACTTTAAACTGTAAATAATTCAATTATTCCCAGTTCAAACTGTAAATTTTTTTATTCCCAGTTCAAACTGTAAATAATTCAATCGCTCCCAGTTGAATCTGTAAATAATTTAATTATTCCCACTTTAAACTGTAAATAAATATTATTCCCATTTTAAACAGTAAATAATTGAACTGGAACAGCTGGAACACTCAGTCATTTCCAGTTTAAAAAAAATGTAAATACCTAATATTCTGTTTTGTATGAATGCGCAGTGGCTTTCCTCGAGTAAATTGGATGCACAGTGGGTTACCTTGGATAGTATGGACGCGTAGTAGGTTTCCTCGAAGGAAATACTTAAAGTAGAGGCTTTACTCCTATCGTGTAGTTTACGGCGCACAACGATTTTTTATATCTTTGTCATGTCATTTTCCGCGTATTAGTTCCACATCTAGTTGAAGTATATTAACGCAAAAAAAATTTGGAAATTTTCATTGTTTAAATAGGCTCAGAATGTCATGAAACGTCAATATTTTAAGTTTGAACAAAATAAATTTGTCTGTCGCGTCGGTCTGTCTGTTAGTCTTTCATCTTTTTGGTGCTCACGATTACTCTGGAACTGTTTAACATATTGACTTAAAATAAGGCATATAAGTATTTTAACGAGATCTGGAACTAAATTGTATTTTGATTTTATTCTGTTGCAGAGTTAAACGGTAAATTGGGGTAAATGGGGGTAAATAGGTAAATCAAGCAAGTAATAGTCCATGAAATTGGTATTTAGTAAATATAAGAGGAGCTAAGGTCTGAAAAAAAATTTGGCATTAGCCACACCTATTACCACCCCCACCCCATTATTAAAGGTGGTGAAAAAATAGTGTGATTTAGTATGTGTACAAGAGCCAAAGTCATTAAGAATTTTTTTTCACTTCATTCATCCCCACCACCGATGTGGCATATAATTTTATGGGTTTTTTGGGTACATGATTTCAAATATTTTAGTATTAAAGTTCCATAAATAATTATTTTCATATAGTGGAATGCAAATATAGTATTTTTGTTGTAAGAAACTTGGATGTGGAAGTAGTGATTCCTTGGGCAGCGGTTTTTTTTTAATCCCACTTTGAACTGTAAACAAATATTATTCCCATTTTAAGCAGTAAATAATTGAACTGGAACAGCTGGAACTGCAATTAACTCAGTCGTTTCCAGTTTAAAAAAAAAATGTAAATACCTATATTGAATATTATTCCCATTTTAAACAGTAACTAAATGAACTGGAACAGTTGGAACTGCAATTAACTCTGTCGTTTCCAGTTAAAAAAAATGTAAATACCTATATTGAACATTATTCCCATTTTAAACAGTAACTAAATGAACTGGAACAGCTGGAACTGCAATTAACTCAGTCGTTTCCAGTTTGAAAAAAAATGTAAATACCTATATTGAATATTATTCCCATTTTAAACAGTAAATAATTGAACTGGAACAGCTGGAACTGCAATTAACTCGGTCGTTTCCAGTTAAAAAAATGTAAATACCTATATTGAATATTATTCCCATTTTAAACAGTAACTAAATGAACTGGAACAGCTGGAACTGCAATTAACTCTGTCGTTTCCAGTTAAAAAAATACCTATATTCAATATAGGTATTTTTATTTATTAAATATAGGTATTTATATTTTTTTTTAAATGGAAACGACAGAGTTAATTGCAGTTCCAGCTGTTCCAGCTCAATCATTTACTGTTTAAAATGGGAATAATATTCAATATAGGTATTTACATTTTTTTTAACTGGAAACGACAGAGTTAATTACAGTTCCAGCTGTTTCAGTTCAATTATTTACTGTTTAAATGTAAATACCTATATTGAATATTATTCCCATTTTAAACAGTAAATGATTGAGCTGGAACAGCTGGAACTGCAATTGGCTCTGTCGTTTCCATTTAAAAAAAAATATAAATACCTATATTGAATATTATTCCCATTTTAAACAGTAAATAATTGAACTGGAACAGCTGGAACTGCAACTAACTCAGTCGTTTCCAGTTTAAAAAAAATGTAAATACTTATATTCAATAACTAAAAATACCTATATTGAATATAGGTATTTTTTAAACTGGAAACGACAGAGTTAATTGCAGTTCCAGCTATTCCAGCTCAATCATTTACTATTTAAAATGGGAATAATATTCAATATAGGTATTTACATTTTTTTTAACTGGAAACGACAGAGTTAATTGCAGTTCCAGCTGTTCCATTCATTTAGTTACTGTTTAAAATGGGAATAATATTCAATATAGGTATTTACATTTTTTTTAACTGGAAACGACAGAGTTAATTGCAGTTCCAACTGTTCCAGTTCATTTAGTTACTGTTTAAAATGGGAATAATATTCAATATAGGTATTTACATTTTTTTTTAAACTGGAAACGACTGAGTTAATTGCAGTTCCAGCTGTTCCAGTTCAATTATTTACTGCTTAAAATGGGAATAATATTTGTTTACAGTTCAAAGTGGGATTAAAAAAAAACCGCTGCCCAAGGAATCACTACTTCCACATCCAAGTTTCTTGCAACAAAAATACTATATTTGCATTCCACTATATGAAAATAATTATTTATGGAACTTTAATACTATAATATTTGAAATCATGTACCCAAAAAACCCATAAAATTATATGCCACATCGGTGGTGGGGATGAATGAAGTGAAAAAAAATTCTTAATGACTTTGGCTCTTGTACACACACTAAATCACACTATTTTTTCACCACCTTTAATAATGGGGTGGGGGTGGTAATAGGTGTGGCTAATGCCAAATTTTTTTTCAGACCTTAGCTCCTCTTATATTTACTAAATACCAATTTCATGGACTATTACTTGCTTGATTTACCTATTTACCCCCATTTACCCCAATTTACCGTTTAACTCTGCAACAGAATAAAATCAAAATACAATTTAGTTCCAGATCTCGTTAAAATACTTATATGCCTTATTTTAAGTCAATATGTTAAACAGTTCCAGAGTAATCGTGAGCACCAAAAAGATGAAAGACTAACAGACAGACCGACGCGACAGACAAATTTATTTTGTTCAAACTTAAAATATTGACGTTTCATGACATTCTGAGCCTATTTAAACAATGAAAATTTCCAATTTTTTTTGCGTTAATATACTTCAACTAGATATGGAACTAATACGCGGAAAATGACATGACAAAGATATAAAAAATCGTTGTGCGCCGTAAACTACACGATAGGAGTAAAGCCTCTACTTTAAGTATTTTCTTCGAGGAAACCTACTACGCGTCCATACTATCCAAGGTAACCCACTGTGCATCCAATTTACTCGAGGAAAGCCACTGCGCATTCATACA
This sequence comes from Rutpela maculata, assembly GCA_936432065.2. Lineage (NCBI taxonomy): Eukaryota > Metazoa > Arthropoda > Insecta > Coleoptera > Cerambycidae > Rutpela > Rutpela maculata. The sequence goes on from OW386294.2 coordinate 51,497,931, forward strand.
AAACAGAATATTAGGTATTTACATTTTTTTTAAACTGGAAATGACTGAGTGTTCCAGCTGTTCCAGTTCAATTATTTACTGTTTAAAATGGGAATAATATTTATTTACAGTTTAAAGTGGGATTTAAAAAATTTACAGTTTGAACTGGGAATAATTGAATTATTTACAGTTTAAAGTGGGAATAATTAAATTATTTACAGATTCAACTGGGAGCGATTGAATTATTTACAGTTTGAACTGGGAATAAAAAAATTTACAGTTTGAACTGGGAATAATTGAATTATTTACAGTTTAAAGTGGGAATAATTAAATTATTTACAGATTCAACTGGGAGCAATTGAATTATTTACAGTTTGAACTGGGAATGAAAAAATTAACAGTTTGAACTGGGAATAATTGAATTATTTACAGTTTAAAGTGGGAATAATTAAATTATTTACAGATTCAACTGGGAGCAATTGAATTATTTACAGTTTGAACTGGGAATAATAAAATTTACAGTTTGAACTGGGAATAATTCAATTATTTACAGATTTAACAGGGAATAATCAAATTATTTACAAATTTATCTGGGAATAATTGGAAAAAAACATCCGTGACCCTTCTACGCCTTCGTACAATTCAATTCAATTCAAAAATATTTATTAGATGTTTAGCATACAAACATGCACCTGAATCGTATTCCAGTACAGAGCCGACCGCACAACCACGTCGCGTAGCGCCGTGGTGAATGTACGGTGGTCGGATGGAGCGGGTTCGATTCAAGTTAGGACAACACATCGAATGTGGAGTTAGGACTCCTGTCTAAAAATAAATGAGACTTAAACCTAACAATTTTTTAATTTACAACTAGAGAATAGTTTTAAAACACTTAGAAACTACTTAAAGCTAGGGAAATGAGTTTTTGTTCAGTACACGCGCACTGTTTTAAAAGGTTGGATTGCTGGTACGCGAAAAGCTCAACGAAAAAACCCGTTCGAACCAATGACGACATTCATCCGATGGTCTGCCTGCCTTCGGAAAGGTAGGGTGAGAGGGAAGTTATGATTTAAAAGACGGCCACCCTCAAAGACTATCAATTTGTATGAAAAGTTGCATAGAACCTTTTCTTCCTAAAATTTTAGTATTTTTCAACCCCAATGTTTTTTTTTTTAGTTGCCACCCCCTGAAAAGGGCAAATAAAATAGCAAGCCTCCAAATATTAAGTTACCAAAAATGAATGAAATCCGTGTCATATGATATTATTCGGAAATTAAAACCTCTAGTTACTGTACTAAATGATAAGTAGAGAAAATTGGCACTATTCTAAAATTCATTAGTTCCAAAAGTCCAAGTTCCAATTCGCTCTATGCTCCTCACACCGAAAGTAAAGTGGACCGAAAGGTGTGACGTAAAGGAAAGCTGCCTCAAAATGACGTGTTCTCAATATGTATAGGTTTAGATCATGGTTTCAACAACTAAGTTGGCATCATAAAATTAAAAATGCCTAAAACAAAAAAACTTCGAATAGTATCCTATAGAAGATGCAATAATTATATAAGAAGTAAAAATATAAATCGGCCATAGAGTATAATCATTACCCTAATTATTTTTTAAAGTGGTTCATTTTTTGTTACAAAACAATTTACCAACAGTGAAGGAATGGCAGATTCAGTGGAGATTGAAGACAGGGTATAACGGTGGAGGAACGTATGAAAAATCAAAAACTGTTCATTTTAGAAAAAAATATTCAAACAAAATAGTTACGTCCATCTCTTATCTTCATTCCTTTTCATATATTTGACCCTCATATTAGCACACTTTGTTAATAAATCTGTGATAATTCGGTAAAAATTTAAAATCGATGTATTGTTCCGTTTTAGGCTTAGGGCGAGATAAACAATAAAATAATTGCAATTTGTCCAGCAAACGCCGAGAACGAGAAAAATGGTCCGCGAATACTCGTGAAGGTGTTGAATAATTATTTATAATAATTAATTACCCGACAGATCATTATAAAATTCAATGTAGGGTTCTATTCTGATAATATATGAAGCGATTAAAAAAAAATCAAACCGGGCGCGCAATACTGGTAAGTATAAAATAATCTCATAAAAACTTAGGTACTTTGATTACATTCGAAGTTTTTACATGACTTCCTACATGTAAAACAAAGCTGAATATACATTTATAACCTTTATTGTAATGTATTTATTTGAATTATATTGTACATAATATACAACCCAGATAGCATTTATTATTCCACGAATGTACATTTTGCATTCCCAATGTTCTAATTGCATTCTGTACTTGCCATGTATGTTCCCTCAACATTCCCATATAAATAATATTTTCACATATACAATATGATTATACATACGATATAAATGGAATATACAGAAAAGTTTATGTTCACAGTCGCATATACTGTGTACATGTATCAGGGAACGTTCTTCGTATATGTGTTCATGTACATCGTATGGACATTCGTCAATGATTTTATCTGTATAATACAGGTATATTTTTTGTAGAAATATTTGCATCGCCCGAGCGCCGCGTCGATAGTAATATCATCAAAAGTTCAGCACTTTTAACTCGAACGCTGGTTCAATTTTTGAACTAATAAAAATAAACCTGCATCACAACTGATGAGACAGCAATGCTAGTTTTATAGTACCTATCTACCTACCTACAAAAATAATTATGATGTTTCTCTATCTATATAGATCTGGTTTAAGTACATTTATAATCATCCCCTGTGTGGTGTATGACGTTTTATAAATTTTAAATCGTTCGTCAATATTGTGTATATGAAATATGTTTTAAATTTTGAATCCAGACTTTAGATTTATGATCGAATATTAAATAATAATGAATATGAAATATTAAATAATAGCGAATGAAATATTAAATAATAATGAATAATAATCCGTTTTTAATTTATGTACTGTGTTCAATTAATTAGTAACTATCTCGGTAACTATCGGCATTTCTTAAGCAGGTAGTTCAGACTTAGAATGGTTATTTAATTACATTTTATCTTTTATATTTAGATTTCCGTTTTCCATGTCATTACAATCCCCTTGTAGAATTTGCTCATGCTCATCGTACTCTAGCAGACACGTCATGCTTTTGCTGTCAAATGTTGATTTCATGTAATCTATGGATTTCATTTTGTGTTTTGTTTTTTGTTTTCCCGTGATTTATTAATTAGTCCAAGTATACATTAATTGCATTGCAGTAAGTATTTTACAATCCCACTAAACATGTGAACGTTGTAAAAATGTTAAATTATTGTTCTAACATAACAACCGAACGTTCTTCAAAAAAGCTGATCGAAATTAGAATAACATTTACCTCATAGCAAATGTCATGCAAACAAACGTTGCCAATATTACATTAAAAATTTAACGTCATATTAATATTTATCATACAATAACTGAACATGTACATAACATTAAAATTACTTTGTTACAACATAAAAACTACATTGAATTAAATTTTAACATACAATATTTGAACGACTTTACAACATCAACCTTACAACAATTTTACTTTAAAGTTTCATTATCTAAACAGCAGATATACAAGAAGGTGATGATTTTTTGTACTTCAGCTCCACATGCTGTTAACATTATTTTAAAGTAAGTTAACTTATGTTTTAAAAATGTTTTTCTACGAACATAAAAAAGCAGTTTTTTTATCGATTTCAGTGCGAAAGATGTCACTTTTTCAATTTTACTTTTTTTAATGTTGCTATTGACTTCATTGTCAATAGCAACATTAAAAAAAGTAAAATTGAAAAAGTGACATCTTTCACACTGAAATCAATAAAAAAACTACTTTTTTATGTCCGAGAGAATATTGGTTTAACTAGGCAAAAAGGAAGAAAACGTTCTGCTGTGGCTGGTGTTTCATAATAGAGGTGAATCCGCAAAACCAAGGCTATGAATCTAATGAAGACAGTAAATCTGAATTTGATGAATATATAGCTTTTTCGTAGGTTGTTTAGAATTATCATTAACTGTGATTATTGTTTTTATTAAAAGGTTGATTTTATATATCAACATACTGTAAAAGTATCAATGTCCATACATTTCTACAACACGATGGCAATAACATATTAAAAATAACCACATACTTACTTCTAATTCTAAACAATTGGCAGAAAAATATTTGTTCAATATGGAAAAATGAGTATTTACTGCCTTGGCTAAACTCATAGCATCGGTTATGAAACACAGCTGTCAACTGCATTTTTTTTTTGTTTGTTAAATTTAATCATTACTTAAAATTGTCAGTACCAATATTAAAAACAATAAAACTGAAAATGCAACCTCTCACACTGAAATCAAAAAAATTAATCTTACTTTTTTTTAATGATCATAGAAATAATTGTGTGCAGCAACATCTGTTTTCAAAGCATATTTTTTCACTTGCTCAATAAAATTCTCATTAGTGACAAGGAACACTTCTAACACTGGTTATACAAATGGCTTTCTTAATGTTGAAATAACTACTTACCTGGTCTATTTTTGCGATTTTCTATAAGTGATTGATAGTGAAATATATATACTTTTTTATGTGTTTATTAAAGCAAGTATTTTGCAATAATAATAACAATTAACAGAGAAATAGATTGGGTCACTGCTAGCGCTTTACTACCTATTAAAATTTCCACACTAATTTTGAATTCATGCCACCACATTTTTAGTTGTCGTTTTCTTTAGATATGAAACATAATTCTGCATCCTCCTCACAATTCATGTCCGTTGCCTTAAACTTAATTGATAAATAAATTTAGGTTGCTACGTATCAATAAACACTGACAGATATTACAAAACTTTATTTTTATAGGTAACGAAAAAAAAAAGTGAAGCGTAAACAGAGAGGAATAGGATGCTTTAAAAATCTAATATGCATGGGATTTTTAGGAAATAAGTAAAATTATAAAGAGCCAAAGAAATAAATAATCTAGGTACCTTCCGATATTATACTTTTCCATTTAAGTAAAGAATTAATAATTTTGTAAAAGCTTCAATTGATGTAGATAATTTACATTGATTTTACTCAAATTTTCATAATTAAATTTTGACACTGCAATTAATTACCATACTATATAGAAAAATAAGTATTAATTTTGCTTTCTTTAAAAATATCTGCTTGCATAAATAAAAATATGGAATTTCTTTTTGCAAATAAATTTATTCAAATGTATTTTTAACAACATATTTATTATATGACACAGTAATTTATGTTTCACATTATGTTGTCTTTGATGCACACACATATCTGAAACAAGAAATGACAATATTTCAGTAGAGAATTTCAGAGTAAATTATAAGAAACTTTTTTTTGTTAATAAATACAGTTTTAATTCAAGTACCTTCTCTAAGTGTTATTAAAATATATAAATTAAGTACAAAATAATGAGCCTGAAAAGTAAACCAACAATAAAAAAGCACACTATCCACAAACCACTCTTCTGTACTACAGACATCTAAATGGTTTTCGCACATTACAACCGTACGGAATTGTTATTAACTAATAAATATATACAGAATACATATGTAACACGTAGATTTTGTAAATGCAAATTAATTAAAAAAAAAATTAAACATAAATTCCCTTCGTCTTTGTCCCACGTGTTCGGTGTACCTTTAAAAAGGCAATGGTTTTAAAAACAATACAAAAAAAGTAAAGCACTTAAAATATAATTTTCCTCTGCGGCTTAAGCAGTCTTAAACAATTCGTTTTAGGCCTCATCTACAATTACATTACCCAACCTATCCCACTCATATATACTAAATTTATTAATTAGAACATGTAAATGGAAACTAATAGGACTCCCAAATATTACATCAGACAACACAGTCTTTCTAATACAAATGGTGAGGTATGAAATATATTACCCTAATCATGTCTCTCTCCGGGTCTGTAGCCTTCCAAGTTCAAAATAAACAGGAACTGATCCTCATGGTACCCTCATGGCCTATTGTTAAAAAAAATCAGTATTATTTTGGAACTGCAACAAAGGCGCTAAAATCTTTATTAAACGGGGATACAGTGGTGCAGTTGGCTGAATCGCGGGTGTGTGGCAAATTCGATTTAGTTGCTGTCATAGAAAACCTAATAATAACTAATGACAGTTATTATTAGGTTTTCTATGGTTGCTGTCTATCTCTCTTAGAGAATAGTTGTGTATTGCATGTCCAGGTTGAGAGGTGGAATAGCTAAATGCTACACTGCTATGACATTAACATAAAACTAGTGGTCAAAAAATACTTACTACCTACTTCTCATTAATCTTCCTCTGGTTTGCAAACCGGAACAAATTCATCACTACCATTTCAAAGTCTTTATCAGTCGTATGAGCAAAAATTCGTTTAACTGCATCTAAAATATGACATGAGTTACATTATGAAAAAGTCTAAATGTAAATACTTATTACTTTTGACAATTATTAAAGCATTTTAGTAAGATGACTAATAAACTGTAGCAAATGACTTCGGCCGTCCCCTATTTAATTGAAGTTTTGTGCAAAGGTTATTAAATTTTTAATAACAGATTTTTCTCTCAGTTTATACCACTGGATTCAGAAACCTCTCAAATGAGTAAATCCCAAATTTCGTGAAAAAATATTGAATAATGAGAGATTTATGACAAAATTAATGTACCCACTATTTTATAATTACTTTTAGACGATTTTTTCTAAAAACCCAATATGAAAAATAAATTAAAAAAGATAAATTAACTTGCTAGTTCTAAATAACTAATATTATTAAATTTTTAATTATTGAAATTAAAAAATAAGTAATTTGTCAATTCACCAAGGATAAAAATCTAACACAATGCCAGAATGGTTAGCGAATGGCTTAATGATTTGCTAACTTTCCTAACCGATGGATAGGATGAAGCAGCCCGTTCCTTGAACGGCCACCCCGGTCCTCGAATTTAACACCGCTGGACTTTTTTTAGGGGTTTAGTAAAATCTAAGGTTTATAAATCACACCCGGGTAATAGAGAGGAGCTGTGTAAAAGAATAATATTAACTTGTGAAGAAGTTATCACAGACAATCTGTGCAGAATGTCGTAAAAAATATTCATTCACGATTCGACAAGTGCATCGACATAAACAATTAATTTATCTTTTTCTTTTCTATTTATTTTTAACGGGCACTGCTTCCAAGGCTGCTTCGAGTTTTTAGGTAAAATCATATAAAAGTAATCACAAAATATTGCCCACATTTATTTTGTCATAAATCTGTCATTATTCAATATTTTTTCACAAAATATGGAATTTACCCATTTACCATTTACCCAGTGGGAAAGTATATAATATAGTTAGATTTTTAATAAAAAAATTACTGATCAGATTTATCCATCTCTGACATCATCAAAAATCATAATAGGCTTTGAAAATTTAAGCATCTCTAAATTGTTGTTATGAAGGTTTTAGTGTATATTAAAAAAAATCCAGTTAACATCGGATAATAAATACATTTTTTACTGGGGTGTTTGCATTCCAAGTGGGTCACATTGTAAATATAAGAATATTAGTTTTTGTCAGAAGCTGGAAGCCGAAAATTTTTAGTTCTTTGAATTTTACGTTTTGAAAATAGTAGTTACCTAGAAGTTTAACAATATTTCTGTATTTACTTATGCCTCACCTAATGTTTACTGTGAAGTAGGTAGTATTTAATATCAGATCAGTCAGTAGCAAATAAACATGCAACAAATACTAAGTTAATTAAATTAAAGTTGATTATTATTATAATAGGTAATAGGGCCCGTGCAGCTTAAATTAGGATTCTTATCAGCTCGGCTTTGACAAATCCGACTATGATGGTATTATGTCATATACTGGTAACAAAAAGTAATTATCAGTATCTAACTGCTAAATAACTAGAGAGACCCTATAATAATACAATAAATCCTATACATTGTTTTGCACAAGTACAAAATGACTAAAAACATAAACAATTTATATATCTCACAAAATCAATGGATATAATATAGATTAAGGCACAACATAATATGTAAAGATAAATTAAATGTAATGTAATTTTCATAGCACAAAACTAGCAAAATAAGTCACAAAAGAAAAGCTGTGAATTTCAAATAGAATAAATTGAAGTGTGCCCTTCAATTGTCGACTATCAAATGGTACAGGATACGACGGGACCCTGTTTAGTTTTAGACATAACGGGATTTTTTCCAAAAAAAGAACTTTATGTGCAATATAGACATAACCTTACTCTTACTAACTACCACCAAACCCACGCTGCAATCTATTTGAAAATTCCTTGAATATGAAAACATACTACTTACATGATTTTGTTCCATTTTATCCACGTGCGACACGTATGTACAAAATACAAAAACTTTTATATAAATAGCTAATTATCTTGCAACACTAGTTTATATACGCAGCACAAAACCGACAAAAGAATAGATATTCAAAATGGCAGTTACCACTTACCAGCGAGATAATAAGTAATGTGTGAGACATTAAAATTACATGTATAAAATGTTTAATTATGGATATTTCTGGAACTTGATGATGATGATATGATGACGATATGATGACAATATGACGTTAGCACAACATAAAATTTATCACATTATAAAGAACTATTAGATAAGACATGGGATGAGGCAATGTTATTTAACAAACGTTAAAATTACAATAAAAAAAATGTTTGTTTAACAATTACTCTTTACTTAATTTTTACTTTCAATAAATGTTGAAAGAATGTTTTATAAATGTTGTTTATCAATGTTAAAATCGAGGTTAAAATTCCAGAAATTCATAACATAATTTAAATGTTCGCGAACAGAATGTTTTTTAGAAAACGTTTATGAGATAATATGAATGAGGTTATTGAAATACGTTATAAGTATTACCTGTTTAAAACGTTACAAAACGTTATTCTCATGTTTCATGTTTAGTGGGATTATTGTATACAATATAACCACCACATAGTTTTGCTGTCATTTGCAGATATTTTATATTTAGACACTAAAGTTTAATGCTTTGTACATATTATACTAAGCATACCACCTATATTAGTTATAATAATTACGGCGTTTGTAGGTATCGATTTTTTGGAAAAAAAACTGAGGTGGTCTTTGTAATGGTCTCGGTCCACGAAAAGGAAGCTTGGTGGTCACCATTCAAACGGAAACAATTTGACTGATCATTGAAAAACAGAAGAAAACCCCCCAGAAACGAGGACACTTTACGGGGTGTTTAAATCTTATTTTCAAGAAGGTAGGTTCGATCTATTTTAATATTAAGAAGCTTTTGTTTATTTAAATCACAATCATTGGATTTGATTACAACGTACGAGTTGTGATAGGTATTTATTTGTAGTAATTTGCTTTATACCTATTTCAGAGGATTATAGAAGAGCTGCAATTGATTGAAAAGGGCAGAGATCATATCTGATGTAAGAGTGAACAAAAACAAATCAAAGGACTATGTACAAAAAACACGTTATTCCTCCTGTCAGATGAATATAATGATATCGAAGAACATATTGGAAGCCGTCGACTTCCCAAGAAATTTTGTCCATACTAGAAGTTGAAAGAAGATATGTTCTTTTAATAACTCAGGTAGGCATTTAAAATCAAGTACTTACCTAAAATTTCGAATGTTCACTTGAACGAATTTCATAGGTATGAAAAAGAAAAATTAATAAAAGCCACACTTCGATTTAGGTGTAAAAACTTAAGTATTGTGGATATTTATTGTCAGCAAATGTGGCAATGAAGTGTTTATGCCTAAATCGATGTGTGGTTTTTATTAACTTTTCTTTTTCATCTAAAATTCATTCAAGTGAACGTTCGAAACTTCAGGTACATTTAAAATCACAAGCATTAAATATTTCCGAATTCCAAACAAATATCTATGTTTTGTAGGTAAAGGACACCGCATAAAACAAATGAAAAAAAGGGCACAGTCAAATGGGCTGAAAATGTAGAATGTCTGAAAATGGCCAGTATGAAAGGTCAAAGATCAGGAAGATCGGTACCCACTAATGTCATAGTTGAGAGTATTATGTGACGAGTTGTTTAATGTTGTTATTCATATTCATAAGACCGGAAATGCCGCAGGTTTCATGAATAAGGTGGTGATTTTTTTTAAGTTCCTATGCTTACTTTAAAGTGAGGGTGTGCATGTGTGTGTATGTGTGTAGTGGGGGTGGGGGGGTTGGTTAGCGTGCGTGAGAGAGTGAAAGTGCGTTCCTATCAAAGAGTTGTAATGTATGAGCAGTGGACAGCACGCAAACGGTGTGAGCATTCTCATCCTTCTCACACAGTTCGTTCTCTCTTTGTCGCACAGTACATGAGGGGCTGTGTTGCTTTGTAAAACAGAGTGGAGAGCAAAGGAGAAGGTACGAGGTGTGCGACAAGGACAAGGATGCTCGCGCCGTCCAGCAAATCAACGGCTTATTTCCTGTAGTCAGAACTCTTTGGTTCATATGTGCAAATACATTAGAATAACAACATTAAACAAATCCTCATCATAATATGATACTCTCAACTATGACAGCGGGTACCGATATTCCTGATCTTTGACCTTTCATATCTCAAAAACTGGCGATTTTCAGATATTGTGCCCATGAAAACTTTTGATCAGGATATTATGAAGTACAACATACTACATTTTCAGCCCATTTGACTTTACCTTCTTTTCCATTTATTTTGTGCCTGCCGTGTCCTTTATGATATCAATTTGTTTAATTTATGTTTGATCAGTTTTATTTTTTCTGTAAGATCTTTGTAAGATGTTTTTATATTTTTCAACTTTATCATGGCCAGTTTTTAAAGAGAAGTAAGTACCTATTCAAATATAATACAATGTATTTTCTTTTGTAGTTGGACTAGCACGTGTATCTCCTCCGCTGGACAGGAAGGAAATACCTTCTCCTAAAAATTGGAAAAGCCAAAAGAAAGTATTCAGCCAGTAGGATCAGTCACAGATGATGTGTTGAGAATGAAAAGTGGACTTTCGCAATTACAAGCATCACCATCGGCAACACCTGGACACTGGTTTTGAAAATGTAAGCCCTCCAATTTTTACTATTTTTTATTTATTGACAAAAAAATTCGTTATAGTAAAATATGACAGTTCATAAGTTGCAAAGAAAATTTTTTTGTTAAAAAAAATCTCAATTGAAATTTTTGTCACAATTGTTTTTTATTATTGCAATTCATTTTTGTAACAAAAAATAAAAATATATTTAAAGTAACAACTGTTTTATTTATACCTCTTCCTAAATAAAATCATGTTTTGTTCTTGGCAATTTAAAACACGATTTGAAATAGATAAAACTTTAAGGTAATGTAATATGATCATTAGATTTTTTCATAAATAACACGTTAAATATGATTTTTAAGCTGATGTTTTAGAGTGATAAATGTTTGATCCATTTTAAAATGGTTTTTAACATATTATATTAACGTAAAACTATTTTTTTTACATATATTCTTGGACCTTTGTAAAGTATTGTTATAGTAAATACAGTTTTATTTAAGTTTATTTAGCATTTGTATGCTCCATTCAATAAAATTTGATGAATAAAACATTTGACTTTAGTTGAAAACTAATGGTAAAAACAAATTTTCTGTGCATATATTCCACATTTACTTACGTAATATTCTTCACAAGGAATGTGAAATGTGGAAAATTAGAATAAGTACCTAATAATTGACTGTAACAATTAAACTTTAAAATTAGATATTGGATTTATTATATGCAAGTACTTCACTCATATCGTGTATTCTCTTGAGTTTAATTATTATAATAATTTATTATTTGCTGTAATCATAGATGAGTCGCTGCGTCATACTGAACATATTCAGAATGAAGCAGCGATCATCAATGATTACAATAAGTAATAAATTATTATAATAATTAAACTCTGAAGAAAATACTTGGCATGAGTGAAGTACTTATAGCTGCCACTGATACATAATGTTCATTCCTACAATATACATGCATCATAGATTTATGATCCATGTGTAACATACCAGGCACCTACGGTTTAATTCCTACGAAGGTAGTACTCATATACCGTGAACATGCAGTGTACATTGTGAATGTAGGATGGACCTTCCTCCTTTATACCTCATGTATCTATCAGTATATCAATATATACGTTTCTGGTTCATATCAAGTTCCGTTTTGGTCTATGGGTACGTTGTAGGAATCTTACTCGTATATCGAGAGGCGGTCATCTGTACGTCTCTCTGACATTCAAGATTTTCTACATGGAATACAAAATGAATATTCATTCTTAGTTCCATGGGTACATAAAGTACATTCCGAGCACATGCTCTGAATGTAAAAATGCTATCTGGGAAATATTTATAAACAGTTAGATTTGTAAAACAAAGCAGCAATGAATTATTAAGAAAATATAAATGTAAAGTAACACCTCAGATATTGGCGAGCAGTGTATTGTATATAGTTTGCTTTGCTTATTCCTTTTAAACTATAAATATGTGAGGAAGGCCTATAAAGCCACGCCCATCATCCGTACTTCTCTGTACCCCACTTCCTCACAGGTGAAACTGTTTGATCGGCATTCTTCGCTCTTAATGCATAAAATTTGCTTGCATACCGCGCAGTTTGTTGCAGAAATAATTTCTAGATGGCGCCACATACAAACCACTAACAATAATCAGTCGTGATTTATCTTATACTCTTATGAATTTATAGGAAATAAATAACAGAGATTGCAATGTTCAAATACTTTCAGGAAACGTCGATTTATTTGGATGGATCTTATAACGATCAGGTTAAAGATCATTATTCTATGGCTGGGCCGAGATAGCATAAAAGTTTGATGCTATATATGTTTAATAGGTTAAGCACCCACTGATGGTTTTATAATAAAACCAGTGGGTGCTTAACCTATCAATTGCCTAGATGGCTCATCCTGTAACCCATCATATATTGGAAAATAACAACCTCCTAGAGCTTGTTTAATTTCGTTTAATTATAACGTACATAATTAGTGAATATTTAACGTTATTTAAACCTTTAATATAACATTGATATTAATTCTATGTTTACTTCCGTTCCGTAAACGTTGATAATTAACGAATATTTAGCGTTTTCTTAATATTATTTAATCGTTATCTATGATGTTTCAAAGACGTTTATATTTGGTCAATAAAAACGTTTTTTCGCGCGACATTTTTTCGTTGAATCAACTCGTTTCTAAAAAATGTATTACAACGTGTGGTTTTCAATCCTTTTTTAACGTTTTTTAAAGTTATGTGTGGCCACTGGGCTAGTAACAAATGTACTACAAGTTCTTGATATTACTTTATCGCATTCTCCATAAATAATAAACAAATTAAAAAAGTCTTCGTGGGTGTAATTTAAACGCGGTGGCATTTTTTGACATAAGAGAATGATGACATTACTGATTGTTTCTAATCACGGCTAACTTGATAAAATGTTTACTAACATTTCTTGAATTTCTAAGAAAATCGCAAATATTTCAAAAAGTTGTAACTAAACTCCCACAATGCTTATATCAGAAGAAACTGAAACTTGATGTAAAAAAATATAAGAAAGTTATAAAGGTTATTGTAAACCATGACACCCGTCAAATTTTTCTTTAAATGTCATATATCTCTGAAACGGCTGGGTTTAGGCATAGGGTATCCTACATATTTTTGACTTAGAATTTCATGCTCTTTTCGAAAACCCTAAAATATATAAGGTGTTCCATTTAAAATAAGCAAGTTGGTGTCGACTTCCGCTATAACCGGAAGTGCCAGATGCTTGTAATTATTTTAGTTGAATTGGCCACACTGCCATTAGTAGCTCCCTAAGTTTTCCAAATTTTCTGGTGCGCACTTTTCCCTATATCGATCGATGCAGTTCCTGGTGAGACACCCTGTATAGTATTACTGTATTGTTATTTTTCTTGCACAAGAAGTAAATTTGTTTATTTAGTTGCGTGTTGTTTTCTGTGTCTCATGAATATTTTAAGTTATAATTTGTAATATAATAATTTTTGTTCGCAAGTAAATTAATCTTTAAATTTCTCTTTTTTTTTTCATGATAACAAATAATAATATTCACGCATAAGCAATAAGCATAAAAAGAACGTTTTGTAAATGTTTAACAATCACAGTATATTGTGATGAATTCATCGCCCAGAGAGCGAGAAACTTGCGCTTATAAACTCAAAACGGCAGCGGAAAACAACGGAGCGCTGTACAAAAACAATCATATCTTTTATAAGCAATGCCGGTAATTCTTTCAATAAAATTTGAACTATTCTTTTCTACAGATTTCATATTATAGAAGTATGCAAATATCCGTAATAGTTTTCAAAATGCCTCGATGCTGAAAGGACCCCGTATCTGAACCTATGTAAAAAGTGATTTCAGTCAAATGTAATAAAACTGGAGTATGTTCCCAATAAACAAATTTGTTTTATAATTATCATTTCTACAAAATTTTGTTTCTTACCCACTAAACAATGCATTATTACTTTAATATAACATCAACGTTGTCAGAAAGTAATTTGTCATACTATTAAATGTTACGTAATGTAACCAACATTACATAAATATTTGTTTAATATTTCGAAATTTAACATTTCTCTGTTACGTTGTTGTAATATAAATATCATATTACAAGAGAACATTACAAATGTTACTTCCATTTAACATTGCATAACATTACGGATACATTCTTTGTTTGCTGGGTAGCTATTTTATTACATTTATAAAACTGCAATAAAATAAAATGGTTGTATAACATTTAAATTTTGCTTGTTGGGTTGTACTTCTATGCTGATTAAAAGTCTCAATGGGCCTAACCTCCTAATAAAATCCGAGATATTTAAATATATAGTTTGAAAAATGTAGCTAGCAGGGCCCAGTGCCTCCTGAATATTCTTACGTATCTACCCTGTATACTTGGTGGAAACGTACTGTCCCTGCTATCAGCTGCATATTTCAAACTTTATACTTAAATATTTTGGAAACCCTTGACTTTAGGGGGTTGGGCCCATTGAGACTTTTAATCAACATGGTTTGAAGTACAACATACTCCATCAGTTTTATGACATTTGACTTAAACCACTATTTACATAGGTTCAGATACGGGGTCCTTTATAGTTCACTTATTGGGTATGCTTATTTAAACAATTTTCGTAGTAATTATTAACATACTTAATTTCGAGAATATACTTCGGTAGCACCTGAATCTGAAGAGTAAGTTTTCCACTGGTATTAAACCTTTAGAAATGTAAAAAAATAACCTTGTAAATGCGGTATAAACCTAGAATGAATCAATTTTTAGCAAAAAAAATCGGGATGTTTCTTACGCTTTTTTACAATAGCGGGCCAAATGGCACCTTTTATATTTAGCTGCGCGTGCACACTCTAACATTTTAGAAGCATCTTTTGAGAAGCTAGATTCCCGACTATATTACTTTATACTAATTAAAATTTGTATAAATGAACTTCCATACTGGATTAACTATTGATTTCAAGGTGGATATTCAAATACCCACAAACACTTCTGCTTTTTTAGAATAATGCCACTGACAAGTACTCAAAACTTTAAAATAGTTACCGGTTGACTGTGGATTATTTTTGACACCACGCCATCTGTCGTGTATTTAACGAATTTTCCCAAGTATAGCTAAGAGCAGTACAGTTTCCTTCGTCCGCAATATCTTACTTTTTGAAAAGAGGGTACTTCAAGAAATAAAGTGAATAACAAAATAAAATAGAAAGTGAAACGGCCATCTTGTCGAACGTGTGTGATTAATTTTCATAGAGAATATTTGCGAATGTATATCGTTCATCCGACCGACTTGTGATATATCCAAACATTCCAAACTCAATGCTTAGTTAATTGACGATTGCATTGATTGATAAAGTAAGTTTTAAACTTCTAGTACTTGAATAAATAGATGCACCATTTTGTAAAACAATATAAAAACGGAGGAAAACATACCAGTTGTTATTGAATGTTACTTATTGTTTCTGTTTGATAAATTAATTGTTTTGTTTACTTTGTTGTAGTCAATGAAATACTTGAAGACCAACTTCATTTAGTTATTGAGATTTAAGTTTCGGTCTCAATATGGATAAACCAAATCGTTATCAAAACTCATTATATGTCAGAAACTTGGATGCCAGTATCGATGATGAGCGCCTTCGATAGGAATTTTCAGTTTTTGGAAAAGTCACCTCTGCTAAAGTGATCATGGATTTAGGTGAAAGTAAGGGCTTCGGTTTTGTGACTTTCTCTAGACATGATCAAGCTATGTTGGCAATGGAAAAAATGAATGGTCGTTATATAGAATCACAGCCAATATTTGTAGCATGGGCAGAACGTAAGGCGGAACGAAGATCTCTTACAGCGGAACGTTATTTAGCGAATTTTAATGCCAATTGGAATACAAAACAAACAAATGAGCCAGGACCATCAAGTCAGGACTCTGTACCCCCACGACTTCAACTCAACATGGCGAGGAAAATAAAGAGGCGATGCTAAATAGTTCTGTTACATCGGAAGGCCCAGCAGAAATCACTACCTCCACTGGATCATCAAACACACATGGTGATACATCTAGAGTACTAAAAGGATCTACATTATGTAGCGACAGTAATGCACAGAGACGTTCACAAAATAAGGCCACCACGACCAGTGGAAATTGCAAGAAAAAATCACGGACATATCATTCACAAGGATATAAAAAAGGACATAAAAAAGATCAAGAGCAAAAATACCCACAAACCAAACTGAGTTTGGCAATGGACACAGCTAGTAATTCCGACTCAAGGCCTAGTGTGCCCTCCCCTTTAAGAGAACAAGAAATGATAAGCAACAATAGCGATATTCAAAAACCTCTTACAGAAGTTGAATTGTTTAATATCCAAGAAACAGCTAGGTCAGATATAATCACAATTACAGAAAATGATCACCCTAGTGATATCCCAATTGAAGAATTATCAATTAGGCCAGCTGAAGGACTTAATAGTGAACAAAATTCTTTACTACTACCCAGAGAAATTTTAGATGAGCTGGGAATATTAAATTTGGAAGACCATTCATTGGATGAGTTAATGGACACTACTAAGTGCATTAACATGCCAGCATATATGGTGAAGCGAGAGTTAGATTACATGCAAGGAAATGGACATGGCATGGCATGGCATCACGTGGCGGATGATGAAAGTACGAATGTCTTTGCAGGCAGTGAGCCATTAAATAGAAATCCAATTTATGAATGCGATACCATGCATTTCACAAGGACTAATTTCTTGGAAAGGTCTATCATAAATCAAGGACCATGGAGTGTGGAAGAATATTTTCCAAATAATACACCAAGTTTCATGAGTGCAGAGGACCCAGGATATAACACTATAACGGGGTCCATTCCAAGTGAATTTCATGTGCCAACACCTCCAGCAACTGAACAAAGCCTTGAAGTGCCTGTAAGCCATGGATTTATGTCAGGAGGAAATAATTCCATTCCAGATGGAGAGCCATTTCATGTACCAATAGCGGGACAAGATATGATAGTACCTACAAGGTATGGTGCTCTAAATGGCTATTTTACTTATCCAAATCCCTCGACCATGCCAGTATTTCAAGAACATGGTGTCATAATCACAGCACAAAATACTACCAATTTAGCAAGTCAAGGACTACCTGCCCTACACCAACCAGTAAATATTTCACAAGATACAGGAACTGGAGATGTTATAGCGGGCGCTGGAAACTTTACATTACCAAGATTCACGGCTGGACAATCATCCAACGTACAGGTTATACCCTTAGTAGCGCAGGGAATCGTATTAACAGATAGAAATCGTACTGTGAGTTTTAAATTTAACTCAAATGTTAAAAATGCACCAAGAGGTTATTGTTTTTGGCAAGGTCAAAACACTCTGAGTCTAAATATGTTGGCAGCAATGGACCCAAGAGAGCGCAGAAAGTTGTTGGGCGATAAACTGTACCCACTTGTCCAAGGTATGCATAGCGATATCGCTGGAAAAATAACAGGCATGTTATTAGAATTAGACGATGCAAAAATACTGCATATGTTGGATCATGTCGGTTGCCTTAGGGAGAAAGTTGATGAGGCAGCTGCAGTTTTAAGGGACTATGAAGCCCAATAGGCTAATTTAGAATAGAAAAAGCATAAATGAATTGCCTGCAGTTTTCATTTTACAATTTTTGATTAAAGTTGTCGTACTCAAAACAGAGAATCTGCTCTGATAATATGTCATTACTCTATTAGCTTAGTACATTTATTGGCAAAAATCATGGGAATATCTGAGTAAAACTATAAAAGAAGCAAAAAGCAAGTTTAGCATGCATTACCCATTTCATAGTTTTTATCAATTTTGCAAGCAATTAATCGTAATCCTCTAAGTTTGATATGGTTCTATTTAGTTCTTCGACAATGTATGCATAAAGAACAGTTGTGATATAAAATTATAATCAAGTTTCAATTAGATGTCTTTCTTTCGAATATGCCAAAAACTGTTCAACAAGAATATTAAATATATCATAATTTTTTTCACTTTGTGTCCTTATTTTTAAGTTATATATTAATTTTCATTTTTAGGTAGATTTATCCACTTTATGTGTAAATAAAGGTACTCATTTTACTTTTAGGTAAAGGAGGAGGGGCCCATATAAAGTCGGTTTTCGGCTTAAATTATTTTTCGATAGTAATAACTGAAAAACATTTTTTTAATTATTTACTATCAATATCAAATCGATTCCACCCCAAACGGAACTTTCCCCACCCATCTCCCCTTTTTGTACCCCCCTAAACTATTAAACAACCAGCATTCAATAACAAACCTGCTAAGATGTTTTTGCACTTAAAGAATTGTAGAGTACACCCCTTAGCAGTCCATATTCCTTTTAAAAAAAATGGTTAAAGAGGAAAATAGAAGTACTCTGTACAAAGCCGATACATGGAAAATTGTTCTGGGATCTCGACCGATCAGCAGTAGACAAAAAGGTGATTGAACAGCTGGGATTGAAGGGACAAACGGAAAGTTTATTAATAGCAGCACAGGACCAAGCACTAAACACCAGATACCACCAAATGATGATCTCGAAACAGCCTGTTGACAGCAAGTGTAGGCGCCAATATTCTTGGCTAAAGATGTCGGTCTCGGATGTCTGGGGCCGGGCAGGACTATTGCCCTTTACCCCAGTACATCGCTGTAGACCGGGGACCAGCCTCGTGCAGGGCGGGCGAACTTACTTTACGTCGGTCCCACTCACAAATGTGAGCGGTGCAGACGATTTCGGCCCACCTCCCTGGGTCCTGGCTCGTTGGACCTTGCTGGCTAAGGCCTCTTCTGGCGTTCTTCTGTCTTCGTCTTCTTTTCTTCGCCAGCTTGTTTGCCCCCCGGGGGGTAGTCATCGGTCTGTTGGGTGTTTTTGGGTTTGTGGCGGGAGTGACTGCCGGTACACAAGATGCCAAGAGGCATCCTGTCATCCGGATCGTCGGTAGGGTAAGGATGAGCTGTGTAGCTCGAGGAAGGGCAGACCTAACTGCTTTGGTAGCATTTTTGGTCTGCCCGGAGCTAGGGGGACTACAGGTACTGGACGGTTGTTTGTCCGGTACCCGCAGGGTCTTGGGTGGGTGGTTGGGTAATCGTCATGTCTCTTCCGTGGGGGTGGATCGTCGGTTGGTGGTACTTCTCATACTCACCCGTTATCCAGGAGCTGCACCTTCGGCCGCTTGTGCCTCGGAGCATCTGCTGGGTCATAGTCAGTTGCCTCCCTGACTAGTGGGTTCCCATGCTCCTCGGCAAGGGCGTACATCTTTCTGGCTCTCTGCTTGATGATCTCAGTGACCGGGGTGTAGTCCAGGTCCCTGTAGATGTCCTCGTTGCGGATGAACCAGGGTGCGTCGACGGCCGATCTGAGGGCGACGTTCTCCACTCTCTGGATCTGATGGAGGTAGCTCTTTGCTTGGTAGCCCCAAGCTACCGAAGCGTACGTCAGCTGAGGCCGGATGAGGGACCTGATAAGCGTGAGCTTATTCCTCAGGTTGAGTCTGCTCTGTCTACCCGTCATCGGGTAGATTAGCTGGCCTTCTTGACGATGGCCTCCGTGTTCAGTCTCCATGTTAGGCCTTTGTCCATGACCACGCCAAGGTAGTTGGCGGAGTCGTGCCATTGGATGTCCTCTCCAAACATGGAAACGTGACCTGTGGGGTTTTGTTTTCTTACCTTCTTGAAGAGTACCGCCTTGCTCTTCTCGGCGTTGACGGCTACCTTCCATCTGTTGCACCAGTCCTCTAGGAGGGTGGCCGCCTCTTGGAGGTTTCTGGTGGCTAGTCTGGCACTCCAGGATCTGGCAGTCAGGGCTGTGTCATCGGCGTAGAGGGCCATGGAGGTCCTCTCCGTCCGGGGTAGATCGGATGTGAAGATGGAGAACAAGTGGGGGGACAGCACTGAGCCTTGGGGGACTCCTGCCTCCATTGTTCTGTACGTGGACACCTTGTCCACGATCTTCACCCTCATCTGTCTCCTGTGGAGGTATGATCTCACTAGCTTGACGAGTGCAATGGGGTAACCCATACTCATCATTTTGGCTAGGAGACCATCGTGCCAGACCCTGTCGAAGGCTTTGGCAACGTCCAGGAACAGCGCTGCCGTGACCTGTCTTTGGTTGAACCCCTTCGTGACCTCCTCGGTGAGGCGGAGCACTTGGAGTTCGGTGGAGTGCCCTGTCCTGAAGGCGAACTGCTCGTCTGGGAGGACTTCCAGCTCTTCTGTCTTCTCGGCTATCCTCTTGAGTATGACTCGTTCGGCTACCTTACTCATCGCTGGGAGTAGACTGATGGGCCTGTAAGAGGAAGGAAACGTTAGGTTCTTACCTGGCTTTGGGATGACTATGACGTCGGCCTTTTTCCACCTGGATGGGAAGTGTCTCAACCTCAACATTGCGTTGATGATGTTGACCATCGCCGCTACTCCTTTCTGGGGCAGCTTCTTGAGGGCGATGTTCCCAATGCCATCACATCCTGGAGCTTTCCTGGGTTTTAGACTCCTTAGGATCTCCTTGACCTCCTCGGGGGTGGTCGGGGGGATGTGGTCCTCATCTGGCAGACGGTTCATCCTACGTACCCTGCGTCTCACATCGTCCTCCCAGTCCTCGTCCTCATCATCGAGTTGGTTTTCCCTACACTGCAGTTCCAAGCTGTCGGCAAATGCCTCGGCTTTTTCCTGGCGAGTGTAGACAACACCATTCTCTCCGTGGATCGGGGGCATGGGAGTCCGGCGGTTCCGCAGGGCCCGTTGGGTGGTCCAGATGCTCCTGTCCTGTGTGTCCAGGGATTCCAGGTGGCGTTGCCACCCTTCTTGTCGGTGTTCCTGAAGGGCGGCCTTGACTCTCCGGCTCAGGGTGTTGTAATGTCTCCTGTCCTCCGGGAGTCGGGTTCTCTGGGCTCGTCTCTTGGCACTTCGTCTATCCCTTATCAGCTGCCTGGTTTCCTCTGGGAGGTTTGCCAGGGGAGCTGGTGCTCGCCTCGTTTCCGTCTCGGTGGTACTTACCCTTAGTGCCGCCTGGATCTGGTCCTCCAAGGAGGCGATGGCCCTCTCTACGTCTGCCTCGGTCTCGAGTCTGGGAATGTGTGCGATGTTCCTCTGCAGTTCTGCACGGAACACTTCCCAGTCCGTCCTCCTTTTGACGAAAGTTGTCGTGTTCTCACCCTCCTTTTCTCCTAGTTCTAGGAGAATAGGGTTGTGCTCGGTGGAACCTTCCATCATGGCGGTGATTTCGGCTTCGAGGGTCATCTCCTTCAGCATCGCAATGTCCAGCACATCCGGCCTGGTTACACCATTGTCATGGGTCGGTGCCTCCGGCCCAAGGACCAGCAGGTTGCCATCCTGTCGTCCCAGAAATCGCAGTAGCTCTCGTCCTCGAGTGTTTGTGATCCTACTGTGCCATTCCGGGGACTTGGCGTTGAAGTCGCCGATAGCAACCGTCTGGGTCCCTGGGGGGAGGACCGAGTCCAGGTCTGCGTCTCGCAGCATGTTGTGGGGTGGCTGGTAGCAGGAGACCACTCTGATGTCGCCATTTCGTGCCGTGGGCACTACTACGGCTGTGGCCTCCAGGTTCTCCATCTCCGGGAGCAGGATCGGATGGTGTGCGATGCTCGTCTTAACTAGCAGGGCTACTCCTCTCATTACCCTTCTGTGGGGCCTCGTCCAGTCCTTCCTGTATACGTGGTAGCCTGGGAAGTTGACAGCCTGGTCTGGTCGCAGCTTCGTTTCCTGCAGTGCCATGATGTCTATGTCGCCCCTGGCTAGGAGCTCCTCCACCTCGAGTTTGCGTCCTAGCAGTCCATTGACATTCCATGAGGCGATCTGCAGGAAGCCTGGTTTCACCTGAAACATCATTAAACGTTAGCGAAGCCTGGCATTTGTGCAAAAAATGTGCTCATTGCTGAGCACATTTGTTGCATCTGTGCGAGCACCGCTGCGAAGTTCTGGACTTCGGCGGGTGCCCGCTGTTTCTTGACGGGGGTGGTGGTCTGCCCCGTCGTGCCCTGTGTAATCCTAGCGTAGCTGACGCCACTGGTGGTTGGCGTCTTGGCTACTGGCCTCTGTGGTGCCCTGGGTGTCTGCTTCTGGGAGGGTCCAGCTGTCTTCTTGGGGTACTTTGGGCACCCCCTGTAACTCGCTGGATGTGCCCCCTGGCAGTTGGCACACTTGGCTGGGACGTCTCTAGATTTTTTTTGCACTCTCCCGAGTGGTGTGGGTCGCCGCATTTCACACACTTGGCCTGGGCTGTGCACCTGCCTTGTGCGTGACCAAACCTCTGGCAGCGGTGACACTGCGTGATTGCTAGGGCTGCTCTCTGTCTCTCCGTTCGGACAACCAGGGAACAGCACCTGTTCACGTTGAGGATCTTCTCCTCGTTGAGGGGAACCTGGACCAGGACCAGGGGGATCTCCTTTTTCGTCCTCCGGGATGTCATCCGGTGGACAGAGGTGGGGGAGTAGCCTTGTTCCTGGAGGTCCTCCTTTACGTCCTCACAGCTTACGCCGCTGGGGATGCCTCTGATGACCACTCTCAGAAGCCTCTCTTCCGGCAGCGCGTAGGTGTGATATTCGCGCTTTTCTTGCGCGAACATCCTGGTCATTTGGCGGTAGTCGTCCGCCGTCTGGGGGGTGATGGCGATCCCTTCGCCTACCACCTTGGCCTTGGTATATTGGATCCTGGCGTCCTTGAGCCTGCGGCTCACCTCTGTCCAGGAATCCTGTTTCCTCAGTATCACCGGGGGGATTTTGGGGGGCTTCTCTGAGGCCTCGGCTTCCTTTTCGGGGTTGGCATGGCTGGTGGACGGGGCCGCCTGGTTGCTGGGCCCTTCGGAGGCCTGGGTCGGGGGGGTCTGGGACGTCTTTTTTGCCCTAGTTTTTGCTACTAGGGTGAAGTCTCCGTCCTCTATGTCCGTTTCGGCCTTCCTTTTTGGGGCCTCTTTCTGCGTGGGTTGCACTGAGGCTTGGGCCTGGGGCTGGGCCTGGTTTTGGGCCAGGGGCTGCACCTGGGGGACCTGGGCGGTTTGGAGGGCCTGTAGGGCTTTCATCAGTTCCAAGTGTTGGGCTTGGCTCTGTTCCCTTACTAGGACCAGCTCAGCTTTTACCTCTAAAAGCTCCCGTCTTAGCCTGTTATTTTCGTCCATTAGGAACCGCTCCTTCCTAGTGGGTGCCCTCTCAGGGGAGGCCTCTCTGGACGATGCCTCTGCGAATGAGGCGGACGAATTTTCGTCCATGTCCATTTGGTCCATACTGCCCTCCACAGTATGCGTCTGGCTATCTGAAAAAGAAAGTGTATTAATTCCTGGAAATAAATTATTATTAGTCCTGAAAGAAAAAGTTTTGTTAGTTGAAATGGTTGGGAAGGGGAAAAAAGGTAAAACAAAGTGTCCCCAGGCGGGGGACTTTATTTATCTTTTCTCTATTAGCGTCCTAAAAAGGACATCTAATAGTTCTCCTCTTCTCAAACTTCTTGTCTCCTCTCTCTACTCTCACTGTGGGGCTGCCACTTCACTGTTCGCCTGGCTCCGAAGCGTCGACACAACACTACACTACTGCACTACTGTACTGCACTGCACTATTGATGTTCTCTCTTCGGCTGCTGGTTGAACTGTGCAAGTGTAGGATGTCCAGCCTGGCAGAAAATATATTGTATTGTCAGTTATGCGGTGGAGGGATATACTACGCTGGGTCCATCGGAGTATACTCACAGACACAACAGAGTGGCCAGATATCTCCACTTTGTCTCGACATACCAGTACTGCCAAGATATTATGAATATACAATTCAATTCAATTTATTCAACTTAAAATTCACTTAATTATAGTTACAGATTTCTTAATGTACAGGGTTATTATATTTAGGCCACCCTTTATTATCGTTATTATTGGAGATAAAAAAAAAGTTTCGGACGAAAGTTATAGGGCTGTAACTGAACCCCTGTAATAAGTTAATAGAATCACAGTGGCGTGCAGAAATTAAGGTGTACAAGAAGCAATGATATTTTTTAAAATGGAATGCCCTGTATATTGTTGAATTTTTGAATTACTCTTTTTTTTTTTCTAATTTAAAAAATATGACATATGGTAGTCCTACCTTTAACCGTTTTCGAGTTATTGAACATTGAAAATCGTATTTAAGCTATTTATTATACGAACGGAAATTACAATTATTAAAGTATGAAAGTGACAAGTATTCTGTTATTAAATCTATCAGCATTTCATATAATAACAGAATACTTGTCATTTTCATAGACTACTTTAATAATTATAATTTCCCTTCGTATAATAAATAGCTTAAATAGGATTTTCAATGTTCAATAACTCGAAAATGGCTAAAGACAGGACTATCACGTCATATTTTTGAAAAAAAAAAGAGTAATTCAAAAATTCAACAATACACATTGTAAGCAAGCCAGGGCCATTTAAAAAAAATATCATTGCTTCTTGTACCCTTTAATTTCTGCATGCCACTGTGCTTCCATTAACTAATTAAAGGGGTTCAGTTACAGCCCTGCAACTTTTGTCCGAAACTTTTTATTCTATCTCCAATAATAACGATAATAAAGGGTGGCCTAAATATAATGAATAACCCTGTACATACATAAAAAACTTCCATTAATTTTTAGGGATTATTTCTTATACAGCACCTAGCTGTTAAACAGCTGTATGTGCTCAATGTAAACAAACCAAGTAAAATGACAAACTATATACATATTTTTTTAAAAACAATGAACAGTTATTTATTAACATATAACTAGGTGATCAATATACCTTAACTAACTAAATAACCTAAAACTAAAAATTGGACTAGAGCTGGTTAATTATTTCATATAATTAGATTTATAAAATATTTATAAAATCATTGTATCTCTCAGTAATATAGGTTCTGTATTTTTTGTAAAGTTCAATTTATAAACTAGCCGCAGCAGTTGCAGTTGAAGTTGCCGCACCTGTAGTGTTTATGAAGAATACGAAAGCAATAGGCAAATTCGGGTTCTGAAAATTACCGTCCCAGAACTGTCAGGAGTTTGCGCAGTTGCTTTTTAAGCGTTCGGATTTAGAAACTGCGCAAACTCCTGACAGTTCTGGGATGGTAATTTTCAGAACTCGAATTTACCTAATGTTCCCATTTATAAAGTCCGCTGCCGCTGCAGTTGCAGTTCGTATTCCGCAGGTAGATAACCAAATTTTATCTTGAACGGCAACCGCTGCGGAATTACCAGCGGATAGCCAATGAAATTGTAGTTCGTGAAGAACGTAAACAAATCGTCACGAGATTTACGCGTGAAGCGCATGCGTGAAAAACATTCTACGACAGCAACAGCAAGAGTTTATAAATGACAAATTTTCGTGAATTGCAACTGATACTGCTGCGGAAACTTCAACTGCAACCGCAATTGCAGCGGAAAAGTTTATAAATCGTACTTTAAACTTTTTGTAATTTTTTTTATATGTCTAATGCCAACTGGCAGCAAATTATATAATTTCGGTCCAAGATAAGTAAAAAATCTTTGGTTTATATCTTTATGGCTCAGAGGAATTGAAGATTTTTTTGTGTTTTATTTCTAGTTTCATGTTGATGATTTACATAGTTCTTGATTTTTGTTTTATGAACATATAGACATATCGCTAGAATATACCGGGTGACACAGGAGATATGTAACACCCCGTAGAATGTTTATTTAAAAAGATATTTTGAAATTTGGTAGACTTATATAATGCGTGATTGTCCTTTTTTTGGTACAAACAAGAAATTTCTTCCGCTTCCGGTTTCACCGGAAGTGACATCTACTTCGTTATTTTAAATGGCACCCTGTATATATTTTTTCCTATCTGATTCTACTTAAATTTCTCTTTTCAACTATGTATAGCAAAATGGCATTCATTTTTAAAATGGCTGCTGAAACCCATTTTATTGCACTAAGTCAAGTTGGCTATGGTATGAAATGTGGCGGTAATTAATGCTTAATGTTAGGTTAGGTTAGGTTAGGTTGATATGTGAGTGGGTTAGTAACAGACCCTCCACCGCGACCATCTGGTCTATTGTGGCTCACTCCTAATTATATTTCACCCAATAGGTTCAGCTTTTTGATAAAGTCGACTACCTTATTGGGTGAGAGGTTGTCCAGATCCTCTCTCAGCAGTTGCCCTTTGCCAAAAAGTGAGAATCTGGTTCTTTCTGCAGCAGGACAGGTACATAAAATGTGCGCTGCCGTTTCATCCTCCTCCAGACACAGTCGGCATTCAGCGTTGTCCGCTATTCTGAGTCTGTGTAGGTGGTGGTTAAGTCTGCAGTGCCCAGTGTATAGGCCAACTAGAGTTCTTAGGGTAACCTATTTAACTCTAATAGTTTTTTAGTTCTTGATTTCAAAGGATATGTGATGAACTCCTTTGAATGAACTAATCCTGGTAGTTCTTTCCAGAACTGGAGGATTTTCTCCTCAGTCCAGGCCAAGATGGTTGTTTTCGCAGTGTTTGCCGATATGCCAAGCACTGGCTCCGGTCCGATAAATTTTGATACCGCACCTTCCCTGGCTAAGGAGTCAGCTACTTCGTTGCCCTCCAAGCCAGAATGGCCCAGTATCCAGACCAGAGTTAATTTGTTGTATCTGCCCAGTTGGGCTAGAGCCTTTTCGCAATTCCAGACCAATTTAGAAATAAAGCAATGTGAGCCAAGAGCTTTGAGAGCTGCTTGGCTGTCTGAAAAGATTTTTATTGATCTGTGTCTAGGATGCATCTGCTCAAGCCTCCTTGTACACAGTTCAATGGCATGAACTTCTGCCTGAAAGACAGTTGCATAATTACCCAGGCTGGAAGTGATTCTTATCTTTGGGTTGCGACTGTATGCTCCAACTCCCTCAGGTGTTTTAGAGCCGTCTGTAAACCAACAGATGTCTGCTCTTTGTAGGCCAGTTTTGTTCCGATCCCATTCGTCTCTTCCAGGAAAAAGGATGGTAAAAGGCAGTTCATAGTTGGTCGCAGTAGGCATCACATCTGAAAGCATTCCCAGGATGCCATGACACTCCATGTCATCTGACAGCCTGTTGCGTTCCATGATGCTAGCCTGCGGCATATTATTTACCGCTTGTTGAAGTCTGTATGTTGCCCACCTGGCCTCTCTCTCCAAGTAGATGTGGAGAGGGGGTAGATCCAGGAGGATTTCCAGAGCTGCTGATGGTGTGGTACTTATCGCACCAGTTACTGCCAGACATGCTTGTCTCTGTAGACCAGAAAGTTTGGCTTTGGTCGTTTGTTGTATCCCTTTCGACCACCAAACTATGGAGACATACGCTACCATTGGTCTTATGAACCGTAACGTATAGCCAGAATATTTGTTGGGGACCTATACCCCAGGTTTTTCCACAAATTCTGCGACATGTCCACAAGGAGAGTCGCGCCTTGTGGATTACATTTTCCAGATGGGAGTTCCAGTTGAGTGATTTATCTAGTGTAACACCTAGGTATTTCACTTCCCCCGCAAATGGAATAGTTTCACCTTGCTTAATGTGCTGCGATATCAAAGGAACACTGGTACACAACTTTGTGTTTCATATTTGTTTTGTTCTAATCTGTAGCAGAAGCACAGATCAAACAAACCAGATGTTTCACTTATGACGTTTCATGGTTTAGATAATAAATCAACTCTTGGAAGGTACCAATTTGTGTAGTGATCTGCGCATATACCAAGCAGTCTTAACCAGCGAGTATAGTCACAAGAGGGAGCTGATGTCAACCGCTAGGTTGCTCTGTTTATGTCTTCTGCGCAGAATCCTGGAAAGTATACGTCTCATGACAAAAAATGAAACTGGTTACATAGGGAATACCATGATACACTTACAACGGTATGTCCACCTGAAGGCTCAATTTCGTTCGTCTTGCACATGACGTAGCGTGCGAGGGAGAGTCTTGCCGAAAACACACAATCTGGATTTTAAAGTGTTCACGTGTTCAGTTCTCAGCGCATGTAGCTTCAACCGCTTGTGCAGCGGGTGACGTCATGTGCGAGGTACATGCGCCCGGACATACCGTTGTAAGTGTATCGAGGGGGAATACTATTAAGTGAAACATCTGGTTTGTTTGATCTGTGGCAGAAATCTTTGTAGAATTTTTATATTAAAGAAAAATCTCTTGACTAAATCCCTGAAATCATAAAAACTAAGATAGAAACACTAATTTTAAATTTGACCCATTTGTAAAATATTTATTCATCTTTCACTTTGACCCAATATAATTCATTGTTATGTCTGATTTTGCTTGCTTTTAAATAAAATTATTTTCGAAGAATCTCAAAATGTTGGCCATTATTTTCCCTGCAGCGTCGAATTCTAACTGGAATTCGGTAGTCTCATTTATTGCTAACCTAACTTTCATTTCCAAGTCTTCCCTATTTTGCAGTGGAGTTTTATAAACTATTTCCTTGAGATGGCCCCATATGAAAAAATGAATTGGGGTAAGATCTGGAGACCTCGGAGGCCATCTAATTGGTAAAAGTGAAATATGAATAAATATTTCATAAATGGATAAAATATAAAATTAGTGTTTCTATCTTAGTTTTTATGATTTCGGGGATTTAGTCTAGAGATTTTTCTTTAATATAAAAATTGTACAAAGTCTCTTTGGCTACTGATTAGAACAAAACAAATATGAAACACAAAATTGTTTACCAGGGTTCTTTTGATATCGCAGCACACTAAGCATTAATTACCGCTACATTTCATACCATAGCCAACTTGATTTAATGCAATAAAATTGTTTTCAGTAGCTATTTTAAAAACGAATGCGATCTTGCTATACATAGTTGAAAAGAGGAATTTAAGGAGAATCAGATAGGAAAAAAATATATACAGGGTGCCTTTTAAAATAACAAAGTAGATGTCACTTCCGGTGAAACCGGAAGTGGAAAAAATTTCTTGTTTATACTAAAAAAAGGACAATCACACATTATAGTCTACCAAATTTCAAAATAATATCTTTTTAAATAAACATACTACGGGGTGTTACATATCTCCTGTGTCACCTGGTATAATGATCTTAACAATTATGCCATTAATATCAAGATTAGTTAGTGAGTTTATGCATGTAATGAGGACTGTTCCTTGAGAAACACCTATTTCGATATTAATTGAATCACTATATGAGTTACAAATTTTTACCATTTGTTTCCTATCAGTTGAATATGATTTAAAGGCGTTCAACACGCCACCTCCAACCATATAGTTATCAAATATACTAAGGAGTTTGTCATGAGGTATGGTGTCAAACGTCTTTGCCAGGCCCAAGAACACAGCAATGCTCTTTTCGCCAGCATTGAGGTGTGTAGTTATTTGACCCCCAAGTTCACACATTGCATCACATGTACTATATCCACCAACAAATCCAAATTGATTTTTTGATAGTATATTTTCATTAAAAAATTTTATCAGTTGATGTTTAAGACATTTCTCAAATATTTTACCAAAGTTGTTCGTTACACTTATAGGCCTAAAATTATTACTATCTTGTTTACTTCCTGCTTTGTGGATAGGACTAACAATTGTCATTTTGAATTGAGCTGGAACTACGCCTGTTTTAAAAATTAGGTTTATAATATGTAGAAGTGGTTTTATAATATAAACATGCATGTCTTTTATGATTTTTGATGGCACTCCATCCATTCCAGGTGCGCTGTTATTCTTTAGTGAGTGAATATGATTAATAAGTTCATTGTGGTTAACTGGGTAGAGAAACATAGATGAATTAGAGTTATGACTTAAGTATACTTCATTAACAGACTTGATTTTGTCTGATATGCGTTTGCCTATATTTATAAAAAGTTGTTACAGTAGTTGGCCCATATATTTATGAGTTTCAAATTTAACGTCATCCAGTAGGATATTTATATTTTCATTATTGTTAATCCTTTGTTCATTTGTTGCCTCTGAAATAAGTTTATAGATTTTTTTTATATCTCCCTCATTGTTTTTAATTTCACTTTGATAAAAATTATTTTTACACCTGGCAATAAGCTTATTTATGTAATTACGGTATAGCTTATATTGATGTTTTAATTCCTCACTATGGTGTTGCAATAATCTTTTTTTAATTTTATCACGCTGCTTTATTGAATTTATTATTCCATTGGTGATCCATGGCTTTTTTTTTGTTCAGGGATATTAATAGTTCTAATGTTTTTTGCTTGCTCGTAACAATGAAGGAATATTTTATAGAAGGCATCAGTTGCATCTACCGAATTGGAGGTATTTATTACAGATTGCCAATCTTGAGTTTGTAGTAAATTTATTAATTTATCATAATTTACCTTTTCAATTTTAATCTTTGTATTTTTTATCACTTTATTAGTAGTCTGGTTTACTGGTTTTAATAATACATTTAACATTATGGGGTAGTGATCTGTTAAGTCTGAATTTAGTACAAATGATTGATAACAGATGAGTTCAGTATTTAATCTCCTTCTTACAAATATATGGTCAATACATGATGCTGTCGTTGTGGTTACTCTCGTAGGACAAGTAATAAATGGCGAAAATCCACATTTACTCAGAGCAGAGATATACATATTAACATTCTCATTATTACTATCGCATATGTTCAGGTTAATATCTCCAACAATGACTTCCATTTGATTATTTAGATTGTCTGCTAAATATATCTTAATATCTTCTATGAAATGCATTTCATTTGCAGAGGGCGATCTGTACACACAATTAATACCAACTGCTATATTTTGTATTGTAACGGTAATTTTAGTTAGGGTAACAAGTGATTTTGATAATTTATAATCAGTTATATGTACGTTTAGATTTTGTTTTGTATATAAATTAGCATTCCGTCATTTTTGTTCAGATTTGCATTATTATAGTGGATATTATACCCAGGTATATTAAACTGATTACACGAGTGCTGAAAACATTCACTTAGTACAATGACGTCACGA
This sequence comes from Rutpela maculata, assembly GCA_936432065.2. Classification (NCBI taxonomy): domain Eukaryota; kingdom Metazoa; phylum Arthropoda; class Insecta; order Coleoptera; family Cerambycidae; genus Rutpela; species Rutpela maculata. Next base: position 51,529,418 of record OW386294.2, read on the forward strand.
TAAAACAATTCAAATGCATGTAAGAATATTAAAAGATTATCAAAATTTTTTACACTTCTTACATGTTAATAACATGTACTAAATTTAGAAATTTATCTTTGATGTTTATGCGAGTCCTTAGAGTATCACTACATATACTGTCCTGTGGGAGATTGATGTTTTCTTCCATTTCCTCTAAATTATTGAGCACTTCCACTTCCCGTTGCATAGCCATTCCTATTGACCATAATCTATTTTACTTCTCATCACTTCTATTAAATATTTGTATGATGGTCACTCGAAATCACTAGCTGTATGATTTACTTCATGGTTGGTTTTGAACTTTTGGTTTGCTATCACACAATTTACAAATTTTTTGTTATTTTTGTGCATTCAGCAATGTCGTGTTCACCCATGCAATATTCGCACACTGTTTTCTTGTTGAATTCATTATTTTTGTGTTGTATCATTCCCATTGCAAACATACCTTTTTTCATACATAAATTTTTGGAAAAGCTCTGGAGAGCATTCGGCATAAATAGTCTTAGAGTCATTATTTTTATGTTTTTTTATGATTGGTGTGAAGTTACCCACAGATTTCCAGCCACAGATGCTGACGTGGGGTCAATTAAAGAATCTGTGGGTGACAACTCCTGTGCCGGAGTAGCCGGCGAAAAATCTGTGGATAAGCTTCAGTCTGCATAGACCATTCTAACTTTAAATAAATAGTGAAATTACTTTCTTGGAAATTTCTCGGCAACCCTTAATTGTGCGTGTACAATGTTTTAGAGGAACGTAAAGGATATATCACAGTATGTATCTACACGAATGATTATCTTTATAACCCCTCGGCAATATTTAAAAAATAATAAAATATTATCTGGCAATTCTTTACGCACGCCCTTGGAAATATCTGGGCAACCCTTAGTTGTGAGTTTACAAAATTTTAAAGAAAAGTAAAGCATACGTAGCAATACATGACTTTGAGTATGGCTTTCTTTGTTAACCTTGATAACCGCATTTAAAAGAAAATAAAATAATTAAATTTCGATTTAATTTTCCAAATTTATCCAGAATATCTAAGCAACCCTTAGTTGTGCGTTCACAAAATCTTAGGGAAAAGTAAAGATTACCTACTAGTATATGACTGTGAGTATGGCTTTTTGGTAATTCTGCATTTTAGCGTAACATCCGAATTTTTGCGAAATTTTTTCAGGATACACTAATTTGGGGTCGTAGAACACGAATCTGAAGTCAGTTTTCGGCGCAAATGCATAGTTTTTCCAAAAAAAAATTTTGAAATTTTCCACCATAACACTCACTCTCCGTCACTGTAAACACTAAAAACCCTCCATTTCAGCCAATTTTCATATCATGTTCACCATGTAAAGTATTCCTTAGAACAAACACACCAAAAAAATTGCTTTTCCATAAAAAATAAATTATTATTATTTACCAAAACTCTAGAAACCAGAAAATGAACAATCAAACTGTCAAACTAATGCGCATGCGTATCCTCACCACAGAGGACTAACTTCAAAGTTGTGTCTAAGGTTTCAACACTCTGATTTTGAAATGGTATTTGCATTTTTGTGGGCAAACGATAATGTCACGGTAACATTTTTGGGCTAATTAATTACCTACAAATGTTTGATCAGAAAAATATAATTAAAATATGCACGTTTTTATGATCATCTCAGCCAATACCAAAAACTGGTGTTCAGTTAACAATATTTTCAATGACATGATGTATCATTTTTATTGCATTTAAGAGATGTTTAAAAATTTTTTTTGTGTGTGTCCATTTTTAGTAGTTCAAGGTCGTTTGACGATAGTTATTGTTTGGGCATTCCTAGGAGGGCAAGGATTATTTTTGAATATATTGCAAAAACGCCTAAAATATTTCTTGCCCTTCTCGAAGAAAAAAATTTTTGCGCAAACATTTTTTTCTTCGAGAAGGGCAAGAAATATTTTAGGCGTTTTTGCAATATATTCAAAAATAATCCTTGCCCTCCTAGGAATGCCCAAACAATAACTATCGTCAAACGACCTTGAACTACTAAAAATGGACACACACAAAAAAAATTTTTAAACATCTCTTAAATGCAATAAAAATGATACATCATGTCATTGAAAATATTGTTAACTGAACACCAGTTTTTGGTATTGGCTGAGATGATCATAAAAACGTGCATATTTTAATTATATTTTTCTGATCAAACATTTGTAGGTAATTAATTAGCCCAAAAATGTTACCGTGACATTATCGTTTGCCCACAAAAATGCAAATACCATTTCAAAATCAGAGTGTTGAAACCTTAGACACAACTTTGAAGTTAGTCCTCTGTGGTGAGGATACGCATGCGCATTAGTTTGACAGTTTGATTGTTCATTTTCTGGTTTCTAGAGTTTTGGTAAATAATAATTTATTTTTTATGGAAAAGCAATTTTTTTGGTGTGTTTGTTCTAAGGAATACTTTACATGGTGAACATGATATGAAAATTGGCTGAAATGGAGGGTTTTTAGTGTTTACAGTGACGGAGAGTGAGTGTTATGGTGGAAAATTTCAAAATTTTTTTTTGGATAAACTATGCATTTGCGCCGAAAACTGACTTCAGATTCGTGTTCTACGACTCCAAATTAGTGTATCCTGAAAAAATTTCGCAAAAATTCGGATGTTACGCTAAAATGCAGAATTACCCTGAGGAACGCTTATTACATCCTGAACACGAGATCGAGGTCGGCCAAAATTAATGGTTTTTTAATGTTTACAGTGACGGAGAGTGAGTGTTATGGTGGAAAATTTCAAAATTTTTTTTTGGAAAAACTATGCATTTGCGCCGAAAACTGACTTCAGATTCGTGTTCTACGACCCCAAATTAGTGTATCCTGAAAAAATTTCGCAAAAATTCGGATGTTACGCTAAAATGCAGAATTACCCAAAATTTTAATCGAAAGTACAGCATGCGTACTAGTATCTAACTACGAGTTCGACATTCTTTGTAACCCTTCAAAACTATTACAAAAAAAATTAAACAATAAAATTTCGATTTATTTTTCCAGCGTTTCTGAAAATACCTCGGCAACCCTTAGTTGTGCGTTCACAAAATTTTAGGGAAAAGTAAAGCATACATAGTAGTATCTGACTATGAGCATGAATTTGTTTTCGAAACGATTAAAAAAATATACTAATAATAAAATTTCGGTTTATTTTTCCACTATTTCCAAAAATATCTCGGCAACCCATAGTTGTGCGTTCACAAAATTTTAGGGAAAAGTAAAGCATATATAGTAGTATACGACTATGAGTATGAATTTCTTTGTAACCCTTCGAAACGATTTAAAAAAAAATACTAATAATAAAATTTCGGTTTATTTTTCCACTTTTTCCAAAAATATCTCGGCAACCCTTAGTTGTGCGTTCACAAAATTTTAGGGAAAAGTAAAGCATACATAATAGTATACTACTATGATTATGAATTTCTTTGTAACCCTTCGAAACGATTTAAAAAAATACTAATAATAAAATTTCGGTTTACTTTTCTAGTTTTTCCAAAAATATCTCGGCAACCCTTAGTTGTGCGTTCACAAAATTTTAGGTAAAAGTAAAGCATACATAGTAGTATATGACTATGGGTATGAATTTCTTTGTAACCCTTCGAAACGATTAAAAAAATATACTAATAATAAAATATCGGTTTATTTTTCCACTATTTCCAAAAATATCTCGGCAACCCTTAGTTGTGCGTTCACAAAATTTTAGAGAAAAGTAAAGCATACATAGTAGTATATGACTATGGGTATGAATTTCTTTGTAACCCTTCGAAACGATTAAAAAAATATACTAATAATAAAATTTCGGTTTATTTTTCCACTATTTCCAAAAATATCTCGGCAACCCTTAGTTGTGCGTTCACAAAATTTTAGAGAAAAGTAAAGCATACATAGTAGTATATGACTATGAGTATGAATTTCTTTGTAACCCTTCGAAACGATAAAAAAAATACTAATAATAAAATATCGGTTTATTTTTCCAATTTTTCCAAAAATATCTCGGCAACCCTTAGTTGTGCGTTCACAAAATTATAGGGAAAAGTAAAGCATACATAGCAGTATATGACTATGAGTATGAATTTCTTTGTAACCCTTCGAAACGATAAAAAAAATACTAATAATAAAATATCGGTTTATTTTTCCAATTTTTCCAAAAATATCCCGGTAACTCTTAATTGTGCGTTCACAAAATTTTAGGGAAAAGTAAAGCATACATAGTAGTATATGACCATGGGTATGAATTTCTTTGTAACCCTTCGAAACGATTAAAAAAAAATACTAATAATAAAATTTCGGTTTATTTTTCCACTTTTTCCAAAATATCTCGGCAACCCTTAGTTGTGCGTTCACAAAATTTTAAGTAAAAGTAAAGCATACATAGTAGTATATAACTATGGGTATGAATTTCTTTGTAACCCTTCGAAACGATTAAAAAAAATACTAATAATAAAATTTCGGTTTATTTTTCCACTATTTCCAAAAATATCTCGGCAACCCTTAGCTGTGCGTTCACAAAATTTTAGAGAAAAGTAAAGCATACATAGTAGTATATGACTATGAGTATGAATTTCTTTGTAACCCTTCGAAACGATTAAAAAAATATACTAATAATAAAATTTCGGTTTATTTTTCCACTATTTCCAAAAATATCTCGGCAACCCTTGTGCGTTCACAAAATTTTAGAGAAAAGTAAAGCATACATAGTAGTATATGACTATGAGTATGAATTTCTTTGCAACCCTTCGAAACGATAAAAAAAATACTAATAATAAAATATCGGTTTATTTTTCCAATTTTTCCAAAAATATCTCGGCAACCCTTAGTTGTGCGTTTACAAAATTTTAGAGTAAAGTAAAGCATACTTACTAGTATATGACTATGAGTATGGCTTTCTTTGTAACCCTTCAAAACCATTAAAAAAAATTAAATACTAAAACTTTCATTTATTTTTCCAATTTCTCCGAAAATATCTCGGCAACCCTTAGTGTGCGCTTACAAAACTTTAAGCGAAAGTACAGCTTACGTACTAGTATCTAACTACGAGTTTGACATTCTTTGTAACCCTTCAAAACTATTACAAAAAAAATTAAACAATAAAATTTCGATTTATTTTTCCAGCGTTTCTAAAAATATCTCGGCAACCCTTAGTTGTGCGTTCACAAAACTTTAGGGAAAAGTAAAGCATACATAGTAGTATATGACTATGAGCATGAATTTCTTTGTAACCCTTCGAAACGATTAAAAAAATATACTAATAATAAAATTTCGGTTTATTTTTCCACTATTTCCAAAAATATCTCGGCAACCCATAGTTGTGCGTTCACAAAATTTTAGGGAAAAGTAAAGCATATATAGTAGTATACGACTATTAGTATGAATTTCTTTGTAACCCTTCGAAACGATTCAAAAAAATACTAATAATAAAATTTCGGTTTATTTTTCCACTTTTTCCAAAGATATCTCGACAACCCTTAGTTGTGCGTTCACAAAATTTTAGAGAAAAGTAAAGCATACATAGTAGTATACGACTATGATTATAAATTTCTTTCGAAACGATTTAAAAAAATACTAATAATAAAATTTCGGTTTACTTTTCTAGTTTTTCCAAAAATATCTCGGCAACCCTTAGTTGTGCGTTCACAAAATTTTAGGTAAAAGTAAAGCATACATAGTAGTATATGACTATGAGTACGAATTTCTTTGTAACCCTTCGAAACGATAAAAAAAAATACTAATAATAAAATTTCGGTTTATTTTTCCACTTTTTCCAAAAATATCTCGGCAACTCTTAGTCGTGCGTTCACAAAATTTTAGGGAAAAGTAAAGCATACATAGTAGTATACGACTATGATTAAGAATTTCTTTGTAACCCTTCGAAACGATTTAAAAAAATACTAATAATAAAATTTCGGTTTACTTTTCTAGTTTTTCCAAAAATATTTCGGCAACCCTTAGTTGTGCGTTCACAAAATTTTAGGTAAAAGTAAAGCATACATAGTAGTATATGACTATGAGTACGAATTTCTTTGTAACCCTTCGAAACGATTTAAAAAAATACTAATAATAAAATTTCGGTTTATTTTTCCACTTTTTCCAAAAATATCTCGGCAACTCTTAGTCGTGCGTTCACAAAATTTTAGGGAAAAGTAAAGCATACATAGTAGTATACGACTATGATTATGAATTTCTTTGTAACCCTTCGAAACGATTAAAAAAATATACTAATAATAAAATTTCGGTTTATTTTTCCACTATTTCCAAAAATATCTCGGCAACCCTTAGTTGTGTGTTTACAAAATTTTAGAGAAAAGTAAAGCATACATAGTAGTATATGACTATGAGTATGAATTTCTTTGTAACCCTTCGAAACGATAAAAAAAATACTAATAATAAAATTTTGGTTTATTTTTCCAATTTTTCCAAAAATGTCTCGGCAACCCTTAGTTGTGCGTTCACAAAATTTTAGGGAAAAGTAAAGCATACATAGTAGTATACGACTATGAGTATGAATTTCTTTGTAACCCTTCGAAACGATTAAAAAAAATACTAATAATAAAATTTCGGTTTATTTTTCCACTTTTTCCAAAAATATCTCGGCAACAATTAGTTGTGAGTTCACAAAATTTTAGGGAAAAGTAAAGCATACATAGTAGTATACGACTATGATTATGAATTTCTTTGTAACCCTTCGAATCGAATAAAAAAAATTAAATAATAAAATTTCCATTTATTTTTCCATTTTTTCCCGAAAATATCTCGGCAACTCTTAGTTGTGTGCTTACAAAATTTCAAAGGAAAGTAAAGCTTACGTACTAGTATATGAATGATTTTCGCTTTCTTCGTAACCATTCAAAACCATTACAAAAAAATTAAATAATAAAATTTCAATTTATTTTTCCAGTTTTTCCGAAAATATATCGGCAATCCTTAGTTGTACGTTCACAGAATTTTAGAGAAAAGTAAAGCATACGTACTAGTATATGAATATGGGTATGGTTTTCTTTGTCGGGGTCGCTTGGCCCTGGGTTGGCCTTTCTTCGCCTCGACCTAAAAGATCTTTTGTGAATTGCCCTACAACTAGTTGTTGCCCAGGATTCCAAGACATTTTGCAAAGGTTGTGATTTTCCTGGGAGCTAATTTCCTTGTCTTCAGCCGTTAGTTCCGCCTGTTCTAGGTACTTTAGCCTAATGCGGATTAGCACCTTGCATCTACAAAGTATATGTTCTGCAGTTTCAGTTGCAGCTTCACAGTATCTGCATTTGTCATCTTCTGCCATGCCCATGTTCTTGAGATGATCTCTCAAGGGGCAATGGCCAGTTAGAAGGCCTGTGATCAGCCTTAGGTGGGACTTTTCAAGTTCGAGAAGCCTTGTGTAAACCTTTTCGCTTGTCTTTGGCTTGGAGTATTTCTCTAGTAGGACTTCTTTTGTTCCTTTTCCCATTTTAGGACCTCCTTCGTTATGTGTCTTTTATATAAGCCACCGAACGGTTCGGGTCCAAAAAATGGAGCTTCAGCCGCTTTTCTTTGGAGGCTATCAGCCAATTTGTTACCTTCTATTCCCTCATGTCCTGGCACCCACATCAAGATAACCTTGTTGTTTTTTGCCTGTTGCTTCAGGGATTGTCTGCATTGCTAGTCAATTTCTTACTAGAAGGTATAGGACCGAAGAGCCTTTAATGCCGCCTGACTATCTGAAAGTATATAGATCTTTGCCCTTTGAGTGCCTCTGTTTAGGCATTCCTGGGCACATTGATCTATAGCATAGATTTCTGCCTGGAAGATGGTTGGGGTATTACCAAGGACTTTAGATAGCCTGCATTTACTTCCTGCTACGCCCACACCAACCCCTTCGTCCATCTTGGATATATCTGTGTACCAGATGTACAAATCTTTCTACAATCGCAGTACCTCGACCCTGCTCGCCTGATAGCTCAATCAGTACATCAAACGGGCAGTCTCATGCTTGATTGGAATTGAGTCAGTGGGTTTGGTCATGGATTCGAATTGGATTAGCTCCAGAATCCTTAAGGGACCAACCAGGTTGCCTGGTCTGAATTTAAGTGCCTGATGCAGCCTTAGGGCACTAAGTGCTGCCTCCTTCCTTACATGCAAATGCAGTGGAAGCAGGTTCAGCATTGCCTCTATATCCGCTGTGGGACAGGAGCGCATTGCTCCTGTAGTCCCTAGACAGTAAAATCGTTGAAATTTCTGCAACTTTCCTTGTGCTATTTTCTCTTCTGTTTTTGGCCACCATACACATGATGCGTAGGTAACCATAGGTCTCACAACCGAAAGGTAGGACCAAATGAGTTTGGCTTCCTTCAAAACCATTACAAAAAAATTGAATAATAATATTTCGATTTATTCTTCCAGTTCTTCCGAAAATGAATGGAAATTTTAGTACTTAATTTTTTTGTAATGGTTTTGAAGGGTTACAAAGAAAGCCATACTCATAGTCATATACCAGTACTTATGCTTTACTTTTACATAAAATTTTATAAAAGCACAACTAAGGGTTGTCGAGATATTTTTAGAGAAAGTGGAAAAATAAATCGAAATTTTAATATTTTATTTTTTTTAAATGGTTTTGAAGGGTTACAAAGAAAGCCATACTCATATTCATATACTAGTGCGTATGCTTTACTTTTCTCCAAAATTTTGTGAACGCACAACTAAGATATTTTCGGAAGAACTGGAAAAATAAATCGAAATATTATTATTTAATTTGTTTCTAATGGTTTTGAAGGGTTACAAAGGAAGCCAAACTCATAGTCATATACTAGTACGTAAGCTTTACTTTCCTTTAAAATTTTATAAGCATACAACTAAGGGTGTCGACATATTTTTGGACAACGTGAAAAAAAATACATCGAAATTTAATTTTTTTTTTTTAAATAGTTCTGAAAGGTTACAAAGAAAACCATACCCATATTCATATACTAGTACGTATGCCTTACTTTTCTCTAAAATTCTGTGAACGTACAACTACGGGTTGCCGATATATTTTCGGAAAAACTGGAAAAATAAATCGAAATTTTATTATTTAATTTTGTTGTAATGGTTTTGAAGGGTTACGAAGAAAGCCAAACTCATAGTCATTTATTAGTACGTAAGCTTTACCTTTCTCTGAAATTCTGTAAGCGCACAACTAAAAGCTGCCGAGAAATTTTCGGAAAAAATGGAAAAATAAATGGAAATTTTATTATTTAACTTTTTTTAATGGTTTAAAAGGCTTACAATGAAATTCATACCCATAGTCGTATACTACTATGTATGCTTTACTTTCCCTTAAAATTTTGTGAACGCCCAACTAAGGGTTGCCGAGATATTTTTGGAAAAAGTGGAAAAATAAACCGAAATTTTATTATTAGTATTTTTTTTAATCGTTTCGAAGGGTTACAAAGAAATTCATACCCATAGTCACATACTACTATGTATGCTTTACTTTTCCCTAAAATTTTGTGAACGCACAACTAAGGGTTACGGAGATATTTTTGGAAAAAGTGGAAAAATAAAGCGAAATTTTTTTATCAGTATTTACTTTTACCTAAAATTTTGTGAACGCACAACTAAGGGTTACCGGGATATTTTTGGAAAAAGTGGAAAAATAAAGCGAAATTTTTTTATTAGTATTTTTTTAATCGTTTCGAAGGGGTACAAAGAAATTCATACTCATAGTCACATACTACCATGTATGCTTTACTTTTCCCTATAATTTTGTGAACGCACAACTAAGGGTTGCCGAGATATTTTTGGAAAAAGTGGAAAAATAAACCGAAATTTAATTATTACTATTTTTTTAAACGTTTCGAAGGGTTACAAAGAAATTCATACTCATAGTCATATACTACTATGTATGCTTTACTTTTCTCTAAAATTTTGTGAACACACAACTAAGGGTTGCCGAGATATTTTGGAAAAAGTGGAAAAATAAACCGAAATTTTATTATTAGTATTTTTTTTTAATCGTTTCGAAGGGTTACAAAGAAATTCATACTCATAGTCATATACTACTATATATGCTTTACTTTTCTCTAAAATTTTGTGAACGCACAACTAAGGGTTGCCGAGATATTTTGGAAAAAGTGGAAAAATAAACCGAAATTTTATTATTAGTATTTTTTTTTAATCGTTTCGAAGGGTTACAAAGAAATTCATACCCATAGTCATATACTACTATGTATGCTTTACTTTTCCCTAAAATTTTGTGAACGCACAACTAAGGGTTACCGGGATATTTTTGGAAAAATTGGAAAAATAAACCGATATTTTATTATTAGTATTTTTTTTTAATCGTTTCGAAGGGTTACAAATTCATACTCATAGTCGTATACTACTATGTATGCTTTACTTTTCCCTAAAATTTTGTGAACGCACAACTATGGGTTGCCGAGATATATTTGGAAAAATTAGAAAAATAAACCGAAATATTATTTTTAGTATTTTTTCTTATCGTTTCGAAGGGTTACAAAGAAATTCATACCCATAGTCATATACTACTATGTATGCTTTACTTTTCCCTAAAATTTTGTGAACGCACAACTAATGGTTACCGAGATATTTTTGGAAAAATTGGAAAAATAAACCGAAATTTTTTTATTAGTATTTTTTTAATCGTTTCGAAGGGTTACAAAGAAATTCATACTCATAGCCGTATACTACTATGTATGCTTTACTTTTCTCTAAAATTTCGTGAACGCACAACTAAGGGTTGCCGAGATATTTTGGAAAAAGTGGAAAAATAAACCGAAATTTTATTATTAGTATTTTTTTTTAATCGTTTCGAAGGGTTACAAAGAAATTCATACTCATAGTCATATACTACTATATATGCTTTATTTTTTCCCTAAAATTTTGTGAACGCACAACTAAGGGTTACCGGGATATTTTTGGAAAAAGTGAAAAAATAAACCGAAATTTTTTTATTAGTATTTTTTTTAATCGTTTCGAAGAGTTACAAAGAAATTCATACTCATAGTCGTATACTACTATGTATGCTTTACTTTTCCCTAAAATTTTGTGAACGCACAACTAAGGGTTGCCGAGACATTTTTGGAAAAATTGGAAAAATAAACCGAAATTTTATTATTAGTATTTTTTTTTAATCGTTTCGAAGGGTTACAAAGAAATCCATACTCATAGTCGTATACTACTATGTATGCTTTACTTTCCCCTAAAATTTTGTGAACGCACAACTAAGGGTTGCCGAGATATTTTTGGAAAAATTGGAAAAATAAACCGATATTTTATTATTAGTATTTTTTTTATCGTTTTGAAGGGTTACAAAGAAATTCATACTCATAGTCATATACTACTATGTATGCTTTACTTTTCTCTAAAATTTTGTGAACGCACAACTAAGGGTTGCCGAGATATTTTTGGAAATAGTGGAAAAATAAACCGAAATTTTATTATTAGTATATTTTTTTAATCGTTTCGAAGGGTTACAAAGAAATTCATACTCATAGTCATATACTACTATGTATGCTTTACTTTTCTCTAAAATTTTGTGAACGCACAACTAAGGGTTGCCGAGATATTTTTGGAAATAGTGGAAAAATAAACCGATATTTTATTATTAGTATATTTTTTTAATCGTTTCGAAGGGTTACAAAGAAATTCATACCCATAGTCATATACTACTATGTATGCTTTACTTTTCTCTAAAATTTTGTGAACGCACAACTAAGGGTTGCCGAGATATTTTGGAAAAAGTGGAAAAATAAACCGAAATTTTATTATTAGTATTTTTTTTTAATCGTTTCGAAGGGTTACAAAGAAATTCATACTCATAGTCATATACTACTATATATGCTTTATTTTTTCCCTAAAATTTTGTGAACGCACAACTAAGGGTTACCGGGATATTTTTGGAAAAAGTGAAAAAATAAACCGAAATTTTTTTATTAGTATTTTTTTTAATCGTTTCGAAGGGTTACAAAGAAATTCATACTCATAGTCGTATACTACTATGTATGCTTTACTTTTCCCTAAAATTTTGTGGACGCACAACTAAGGGTTGCCGAGATATTTTTGGAAAAATTGGAAAAATAAACCGAAATTTTATTATTAGTATTTTTTTTTTAATCGTTTCGAAGGGTTACAAAGAAATTCATACTCATAGTCGTATACTACTATGTATGCTTTACTTTTCCCTAAAATTTTGTGAACGCACAACTAAGGGTTGCCAAGATACTTTCGGAAAACTGAAAAAATAAAACGAAGTTTTGTTTAATTTTTTTGTAATAGTTTTGAAGGGTTACAAAGAAATTCATACTCATAGTCATATACTACTATGTATGCTTTACTTTTCTCTAAAATTTTGTGAACGCACAACTAAGGGTTGCCGAGATATTTTTGGAAATAGTGGAAGAATAAACCGAAATTTTATTATTAGTATATTTTTTTAATCGTTTCGAAGGGTTACAAAGAAATTCATACCCATAGTCATATACTACTATGTATGCTTTACTTTTTCCTAAAATTTTGTGAACGTACAACTAAGGGTTACCGAGACATTTTGGAAAAAGTGGAAAAATAAACCGAAATTTTATTATTAGTATTATTTTTTAATCGTTTCGAAGGGTTACAAAGAAATTCATACCCATAGTCATATACTACTATGTATGCTTTACTTTTCCCTAAAATTTTGTGAACGCACAACTAAGGGTTACCGGGATATTTTTGGAAAAATTGGAAAAATAAACCGATATTTTATTATTAGTATTTTTTTTATCGTTTCGAAGGGTTACAAAGAAATTCATACTCATAGTCATATACTGTTATGTATGCTTTACTTTTCCCTATAATTTTGTGAACGCATAACTAAGGGTTGCCGAGATATTTTTGGAAAAATTGGAAAAATAAACCGACATTTTATTATTAGTATTTTTTTTATCGTTTCGAAGGGTTACAAAGAAATTCATACTCATAGTCATATACTACTATGTATGCTTTACTTTTCTCTAAAATTTTGTGAACGCACAACTAAGGGTTGCCGAGATATTTTTGGAAATAGTGGAAAAATAAACCGAAATTTTATTATTAGTATATTTTTTTAATCGTTTCGAAGGGTTACAAAGAAATTCATACTCATAGTCATATACTACTATGTATGCTTTACTTTTCTCTAAAATTTTGTGAACGCACAACTAAGGGTTGCCGAGATATTTTTGGAAATATTGGAAAAATAAACCGATATTTTATTATTAGTATATTTTTTTAATCGTTTCGAAGGGTTACAAAGAAATTCATACCCATAGTCATATACTACTATGTATGCTTTACTTTTACCTAAAATTTTGTGAACGCACAACTAAGGGTTGCCGAGATATTTTTGGAAAAACTAGAAAAGTAAACCGAAATTTTATTATTAGTATTTTTTTAAATCGTTTCGAAGGGGCACAAAGAAATTCATAATCATAGTAGTATACTATTATGTATGCTTTACTTTTCCCTAAAATTTTGTGAACGCACAACTAAGGGTTGCCGAGATATTTTTGGAAGAAGTGGAAAAATAAACCGAAATTTTATTATTAGTATTTTTTTTTTAAATCGTTTCGAAGGGTTACAAAGAAATTCATACCCATTCGTATACTACTATATATGCTTTACTTTTCCCTAAAATTTTGTGAACGCACAACTATGGGTTGCCGAGATATTTTTGGAAATAGTGGAAAAATAAACCAAAATTTTATTATTAGTATATTTTTTTAATCGTTTCGAAAACAAATTCATGCTCATAGTCATATACTACTATGTATGCTTTACTTTTCCCTAAAATTTTGTGAACGCACAACTAAGGGTTGCCGAGGTATTTTCAGAAACGCTGGAAAAATAAATCGAAATTTTATTATTTAATTTTTTTTGTAATAGTTTTGAAGGGTTACAAAGAATGTCGAACTCGTAGTTAGATACTAGTACGTATGCTGTACTTTCGATTAAAATTTTGTAAGCGCACACTAAGGGTTGCCGAGATATTTTCGGAAAAATTGGAAAAATAAATGAAAATTTTAGTATTTAATTTTTTTTAATGGTTTTGAAGGGTTGCAAAGAAAGCAATACTCATAGTCATATACTAGTACGTATGCTTTACTTTACTCTAAAATTTTGTAAACGCACAACTAAGGGTTGCCAAGATACTTTCGGAAAATTGAAAAAATAAAACGAAGTTTTGTTTAATTTTTTTGTAATAGTTTTGAAGGGTTACAAAGAAAGCCATACTCACAGTCATATACTAGTAGGTAATCTTTACTTTTCCCTAAGATTTTGTGAACGCACAACTAAGGGTTGCTTAGATATTCTGGATAAATTTGGAAAATTAAATCGAAATTTAATTATTTTACTTTCTTTTAAATGGTTATGAAGGTTAACAAAGAAAGCCATACTCAAAGTCATGTATTGCTACGTATGCTTTACTTTTCTTTAAAATTTTGTAAACTCACAACTAAGGGTTGCCCAGATATTTCCAAGGGCGTGCGTAAAGAATTGCCAGATAATATTTTATTATTTTTTAAATATTGCCGAGGGGTTATAAAGATAATCATTCGTGTAGATACATACTGTGATATATCCCTTACGTTCCTCTAAAACATTGTAAACGCACAATTAAGGGTTGCCGAGAAATTTCCAAGAAAGTAATTTCACTATTTATTTAAAGTTAGAATGGTCTATGCAGACCGAAGCTTATCCACAGATTTTTCGCCGGCTACTCCGGCACAGGAGTTGTCACCCACAGATTCTTTAATTGACCCCACGTCAGCATCTGTGGCTGGAAATCTGTGGGTAACTTCACACCAATTTTTTTATGTATGTTATTTTTAATGGACCCGTTTAGTGTGACGTCAGATTCTAGGCAACCAACAATACAAGTGTGTGTTGCTAAAGATTTTGAGCCTTATGTACGATACATTTAAGGGTTAAAAATATGGCTGTTGATCAGGGCCTCTAATTTTATTTGGTTAAAACACATATTAATTTAATTGAGTAAATTATATGTAGAACGAATCTAACGTATTTTAAGAATATGGCCTATGAATTGAATTGTCTTAGATATGCCATATAATTGAGTAATAACACAAAATTGTTAACAGCAATTTTTGTCATCCTTAATAGCAAGGTGCATAAGAGCGAAAATATTAACTGTAAATTTCGTTATCCCACTTGTATTGTTGGTTGCATAATATTTGACGTCACTACTAAACGGGTCCATTCCTCATTATCCTTTATGAATTTATTCTGATCTCGAATATCTTCTTCGATTTGCCTTCCGGACATGTATCACAGTTTACTATTTTTATTCTAGGCTTTCTCATTTTGGTTATATAAACCTCATAATTTTTATTCAGTACCTTTTCTGCTTCTTTTTGTAGTTTTTCTATCTCTTCTCTTCTCTCTTTTGACATTTGACCACAATACTATCTCCTTTTGACCTGTAGGAAGTTAGCAACGCGTTGCTGGCAACGCGTTGCCAACTTCACACTTTCAAAATATTTGGCAACGGAAATAAGTTTTGAGTCAATATTGGAAAAATTATTGGAAATCATGAATTTAGTATTAAAATTACCTTATATTACATAATAGAGTAAAAGCCATTGTAATACTACAAACTACAATAAATCATTTTTGGTCGAAAAACGAAAATTTATTAAAATAAATTTTAATTTATGTTTATAACTATTCCAATGGAAAATTCCTACTCGGTACAGCTCCTACGTGGTGATATTCATCCTGACATCAGAATATAAAGCAATATTCATTGCAGTCAAAGAATGGAAAATTCCAAAAATATTTTTTCGAACACGTGTCGGTGTTTAAAGACACATACATATCATACTCCATGACCACCCACAGACCCAATAGGGAGACGAGTATCCTACAACCGGAATAGTTTACCTATCGTCAATAAATGGAAAATAAAAAAAATACATTTTCTCGAAAACGGTGAAATATCGGTGATCAAACTTACATACATATCATCGTATATACTACAATCCCTATAAGATGACAGGCGTCCTATGAGCGGAATAAAGTTTCCACAATAAAAAAATGGAAAATTTAAAAAAAATTATTTTCTCGAAAACCTTGAGATGTCGGTGATCAAACTCACATGAATATCTCCGTATATACTGCCACCTACAACGCCTATAAGCTGACAGTCGTCCTACAAGCGGAATAAAGTTTCTACAGTAAAAAAATGGAAAATTTTAAAAAATTATTTCCTCGAAAACCTTGAGATGTCGGTGATCCAAATCACATGCATATCTTCGTATATACTGCCACCTACAACCCCCACAGGATGACAAGCGTTCTACAAGAGGAATCAATTCTCTACAGTAAAAAAATGGAAAATATAAAAATATTCCTTTCTCGAAAACTTCGAGATGTCGGTGATCTAACTCATATGAATATCTTCGTATGCACTGTCGTCTACAACCCCTATAAGGTGGCAATCGTCCTACAAGCGGAATAAAGTTTCTACAATAAAAAAATGGAAAATTTTAAAAAATTATTTTTTCGAAAACCTTGAGATGTCTGTGATCAAACTTACATGAATATCTCCGTATATACTGCCACCTACAACGCCTATAAGGTGACAGTCGTCCTACAAGCGGAATAAAGTTTCTACAGTAAAAAAATGGAAAATTTTAAAAAATTATTTTCACAAAAACCTTGAGATGTCGGTGATCAAACTCACATGCATATCATCGTATATACTACCACCTACAAACCCCACAGAATGACAAGCGTTCTACAAGAGGAATAAAGTCTCTACATTAAAAATAAAGGAAAATGTAAAAAAATTACTTTCTCGAAAACTTTGAGATGTCGGTGATCTATCTCACATGATTATCTTCGTATATACTGCCAACTACAACTCCTATAAGGTGGCAATCGTCCTACAAGCGGAATAAAGTTTCTACAGTAAAAGAAATAGAAAATATAAAAAAATTATTTTCTTGAAAACCTCGAGATGTCGATGATCAAACTCACATGCATATCTTCGTATACATTGCCACTTACAACCCCTATAGGATGGCAATTGTCCTACAAGCGGAATAAAGTTTCTACAGTAAAAAAAATAGAAAATAAAAAAATTACTTTCTCGAAAACCTCGAGATGTCGGTGATCAAACTCACATGAATATCTTGGTATATACTGCCACCCACAACCCCTATAAGATGACAATCGTCCTACAAGCGGAATAAAGTCACTACAGATGAAAAGATGAAAAAACCGTTGCCAGCAACGGTTTCGTTGCCGGCGCCCAGAGCATCATGACGGGCGTCGTACAGCAGAATAAATTTTAAAAAATTATTTTCACAAAAACCTTGAGATGTCGGTGATTAAACTCACATGCATATCATCGTATATACTACCACCTACAACCCCCACAGGATGACAAGCGTTCTATAAGAGGAATAAAGTCTCTACAGTAGAAAAATGGAAAACTTTAAAAAATTATTTTCTCGAAAACCTTGAGATGTCGGTGATCAAACTCATATGCATATCTTCGTATGTTCTGCCACCTACAACCCCCAGAGGATGACAAGCGTTCTACAAGAGGAAAAAACTCTCTACATTAAAAATAAGGAAAATAGAAAAAAATTACTTTCTCGAAAACTTTGAGATGTCGGTGATCTAACTTACATGATTATCTTCGTATATACTGCCACCTACAACTCCTATAAGGTGGCAATCGTCCTACAAGCGGAACAAAGTTTCTACAGTAAAAAAAAATAGAAAATATAAAAAAATTATTTTCTCGAAAACCTCGAGATGTCGATGATCAAACTCACATGCATATATTCGTATACATTGCCACTTACAACCCCTATAGGATGGCAATTGTCCTACAAGCGGAATAAAGTTTCTACAGTAAAATAAATAGAAAATATAAAAAAATTACTTTCTCGAAAACCTCGAGATGTCGGTGATCAAACTCACATGAATATCTTGGTATATACTGCCACCCACAACCCCTATAAGATGACAATCGTCCTACAAGCGGAATAAAGTCACTACAGATGAAAAGATGAAAAAACCGTTGCCAGCAACGGTTTCGTTGCCGGCGCCCAGAGCATCATGACAGGCGTCGTACAGCAGAATAAATTTAAAAAAATGATTTTCTCACAAACCTTGAGATGTCGGTGATCAAACTCACATGCATATCATCGTATATACTACCACCTACTTCCATGTCACCTCAGTGACCCTCTTAAGTCTAGTAGATCTAGATTTGTCTGAGTAAAGGAGTATCGGTCTGCACATTCTATGACGAAGTTATCTTCTCGAAGTAATCGCACACTTAAAAGTTTGCAACTGCATACTTTTATATACGATCAACAGTTAACGAAATATTTTGACAAGGCATTTTTTTATAACTTCACGGACTGTAGCTTGTAAACTATTAGTTCTATAAAATGATGTCTATGACAAACTGTGGAGGAATCAGCACTTTTCAAAATTTTCGTTAGATATTTTAATAGACGATCTACAGTTCGTCTCAAACTTATAGCAACATGAGGCCCAGTATTTCAATGCAAAGTTAAGCACTTTATCCTACAAATAAATTAGCTAGAAGTTTAGAATATGCTTTTATTAAACACTTTAATATTACAACTTCATATTCTTACCTTCTAGCTAATTTATTTGTAGGATAAAGTGCTTAACTTTGCATTGAAACACTGGGTTTCATGTTGCTATAAGTTTGAGATGAACTATACAGTGAAAACTGAAACACTGAAACTAAAATCACGGTTTATAATACTATCATTCAGCTGCATTTTGATTATTGTGCATCAATATTATTCTTATTCAATCTTAATGAATTGAATATGCTGCAAAAACTGCAAAATCGTGGAATGAGAATCATTTTAAAGGCAAGTCGCCTTACTCCAATTATTTCAATGTTGACAAGACTTAATTGATTCTCAGTTGAAAATAGATTACTATTTTACCATGATTTTCGTATTTAAAATAGTAAATCGTATGGCTCCAGAATATATTCATATTTATAATACAAGAGGTACAAACAATATTCATATTGCAAGAACTAATTATCGTAACTCTATGAATACATCGTATTTTAAGGGTTTTCAGAAATTCAGTGGGTTACCCGAATATATAAAAAATTCTACGACCTTAAACAATTTTAAAATTAATCTAAAAGAATTTATTATGAATAAGTAGAATGTGATTAATGTAAATGAAATAAAAATGGAATATGTCTTAAGTATTATATAATTTGTAAAGTACTATCGATTTAGGTTAAGATATTTTAATCTTTTGTTTTTAATTTTAATACCTATGTGTACTTTTACTACGTATTTTCTGTTGTATAGTTTTTTATATGTATATTAGGTCCTTCCTAATTCAATAAAGTTCTCCAATTTACGAAAAAATCTGCAAAAACTACTTTTTCAAAACTTTGACGCGCTGTAACTCATAAATATTTAGTTCTACGAAATTAAGTATGTCAAGGTATTTGTACAGAATTTAGTGCTGAACAAAAAAGGTCCTTACCATATTTGTCGTTGCATCATAATTGTTCGCGAGATATTTGCAATTGACTTTTCGCAAAGATGGCGGCTAACGCCAACTACCGCCGACCTCACCAATTTGGCAAAATACTCAGGACACCGGCCTAAACACTTAAAAAAATAAAAATTGACACCCTCTATTTACATAAGAGACACAATCTTTTATCTATTCGTTGGACTATATATTTAGATCATAAGATCATCTTTGAGACACGTTGCATATAACTGGGAAATTTACGCATTTTTATTAAATTTTTAATAAATTGCACTTAATATTTGAGAGATATTCCAAGAGTATTTACCATCTGTAATAGTTAAAGTCCAGACATTTCATGATCCTAGGCAATGTGTTTCAGTGGCGGCTCGTGATATTGTCTGCAGAGGAGGCTTGTTATTTTGAAAGACAATTAGAGAAATTTCTACAAGTAAAAGATATTAATTTGGAAGATATGCTGCTTCTTCGAAAGGGAGGCTCAGCCTCCCCTGCCTCCTCAGGCGAGCCGCCACTGATGTGTTTAGATTTAAGATTAGTATTTTTATATTTAAAACGTCTATTCCCTTTTTATGTTAAGAGTTTTTACCAATAGCTTATTAAACAAAAATGCCATAACAGTTTAGTAAATATGTTTACATTTCATTGCTTACTACTGGTTATCTTAAATGGTTTATAGCAGAGTATTGTGGATTGCGTAGAGCTCAGTTCTCCCCAAATTTTTATTAGTAAAATATGGTAACAGTACGAAAACTTTTATTCAAGCGAATATAAAGTCAGGAGATTACAATTATCCGGGAAATCATATACTTTAGTTTGGATGGTTAAATGCCTGATAAGAATCATAGCTTCATTGTCATCAAGGTAAGTTTAGTCGAGTTAATTCAAAACATACAGCAAAGCCCTAAAATGTTATCCAAGCAACACAACATGTCGAGGGGCCGCCTTTGTTTACGGGACCATTGGTGAAGACTGCCGGTGCTCACCAGGAGCCATTACCCAGTGTCCATTTCGGTTAAGGATTGATGAGAAAGTGAAATTTTTCATTTATGTAATATTTATTGCATAAAAACATTTTTTATAATTATCGTTGAACTTTAAATTGTGATGATATAATATTGTTGATATATTTCTTTTGCACATTATTATTAATTAAGTTTTATTTAACGTTTGTCATTTTAAAATAATCTTTATAATAATTAAGATTATTTTTTGGTCAAAAGGACTTAATAAGACATGTTAAATTTGCCAATTTTGTTCTAGTTAGCTGTGATCATTTATTAATAAAATTGTGATTTTTATCCTAAAAATACATTTTTTATTATCTTTGTCTCTGTCTGTCTGTCCTAAACAGGATCGGACCTATCCATAGCGGTCAGTTTAACTGTTTCAGAGGGTAGCCACTGCTTCAATTTTGATGTGGATGGCGCACTTATATAACATCTCATTTCAAGCTACCTCTGGATAGTGAAACAAACTGTGAATTGATGGAACTAATAAACAAAATTTTATTTGTAATTTTTAGTTTTATTATAACAAAAAAAATGATTTACTAGGAAATATGAGTCAACATATTCCTGAAATTAAAAAAAAAACATGGAGCATTATATGCATGCTACAAACTCATACAATTAAATCTTTATTTATTCTTCTTATGCTTATGTGAATATTTGTAAGTTCATCAAACAACATAAACTATATATACATTAAAAATGAAAAAAAAATGAAAGTCAAACTGGAAAGCCCAAATTCGACTCCTTTTAACTTTTACTGCCGTACATCTTCTGATGTGTTAACAATTATTTGCTAAAGTTAATTTTTGGCGTAATTCCACAAACAAAATACATTGTTAGTAGTTGATAAGAGAAAATTAAGGTATGGCCACGAAGGTGTGGCTTATTAAGTATACAGACCAAGATATTTTTCCTTTAAATATTTTGATACAAAAGCTTCATAGTGTCACTAGGTGTTTTCTTTCTACCAACAATCTTAGCTAAGCTAAGTAGTTTTTCAGTCACGCCTGATGAGTGAAATATTCGTGTATGTACCACAGTTTGCGTGTGACATTAAAACTACTTAGCATAGCTAAGATTGTTGGTAGAAAGAAAACACCTACTATTTCATATTTGCATCAAAACTTGACCACAGAAGACCTATACCAGAAAAGACTCTCTGGTCTTCCCGCCAATATTGAATTTTTATGAAGACAGCTATCTTGTTGGTGGTATTGTCAACCTATATAAATCCGCAGGTTTCTAAATTCACCGGTGGAGCGCACCGGTAAGCAATAACATTATATGATTGGCTATATTTTGAAAACCAAAGCCAATCAGCTTCGAATTTTATCTACCAATGCGTCCAGCGGTGAATTTAGAAAAGTGCGGATTTATAGGTTGACAATAATACCACCGACAAGATGGCCGAAGGTCACCCCAATTCACGGTCAATAAATGATACGGTTACCTCGATCAGAAGCTTTAGGACGAGACGCGGAGAGCGGGAAATCGAATGAAAGAGACAGACATATCTGATTTCCGTGCGAAAGACAGTGACAAAGATGCCTGGTAGTGTCTACAGGTGACGTAGGCTGTAGATCAACCGGTATCTTTGTCTCTGTTTTTTGCACGGAAATCAGATATGTCTGTCTCTTCCATTCGATTTCCCTCCCCCCGCGTCTCTCTCGTCCTAAAACTGCTGATCGTGGTAACCGTATCGTTTACTGACCGTGACCCCAATTTACCAATGAAAGGGTGCGTTTACACGTATCCAGTAATTTAGTCGAGTCGCTTAGTAATTTGGTACTCGACCAATGCGGACAGCGTGTTTTAGTCAAGTAATTTAGTGGAAAGCAATTACTAAATTACTGGACCGTCTCTCCACTCGACTAAATTACTGGATGCGCGCAAACGCACCCAAACATCGAACGTTCCGCCGACAGTGACGCTTCTGGTATAGGTGAAACATTCCAAGCAGTCCATGAACACTAGGTACAAAGGTAGTCAAAGCGAAGTACACTTGGTGAATATTCTCAACGTTCAAGAGGGAAGTGAAAGAAAAAGAAATGACAAAGTGTGCATTAGTAATACTCTGTGCAAATTAAATTAAATCACAAAATTAAATTTCTTGTCACTACAAATATTTAGATTAGGGTGACCATACGTCCGGAATTCGCTGGAAAGTCCAGCATTTTGGAGTACTGTCCGGTATTCAGATCATACGTCCGGAATTTCGCTGGAAAGTCTTAGAAGTGTCCAGCAAAAGTCCAGCATTCAGGTTATAGTGAAGTTACAGCATTACATTTTGCTTGGAATTTTTTTTTTCGGGTACTTCCCTCCGCTCAACAAAAAAATGTTTCCCCTCGGTCATCAAGAAATGATTTTTCGGATTTCTGACCCCCCCCCCCCCCTTATCAATTTTTTTTCCCAGCAGAAGTGTCCAGCATTCATTTAACAAAAATCTGGTCACCCTAATAATTTAGATCGCACTGTATGGTAATTTACCTTATTTAAGTTACTTCGTAATTTAAGAACTGATGAATTGGATGGCATATTTTAGGGTGACCAGAAGTGAATGATGGACACTTCTGCTGGGAAAAAAATTGATGAGCGGAAGGAGGCAGAAATCCGAAAAACGATTTCTTGATTTCAACATTTTTGATGACCGGGGGGGGAAATTTTTGAAGTATCCGAAAAAAAAAATTTCCTAGCAAAACGTAATGCTGTAACTTCCCTATAACCTAAATGCTGGACTTTCGTTGGACCCCAACAAACACTGAAGATCGGCCCATCAGCGGGCCATCACTGAGCCAGAAGTTTCATTTCTGGCCCGCTGAAGGGCCAACCTTCGGTGTTTGTAGGGACACTTGTAAGACTTTCTAGCGAAATTCCGAACTTATAGTCTGAATGCTGGACACTTGTAAATGCTGGACAGTACTCCAAAATGCTGGACTTTCCAGCGAAATTCCGGACGTAGCATATTTGATTCTATTTACCTAACTGCAAGATTTTAATAAAATGCATCTCTTAGTATGCAACCAGTAATACTAACAAGTATCTGAACACAGTCTGCTATTAAATTGTCACAACTCTGCGTTTTTAACAAAGCATGTAAAATGCATGCGTGTCCTATTTACACTTATGGGTTTTTACACGCGCGTTAAGAATGCAGCTGCTTCTAATTTTCCTCCAGAGAAGCGTGCAGTTTAGCGAAATTCCCAAGAAATGCGATTGGTATGGCTACAGTACCTACAAAATAAGTAAATATACTTACCAAATCTAAAATTGTGTTGTTATTTTTATTAGGTATATTATTTATTATTAGCTGTATTACAATTAACTTTTGGCGCTCTACCAGTCGAACTGCCATACAACAAACTAAAAAGGCTTAAAAATATAGTACCAACTGCTTTATAGTACGTGCTTCTGTTCACTATTTCTATAAAAACCCACAAGTGCGAGAGATAGTGCAATTTAAAAGCATTGCGTTAAAATTGCATATGCCTGTTCAAAATTGCATGCCTGAAAAATGCAGGTGTGAATTTAACTTTACATTCATGAACCATAACAAGATTTGGAACTAAATTATATTTTGATCTTATTCTGTTTTTTTTTGGGGGGGGGGGGGGGCAGGGCCCCCGCATGGGGGGTATATTGGGTACTGAGTTCAGGGGCCCGCCAGAGATTTCGGCAAAATTTTTGTTTTCAAATTTCTCCCCTCCGCTTATTAATTATTTAAGCTCGGGGGTACGCCGGTGAAATTAGTACCGGGGGGGGCATGATTTGATGGGGGGGGGCTGGGGTAAATAATTAAAACTAGCAAGTAAAATTGGGATTTAGTATATTATTATTTACTATGAGTCAAGGTCTCTTTATTTTTGCATCAGCCACCTTCACTACTACCCGATCAATAATGGCTTGACCCAACTATCATCTATATAATTTACGGCATCAAATATGTAGTAGTATATACGATGATATGCATGTGAGTTTGATCACCGACATCTCAAGGTTTTTGTGAAAATAATTTTTTAAAATTTATTCTGCTGTGCGACGCCTGTCATGATGGTCTGGGCGACGGCAACGAAACCGTTGCTGGAAACGGTTTTTTTTTCATCTTTTCATCTGTAGTGACTTTATTCCGCTTGTAGGACGATTGTCATCTTATAGGGGTTGTGGGTGGCAGTATATACGAAGATATTCATGTAAGTTTGATCACCGACATCTCGAGGTTTTCGAGAAAGTAATTTTTTTATATTTTCTATTTTTTTACTGTAGAAACTTTATTCCGCTTGTAGGACAATTGCCATCCTATAGGGGTTGTAAGTGGCAATGTATACGAAGATATGCATGTGAGTTTGATCATCGACATCTCGAGGTTTTCGAGAAAATAATTTTTTTATATTTTCTATTTTTTTTTACTGTAGAGACTTTGTTCCGCTTGTAGGATGATTGCCACCTTATAGGAGTTGTAGGTGGCAGTATATACGAAGATGATCATGTGAGTTAGATCACCGACATCTCAAAGTTTTCGAGAAAGTAATTTTTTTATATTTTTCTTATTTTTAATGTAGAGACTTTATTCCTCTTGTAGAACGCTTGTCATTCTGTGGGGTTTGTAGGTGGTAGTATATACGATGATATGCATGTGAGTTTGATCACCGACATCTCAAGGTTTTTGTGAAAATAATTTTTAAAAATTTTCCATTTTTTTACTGTGGAAACTTTATTCCTCTTATAGAACGCTTGTCATCCTGTGGGGGTTGTAGGTGGTAGTATATACGATGATATGCATGTGTTTTATCACCGACATCTCAAGGTTTTAGTGAAAATAATTTTTCAAAATTTATTCTGCTGTACGACGCCTGTCATGATGCTCTGGGCGCCGGCAACGAAACCGTTGCTGGAAACGGTTTTTTTTTCATCTTTTCATCTGTAGTGACTTTATTCCGCTTGTAGGACGATTGTCATCTTATAGGGTTTGTGGGTGACAGTATATACGAAGATATTCATGTGAGTTTGATCACCGACATCTCGAGGTTTTCGAGAAAATAATTTTTTTATATTTTCTATTTTTTTTCTGCAGAAACTTTATTCCGCTTGTAGGACGATTGCCACCTAATAGGAGTTGTAGGTGGCAGTATATACGAAGATAATCATGTGAGTTAGATCACCGACATCTCAAAGTTTTCGAGAAAGTAATTTTTTAAAATTTTCCATTTTTTTACTGTAGAGACTTTATTCCTCTTATAGAACGCTTGTCATCCTGTGGGGGTTGTAGGTGGTAGTATATACGATGATATGCATGTGAGTTTGATCACCGACATCTCGAGGTCTTCGAGAAAGTAATTTTTTTTATATTTTCTATTTTTTTTTACTGTAGAGACTTTATTCCTCTTATAGAACGCTTGTCATCCTGTGGGGGCTGTAAGTGGCAATGTATACGAAAACGACAGTGCATACGAAGATATTCATATGAGTTAGATCACCGACATCTCAAAGCTTTCGAGAAAATAATTTTTTCATATTTCTCATTTTTTTTAATGTAGAGACTTTATTCCGCCTGTGGGACGACTTTCACCTTATAGGCGTTGTAGTTGGCAGTATATACGGAGATATTCATGTGAATTTGACCACCGACATCTCGAGGTTTTCGAGAAAGTAATTTTTTTGTATTTTTTATTTTTTTACTGTAGAAACTTTATTCCGCTTGTGGGACGATTGCCACCTTATATGGGTTGTAGATGACAGTATATACGAAGATATTCATATGAGTTAGATCATCGACATCTCAAAGTTTTCGAGAAAATAATTTTTTTAAATTCGCCATTTTTATACTGTAGAGACTTTATTCCGCTTATAGGACGACTTTCACCTTATAGGCGTTGTAGGTGGAAGTATATACGAAGATACTCATGTCAGTTAGATCACCGTCATCTCAAGGTTTTCGAGAAAATAGTTTTTTTTAATTTTTAATTTTTTTACTGCAGAAACTCTATTCCCCTTGCAGGACGATTGCCACCTTATAGGTGGCAGTATATACGAAGATATGCATGTGACTTTGATCACCGAAATCTCAAGGTTTTCGAGAAAATAATTTTTTTTATATTTTCCATTTTTTACTGTAGATACTTTTGTAGAACGCTTGTCATCCTGTGATGGTTGTGGGTGGTAGTATATACAATGATATGCATGTGAGTTTGATCACCGACATCTCAAGGTTTTCGAGAAAATATTTTTTTTAATTTTTCCATTTTTTTATTGTAGAAACTTTATTCCGCTTGTAGGACGATTGCCACCTTATAGGGGTTGTAGACGACAGTGCATACGAAGATATTCATATGAGTTAGATCACCGACATCTCGAAGTTTTCGAGAAAGGAATTTTTTTATATTTTCCATTTTTTTACTGTAGAGACTTGATTCCTCTTGTAGAACGCTTGTCATCCTGTGGGGGTTGTAGGTGGCAGTATATACGAAGATATGCATGTGATTTGGATCACCGACATCTCAAGGTTTTCGAGGAAATAATTTTTTAAAATTTTCCATTTTTTTACTGTAGAAACTTTATTCCGCTTGTAGGACGACTGTCAGCTTATAGGCGTTGTAGGTGGCAGTATATACGGAGATATTCATGTGAGTTTGATCACCGACATCTCAAGGTTTTCGAGAAAATAATTTTTTTTAAATTTTCCATTTTTTTATTGTGGAAACTTTATTCCGCTCATAGGACGCCTGTCATCTTATAGGGATTGTAGTATATACGATGATATGTATGTAAGTTTGATCACCGATATTTCACCGTTTTCGAGAAAATGTATTTTTTTTATTTTCCATTTATTGACGATAGGTAACTATTCCGGTTGTAGGATACTCGTCTCCCTATTGGGTCTGTGGGTGGTCATGGAGTATGATATGTATGTGTCTTTAAACACCGACACGTGTTCGAAAAAATATTTTTGGAATTTTCTATTCTTTGACTGCAATGAATATTGCTTTATATTCTGATGTCAGGATGAATATCACCACGTAGGAGCTGTACCGAGTAGGAATTTTCCATTGGAATAGTTATAAACATAAATTAAAATTTATTTTAATAAATTTTCGTTTTTCGACCAAAAATGATTTATTGTAGTTTGTAGTATTACAATGGCTTTTACTCTATTATGTAATATAAGGTAATTTTAATACTAAATTCATGATTTCCAATAATTTTTCCAATATTGACTCAAAACTTATTTCCGTTGCCAAATATTTTGAAAGTGTGAAGTTGGCAACGCGTTGCCAGCAACGCGTTGCTAACTTCCTACAGGTCAACATAGGTATGTACACCAAATTCGCAAACAAGAGGGCATGTTTATGTTTGCACCTAACCTCTACACTAATAAAACGTCCAAATAAAATAATATTTAAAAAGTCACGCTTTATGGTTCACAGTTCTGCATCAAAGTTATTAAAAGACATCATCATCCACAATTTTTCACAAAAATGATCAAAAAACACAAACGTTAGATTTTACATCAATTTACATTATGTAAAATATTTTATATAAAAATGTTCTATTAATCTTACCTCTCAGAGAGGTAAAGTTACATTAATGTTTACTGGGTATTTTCGATCGAGGCGATGTCGTGCACGAAAATGTGATATTATCGCATGAAAATGTATGTTTCGTATTTTCGAGCATCATGAACTCGGATGCTCGACTGATTTCGGGCGAGATGCAACAGATGGGGGTTTAGTACACGATAAAGCGATTTCGTGTACGAACGTAGGCAAAGTGATCGTTTTGGGCTCCTATTTTCAAACTCATGCGAGGCGATTTTGTGTGCGAGATTTACTGATTGTCGAACGAAATTAGCAAAACTGTATTTTCAAATCCCATTATACGATAATTTTTGTATTCGTATGCGATCTTTTCCGTTCAATTACATCGGATGGTCAAAGCTAATCGAAATTGAAAGTCGCATGCGAAAACAGGCGATAATTTGAAGGTTATGTGAATGTGTTTTAATCATGGAAGTAAATGATTTGATAAATTTAGCAGTTATAGAAGCCCTGGAGCAATATTAATATCAACTTTATTAGTTAAAACATTCTTTGGCTATTTCTTCGACATAAAGTGAAAACAGAGGCTAATTTTTTCAATAATCTACTAAGTACAGTGACGTAGCCAGGATTTTTATTCGGGGGGGGTCCGAACATTTTTTTGTAAGTATAGTATATTATGTATTGTTATGTAGCTTTCACGCAATTCTTATATAAATTGGCGTACAGTCAAATTGGCTGAATTTTTAATATGTTATAGATTTCGACTTTCTGATCAAAAACTCTCATGGGCCCAACTCGATCCTATGTCTAGTTTCCGAGATACTGCTCAAGAAATGTACAAGAATAACCTTTTGTATAATTTAAATAATTTCGAATTCATGATTTTTTCATACATTTTATATTGTGATTCGTTCTAATAGCCCTTTATAATATTTTGCACTAAAAGCATTTGTTGTTTTAATAAACATAGCGTAGAAAAAATTAAAGTTTGAAAAATGTTGGCGAAGGCGCCGGGAAATCTGTAGAAAAATAACAAGTGAAAATAATATTTGGTCATATTGGCTAAAACATTTTTTACATAAAGTATTTGTCTTCCTGATCAAAAAACTTTAATTGAAAAACTTTCGGAAATTGCTTCTTTGACCTCTAACAACACCCCATCAATAAATTAAAAGTTCGACAAGATACAGAATTTTACAAGAATTTATAGTTGTATCTCGAATACTAGACGAGACTAGACTAGATCGAGATGGGTCCATGAGAGTTTTTGATCAGAAAGTCACATACATATACAACATATTAAAAATTCAACCAATTTGACTGTACGCCAATTTTCATAAGAATTGTGCGGGGTCCTTTATTTGAACTATTCAACAACTTATATTCCAACTAACTGGCGACTATGCAATTTAACGTGGATTTCGCTTGGGTAGTAATAAAAATAAATTGAATTTACTTCTGATTCCACAAGGTTTTATACATTTGACTGAATTAAGGCTCCGCCCTGTCAATATTGCTGCAATAAATTGCAAGAAATTACGATTTGCAACGGGACTGGTTGGAATCAAGATTGGTAATCGGCCAAAAAAAATTTTTGACTAAAACCGAAAATAAAATCAATACAATAATTTTAAATATCATGTCTATCAATTATACAAATGTCAATAAATTTCGGGGGGGGTCCGGACCCCCAGGACCCCCCCTGGCTACGTCACTGCTAAGTATAACCCCATTTTTTAAATTTTCAATTTAAAAAGTGAGATTTACTAGTTCATGTGGTAGAATAATAAGTCCCAACTAGCAAAATACAGAAAAATAACTTCATGTTTTTTTTTTCTGGAAAACAGTATCCAGAGCCCAAAACTTCAGTAGCATGTCTAATAGCCCCCTCCAAATCCTATAACTTCTTTTTAAATGTTTTTTCTGAAATGCATTGTTCTGCAAATTTGGCCAACTTAAGCGGGACACTTATTGATATATGTATATTTTTATCTTTGCAAATTTTATTAAGTACCTAACCAAATGTTCATTGTTCAACATTAAACATTTTTTTCTACGATTGTGTAAAAAACAGTGCATCATAGTGCATCATTTTGAGTGCAATAAGTATCACTTTGCTGCACTAGTGCAATTTTCTGTTTTTATTGCACTATTTAACACTGAAATATTAAAACATTATTTGTTAAAAATGCCAAAATGTGAAAAATGACATTTTATGCAAAATTTTAATTTATTTATTTTGGTGATTTTTGGACTATACGTTGGCATCCCGTATCGTATGCTATGTTGTCAAGTCTACTTATACGAAATACAAGTCGCATATAATTTTAAAATCGGGTGATGTTTGAAAATCCTGATTTTAAGTGATACTCGAAAAATTTTCGTGCACGAGTACTCGCACACGGATTAAGACGCATGAGTTTGAAAATAGGAGCCTTGGTTTGTTTTATTTCGTACGACATAACCTCAGTATATCCAATTTAGGTTTTTGCTGTGGTTTGTTTATTATTTGGGGACTTTAAAGTAAATTTATTTGAGGAAAATTTACCATTCTTCAATTCCGAGCAAAGATGTTTTAACTCCTAGATCGCTATCTCAATTTTGTATAAAACATATCCCACTTTTTCAAGTAAAGAACCACCCATTATCTCTCCCACTTTGCTTCCACTCCGGGCCCAACTACAAACACTCGTGTTGTCTATGCGCATGCCTCGCATCTAGTTGGTGTCCTGTCGCAAACCTTCGCGACGTTGTCAAAGATCAGAGACAAAAGCCGCTGAAAGCGGGGAATTTTGAAGTGGTCAAACGCAATAACGTTGAGCGATCGGAAAATGTAGAGAAAATGGTGACAGTCCGGCAACACCGCTGGTTGCTTCGATCAGTTGTTAGTGCCGCTTGAGATTTGATTGCGTTTGCGCTTTAAGAGCTTAAAATCTTGTTGAGAAACTCGAACTGACCTGACAATAGCAATGGTAAAGTCCGGCAATCCACGCTAAAAGTCGTGACGTCACCATTGCGCGGTAAAATTTGATTTTGTTTCCAAGTGCATTTTACGGTGTCCCTTATTCACTGATGCTATAAGGATCAAAATCAGAAACAACTTTGTAAACATGATTATTCTGATGTTATTCCTCACAATAAACTACTAGTACTTATTTCTATGTAATTATAATAAATTGATGTGAATGTTCTATAAGTTAAATGTGCTTTAGTATGTAGGAATAATTAATAAAACAATTATTTACATTTTAGATGCACTACGCATGCGTGTGAGAGGACGTCTGTCTTGGATTATTTTGTTTCTAAATTCGTACTTACTGTTTTTATGGATTCTGTTTCTGTGCCGATTTGAGGTTAAACTTGTGTTTGTTTATTAATTTTGTGTTTTTATGTTTGCTATTACCTATAAATATATAAAAATTTACTAAAATAAAAGTTTATTTCACTTGTAGCTATAATATCAATTCATTAAAAAAATCGTTTATTGTGGAGATATGTTTCAAGTTTTCTTTTTGAAAGTTTACTTATAAGATTGCCGAACTGGTGATGCTCACGTATGAGAAGAAATATGTATATAATGTTGCCAAATGTTGAAGAATAATAATAAAAAGTACAATAGTTGATTCTGTAAACATCTTGCCTAATTAATATATTTTTTTCTCCAGCTAAAAATTCTATGTGATTATAACATAAAACTGTCGAATAGTGATGCGCGATATATATCGATGTATCGAAAACATCGATATTGCGATGGACGATATTTGATGTTTTTACATCGATAACTTACATTATTAAACATCGATGAAATATCGATGTTAGTAAAATGTCGATATAATGAAATAATGTTATTTTTTTTCTTATATCCCCCCCCCCCCCCCTCTCTTCAAGTTTGAGATATGGATACGTTTTTTTTCTGATTTGTCCCCCCCACTCGTTATAAAAAAAATCTCATTTCTCCCCCCAGCTCATCAATTTTTATCAAATATCGATAAGATTTTCGATGAGCAAATATCGATATTTTTCACTCGATAAATATCACATATCGATAAGTTTGTTCGATGTTACCATCGATATGAAATATCGATATTTTCGGTTCGATGTCGCATCACTACTGTTGAAGGATTTCAATGTTTTCTGAAAAATATTACTTTCTAAGGGAGTATAATACTCGTGATTTTTATTGACAGATACAATGTCATGTTTATTATGACGTTTCAACGGAATTTTCACCATGGCTGATTAATTTTTCTTCTTTAAAAAACTGCATTATTGCCGACAGTTTTATCATGTTTTTCTGACATTTTAATATCAAAATATTCAAAACCAAAGCAAAGATTCTAATCTTTGGCCAAACTACAGAATTAATTTTCAGTACACACGACTAAATAATAACCTAACCAAACATCTAAACTCAACAAAAACAAAGAAAATGTTACTTGGCCACTTCGGTCTGCCTCTGCGCCAGAACATAACAAGAACAAGCTACGACTCACGTCAGAATTGATGAACGCATGCCTAGTAAAATTACAAAATTTCTAAATCTTATGCCAAAATACTTTTTAATACCATCTTAATATAGAAAGAAGTAAACTTTAGTGACAATTATTAGAAAAAATATTTCAGTCGTTAGATATTTTTAATTGAGTAAGAAAATTTGAAATAGATTTTAATATGTCCGTATGTCAAGAGGCAATAAGGTCTATTATAAATTGGGATTGGAAACATTAAGGTGGGGATGAAACGTCACACTTTTGGAGTCGATTCCAACATTGGTGTCTCGCTTTTTGAGGCGTGTTAATATTGCTCTCTCCGTTGAGATGTTTGCTGCTTTGTCATATACGAATTCCTTATGGGTTAAACCATCTAGTAGTTAAAGATCTTTGATTCCGAGTGAGCCTCAAGGAAATCCACCATTTCTTTTTCTGACCTGCACTAATATATCCCACCTGCTTATCCGCTGATTGCTTGTGCATTATAAATTATAATATTCAGTCTTGTAATTCAATCAACCCAAAATCTAGAATTCAATAATAATGACATGCAATATCATAACCTGAAAATATCACCGCATTCACATATAACAGCTGATTAATATTAGTGGCATTAGTGTTTTCTAGGGGTTTCAAGTCCATTTGGTTGTACAAAACAGCGTTGCCACATTTGCCATACAACATTTTTACGTATGCGAAAAACAAATCTCGGATGGTGTTCGAAAATACCACTTCAGAACTATAAGCGAAATTTTTTAAGCGAGTCGGGTGCCTAGTATTTCGCCAAGGACTGTTAACGTTAACAGTCCTTGGTATTTCGCAAGCGATAAATATCGATTGAGCTCGGAAATATGGCCCCTAGTCTGTTAACGAATGAACGAATCACGCGAACCGCGACGATGCCACATTAAATATTTCTCCATAAATCTGATACAGATAGAGAAGTAGGCTAAAATGCCGCCCCCTAAATTGTGCCGCCCCGTGCGACTGTACCTGTTGCACCCCCGCCAGGAACGGCCCTGCTCCTGACCATTTTTTCGCGTCATTTTCACGTGTCTTTGCTACCTGGGTAATTAAAGTAGGTACCCCCTAAAAAGGGAGCTGGGGGGCTCAAGTTTTATAGGAAGATGAACCTTTTATAGATAGTTAAGGGATTCTAGTATGAACGTTCTAATTGAATTCTATACCCCCGGTCAATGGTTTTTTCTGAAAAATTACAAGAGTAAAGTACCCCTAAAAAAGGGTTGGGGGGCTCAAATTTTATGAAGAGATGTATTCTTTAGAGATAGTTAAAAGTCTATAATATGAGTGCTCTAAAACGACTCTATACCCCCGGTCAATGAGATTTTCTGAAAAATTACTAGAGTAAAAAGGGAGTTGGGGGCTCAAATTTTATAGGAAGATAAACCTTTTATAAATAGAATAGAATAGAATACTTTATTTGTCTTTGTGGCTACAGTATTTGTAGTTAAGGGATTCTAGTATGAACGTTCTAATTGAATTCTATAACCCCGATCAATGGGTTTTTGTTCTGGTCAATAAATTAGGCAGGCCCTCATTAAAATGACGTATCTTTCACAGTTTCACCTACATTGAAATGGACTGACTATCTTGGACATTGAAAGGCGATTCTAGAAACAAGTGATTCTAGGAAACAGGTCTCAATTGAAAAATTGACTGCGCAGGCGTGGTAGGCAGCGCATGGCGACGACTTGTTCTAAACAAGGTATGTTTAATTTCAAACCGTTAACAGAAAACTTTTCGTCCACAGTCTGTCTGCCTTTGTTTCGTGTTATAATTTACTGCGTTTTGTACGAGTCTCGTGCGCATTTTGTTGGTTATGATAGCGTTGCTCAGGAAAAGATTTACGTAGAGATACATGTAAATCAAATTCTTCCAAGGTAATTATTTAGGTTAGTAGTGTTAAATGTTTTAAGTCATTTTATTTTTGGTCATATTTTAGATGGCAGAAAATAAATCTCCTTTATATGAGGCCGTGACGTGTGTCTTGAGTTGTGCATTACAGGCAGACTCGGAGATTCAAAGACTGGCTGAAGAGAGGAAAAAAGCCTTAGAATTGGTAGATGGTAAGTTTGTTTACTTCAATTTATATAACAACTAGATAATGTATGTATATCATGCTTTTTAACTCAGTTGATGTGAATTCTGATAAAACAGCAGGAAATTGTTTTTCGATATTTTAAACTGGTCGTGCCTAATTATTACAGGATTCAATTGCTCACCGATAACAATTTTGTAAAATTTTACTACTTGTATAGGTTTTCTAACATTTTAACTCTCAGATGTGCTGGTCATAAATATGAAGGTACCTATTTTTCGATGGTGGCCTGACAATAGTTCCTATCTGGAAAAAACGTTATTTTACCGGATAAAGACTAATTAATTATAATAGGAGCTATTTCCTCAAGACTTTTAGATAATTGTGATTGAATTTATACAGTTGGGTGAAGTCCGACAACTTGCGCGCTAACTTTTAGTTGAGTATGGCGCAATAATACAAATTTTGCAATGTATGCAGATAGGCAGTATTGTCAGGACACCATCGTTTTACTTTTCGAGGAAATGTGTTTATTTCCATGCATTGTAGTTCAGCTCTATTCCTATATGCTTGCAACCACCATCGGTACTTGCTGTACATATTTTGGGCAGTCTCACAGTAGTACTCGAGTGAAAAATAACCAGTTATCCCGTTATTGAACTTGCATTACTCGGTTATCATCAACAAGTATTTGAGTGAGAAACAATCGAATGTTAATGTCATATTGAATTAGTTATTACTCTCACAATAAAAGTATTCTTTTATCTACTTGTAACATGGTAAACAAGTGAACCCGATTACTAATCTCCCATATAACCATGCTGCACAGATTATATAAAGGGTCTATAGTTGTATCTTTACTTCGATATAGGTTAACTTTATCCTATGGATACAGCAACGATATGGTACTGTGTATGTCTGATTAAATGACATAGAATCGATTAAGTAAAGTTTATTATCGCCTAAGAAATGTTTGCGTATCTTTTAAATCAAGATTGTAGGTGTATCATGATCAAGGCTCGGGAATTTTATCTCTGTGGCGTCAAAATCAGGGTTGGCTCTAGGTCAACGCGGAAAGATTTTTTGCAAGTATGACACAATATATCTTACCTTGTATTTTTTTAGAGAATTTCGTAATATCCAAACTCAATATGGTCAGTTTATTATAAACACTCACTTGAAGAGGAGGTATTGGGGATGTACCATTGAACTAACAGACACACACACACACACATGTATTTTTCACTACCATAAAGTAACACACACATGTAATTTTTCACAACCTATAATGAACATAAAAGTATATTATTTATATTTCACAGCCTGAATAGTACAAGACGATTCTGTATACCGTCCACTCTGTCTAATTTCACACTAGGTTTGTAGATACATACATACTTATGGCTAGATTTGTACTGGACAATTGCGAAACTGCGTAACTTCGATCTCGGATAGTCTACCCTCTCCCTTTATTAAATGTTGATGTAAATGTCCAGAATTGCCTCAGTGTAGGTATAGTAAAAGGAATTTTGTCAATGATTCATAATTTTGGCGGCGCAGGCGTCGCCTAATAGGGTCATTTAGTGATATGGCAGTTTCCTACTTTTTCTTCCTCATTTTAAAGTATAACAAACCAATAGCCTCAGAAAAAAATTTCAGCTCAATTGAATCAATAGCGACAGAGATATTCGCATTTGAATAGAAACACGCTCGGCCGGCCAACAGTCCGTAGAGTGACGTCACTTGGCGTGCGCCGATACCTATATTAGAGCAGCGATTTCGTGAGTCTATCGTGTCGTTTTTTCTTTGGCGTAAAACCAGGTCAAACGTGTTAGGTTCCTTTGAGTATGTCACAAGGCATATGAAATCATATTTTACGACATTTTTTTGTGGTCTCAAACTTTTTAAATCAATAAAAAGTGAAAAAAACATATTTTTAAATAAAATTTTTTTTTTTTGTTTCCACCGCCATATTTTTAAAACTATTAAAGGTATCGAAATTTCTTTTGTGTCAAATTAAAGCACACACTGTACCGCTTTTACCAATATAAACAATTCGCACTTTAATTTCTCTAAAAATCAGATAAACTAAAAATATATATTTTATGTATTGAAATCTTCACCAATCGATAAACTTTTTTATTTTTGAAAATATTTACATACATGCAGTGAATAAAATAAAGCCTAATAATCACAAAAGTTTTTGAAACAATATATTTTTTCCTAAAATGTACCGTGTGGCAACAGTGATTTTTTTTATCAGCGCTAAATACGACATTGGGACACAATTAATACACCTCGCATGCAGGGTTGGTCAGATTAGTCGCGTAGAAGTGGAGGTTGTCGAAAATCATTAAGTATTCATTGTTCGGATAAAAATGTGACAATCGAAAATGTGCTTATTTTAAGGAAGGCCTAAAATGTTGCAACGAGTGCAAATGTCGTTCCTGTAACAACATTGTTAAAGATTTCGAGGCAGATATGAACGAATTAGAATGCTATTAATGTAGGGCCTACATAAACTACATACTACATATTTATCTATTCAAATAGAAAATTTGTTTCAACAATAAAACTCATTTTATGCGTACGTTTTTATTTTCATTCATTTAAAAATGTTTAATCAACTTACTAATTAGGTGGGTAGTTAGTAACCCTGATTGATATTTATAGATTATATAATAATAATAATAATAATAATATAATAATATAATATAATAATAATAATAATAATTGCACGAAATCTGGTGCGACACGCATCCAGAGCATCGCGCCTTCTCTGAGCAACAGCTCAGAGATCAAGTATCCTACCTGCGCAGGACAGGTTACGTAAGGGCACCCCGCCAGCAGGAAGAAGAGCCAGCCGCACTGCCACCGCGGCAAAGAGCTGACGGGGAACATCCTAGAAGGTACGCCGAAGTCAACTTAAGGACGAGGGTTAGCTTTAACAGCAGGGCTAACCTAAAGCCACAAGACCTGGCTCGGATGGACGCTGTTATCGATGAGGAATTACCAGAAGACGCCGACATTTGGCAGATCAACTGTGCCATGTACAACGCTGCTAGCCAACTCGTGCCCCGCGAGAGGAATACCAACCCCTCGAGCGGTATCGAAAAGGCTAAGCGGCGTGTACAAAAGATCGAAGGCAAAATACAGTTGGCCAGACAACACGCTTCTCGAATCCAGAGTGTGGTGGAATACGTAACCACTGGCAAGGCATTTACGCCTAAAGTCCGGCGAACAGCAGCCGGACTCAGACGCCAACACCACACTCTAAATCTGACAGTGATGCTCACTATTAAGCAGCACTGTTTAGATAGGATTCGAGCGCTTATGGCTATCAAGAAGAAGCTAAATAGACGGGTACGAAGTATGGAGCAAAATACGTTGTTCCGTACGAATCCCTCCCGCCTATTTCAAGAGCCACAGCGTGTTGTCGATAATCCACCAACTGTAGCCGATGTCGAAAGCTTCTGGAAAGGAATCTACGAAACGACACGTCCGTTCGATAGCAACACTCCAGCAATAGCACACTTCGAGGCTCTGTGCCACAGAACCTTTGAAGAGCCGGAAGAAGTGTGCCCGGCAATCAGTCTGGAGGAAGTCCAACAAGCTCTTGTTGGCACCAAGAACTTCGCTGCTCCGGGGCCAGACGGCATAAATAACTGGTGGTGGAAAAAATTTCCTTCCACCCACCGTCGTCTGGTTGAACGAGGGGCAGCAGATTCCGGAATGGTTTGTCGAGGGACGTACTGTGCTCATCCCTAAAAAGGGTGATCTGTCTGACCCAAGGAATTATAGACCAATCACCTGTCTGAACTCCTGCTACAAGCTATTTACTCGTATCTTGTATGCTCGGACCCTACGGCAGGTTGATCCGGTCTTCCAGCAGATATACGAGCAGCGTGGCGCCAAGAAGGGCATGGCAGGTTGCAAGGACAGCCTGCTGGTAGACCGCTGTATTACGCAGGACTCTGTGCAGTACAAGCGGAATCTATCGATGGCCTGGATTGACTATCGTAAGGCATTTGACACAACATCACATGAACTTTTGTTACATTTGCTCAAATGTCTTGCGGTAGCAGAGCCACTAGTGAGATGCATAGAACAACTGCTGCCACTCTGGAGGACCCGCTTCACCATAACATCAGGTGCACAGCGGGTTACGACAGAGCAGGTGGCATTCAGAAGAGGAGTATTCCAGGGAGATTCTCTGAGTCCCCTCCTCTTTTGCATCTCACTGCTGCCGTTATCTGTTGAACTCCGCCAAACTCGCGGGTACCACTGTGGACCACCCAGCAATCGGAGGCATAAGGTCACCCATTTATTCTATATGGATGACCTGAAACTGTATGCCTCCGGAGAGCGTGAACTTCAAAATGCTCTAAGGGTGGTTGAGGAGTACACGCGGGCCATTGGTATGGAGTTCGGGTTGGACAAGTGCGCGGTCGTCCACCTCAAGAGAGGGCGATGCGGGGAATTTTCTGAGGACGCGCAGCTCGCAGACGGAAGCATCCTAAGACATCTGGATGCCGGAGAGACCTACACATACCTGGGTGTGCAACAACATCACATCCAGGATGTGCAACAAATCAAGGAATCTCTCCGCGGCAAGTACAGACGCCTACTCCGAAAGATTTGGTCGTCCGAACTTTCGGGGAAGAATAAGGCGTCTGCTACTAACATGCTTGCCGTTCCTGTTCTGCTCTACTCCTTTGGAGTAGTAAAATGGACGGTAGATGAGCTGCGCCAACTAGACAGAGACACCCGCAAGATGATGAACATCCATAGGAGTATTCATCCTAGATCGTCCGTTCCTCGTGTTTA
The DNA here is from genome assembly GCA_936432065.2 of Rutpela maculata. Lineage (NCBI taxonomy): Eukaryota > Metazoa > Arthropoda > Insecta > Coleoptera > Cerambycidae > Rutpela > Rutpela maculata. The sequence continues at coordinate 51,568,906 of OW386294.2, forward strand.
CCTCCCACGTCATCGGGGGGGCCGAGGACTCTTGGGTCTGGAGTGTATGCATGGCAGAGTAGTACTGAGTATGGCATGTAACATCCTCAGGAGCTCGGATCCGCTCCTGCTATTAGTGAGAGATCACGAAATCGCAGGGGTGGGCACAGGATTGTTTAAGGCAGCAAAAAGAGCCGCAGATGAACTCGGTCTCGTATTCGACGCCAGACGAGGCGGCCGGCGCGGTGCTGACCCAGAGTCAGTCACTGAGCTTCAGCCGACTCGTCTGAAAGCCCAAATAAAAGCTGCCGAACAGGAGAGCCTGTTTAGGCAGCATGTCGATAAACCCATGCACGGTGTATACTACAAAAACATGGAAACACTGGGTTTATCGACTAGGCTGACATTCGCCTTTTTAAGGTCAGCTGGGCTTAAGTCGGAGACCGAGGGATTCATTGTGGCCTGTCAGGATGGTGTAATAAACACCTTGGTCTACCGGAGCCGCGTAATGGGTGTAGAGGTCCCTGATACCAACTGCAGGACCTGCCGTCAGGCGCCGGAATCGCTGATGCATTTGCTTTCAGCATGCCCGGTATACGCGATTTCGGCCTACATCCACCGCCATAACGCGGCTTTACGAGTGCTATACTACCACCTACGGCACTCGTATGGGGTAGACCAAACACCAGTGCTGCCTTACATCCCCGGAGATATTGAGTCCGTTGTCGAGAACGAGAGGTGCCGAATTTATTGGAACTACTCGTTTCCGACCGTCAGGCTAATTCAAGCCAACAAGCCTGACATAGTCCTCCTCGACCATCAGAACAAAGTGATGTTTGTAATTGAATTCTCAGCACCTGCTGAGACAAACATCGCTTTGAAGGAGGGGGAAGAACGGACCAAATATCGTGATCTCCGGTATGAGCTCCAAGTGCTGTACCCAGACTACTCGGTCAAGATGGTCGTCCTAATAATCGGCGTACTCGGAGGGATGAAGCCTTCGCTGCTCTCAGAATTGAAGATCATACCGGCCTGTCAGAATTCAGCAGAATGGTTGGCAGGCCAGATGCAGAAGGCGGTTATCTTGGGGTCCCTTCGTCTACTTAGGGCACACGATTTAGGTATTTGCAGTCACTAACTCCACAGGTTGTGGAGAGTGGCTGTAAGGAATTTGCCGGCGCGGCTACCGTGAGGTGTCGGAGGCCACGGAAGTCCTGTCCGGCAGCGGGCTACCCGAAAAAAAAAAAAAAAAAATAAAATAAAATAATTTGTTTATTTACATAAATTACATAGACTAATACACATTACATAATAACTCTCTACATTATAGCATATATTAAAAAGTACATGTACGACATAAAGTTGTAAGTAAATAAACAAAAGAAAGTACCACAAAAGTAACACTTGCAAGTGGCAATAATTTCTCAGTTCATCAGCACTCCAAACAATATATATTCCATGTACTTATCAACAATATACATACATACACACATGCACACAAAAACACCTAAGTAAACACTGACCTTGTCTATCTAATCTTAACAGTACTATAACTAATACTAAATATATATTTTAATCCCTATTTACATTTAATAATTTGGATACCTCGTCCCTGCTCATATTGAGTACAAATTGCTTAGCCCTAGTTTTAAATTGATTTAAGAAACGTACATCCCTTACCTCACTTGGCAGTTCATTATATAATCTAGGGGCCAAAAAAGCTAAGCTTCTTTGACCCACCGATTTTTCAGCAGCAGGCGTTTCCGCTTGGCCCTTCATTTTATTCCTAGTTTCATACGTATGGTCAATTAAAACTAATTGATGTTTGTATTTCCACTGGTGAGTAACAGCTTTAAAAAAAAATATTTGTCACAAGTCCAAAATTTTTGCCTCATGATACAGTAAATTGGAAGGGTAAGTATTGTTTTTTTGATAAATTATTTTTAAAAACTTTTTCTGTAAAATTTCTAATTTTTTTAAGTAACTATTTGCAGCGCCGCCCCATCCAAGAATTCCATAAGATATGTGTGATTCCACTAACGCAAAATATAATATTTTTGAATGTGGTATATCTAAAAATAATTTGAAATATTTAAACTTATATAAAATACTTCTTAGAGTTTGAGTTACACGCTCGATATGATAATCCCATCGTAGATGTTTGTCAAAGGTTACTCCAAGATATTTAGCTTTCTCTGCTGACATAATTTCTATTTTTTTTCCATGGTTGTTGATGGTTAATTTGTTGTAAGTAGGTAAAGAGTTCTTGTAGCAGCCAAAAGGCATAAATAGAGTTTTTTCGAAATTAATAGTTAGAATCTTGTGGTTAAACCAATCGATGAGAATATTCATATTATTTTCCACTTTTTGCTTAAGGCCCTCCCATGATGTATCTGTATAGAAAACGGCGGTGTCGTCTGCAAAACTAATAACTTTTCCCTCACAATCAATTGATAGTAAATTATTAATATAGATGGTAAAAAAAATAGGACCTAGAACAGTGCCCTGTGGTACATCACACGTTACTGTTCTCTCATCACTAATTACTGAATTTATTTCAACGGATTGCTTGCGGTTAGTTAAATAGCTTGTCATTAATTTAAGTGAATTTCCGATAAAGCCCGTATCTTGCAAGGCTTCCAATAACTGTTCATGATCAACAGTATCGAAAGCCTTGGCAAGATCTAGGAATAGACACAAACACTTCTGATTACTATCAAGCGATTTATATATTTCATTTGTTAATGTTGTAATGGCCTGTTGTGTTGATTTACCCTCTTGAAATCCAAATTGATTTTCTGAAATCAAATTATTAATTTTTGTATATTTCACAATTCTTGATTTTATAATTTTCTCGAAAATTTTTGCTAGATTGGTAATAATTGAAATCGGTCGATAATTGGATGTTACATTTTTATCTCCATTTTCATATAAAGGTTTAATTTTTACAATTTTAAATTCTTGTGGGCATATACCTGTTTCAATTATTTCATTTATTAAATGTGTTAAGGGAAGTGCTATTTCTTCAGCGATTTTTTTTAACGTTTCAGATGTAATCATGTCTATTCCCGGAGCCTTATTGTTCTTTAACGTTTTTATGGTATTAATAACTTCAATGTTATTTGTAGATTGAAATAATAGTGAACATAGAACTGGGCGTTTAGCAGGGGGCAAAGTTGTTGGTTTAAATATATTGTCCCCCAAATTTTTTCCTACATCTGCATAAAAGTCATTAAAAGTATTTGCTATGGAAATATCATCCGTAACAATTTCGTTCTTTTTTATTAATATTTGTTGAATACTACTTTTAATCTTAGGTTTATTGTTTAAATCATTTACTGTGTTCCATAATTTTTTTGTATCATTTTTATTATTATCAATTTTGTTTTTATAGTAGCTGACTTTCGTTATTTTAATAAAATTATTTATATAAGTTCTATAATTACTAAAGTCTAGTCTAAGTTTTTTATTGTCTGGATATTTTTTGCATTCCCTGTACATTTTGTCCCTTTTATTTATAGAATTTACTAATCCTTGTGTGATCCGTATATTTTTTATGTTATAAAATGAATACCAATTATAATTATGTAAATCTTTTATTAAATCTTTGTAAATAATATATTTAACAAAGTGTGTGTTTGCTAATTTTTGTGAATTATTAGTATTAATGTTTAAATTAAAGAGGATACTGTAGTGGTTAGTTGTATGTGTTTTGAGAACGAAAGGAGAACAAATATGATTTAAATCATTTTCTTTGCACTTTAAAAATATGTGATCTATACAGGTTCCCGAATATTCTTGCGGTCTTGTAATGGATTAGGTATTTATATCTACCTACCTGCCTTTTTATTATTAAAAGGAGACTGTTTTATATTTATTGTACAATTTCTTAATATTAACAACATATGATCGATACTACTATACAATATATGAAATATTGAACAATAATATTGATCCCCTAGATGCTTTTGATCACTACTGGTTTTGTATCTATTGATATAAGTTAAACTACTACATACACCCCGACCGGGACCGTCAGATCGTTGCAGTCGGCAGGCTTGCTACAGCCGAGAATATGACTTTGGCCCATTAAAAAAAATCGCTGACTCAATACTATGAACGGGACATGAAAAATTTTTATCCTAAAAACTTTTTTCAACTATTGGCTTCAATTTGTATGCAGCATGTATATACAAATTTTCATAAATAATTTTTTTTCTCTATTGTCTAAAATTACGCTACTGAAAATAACAAGTTTGAGTTTCCTATTATTTTTCCAACTTAAAAAAAAAATAAATCGGGTTCACGTGGGACGTTGTACGAAGTGCTATTGTGTCTACTTTAATTTATACAAAAAAAATAGCTTGATAGCACAAATATTTTCAGAGATATAGCGGTGGAGACATTAAAAAACATATTTCATTAAAAATCTATTTTTTTGAGTTTTTCCGAAATAAAAAAGTTCTCGACCACCAAAAAATGTCGTAAAAAATGATTTCGTGTACACGATTATCTTACTAAAGAATTCCACTAAGTCTGGTTTGGTTCTACGCCAGTTTTTTTTTCTCGAAAACTAAGCGACTTTACTTCCAGATTTTACTCTACTAACTTGCATTCACAGCCGTGTTCACTGAGCGGTTCAGCCATCTGACATCACAACTCGACTACATGGTTATCCCGAGCGTTTTTAAGCGTGCCGACTTTAATAATTTTTTTATACATGAAGGTGACGTCAGAAAATTCTAATTTTTGGCATACTTACTATACTCACCAAGCTCTTTCAGAATATGTAATAATAAAAAAATGTTAAATGAGCCTATTAAAGGAGATAATAAAACCACTATAGTAAAAAACATAAAACTACAGCCGTACACTGTACAGACGATGCAGCTTGGTGAAGCCAGCCTCGGTAGGCTTTGAAGATTGCTGGAATTCCAGCAGACCAGCTCAGTTTTACGAATGAGTTCAAAGGATGCCGACAATGTTGCCTCCAGCAAGTTGTATGTTCTGTGATGTTGACACTCGGTCAGTGTTGAATGCCTTCAACACTGCAATTGTAAAAGAATCAAGTCTTTAGGTCAGTACGTTTCACCAATATAGAAGATTTCCAATAATAGTAGGTTACGTATTACTTCCACATCCAGTGAAAGTACAGTAACGCCAAAAACTTTTTGAAAATTTTTGTTCTTCGAATTAGAATGAAACTCGAGACTTTTAAGTTTGAGCAAAAAAAAATGTTGTCTATTACTTTTGTGCGCACAATTACTCTGGAACCGTTTAGATAAGAGACATTATTAAAAACTTGAGCAACTCACATGCAAAAGATATGCATGGTTTAAGTAATAGTTTGATCAAATGTATTATGGAAGCCATTAGTGTATCTGATAAACGAATGCCTAGAAAGTGGTATTTTTTCAGAATGTCTTAAATGTTCTAATGTGATCCCTTTGCATAAAAAAGGCAACTTAGATGATATCTCAAATTATCGTCCAATATCTATTCGCACATATTTATCTAATAGAACACAGTTCGTTGAAGTCGCCGAGGGAAAGTCAGCCTTTAAGGAAATTACTTACGGGGTGCCGCAAGGATCCGTGTTAGGTCTAATTCTGTTTATCATTTATATCAATGATCTGGCTATTGGTATCATGGACACACGGCTAGTCCTCTATGCGGATCACGCCATATTAATAAATTGCAACAAGGATACAGGTTTGGCTGAGAGCATGTCAAGTGAGGCTGAAACTCAAGCAGAAGAATATTTTTCCTCCGTGAAATTAAAAAGGAATGCTGATCAAATTCAAAAAATCACTATAAGCTTGAAACCAAATAACGTAACTGCAGAACCAGTGAAACTCCTGGGTTTTCATATTGACAGCAAACTTACTTGCTCATACCTCAAACCGCATCCAAGAAACTTGCATCCAACCTTTTTCTATTGTGGAAATTGAGTGATTGTGTCTCTCCCGAGATGGTTCGCACAGCCTATTTTGCATTCTTTCACAGCTACCTACAATGTGGCTTATTAATTTGGGGTCATTGTGCGAAAAAAAAAAAAATTCGGATGCGGAAGTCGGCTGTGAGGGTCATTGCGGGTGTAAACATGCGAACTCACTGCAGACCTTACTTTATACAATATCAAATACTTACCTTACCTTGCATGTACATTTACGAATGTCTTGTTTATGTGAAAACAAATTTCCACAACTATAAGTGTCATACAAATATACACTCTTATAATACCCGAATTAAAACATATATAAAAAAAAAACATATAAACTTACAAAAGCAGTGAATGGTGTAAACTATTTTGGACCAATATTTTTCAATAAATTACCCATGAGATCCAACTGTTAGATTTAAAAAATTTTAAGTGGAAAGTAAAACAAATTTTATTAAAAAAGGCATACTATGATATAGTTGAATTCTTAAAGGATGTTTTAATATTTTAAAGTCTTCAATTTTACCTTACTATAAATGTTATTTTTATATACCTATTTTAAATACCTATGTACACAATTTGAATATTGTATTGACTGAATAAACTATCTATCTATCTATCTATAAGATAAGCTAAGATCTCAAAAATTTGTTTGGCATTAGCCACCCCCCCCCCCCATTACCTCTCCCATCCCATTATTAAAGGGGGTGAAAAAAATAAAATTGTGATTTAGTGTGCAAGAACCAAAGGCTTCAAACATTTTTTTTAACTTCATCCACCCCCACTACCACCAACACAATAAATCGTAATCTTTATTATAATCTACTTTAAAGTTCAATGTTTAACGCAAAAGCAGTAGCTACTAAACTCCACTTAAAATTATTATAAATGTAGCGCTTCCACCCTCTCATCCCTAAAAAACATTGATTGCATTAATCTTTCCTTTGGAAAAAAATGCTGAAATTGTGACGCAACCGCTAATGGCGTGTGCAAATGATATTGTTTCTTTACAGTTTTTTAAGAAAGTTGAGGATTGTAAATCTCGTGAACTGTAAATCTTTTTGCTGTATTACTAAAATTATTCAAATTGGGGATGCGCCGACACAGATTAGAAACAAATCAGATGTTTCACTTAATAGTATTCCCTATGTTACCAGTTTCATTTTTTATGATGTGACGTATACCTGCCAGGATTCTGCGCAGAAGACATAAACAGAGAAACCTTGCGGTTGACATGGACGTTAAGACCAGCGAGTATATTCTCACAGGAGGGAGTATTTGGCACTGAAATCTGAGACGGAAGTCGTCAACAGCTACACCGGTGATATTAATTATTTTGGAATGTGGTGTATTGCATTGAAGGTTAGAGAATCTGTGGTTAGAGTTGTTATTATACATTTAAGTGGTTTTTTGAGTAATTATTAGGTCACTTTTAATTATTGTTACGTATCATAAGCTCCCTACTGTGACTATACTCGCTGGTTAAGACTGATTGGACAATGCGCAGATCACCGCACAAATTGGTACCTGCCTGGAGTTGATTTATTATCTAAACCATGATACGTCATAAGTGAAACATCTGATTTGTTTTAGTCTGTGGCGCCGAAGCATATATTCGGCCGATTCGGTTTATGTTTCAGGTATTCAGCTTCGGCCGCTTGGCGACTCTTCTTCAGCCGAAGCATGCAGCAAGAAAATATTTGTCAAAACTCCCAAATTAGCTATGCGTAGGGTTGACAGGCGTCCGGCTTTAGCCGTACATGTTTGGCTTTTTAGTGGGGGTGGGTGAAGTAAAAAAATATTTTGAGGCTTTTGGTTCTTGTACACACACTAAATCACAATTTTTTTTCATCCCCTTGAATAATGGGGTTGGCTAATGCCAAAAAATTTTTTGAGACCTTACCTTCTCTTATATATACCAAATGCCAATTTTATGGCCTGCTTGATTTACCTATTTACCCCACATTTACCCCAATTTACCCCCAACCCTTCGACAGAATAAGATGAAAATATAATCTAGTTCCAGATCCCGTTAAAGTACATACCTGTATTACTTTTACCAAATTTCAAGTCAATATCTTAAACGGTTCCAGAATAATCGTGCGCACAAGAAAAGTTACAGACAGACCGACCGATAGACAGACAGAATTTTTTTTTTTTTTTTCACTTAAATTTAAAATCTCGACGTTTCATGACATTCTAAGCCTATTTGAACAATAAAATTTTTCAAAATTTTTTTTGTCATTACTATACTTCCACTGGATGTGGAAGTAAAATGAATTCAATTTAAAAAATTTTCTATCACATAGATTTCGAGTAAATCCCGGTTTTTATTGTCAAAAAAACTTCTACGTGGTAGAAAATTTTTTAAATTGAAAGTTCGGATTCAGCACACAAAAATACTTAAGGCATGATGTTTAGTCCTTGAAGCAGAACATTTTTTTTTGTACATGTATGTCTCATTTTGTGTTTGAACCTAGGCAAATAAGACTAAATTGTTATTAAATATATTCAAAATGGACAAAAAGACAAGCGATGTATGGAAATATATTGTGACGTGCTTACACCCTTTTTCTAAACACCCTGTATCGTGGGTTCGGAAATTATAACACCAGGGTAACACGAAACACTAATTTATTAACTTACTAATTACAACAATTAATTACTTTTTACTAATATTCACTGTGTACTACAATTCACTACTTCAGTCCCTTGATCTGTTCTGCTCACTTTCTCAAACTTGACTGTTTGTACTGAACTCTCAACTACTCAGTCAACTGACCATTAGAACTGTGCTAATTCAACTGTCCCCACACACAGCTTGTCATTCCTTTATATACCCTAGATTATGTGTTCTAGATCGATAGATAGATAGATATTTATTTCTGTGACTTATTTACATAAGTATAGATATTGTCATGGGGTTAATTCTAAAAACAAGATAACAAGATAATATGGACAAATATAATTTAAATTACCTAACTTTAATTAATTGAATTCATTAAAATTTCAAATAAAAACATTACAAAAAACATTACAACACATTTCAAGTAAAACTATATAAAAAACAAGCACTACAGTAATTTAGAGTTCCAAAAACTCTTCCACGGAATAAAAGCAATTATCGACTAGAAACCCTCTTAGTTTTTGTTTGAACTTTTCTATTGGCATGCAATTTTTTATATCTGAGGGCAATTTATTGAATAAATAACTACCTGCACATAATGGGGACTTCTTATATAAAGAAAGGTTATATCTACTTATATATATCTCGTCTTTGTTGCGAGTTTGATAACAGTGATTGTAAGTTTTTAATTTATGTTTATTTATATATATGTAAATTAACAATTTATAAAGATATATAGATGCCACAGTCAATATTTTCTCTCTTTTAAAAGTATCTCTACATGATTCTATATAACCTAAATTAAATATTAATCTTATGACTCTTTTTTGCATTATAAATACTCTTTGCATATCTGTACTGTTTCCATATGAAATTATGTTATAGGAAATTTGAGAGTATACTAAGGCATAATAGACATTTAGGAGCGATTTTTTGTCCAAACTATTTTTTAAATTTGTGATAGCGAAACAGGATTGTCCCAATTTTTTACATAAATGTTTCACTTGACTTGTAAAGCTGAGATTCGCATCAATTATAGTTCCCAGGAACTTTATTTCTGGTTGAAGCGATACAGAATGACTATGTAAATTTATATTAAAATTATACTCCGTTCTTTTTTGTTTTGTAGTAAAATGAATGCAAACTGTTTTACTATAATTTATTATAAGCCTATTTCTAAAACACCAATCACTGAACAAATGTAAAAGATCGTTCACATTTTTCTCTAGTTGTTCAGGAGTTTTTGCGGTAATTATAAAAGATGTGTCGTCTGCATACATGTAAACATTTGCAGAGTTTATATAATGCGGTAGATCATTTACATATAGCAGGAATATCAGAGGACCCAGCACACTACCCTGAGGTGTTCCAATATTTAGCTCATGTTCATATGAAAGAGAGTTTTCTATTTTAATTTTAATTTTCCTATCAGTGAGATATGATACAATCCACTTATTTAGATTGTCTCTAATACCTAGCATATTTAATTTGTGTGAAACAAAAGACAAATCTAACATGTCAAAAGCATTTGAGAGATCAAAGAAAACTCCCATTACATAACTTTTGGCATCTATTTCCTCATATACATTTTGAATTAGTTCATTTGTAGCGGTTTCTGTAGAAAATTTACTTCTAAACCCATGTTGAGACGATGTTAATAAATTGTTTTCATTTAGAAATAAAATAATTCTATTTGCGATTACTTTTTCAATAATCTTAGAAAAAACACTTAAAAGTGAGATGGGTCTATAATTGTTAATTTCGTCTTCATTTCCTTTTTTAAACACAGGTATAATTAATGCCGTTTTTAACCTATTTGGGTGGATCTTTCCACTACATTCCAACACATTGTATAATCTTCTACAGGGTGTCTGTAATGTTCTAGATTCTTCTATATGTCTCTAGAGGATTGAAACACATCACTGCCCTCTCTTTAAACCTGAACGTCCCGGTGAAGCAATTCAGTCTCTTTCACATACTTCGCCAGTCTATCCAAGTGTACAATTGTCATCTTCGACTTTTTCCTTCTTTGAATTCGGTACACGTCATTGATTCGGGTAATGACAGAGTACGGTCCTTCCCAAGGCGGTTGAAGCTTCGGGGATCTCCATTCCTTCTGCTGTGGGTTGTGTAGCCAAACTAGATCCCCCACCTTGAATCCTCCTGTACTGGCGTTCCGATCATAACGAGCCTTCATTCGGGCACTAGCTTTGGTAATCTGCTCTCGGTTATTCTTCGGTTGTTCTCGACTTTCATTCGTGTAGTTGCTCATGGAAAATGGTTCTCCATTGGCAGCACAATTCTTACACTTGCGACACCAGGCCTCCTCATCCTAGCGACTATTAACCCAATAGAACTGTACCCGTACTTTACTCAGCATCTTGTTTACGCCAAGGCTTCTGCCGGACGTTTCATTATGCGCTTCCTAGAGTACTTCTGGTACACGACACCTGGGAATCACTAGACGCATTGCAACCTGCTTCCCGTCCGGGCTTTCCCATGCTCTCCTCAATAGCCCGTCTAAGACTCTCAGTAAATCCCATTGTGACCATAAAGCCTTCAATCCTACTCCTTTGTTCGAAACATCCTTCCATTCTGGTCGACTTCCTTTTTCCTTTGCTCGCAATATAGGTCCAATTTCCTCATCACTCAGTTGCTCTTGTCTTAAAACTTCCTTTGTCCAATTCTCTGGAATCTCTTTACTTCCGTTTACACAGCCTTGTGATGGTAGACTACTCGGATTCTCCGAAGCTGGAAAACCTTTATTTCTCTGGGAGCATCACTTTCACTAGCCAACATCACTCCAGTGGCATGTACCCCCTCCGGGTTCCACTGTCGACAATCTCGTCTAACATGCCCTAGTTTTCCGCAGCTATAACATCGAATACCCTCACCTTGGCTTGACTTTCCACCGCTTTGTTGCTTAATCTGTGTTACCAGAGAATCCAGTTTGGCCAGTAATTGACTCGTCATTTTCTGCATGTAACTCAGTATAGTGCCCATGTTCGTTTGGCCCGAATGTGCCTTTCCAACTGTCACAGCACGCACTTCTGACCGCGGGGTGACTTTAAAGGCAGCCTCTACTTCGAGGGTACGCACCAGAGCGTCGCCAATACTTTGATGCTGCGTTAACCTAAGAACACGCCTGACCTCTTCGTCCCTTATGCCATCTAGAAAGGCTCCCACGGCTAATTGTTCTTGGAATTCTCTTGGAGCACTCGGGTATGCCAGGTGTGCCAATCTTTCTACTGCAGCTTCAAATTCTTGCAAACTTTCCCCAGCCTTTTGCATCCGGGATTTCAGTTGGGCCTGGTATACTTGGGCGAGATGTTGGTCACCATATCTCAAGTCTAAGGCAGCTTCCAAAACTTTGAAGTCCCTTTGCTTTTCCATTGGGATAGTCTGAAGTAGTTCTGAGGCTTGGCCCTTAAGCGCTAAAACTAATGCCATAGTCTTTTCCTCATTATCCCAGTTATTCGCAGACGCCGCTGCCTCGAATTGTCTCTTTTACGTTGTCCATGAGCTTTGGCCGTCAAACGAGGGAGTTTTAGTCGAGTACCTGATGGTGTTATCAGCTGCCCTCCTTTCTCTCTCAGCTGTCGTTTAAGGCGCTCTACTTCTCCTTCGACCTCACTCATCTTTCTTTTGATTTGACTGACTTCAGCCTTTATAACTCCCATATCCTCCTTGATTTTGTTAGCGATTGAATTCTTAGCATCTTGTTGGATTTTCATTTGTTCGTTCAGGATTTTCCTCAGTTCTTCCTGGCGTCTTTCTTGTTCGTCTTTCTCCTCTTGACGTCTTCTTTCTTGCTGTTCTTTTTCTTTTTGACATCTTCTTTCTTGCTCTTCTTTTTCTTTTTGATGTCTTCTTTCTTGTTCTTTTTATTCTCGACGCCGCTTCTCTTCCTCTTGACGTCGTCTTTCTTGTCGTTCTTTGTCTTCTCGATGTCCTCTCTTTTGTTCTTCTTTTTCTTCCCGACGTCGCTTTTCCCGTTCTTCTTTTTCTTCTTGACGCCGTTTTTCTTCCTCTTGGCGTCTTCTTTCTCGCTTTTGTTTTTCTTCCTGACGTCGCTTTTCTTGTTCTTCTTTCTCCTCTTGGCGTTGCTGTGCCATCGTCCTCGTAAGCTTCGCAAAAAGATCCCGTATTTGTTTTTCTGCTGCCATACTTCTTGTTGTAATAGGATAAGATGACGTTAACTAATTTTATTGCACAATAATGTTAAGAAAATCCGAATATCTCGTCGATTTTTCCAATGGAACTTTCTAGAAAAATCTCGAATTGGCACGAAAGTCTTATTTAGAGTCTAGGTCACTATTCAGTTGAAATAATTTCACTATATCCAGTAATTTTCAAATAGAATGTTCTAGAAATTTTGTTAAACTAACACAAATAAGTCCTATTTAGTGTCTCTATCACTTTCCAGTTGAAAGAATTCGATTATCTACACTAGATTGTGAATAGAATGTTCTAGAAATTTTCGTGAACTAACACAAATGAGTCTTTTTCAGTGTCTCTGTCACTTTCTCGAAAACGCACTTTGAGTCCAAAAATAGTCCTTAAACAATGTCCCGTAAGTGAATTCTCCGTGTCACCACTAATTCCCGAGAAGAACTCTGTGGAAACCTTCTCGAACAGTCCAGGAATCTTCTGTTATAATTCCGCTTCTGACACCAATTGTAACGTGCTTACACCCTGTATCGTGGGTTTGGAAACTATAACACCAGGATAACACTAAACACTAATTTATTAACTTACTAATTACAAAAATTAATTACTTTTTACTAATATTCACTGTGTACTACAATTCACTACTTCAGTCCCTTGATCTGTTCTGCTCACTTTCTCAAACTTGACTGTCTGTACTGAACTCTCAACTGCTCATTCAACTGACCATTAGAACTGTGCTAATTCAACTGTCCCCACACACAGCTTGTCATTCCTTTATATACCCTAGGTTTTGTGTTCTAGATCTTTCCACTACATTCCAACACTTTCTATAATCTTCTACAAGATGTCTGTAATGTTCTAGATTCTTCTATATGTCTCTAGAGCAGTGGTTCCCAACAAGATTTTTTCAAGGACCCCCTCATCGGTCGCTATACTGACAAGGACCTCTTAAATTCTTAAAAATGAAGATTATGTAGAATCTACAGCTGCAAGTCAAGTAAAATTCAAAACAATTGAATATCTCAGTGACATTTCGCGGACCCCCAAGACATCGTCCGCGAACCCCTAGGGGTCCGTGGACCACCTGTTGGGAGTGTCATTGTGAATGTGAATAAGACACAATGTCTGGTGTGTGCTCCTGCTATAAATGTAAAAAAGATAGTCTAGACTCCACAGCAATATGTGAAATATGTGAAAATGTATTCTGTATAACTTGTGCAAATATGTCAGCAACTGAGCAAGAGTATTTGCACTGAAAAACAGAGTTTTATTATTTTTATGCATTGAATGCAAACCTATAGTATACGAAAAAGTAAGTTTCGCAAAGCAAATTATCTTGTACAAAAAGTTAATTCAAGACAAAGAAATTATGATAAATGACAAACAAAAAATTATTGATATCCTTGAGGAGAAGAATAAAAATAAAGTTGAAAATAGGAACAGTAAGAACTCTGTCAAATCAAATCATGCAAATAATGAAATACCCAGTGGTTCTAAAACAAAACCTGATAATAACAACACAAAAATTTATGAATTGGAGCAAAGGAAAGTTATGAAAAGTATTATAGATCTGGCTAGTCCAAAGCACAATGATCTTCCCATCTCTTTAGAAAATCAAAATAAGATCCAACTAAAAGAAACTGAAACTTGCAATAATGCCCAAAGTATTGCCAATAACGATCCAAAAAGCTGGACAACAGTACACAGAAAAAAATTCCAGAAAAAACAGCTTGGTCAAGGTGAAGACAAAAGCGGTAAATTTGGAGGTATTACACCTAAGGTGTGGATGTACATATATAGAGTAAACGCAGAGGTAACAAAACATGACATAACTGACCACATAAAAAGACAAACAGGTGAGAATGAAAAGGACATTGTAGTTAATGAACTAAAGCATGAAGTGGAATATGTCGATAATGGCAAATATAAATGTTATATGGTTGGCGCTGATTTTAAATTTAAAGACAAATTTTACACTCAGAGTTTCTGGCCTAGAGGTGTGGGATACAAAAGGTTCAATTTTAAGGATCATGTTAAATATATAATAAGAGAGAATAGCGATAAAGAGAGGCCAGAGTCTTTTTTAGAGACGTAGCCTATATGGAATCCAACATATAATACAATAATAGTAGCAAATTCTCATCGGATCAACTCACCACACAGACAACAAACAATAAACCTAAACTAACCAACCCAAATATTTGTGTCACCAGAAGATAATAACGGGCATTCATCTCAATATACAATGTATTTCTAACAAAATAGCTCAACTTGAAGTTCTACTAGACAAACAAAAACCTCAGTTTTTATTACTCAGTGAACATTGGATGTCTCCTGAGCAAGCAACAGTTACTGGATTTCCAGGTTACACTCTTTTAGCCCATTTTTGCAGAACATCGTCCATTCATGGAGGAGTAGCTATCTTCGGCCAGGATAATATACCATACAAACCTATCAGACTTTCTGATCAACTTGTTTGTGAATTCTTGTATGAGTGTGCAGGCATAAGCCTCTGTGTCAACAAGGACAAAATCGCCTTATTGGTGTTTTACCGTTCTCCAGATCATAAATTTGATGTTAACGTATTTTTAAAATATTTCAATTCAATAATATGTTCTGTCTTAAAAACCCACAAATATATTGTAATATGTGGTGATATTAACATAGATTTTCTAACAGATAATGCCACTAGACGCTTACTATGTGATATATTTGAAAACTTCGATTTAAGATCAAGCCTTTCTATTGAACCGACCAGGTCTTTTAATAACTCAATTTCAGCAGTAGACTATGTCATTTCTAACATGCCAAATATTAAAAGTCATAACTTAGATTTAGATTACTCATTTACTCTCAACTACCGACCTTGCTGATCTTTATCAAATAAAAGAGTGGCAATATTTCTGGGAAATTTACTTTACTGCCTTGATAAAGCATGCCCAATGAGGAAAATTAAAATTACAAGTGAAGATCAGGAAAAAAACAGAATAGACTCCAAGATTATAGAAGAAAGTCAAAATCTAACAAACCTATATTGGCTTTCAAGAAATATGAACGATAGTAAAATGTACGAAGAATATAAAACTGCAAAAAAAATTATTCGGACATGCTAAAAGTACAAAAACAAAACTTTTATGAAAATGAAATACAAGAGAGTGCTAACACTTCTCAAGAAATTTGGGCTATTGTTAATTCAAATTTGAGCAGAAATAAAAAAGAAACAAATATAACTCAGATATTAAACAATGACAAATTAATTTCAGACCAAAAGGACATTTGTGATTTATTCTGTACCTATTTTGCAGAAATAGCTGTAAATTCCTTAAATAATGTTTACAATAATCTTGATGGCGACTGTTCCACAGGTCCCGAAAGCCTTTCGTCACTGTTTTTCTTTGACATTACTCCTGAAGAAATAAATCATCAACTTTCTCTTATGCAGAACAAATCTTCAAGTGGGCCAGATGGCATACCAATCAAAGTTCTGAAATACATCTCGCAATTCATAGTTTACCCTCTTTGCTACATTTTTAATTTGTCTGTAAAATCTAGAGTTTTTCCTAGTGATCTAAAAATGGCAACTGTAATACCCTTGCATAAAATAGGTGATACAGACCTAATCGAAAATTACAGGCCGATTACTTTACCATCTTGTTTCTCAAAATTGTTTGAAAAAATTATTCATTGCCGAATATATACTTTTACTAATAAAAAAACCTTATATGTAGCAGTCAGCATGGTTTTAGGCCCAATTTCTCTACAAACACAGCATCTTTCTCTTTAATTAATCACATTTACAATGCACTAGATAAAGGTGAATATGTCCTAACACTGTTTTTTGACTTAACACGTGCGTTCGACTGTGTTAACAAGAATTTCATAAGTAAAAAATTAAAAAATTTGGGTATGAGAGAACCTTTAAATGACTGGATACATTATTTTTTGTCTGACAGAAAAATCAGGGTTAAAATTGATGAACACATATCACAACCCTCTCAGATCAACCTAGGTGTTCCTCAGGGGGGGTGTGTTATCTCCACTATTATTCTTATTATTTATTAATGATCTTGAACAATATATTACAAACAATGTAAATGTAGTGTTATATGCTGACGATACCACAATCTGTATTACTGCTCCATCCCCTGAGGAACTCCAAAGCAAGGTAAACTACACCTTACATCAATTTTACTCCTGGTGTTTTAATAACAAACTTATAGTTAATCCTACAAAAACAAAATACATCATGTTTCACAAAAGAAGGGAAAATCCACATATGGTTGTTAAACTAAACAACATGGCAATTGATAAAGTCCAAAGTGTGAAATTTTTGGGTCTGTATTTAGATGAACAACTCACCTGGTCACACCATATTGAACATGTTATAAAAAAACTAAACTCAGCTTATTTTGCTATCAGAAATCTAAGGAGTGTTATGGCTAAATAATATCTATTAAACGTTTATTTTGCTTTGGCATACTCGCATATGAAATATTTAATAATATATTGGGGAACTAGCTGTGAGTTCCAACGTATTTTTGTTCTTCAAAAAAAAATCATTAGGTTAATATTTTCACTAAATCCCTTGCAGTCATGTCGACAAATTTTTGTACAAAACAAAATTTTCTCCTTGCCATGCCTGTGAATCTATGAGGCAGCTCTTTTTGTTAAGCTTAACGCAGCACACTTTCCTCAACACAATAGTGTGCATGGCCACGACACAAGAGGTTGTAATCTAATTTACATCAATAAGTTTAATTTAAGTACTTACAAGAAAGGTCCTTTCTATCTGTGTGGAACAGTATTCAACAAACTGCCAACTGAGATAAAACAGGAAGCGAACATAAATAAATAAAAAAAAAAAACTTCGTCTATTTCTCTGCGACAACTGCTTTTATACTTTACATGAATTTTATAATTTCGACTTAGTCAGTTAAATTTTATTATATAAAGTATTTGTATTTGTATTTATTTGTAATTGTATTTGTAACATCTTAATGTAGTATGTATATTTTATTTTGTAAAATTGTATTCTTGTATATGTATTTTGTATTTTAAAAAAATTCTTTTTCAAGTTTTGACTGTTCATATCCTGTAAAATGGCTTACATGAATAAATACATTATTATTATTATTATTATTATTATTATTATTATTATTATTATTATTATTATATGATTCACTTTCACAGCATTACTACTGGAATTATTTGACCTATCCTTTGCGGTCTTAAATAGGATCAGGTGGTCATCTGAGAAGGGAAAATTCATTTCAGCCCTCAGAGTTAAAAAACTTTCTTATAATATGAATTGTTTGAAGAATGGTGGCTTTCTGTATAACGGATATCAAGTAAGTTGGTAAATTCAATTTGACTAAGTTGGCCGTAATATTCTTTGTTACCATTCCGTCCGTCGAAATCACTATAGGCACTATTTTAACTTGTTTTAATTTCCATAGGTGTTTTAACTCCAAAGCGAGGTTTTCATATTTTGTTATTTTATGGCTTTCAGTCCTAGACAGGTTTTGGCGTAAGGGGACCGCTATGTCAATGATAGTGCCAACGGCATTCTTTTTATCTATTAAGATTATGTCAGGCCTATTGTAATCGATGGTTCTGTCAGTTAATATGGGTCTATCCCAGTGGAGCAAAAAGTCTGAAGTCTCAAGTACAGGGGTTGGATTATATTTGTAGTATGGCGGCGGATTGTGTAAAAGCTTGAACTTTTGGCCTAATTGCTGGTGAATAATTTTGGCCACGGCGTTGTGACGGTTTAAGTAGGCATTATTAGCTAATGCGGGACATCCTGCCGAGATATGTTCTATAGACCCCCCTATCGTGTTGCACTTTCTGCATCGGTCTTCTTGATTGTTCTTAAGAATGTGTTTCTCATAATTTCGAGTCTTAATGACACCATCCTGAATGGCTATCATGAAGCCTTCAGTTTCTGGGTACAGATAACCTTTTTTCAACCATAAGACTGATGCATTTTTGTCGACTTCATTCTTTTCCAGATCGTTTGGATATTTTCCATGCAGTACTTTGCTTCTCCAAGACATCTTCTGGTCCGCTGCAGATCGTTTAACATACTGTTGACGTGGTTCTTGCAATCGTAAAGGTGTTAAGGAATCATCGGCTGATGCTAGCTGTCCATATAATGTGTTTCTCGATTTTTGGAAATAGGTCCTCAAATTATTTTCCTGGGATCGGCACAGCTGGCCGATGTTCAACAAACCTCTACCTCCTTCCTTTCTTGGTAAGTAGAGTCTATCTACTGATGAATTAGGGTGTAGCATACGGAACTTTGTCAGGAGGCGCCTTGTTAACCTGTCGAGTTCTTCTAGATCTGTAGTGGTCCACTTCAAAATTCCGAACGAATACATAAGAACTGGTATTGCCCAGGAATTCATCGCAATTACTAGATTCTTTGCAGACAACTTGGTGTTAAGTAGCTTGGTAAGTCTTTTGCGATATCTTTCTTTGTATTCAGCTTTTAATCTTGTATGATCAATCCTGGCGTTCTGCATTATTCCCAGGTATTTATAAGTTTCTTCAGGAGGGAGATTCTGAAATTGACACACTACATTGGCCAGCTTTTCTTGTTCTCCACGTCGAATGGCGACAGTGGCACATTTTTCTGTTCCAAAGGACATTCTAATATCTTCGCTGAATATTGTGCATGTCTTGATTAGGGATTGCATCTGCTTTTGGGTTTCGGCATAGAGTTTTATATCATCAATATAGAGAAGGTGTGAGAGTCGCTCCGGGTTTTGCATGTTAGGTCTATACCATTTGACTGCTGTTGAGAATTGACGACAGAGGGTTTAGCGCCAGACAGAACCATAACGGACTTAAGCTGTCACCCTGAAAGATGCCGCGTCTTATATTTATTGTACTTAGTGTTTTCTGATTAAGTTGTATAGATGTTTTCCAGTTTTGCATAAAATGGTAAAGCACTCGAGTTATTTTAGGGCATACTTTGTACAACGTCAGAACTTGGCGCAACCAGTCATGGGGAACAGAGTCGAATGCCTTCCTGTAATCGATATAGCACATGTACAGGTTACGCTTTCGGGATCTTGCTTGTTCCAGCACTATGGCATCGACAGTTATCTGTTCCTTGCATCCTGCCGTTTTTCTCATACATCCCTTTTGCTGGAAAGACATGAGGTTATTCATTTCACAATATTCATATATATGTTCATTGAAGATTGAAGTCAGTAATTTATAAATCACAGAGAGGCAAGTAATAGGCCTATAGTTTGATGCTTCTCTTTTGTCACCTTTTTTATATAGCATATATGTTTGGCCAACTGTGAGAAATTCAGGTGTAAGGTCTGGTTTTTCTAACTTTCTTATTATTATTATTATTATTATTATTATTATTATTATTATTATTATTATTATAATCCCTGCTCTAGAGGGTTGAAACACAACAATATAATAAATTGTGTTGTGTCAAAATGAAAAACCGCTGCCTAAGGAATCACTACTTCCACATCCAGATTTTCTATCCAAGTCTCTCACAGCGAAAAAATTTTGTATGTGGAAATAATTGTTTATGGAACTTTAATAATATAATATTTGAAATCGCCTACCCCAAAAACCCATAAAACGATATTCCACGTCGGTAGTAGGGTGGGGGTGGTGGTAGTGGGGGTGAGTGAAGTAAAAAAATATTTTGTACACACACTAAATCACAATTTTTTTTCATCCCCTTTAATAATGGGGTGGGGTTGGCTAATGCCAAAAAATTTTTTGAGACCTTAGCTTCTCTTGTATATACCAAATGCCAATTTTATGGCCTGTTACCTGCTTGATTTACCTATTTACCCCACATTTACCCCAATTTACCCCCAACCCTTCGACAGAATAAGATGAAAATATAATCTAGTTCCAGATCCTGTTAAAGTACATACTTGTACCAAATTTCAAGTCAATATCTTAAACGGTTCCAGAATAATCGTGCGCACAAGAAAAGTTACAGACAGACCGACCGATAGACAGACAGAAATTTTTTTTTACTTAAATTTAAAATCTCTACGTTTCATGACATTCTAAGCCTATTTGAACAATAAAATTTTTCAAATTTTTTTTTGTCGTTACTATACTACTTCCACTGGATGTGGAAGTAAAATGAAGAGAAAATTCATGTTTTATTATTTTTTGTGTTTTTGACAAATAAGAATGTTTATTGTATTGTGTGAATTTTTAATGTTTATTTTAAAAATAATGCGTAAAAGCACATTATTTTTGTATTAAGTAGTTCGTAACTTTTTTACAAATATTTGATATGCTCGTTAGCTATGTTCGTTATTTCTCATTCAATAGCACAGGTCAGCAAAAAAAAATGTTCTGCTCCAAGGACTAAACCTATCGTGCCATAAGTATTTTTGTGTGCTGAAACTGAATTTCCAATTAAAAAAATTTTCTACCACTAGATTTCGAGTAAATCTCGGTTTTTATTGTCAAAAAACCATATTTTGACAATAAAAACCGGGATTTACTCGAAACCTATGCGGTGGAAAATTTTTTAACAACTATCTTGTTTTAAATCTGCGGTCTGGAAGAGTTGCCAGTAAATATTTTTTTGATGTCGAGGTTGTCAAAACGTGTTTACAATCCAACTTTCAATGTAAGCCGGATAGTTGGCCAGATATCTGGTATCCGGTACAAGAAGTATGCCGGATATCCGGTATTCGGTATCCGGCCAAGACACTATCCGTTGCATCCCTAGACTAAACCTATCATGCCTTAATTATTTTTGTGTGCTGAATCCGAATTTTCAATTTAAAAAATTTTCTACTGGAATTGCGGTGCATATTTTGACATATATTTTATTACATAACCTAAAAATATACATATTTTTAAAAATAATTTTACCTATTTACATATTTTGGTCCGGACTCACTCCGGATGCTGTCTTTATTATGCGAAATTGAATTTCTAACAACTTTTAACAATCTTATTCAAAATATTATATGAAGATCCTTCATATAAATTATTTTATTTATTTATTTTCTATTTTTCTATTTCTTATTAGTGTACGCAAACCTGAATTTTCCCTGCTAGTGAGCATGCTAGAGCATTTTAGAGTTATTTATAATTATTAAAAATAAGAACGTATTTAATTTCTAATGAAAAAAACTGGGAAGTTGTGAACGAACTGTCGCCTGAGAAGCACTTGTTGAATAAAGTACTTAGGTATTTTTTATCACGATGCATTGACATATTGCCCCCGAATTGAGATAACTAATATACCCACTTTTGCTGCTTATTAAATATTAATAGTGATTATAATGACATGATATTTAAATTAGTACTACAAAAAGTAATCGTTTTTTTTTTTAAACTTAACTATTTATACAGGATGGGGCAATATTGTATCGAACTTCGTTGGTTCGAGTTCTATGATACCTACAAATTAAAAAAAAATACAAGTAAACTAGATAAAAAAGTTTATAACCGGCTGCTCAGCATACCTACCCTACGATTCACCTTCTCCACCCCCATCGGAGGAATTCAAGAAATTAGTACAATTTTCAAAGGAAAAACAGGTGCCGCTGGTTCTTGGGTGTGACGCCAATGCCCATCGCACAGTGTGGGGCAGTTCGGACGTCAACCCGAGAGGCACGACATTACTGGAATTTCTATATGCTTCAGACCTGGAGATTGCAAACAAAGGAAGTGTTCCTACGTTTGTAATCCAAGGACGACAAGAAGTAATCGACCTTACTCTGTGCTCCACGGCGCTGAAAAACAGAATTAAGGATTGGAGGGTCCTGTCGGAGCCCTCTCTATCGGACAATCGATATATCAGATTCGTCCTGGAGGGGGATCCACCGGAACCCGTTATGTACAGGAACCCCAGGTCCACAGACTGGACCTCTTATACGAGAGACCTGCAAGAGAACCTGAAGGAGATGTCCTATAGACCAAGAAACCCACGAGAAGTGGAGGCAGCAGCTCTACTGCTGCAGACTGCCATTAACTCCGCGTTTGAAAACAATTGCCCTTTGCAAGTAAGCAAAGGGGAAATTAGCGCCCCATGGTGGAACAAAGAATTAAATGGGTTGCGTAAAGAAACGCGCAAGTTGCTCAATAAGGCAATGCGTTGAAAAGAACCAGCTGACTGGGAAATTTATGTCAACCCAGCGAAGGTATAAAAGCTTGATTAACAAGCAGAAAAGAGAGAGCTGGAAGGCCTTCTGTGGTACAATTGAAGACCTACCGGCAGTAGCTAGACTACCTACCGGCAGTAGCTAGACTACGCAAACCTCTCTCAAAAAGCCCATCATCGTGGCTTGACTGCATCAGGCTGCCAGATGGCAATGACCGGGAGACAATTGAGTGTCTTCTTGATGCTCACTTCCCTGGGTCAAATGTTCTGGAAACAAACCCCTCGACGACAGAATTCATATCGGAGACAACTGCCACAGACTGGAAAAAGGCGTCAGAGGTGATAAGATATGAAAGACTAAGATGGGCTGTATCAACATTCGACCCATTTAAATCGCCAGGACCTGATGGTATCTACCCAGCCCTTATACAAAAGGGCGCTGAGGTACTATTAGGACACTTGTATCATCTACTTAGATCCTACCTAGCTTTAGGATATATCCCAATATCCTGGAGAAAGGTTAAAGTGGTCTTCATACCAAAGACAGGTCGTACTTATACGACCAGACTAAGGCATTTAGACCAATAAGCCTGACATCCTTTCTTTTAAAAATATTAGAAAGGCTAATAGAAAGGTATATAAGGATGAGGTATTGGTGCGATCACCAATTCACCCCAACCAACATGCATACCGAGCTGGTAAGTCTGCAGAGACGGCCCTTCATCAGATCGTCGTAAGAGCTGAGAAGGCGCTGGAGCAGAAAGAACTAGCCTTGGTGGTGTTTATGGATATCGAAGGAGCATTTAATAATCCTACCTTCGATTCTCTCTGTCAAGCAGTTGCGGACCGCGGCGTGGACCGTACCATAATAATAATAATAATAATAATATTTATTCATCTTTAGAAATTTTACATTATAGACAAGTCAATAAATACAAATTAGATGTCTGTACAGAAAATTAATCAGTCTTTAAATCGGAAGAGATGAAGATAAAAAATATGACATGAAAATGTCAATTACGATAAAATGGTAAAATTACAAACATAGAACGATAAAACTACAGGTACATATTAAAATAAAATAAAATAATAAAATTAGTTAACAGAGGCAAAAATAATGTCTCCATTTTCAGCAATAAGTTGAGAGAACTCGCGTATGTTGTAAAGGCAGTTCTGTGTTAATATGTTTTTGAGTTTCTTTTTCAATTTGATCATTGTGAGGTTGCGGAAGTGTTGTGGCAAGGAGTTGAACAAACCGATTCCAAAGTTATTGTTTCTATGAAGTATGCTTTGTGGTGTTATCAGATTAAACTTATTTCTTGTATCATGTTCGTGGATTTTATTATGTGCAACATAACTTTGTAAGTTCTGTTTTACATAAAGCAAATTCTGATACACGATAACAGAAAACAGTGTCATAATTTTTAGCTCTATAAATATTGGTTTACACGTTTCGTCCCAATTTATATTGACTATACTTCTTACTGCTGACTTTTGGATCACAAATAATTTTTGTAAGTGACTGTGTGCCGCATTCCCCCAAATCAATATCCCATAAGTGAGAAGTGGATGAAAAAGTGAGTGGTAGGTTGTTAATGCTGCTTGTTCATTAATGGTGTTCCTTATTTTCCTGATAGCATATATAGATTTATTTAGTTTACCACTAAGAACTTTAATATGTTCATCCCATATTAGATTTACATCTATATTAACACCTAAGAATTTGACATTATTTGCATTTTGATTTGAGTTGTTGCTTATTCTAGACTCGAATAGCATATTTAGAGTTTTCCTTTCATTTAATACCAGTTGATTAGGTGCAAACCAGGCTTTTGCTTTCTCAGTGATGTTATTCAGGATGTGCTGAGAATCATCTTCCTTGTCTAGAGTGGCCACAAATGTTGCATCGTCTGCATACATAACCGTTTTCACGTTAATTGTTTCTAAGGATTTAGGTAAATCATTTATATAGACAAGGAAGAGTAATGGTCCCAGCACAGATCCTTGTGGTACACCTCTTTTAATTTCTATCAGTTCACTTATGTCACTACCACACTGCACTAGCTGTTGTCTGTGTTCAAGATGGGAGCTAAATAATTTTAAGCAATTTCTCCGGATACCATAAAATTCCAGTTTATTTATTAAGATGTTATGCTCCACACAGTCAAAAGCTGCAGTTAGATCTGTAAATATTCCTAGGCAACGATCTCTGCCTTCAAACGCATTTTTAATCATGTTGGTTAAGGCTAAGATTGCATCTGAAGTAGACAATCCCCTCCTAAAACCAAATTGTTGAGCACTTAATATTGCATTTGAGTCTAGATAAGAAATCAAATTGTTGGACATCACAGTTTCTATGATCTTTGATATGGATGGCAAAATTGAAATCTGTCGGTAATTTTCAAGCTGAGTGTTATCCCTTTTTTTATGTACAGGAATCACTTTCCCCCTTTTCAATGAATCAGGGAAGTGTCCCTGGACAATGCATGCATTAATTAAATCAGCTAAAGGTTCACTTGGTAGATTTACACATTTTTTTATTATATAACTATATATCCTCGGTCTTTTTATTTTTTAATTTATTAATTACTGTTTTGATGTCTTCGGCTGTAACAGGATTAAAGAACATAGAATTACTAGTTTGCAAGTTTACGTCCATGAAGTTTACAGTATTAATATGAGAAGTTGGCAAGTTATGCACAATAGATTCAGCATTATTAATGAAAAATCTATTAAAATGATCAGCAGTTAAATTATCAGGATACGAGACTCTTTGATTTTTCCTACCCGTTTCAAGGTTTATTATATCCCATACAGTTTTGCTATAGTTGTCCGATTTATTGAGGCGATTCTGATGATAATTTTGTTTGGCCTGAGTTAACAGTTGGTGATATTCCGTTTTGTAATTCTTATAAATTTGCTTGTGTTGATCAGTAGGGTGCTGCCTATAACAGCTGTGCAAAAACAATAATCTATTTTTTGCTATAGTGACCTCAGGGGTTACCCAATTTTGTTTATTTTCTTTCCTATCCTCCAAAGGGACTAATGGAAAACATAAGTTGTAGTAATATATGAATGTATTGTGGAAGGCAGTAAACTTCCCTTCAGCGGTATTACTGTTGTAAATATCGAGCCATGTTTCTTTGCTTAAATAAATGATAAGTTGATCTATATTATTCTTGCTATATTTCCTATTTAATTTTACATTTGTTACTGTATTTCTAAGATCACTGTAGATTAGTTCGAGAATCAGACCACTATGGTCTGAGATACCCAGTGTAATAGTTGACGCATTTGGACAGTTCAAATTTACATAAATGTTGTTTAAACAGTTACCTTTATCGTGTGTGTGTTCATGTATTAATTGACGTAATCCAAAACTCACAAACAGATTGCTAAATTTTTGAGTGCTGGTATTTTTTCCTTGATTAAAATGTACATTAAAGTCACCAGCAAGAAGTATATTGGTATTATAGCTAAAAGTTTCAGCATATCTTAGAGCATCATACATTATTTGGAGAAAGTCATCAACAATTATCAGCTTTGTGGATCTATAGACGGTGATAACAATCAAATTAAGTTGTTTTATGTAACAAGCAGATATTTCACATATTTGTTCAACAGATTTTATACCTAAATTAGTTATTTCGGTAGCTGGTAAACTATT
Source organism: Rutpela maculata (assembly GCA_936432065.2). Classification (NCBI taxonomy): domain Eukaryota; kingdom Metazoa; phylum Arthropoda; class Insecta; order Coleoptera; family Cerambycidae; genus Rutpela; species Rutpela maculata. The sequence goes on from OW386294.2 coordinate 51,595,406, forward strand.
GTGAACATATATACAACAACCCCCATTTTTTTTTATTTGACCTACAGTAGTAACTTACCATGTTAAACTGACTTATATTGTAACAATCAACTTCATCTGATTTTAGCCAATGCTCCGTAATGCAAACTATTTTGATAGATGTATTTAACATTAAAAAGTGTTCTAATTCAAGTATTTTATTCCTTAAACATTGTGCATTTAAATGGAAAATGGAAACATTATTTAAGTTTAGTTCGGAGTTCGCTCCTTTCCTTAAATTTATATCTCTAAAAAAGAATTTGGTTGGTATGTTGATGCATTCATCGGTCTATCACCCAGACCCGCATCAGCATCCTTATGTTGGTCATTGAGAAAACGTTTCCCTCGTCGAAAGTCAAACCGATCATAAGTAATGCCCTTGGGCCAAAAGCTGGGTTCATACTGTTTCATTTTAGGTGCAACTCCAACCATAAAGGATTGGTTGTCAGTTGTTTTATAATGAGTAGGTAGTTTCTTCACATATATATATCTTCAGTTTTTGTTTGAGATGATACATACTGTGTTATGTTATCTTCGGTTATATCATCTGGTACTTTAGATAGGAACAACCAAATTTTTTTATTTTTGTTCTCTCTTCCGTGAAAAACCATATTTCTATCACCGTTACCAACTTTGGGTTGACGTCGTCTTCTTCTAACTGGACGGAAACCATCATCACTTAAATCATTGCTGGTATCTACTGTGTGCATCAACGTTTCAGAAATTTTTGTGGTATGAGCATCACTTGTATTATTCCTCATTCCTGGTGTTATAACGTCTGGTCTAGATGGACGGTTAGCAGTAAGAACTGTTATAGGAATTTCCTTTTTGCCCGTTAATTTGTGCCATATTTTGTTTATTGGTTGGTGGCATTAGTGTTTTATGTGTATCGGGTTCAGTGAGTGCGATCTTGTGTGATAAAGCATTTGATTTCAATATCTTTCTTGAACTTGTTGAGCATGCTGTATTCGAGTTTTGATTGGGTGTATATCTGGATGTCATACTGATATCTGTAGTTTCATTCTTTGTTTGTGTTAAGAGTCTTCAAATCTACATTGCTATCTCGTATTGTTTTCAGTTCATTTCTTAACTGTTGTATTTCCTTGTGATAATTATCTTGTTGGGTTGATATTGTCTTAGCAGTGTCATTAATTGTTTGTATGTACATTTTTTGTACGTCATTTAAAGTTATTTCGAGATTTCGAAGTTTCTTGGAAATATCTGACAATGGAGTCTGATTTATCTTTTGTTTCAGTCTGGAATTATCCTCGGTTAATTGTTGATTGAGTTTTAATACATTTTCAATTTCAGTTTCTCTGTCATAACATTCGGGACAGTAGTACCGTAACCGCCTTTCTTTCTTAAGTTCTAAACATTTAATTTCAGTGGGTGCAATTTTGGAACATGCTTGGCAGTAACCATTGGAACATTTGTCACATATATATATTTGTTTGGTATCTAAGTTGGTGGATTTACATTGTTTGAAGTTTACACAATTCATTGTGGATGACGTAGCATTTTAAGTGTTAAGCAAATTCAACATGAACAATTTAAAATATGAATATAATCCGGTCCTGTTCTTATCTTATTTTTTTCCCAGCTTCTTGTTTAGATTGCCACAAGAAAAGGTTTATCACAGAAAAAGAATGACAAAAACACTTAATTAGGTAGGTATTATAACTGAAGTTAAAATTTTAATAATGTCTATTTATGCATTTATATGTAATATTACTGCATATTGATGCTTAGTTTATTAACACCACTATGCACTAAGTTTCTAATTCACTATTGGTAAAAAGTCTAGAAATTAAAACTCTGAATTAGCACTGTAAAATCAACACTATTTACAGAGCTACTTCACACCTAGCCCAACTTGCTTAACTTCTGCATATCTGAATTAAATGGATATCGTCCATGCTGAGAACCCGCGACATTGAAATTACGCTTCGTAATGAAACGGTTAGGGCCAAGGTGGGGCCGGGGTACTGTCCCCGCTACTGTGGAACCTTCTGCTCAACGGGCTACTGGCCGAATTAAATGAAGCAGGTTTCTATGCACAAGCATATGCAGATGATCTGGCTATCATGATAAAAGGCCGATCTGAAAAGACTATTGCAGGGCTCATGCAAAGGGCTCTCAATATAGTTCAGGAATGGTGCAACAGACACGGGCTCTCTGCCAATCCTGGCAAAACAGAGCTAATGCTGTTCACTAAAAGGAGAAAAATAAGCGATTTCCCGCTTCCTTCTCTCATGGGCACACGTTTGTCTCTTTCCCGCACAGTGAGATATCTAGGGGTAACCTTGGATTCCAAACTGTCATGGAAGGACCACGTGGAAGTTCAAAGGAGGAAAGCGTGCACATCTCTATGGATGTGCAAGCGCATCTTCTGTCTTAAGTGGGGTATAAGTCCAAAGACTACTCACTGGGTTTACACTGTTATGGTAAAACCCCTCATTACATATGCGGCGCTAGTGTGGTGGCGCTCCCTAGAGCATTCCACAATCAGAGCTCGCTTATGCCAAGTTCAAAGACTAGCGGGTCTAGGTATAACAGGCGTAATCAGGACCACTCCAACGATTGCGATGGAGGTCATTCTTGGACTCACTCCCTTGCACGTTGAAGTGGAGCTTGAAGTTAGGAAAGCAGCAAACAGACTCTGGCTCTACCAGTAAGGGACCAGGTTATCGCTCAATCAGAGTCCCGGTGGTCTGTAATGGTACACAGACGGATCCAAGAGTGAGGACGGAACGGGCGCAGGTATACACGGATGCAAACCAAGGGCTCGTATATCGGTGCCACTTGGTAGGTACCCTAGTGTGTTCCAAGCAGAAGTGTATGCCATACTACGGTGCGCAAGCGAAAATCTCAGCAAAGGTTTCGTAGACAAACATATTTACATGCAGCGACAGCCAGGCGGCTCTGAGGTTCCTTGCGTCAAACAAGGTGACCTCTAGGCTGGTGCTTAACTGTCGAAACATTTTGACCGAACTTTGTGAACGCAACTCGGTTAAACTCATATGGGTGCCCGGACATAGTGATGTGGAGGGCAACAAAGAAGCAGATCGTTTGGCAGGAGAAGGAGCAAAAACTCCCTTCCCTGGCCCTGAGCCAGCCTTCGGTCTGCCAAGGAGTCTGATTCACTCAGAACTGCAAGACTGGGCTGCGGCACAGTTTAACAACTATTGGGCTCGAGCCCCTGGTATGAGGCAGTCGAGGCTCCACATAAAGGGGCCCTCGGCTGCTTCTACAGTAAAGTGGTTACTTGGGCTCGATAGAGAAAAAATGAGACGGATGTGGGCTTAATAACAAGACACTGTCCTCTGAACAATCACCTACATACAATGAGGTTGAGAGATGATCCAACTTGTCGGATGTGTGGAGTGGAGGATGAAGCTATCACTCATAACGTAAAGGGGCCGAATTCCGACCGCTTATCGGCCCGCCAAAAAGATACATCCAAAAGATAAATTTAAAAAAAAATGAACAATTACTATTTTTTTCAATGAAGTTATGACGTCGTATGTGCAACACCGCGCGCGATTTACCAAAAATGTTCGCTAAAGCGGAAAAGGAACTGTATTTTGATCGGGTATTACTCGTTAACGGTTGCATTTATGGAAAAATTGGCAAGAACCGTTCTTGTTTTCAATTTTATGCTCTTTGATTTTGTGTAGAACGTATTTTTTTTATTATTACGCATATGGAGATAATTGCAAAAAACCACAATTTATTTGCACCTTTCCGCCGTTTTTTTCCGTGTTTCTAGGGAATCTGAAAGTGGTAACTATTTTTTTTTTATTTACTTTACCTTAAAGTACATAAAAACGCGAAGATCTCCCCATTCGTTTTTTTTTTCAAAGCGAAAAAGTCTGGCGTCTGGGTTATACAGAAAATCTTTGATTAGGACGCATTCACGTTACTTGTGAGCTTTATTCCGACCGCCCTGGTCGGATACGCGCTGTACGTATCCGCTATCCGACCGATTTAATTTTTAATGTGGCTTATAGAAATTGAAGGATATTTTAACATATTTGTGGGAATAAATTATAAATAGAGTTCCATAACTCATGATTATAACGGAAAATACGATTACAAGCTTATGTAATTAAATTTCAAGAAAACAAATTCATAATGTCAGAACCAATTAATCCCAAAAATTCGGTAGATATTAAATATTCCAAACCATTTAGCATAAAATCTATAACACATAGGGTAGGTCGTATACAGATTTTTAAATACAAAAATATATAACAATTTATAAAATCATTGAAAACATCAAGTTCAGATACGAATTATATTATTAGGAGCATAAAGCTCACAAGTTGTAAATTCCCTAAGTACCGTCCGGCGGACGGTATTCGGAACCAATAAGTTTTTAAAGTATCCTTGTACTGTCCACTTTTATTTGGCTAATAAAATGTATAACATAAAATCTAATACATAAAAAAACGTATTTTTGTACTAGTCAAATACCTATTTAAATAGTAAATAATTAGAGACTTACCTGCTTCTTCTGATTTCACGAAAATCTGAATAATTCTATTCCATCCTCTTAGTGTTTTTGGACATTCACAAATAGACAAGATGCACTCACTACTACTTCTACTTGAATAATAATCACAATAAGGGTGGTTATGAAAATGTATTTGGACAAGAATGAAAGCAGGTATATTTATTTGCCGGCCAAAGAATTTGCCGTTTGATTTACGCGCGAAAATCAAATAATATTGCGAAATTATTGCGACGGACGGAATCAGGAGACTGGACGGAATACGGTTCCTTTACGTTATCCTATGCAGTTGCGCCCCATTAGGAGCGTCAAGGCATAGGCTCCTCGAGAGGCAATTCTTGCATCCAGAGGAACTACGGGTATCCCTTGGAACAGACTGCTTTCCTTTGTGGAAAGCACTGGTCTTTTCTAAGGGATCCTACACATCGCGAACGTACAATGCGCCGACCGGCCTGAGTACTGCGGATTTCGACATCTGCTCGCGTTCTCTAAATCTATCTTATAACCGGAAATTATTTTCAAATATACAGGACGTGCCAAGATGAATCTACAGGATTAAGTGTCTTTCTTTTAAATGTAATGGTATGATACCAGTGCATTTTTTTAAACCTCTTTCTAGACCCCTTTCACTCCTATATTATTATCTCCCAACCATTTGGATGTAATGAATTTTTTTGTTGAAATAATGCCATCTGCAGATACATATTGAAAAAGTCACAATGATGGGTTTTAAGAAAAACTTATGTGAACACTAGTTACGATACATCTATTTAATGTTTTTAAATCATTTTCACTTCCTAAAATTTTTAGATCTATCCCACCGACCATTTTAGGAATAGTAACTTCATTTCAAAAACACGTAGAAATGTGTGTCAATCAAAATGGGCAACATGTGGAGCACTTATAATTTTTTCCATTCTTGAATGTTATACTTATTGCTCAATAAATCGACAATGGTTTCAAATAGCTATAGGGATGTACATAAAAAAAATGTTCGTTTTTCATTTCTACATCACATCGTTGAAAAAATTAAGAAAATTCAATTCAAAATGTTCTAAATTGAAAAATTATTTTTGGCCACCCTGTATATTTTTAGGAAGTAAAAATGATTCAAAAATATTAATTAGATGTCTCGTAACTAGTATTCACATATTTTTTTCTTAAAATCCATAATTGAAGACACAAGTGGATGAAGGGTCTATGTAACAACAAAGTGATTTTGAGATAATTGATCTCAAAGTTTTTAACAACCTACTACCAACTTCAACAGTACATAGATCCTTTATAAATTTATAAATCAGGTATTTTTGCATTAGAATCAGACGTAATGTATCTGGGGGCATTTTGTATACTTATAGCCTTCATTCATATAAAAAACTCGTTTTTTTCAACAAAGTGATTTTGAGATAACTGATCTCAAAGTTTTTAACAATCTACCAACTTCAACAGTACATAGTTCCTTTATAAATTTATAAATCAGATATTTTTGCATTGGAAACAAATGTAATCTACCTGAGGGAATTTTGTGTACTTATAGCCTTCATTCATATAAAAAACTCGTTTTTTTCGAAAATGTCACATAGACCTTCATCCATTTATGTCTTCAATTGTGACTGAAGTGGTTTTTTTAATATGCATATGCAGATGGCATTATTTCAACAAGAAATTCATTACATCCAAGTGGTTAGGAGATAGTCAATAATAACATAAAAGTGAAAGGAATCTAGAAAGAGGCTTTTTCAAAAAATTACTAATATACATAGCATTACATTTAAAAAAAAAGGCACTTGATCCTGTAGAATCGTGTTGGCTTGCCCTGTATACTCGAAAATAATTTCCAGTTATAGACTTTTTTTATCTAGTTTACTTATTTATTTATTTTTTAAAATTTTAAACCATCACAGAACTCGGGCTATTGAAATCTAACACACTATTGCCCCATCCAATGGTTACCGATTTCGCGACTAGAATACATAAAGTAAGTAGGTATATACAGAGTGACCCATTTAAAAGCGGAACACCTCTAAAATTTTTATTTATTGTCGATTTGAATCAAATTTTACTCAAGTATAGAACAAATTAGGTTCTAATTATGACCAGAAAAACATTCGCCTCCTACAAATGCAAAGCCACCGCGGTACCAAAATATGCGGAAAAAATCAAGAAATCATATTAGGCATTTTATTATCGGAAAATTTTGTTAATGAAACTTGTTCAGAATTGTCCAAAAGCCTTAAATCCAAAATTTAATCAAAATAAAAAAATATTGAAATTTTAATTAAAATAATTAAAATAATGTCCAAGTCCGAAACGAAAAAATCATTTTAATGGGTTTTTTTTACTGAGAAAACTGTACTATGACAATTTTGTTTGAAATTGAACCCAAGCTTGTCAAGTAATTTGCAGATTTTTTTTTTTAATAATTATTTTTAAAATTTCTAAAATTTCAGTTTTTTAATTTTGATTAAATTTTGGACTTAAGGTTTTTGGATAATTCTGAACAAGTTTCATTAACAAAATTTTCCGGTAGTAAAATGCCTAATATGATTTTTTGATTTGTTCAGCATATTTTGGTACCGCAGGTGGCTTTGCATTTGTAGAAGGCGAATGTTTTTCTGTTCAAATTAGGTCCTAATTTGTTCTATACTTGAGTAAAATTTGATTCAAATCGCACAATAAATAAGAATTTTAGAGAGGTGCCCTACTTTTAAATGGGTCACTCTGTATAAACAGACTGGGAAATATAGATACCCACTTAATTATAAATGTTAAACGATACCGTAAAGAATTTGTATAGATACGATTTTTTTAACATGCTTAATGCTTAAGGCATTTCAAATATGGGCCTGTTCCACAATCTTAAAAGATTGTATAATTAATGAAATCATTTATTTCTATTTAATTTTTTCAGATTACCCATTTATTCTTATTGAAATAATTGGCTGTAGCGAAGAAGCATTAGCAGAAAAGCATATGGCATCTATTTTTCTTAAGAATTATTTCCAAGATATATATGCTGGAGGCAGGGAAAATCCAATACTCAAAAATCCACTTTCTCTGTGTAAATTATGTTTGAGTTTGGTAGATTTGTTGCGTTTAAATTTTATAAGCATAAAAATGATGATCTGCAAGGCACTATCATATATAGTGTACCAGGGCTTTTGGGGGCTCATTGACCATAGGATTTGTCCCATGCTTAAGTCTGAGAATGAGGAACATGTATATAATGCTGTCTTCTTTCTGAAACACTGCATGAACTTTGAGGAATATAAAGCAGGAGTGCCCTTTAAGACATCTCCAGAATATTTCGAGGTCCTGCTGAGTATTTTTCAAAAGGTAAGTGACCTACATAACACATGTTAAAGAAATTAATAATCACGCAGTTGATCTATTTTTTTTCCCAAAAATTGTTCCAGTTCCAATTTTGTTCTTTGGAAAAATTAAAATCAAATATGACCCTTTAGCAACAGTTGAAGATAACTAAAGTAGTAAAGCATGCATTTTAATGAGATACAAAAAAATGCTTCCAATTGAACTTAACCATCATCATTTTAGAGATTTCTTCATTTTAGTTAACATAATTCAATACTTTATTCACTTTTCTTACATTATCCGTAACATGCCCTTGTTTTACTATTTTTTGAAAAATGAACCATGTGTTTTTAGATTTTGAACTAACTTCCTAAACCGTGTTCTGCCCCGTTCTTCTACTCCCAAGCGGGTTCGAGATAAAATATAACTCTATAGACGAGTAATGGGTCAAGGCTGCACTACCTTAGATCGTTAACAACGCTCTCTCAGGATGTGATTTCATTTATTTACTGATAATAAGGGGGTTTTACACCTAGGAAGTTTTGGGATTTTTGCATAAAAAAAATCCCTATCGAAGATCTCTCTCCGACGAGATTAAAATTTGACGTGATTTTTATCTGTTTATTTATTTATTTATTTATTTATTTATATTATTCGTTTGTATCAACAGTACATATGACCAATTACAGATACACTTAAAAAAAAGACTACATGAAAGCATATGTATGCAGACACACTTACACACATACATAATCATATAAACATACATATAAAATTACCTTAACCTAATAACGCACACATGAAATACATTACCTTTAGCTAGCATTTTCAAGATGATTAATTACTTTATTTTTAAGACTAGATAAACTATTGCTGAAGGGGTCAACATTGCTAGTATACATATTGACCAATGAACACATTCTAAACAGTGGACTGTTTTTGTACAAATTTTCCCTGGGAACATTTAAATAAAATAGGCTATTATTTCTTATTATTATTGATGTACCTATTCTAAATGGAAGCTGAGAAAATTCGTGTTGTCAATTAAACTTTTCTTAATTTGAATACAAACATTATACACGCTACAAATCTTCTAAATTCCAAGCTTTTATAATTAAAAATGTTTCTCAACTCTTCCTGATCATAACCTGGGTGGATAACTGCCATATGCCTTAAAATATAGAAACTTTAGAAATTTTCTTTGTACATTTTCTAGTGCATTTATTTTTACTCCATACTCCATGCAATATAGGCATATTCCAATTTAGGAATAATGAATGCACTGTAGAGCGCTTTTATTGCATCAATGTTATTGAAACCTCTAGAACTTCTTATTACAAAGCCTAATATCTTATATGATTCACTAACAATGTTATCAATGTGTTCTGTAAAGTTTAGTTTTTCATCCAGTACTACACCGAGATCCTTCTGAGACTTCTTTCTAGTAAGTGCATGATTGTTCAGTACATAGTCAAATGTAATCACTTCCTTCTTACAGGAAGAAGACGTTACAAAACATTTTTGAATGTTAATAGTGAATTTATGATCTAAACACCATTGAGCTCTATTATTTCACTTAGTCTGTAAAGCACTACGATCATCAGTGTCATTTATACTTTGAAATAAATAACTTGAAATCATCGGCATAGATCAGCCCTTGTGCTTCTCCTAAGTTGCAACCTAAGCCATTTATTACTGCTAAGAACAACAAAGGACCCAGGTTAGATCCCTGAGGGACCCCCGACGTTGGTGTGTATCGAAACGATCTATATCCTATGATTTCAACATATTGCTTTCTATTTAGTAAGAATGAAGTTATTAATAATATAATATTCTCATCAACCTCAAGCTGAATTAATACCTGAACTACTTCATTATACAGTAATATGCTGTTCTGGCTTGGGGACACGCTGCAGACTGTCATAGAATTTTCAACCTACAAAGAAAAGCAATAAGGATTCTGGATGCTCTCAAGTATAGAGATGACTGTAAGAACTCGTTCATAAATCATGAAATATTAACTTTTCCATCTATATATATATTAGAAAATTTATTGTACATTAAAAGAAACTCAGTCTCATATGATACATATGACTCTGTACATAATCACTGCACGAGACATAGATCGAATCTAGTTGTCAAGTATTGCCGTTTGAAGAGGTGCCAAAATGGGCCAAACTATTGGGCCATAAAATTCTTTAACAAACTGACACAAAAAATTAAAGATTTACCTTTACAACATTTTAAGCGGAGGATCAAAAACTTTTTAATTTCTAAAGCCTTTTATAACTACAATGAATTCTTGGACTGTGGTATTTCTGATCTGTCTTAAATTTTAACTATTATTACTTGTAATAAGTTTTACTTGTAATATTTTTATTTTATTTAATTTGTAAGTTTTATTGTTAAATTCTCAATCAATGTTTGTACTATTCATTATTATTATAAAATGACAATTTTCTGTATGTGACTTGTGTAAATGCCAAATGGCATGAAAGCATCAATAAAGTACTTATACTTATACTTATACTTAATAATGGGTTAACGCCTTAGGATTTTTGTGAATTTTGCACAAAAAATCCCTGTCGAAGATTTCTCTCCGACAGGATTAAAATTTTGCGTGACTAGGATTTGTTTACCTGCCAATAACGGATTCTGCACTTAATGATTTCTGAAAAAATCACATAAAAAAATCCTTATCAAGCTCCCGTAAGGTGACCAGAACACTGTGTATCAAACTTGCGGAATCATGAGATTCCGATTAACTCAGTTGTTTCGATCTTCCAAACGAAAACACAAGTCATGACATCAATAAAATGCAATTAGTTCAAAGAATACCATTTATTTAACAGGTTTAAAACAATACAGTTAGATTCTGAAAAATGATATAGTGTGAAAGAATCACGCCTCCCCAACTAAGGCAAGTTAATTTTTTTACCATACAGATGAGAGCGTGCGCTAACAATCGATTTGGTAAAAAAGATTAATTCAACTTTCTCAGAATTTAATGGAATTTAAAAAGAATTTATAAATTTTGTAATTATGGTAATTATGGCTAACTGAAAATAATATAAAAATATTTTACTAAAAAGTTTTGGATTGCTTATGATTAGCTTAAAAGTTCTATTTAACGTGATTTTATAATTCACAGAATGGAATTCGAGTAATACATGAGTTTACTAACTTTCGGCCAGTCTTACGGGGTACTAGTCCCCATGCAGGTTCAATATAGGAAAAATAAGATCGACTCGCCTCCAAGAGACTTTTTGGCAAAATGGATTTTTGAATCATTTATGCACAAAGCAGTTTTCTATATAACTTTCCTACCATCGTTTTGTATTACCATCCAACTCACTCGTCCAAACTATGAATCGCTGAGTGAATCCAAACTTGTTTTATACGAGAAACCGGCTTTGTCCATTTTCACTGATTTTTTGCCAATATTTGCCTATAGACGCTACGCGCCTTCGCTTTATTTGTCGATTTCACCCTTTTTGATATGCAACTTAGTTAAAATTTTATAGTCAGTCTTTCGAAAAGTATATATAATGACTGTACCTCCATGGTCATTGTCTTTGGTGGAGGAATAAAAAAGTTAAAAATAATTTTGTAAAAGTATATTTTTCCTTTTATTTTTGGTTCATTTTTCCTTGACCACCACCATATACTTTCATTCTCAGGGCCTGGACCAAAACATATTTTTCTACCACCTCACAGTCGCCTATCCTTAATATGTCTGGGTGGTTCAATCATAACTTTCGTTTAGTTGTAGTTTACACTGAGGCCGTAATCACAGCTTGTTGTCTGAAGCCTATCCAACAGGTGTATGGGCTCATCCTCGCTTGCAACTAATATAGTATCTGTAAATTTTAAGTTAGATATCTTTGTTCCTCCTTTAGCTACTCCACCGAGCCAGTTCTCCAGCACCTGTCACATTATGAATTCATTATAGATGTTAAAGAGGATTGGTGACATAACACAGCCCTGTCTGACACCTTTGCCAACTTTCGTACTTTCACCAAAGCAGAGTTTACTTCTTACAGCCGGCAGATAATAAATACCAGATATTTGGGTGTCCCCATCTACAATAATACAGTCCACACTTTGTCCTATTTCACATTGTCAAAAGCCTTACGGTAGTCTACGAAACAAAGGTACATAGGCATGTAATATTCTCTTACTTTCTCGATAATGTAACGTGTTTCCACCCTTAGGAAACTACCCCTTGCAAAATCCGTGGGTTCCAAAGATTATAACAAGAGATGTCCACTAACACACTTTATTAAATATTTACTGGATACTTCACAATACTATTATTAATTTAAATACACTTTACTGACTAAAAATCACAATGTTTATTACTTTGTTTATCTTTGAACTCTTAACCTCACTTTCTATACTTTCTGAACTTTCTGAATTACTCGCCGGGAATGCGATCGGTCTTTTATACCTAAAAATAACAGATCTCGATTGTTCTGTGATGACGCCACCATTCTCTCGATAATTCCAGATGTCACTTTGGAATCTTCTGGTAGGTTCTTTTTCGAGTAGGTGCAAATACACTACATTCATTCTGACATTCGATCTGTTGAAGTCTGCCTACTTTTTAGTAACCAACATAACCTTAAATTTTTAAGGGGTTACAACATATTACACTGCCCCCTCCTTAAGCCTGAACGTCCCGGTCAGGCAATTCAGCCTCTTTCACATACTTCGCCAGTCTTTCCAAGTGTACGATCTTCATCTTGGACTTTTTGTTTCGTTGAATACGATAGACGACATCATTAATTCGGGTAATAACAGTATAAGGTCCTTCCCAAGGAGGTTGAAGTTTCGGTGACTTCCCTTTCTTCCGCTGTGGGTTGTACAGCCAAACCAGATCTCCTGCCTTGAACCCTTCTGAACTACCCTTACGGTCGTATCGAGCCTTCATTCGGTCACTGGCTATGGTGATTTGGTCTCTAACCAGCTCATGAACATTTCTTAGCCGTTCACTCATTTCATCCACATAGCTGTTCACAGGAAGCTGTTCTCCGCCTGGTGTTCCGAAAATCAAATCACACGGCAGTCTGATCTCATGACCAAATACTACAAGGGCTGGTGTTTGTTTCGTAGACTCGTGGATAGCAGCTCTGTATGCCATGAGGAAGAACGGTATGTGGAGATCCCAATCGCGTTGATTCTTATGAACCACTTTAGAGATATGTTCTTTCATGGTCTTGTTATGTCGTTCCACCATTCCATCTGATTGCGGGTGGAGGGCTGTTGTCCGTGTTTTGTGTATCCCCAATAACTTGCAGATTTGCTGAAACACCCCTGACTCAAAGTTCCTCCCTTGATCTGAGTGCAGCTCCAGGGGTACACCAAACCGACATATCAAATTATCTACCAAGACTTTGGCAACAGTGACTGCTTCTTGGTTTGGAATTGCATAGGCCTCTGGCCACTTACTAAAATAGTCCATGGCAACCAGTATGTACTTGTTACCTTCCTTGGTTACTGGGAATGGGCCGGCTATATCGATCGCGATCCTCTCGAAAGGAGCTCCGACGTTATACTGCTTCATTGCACCCCTACTTCTAGTCTGTGGTCCCTTACTGGCTGCACAAATTTTGCAATTGCGACACCAAGCTTCCACATCTTGACGACTATTTACCCAATAAAATCGTTCTCGTACTTTATTCAGGGTCTTATTAACGCCGAAGTGCCCACCGGATGCTCCATTATGCACTTCCTGAAGTACTTTCGGTACTCGACACCTGGGAATCACTAGACGCATAACAACTTCCCTGCCATCCGGGCTTTCCCAAGCTCTCTTTAGCAGCCCGTTCATGACTTTAAGTGAATCCCATTGGGCCCACAAAGCCTTCAATCCAACTGCCTTATCCGAAACATCCTTCCACGCTGGTCGAATTCCTTTCTCCTTTGCTCTCAATATAGCCCCAATTTCTGTGTCATTCAGTTGTTCTTGTCTCAGGGCTTCGGTTGTCCAATCGTCCGGAACCTCTATTTTAATAGTGTTGACGGCCACCGTACCCTGCAATTTCTCAACGTGGCGGCAGTGCTTGCAATCTTCCTTGCACGGTCTTCTAGATAAAGCGTCTGCGTTCTTATGAGATCTTCCAGGTCGATGTTCGATTTTGAAATCATACTGTTGCAGCCGTTCTATCTAACGAGCCAGTTGACCTTCAGGGATTTTCAACTGCAACAGCCATTTTAATGCAGCATGGTCGGTGCGAATCTTAAAATGTCTTCCATAAAGATATTTATGAAAATGGTCCACTGATTTTACGATGGCCAGTAACTCTTTCCGGGTTACACAATAATTTCTTTCTGGTTTGGACAGCACCTTGCTGAAGTACTCGATCACTCTTTCCTGCCCATTCTGGATTTGGGACAGTACACAACCGACCGAAGAATTGCTGGCATCCGTGTCTAAAATAAAAAGTCCTTCCCGTTGTGGGTACGCTAGCACAGGACCAGTGCATAGAGCTGCCTTCAATTTTCTCCATGCCGTTTCACATTCCGGTGTCCATTGGTACTGCACTTTCTCTTCTGTCAGCCGGTGTAATGGTTTCGCAATTTCTGCAAACCCTTCCACAAAGCGCCTGTAATAAGTGCAGAGGCCAAGGAAGCTCCGTACTTCATGAACGTTAGATGGTCTTGGCCAATCTCGTACAGCAGAAATTTTGTCGGGGTCTGTTTGTATTCCATCCGAAGACACCACGTGACCAAGAAATTTGACTTCTTTCTGGAATAGCAGGCACTTCTTCGGGTTCAACTTCAGGTGGGCATTCCTGACTCGCCCAAATACTTCTTGAAGATTTTTCAAATGTTCTGTAAAGTCCTGTCCCATAACAAGCACGTCGTCAAGGTAAACCAGGCACGTCCTCCAGGTTAGCCCTCGCAGCACGAATTCCATCAATCTTTCAAAGGTAGCTGGCGCATTGCAAAGTCCAAAAGGCATCACGGTAAATTGATAAAGACCACTGCCTGCTGAAAACGCTGTCTTCTCCTTATCATCAGGATGAAGCCCCACTTGCCAGTATCCACTCCTAAGGTCTAACGTAGAAAACCATCGTGAGCCTGCCAACGTGCTTAACGTGTCGTCAATTCGTGGTAATGGGTAACTGTCTTTCTTCGTGACATCATTTAATTTTCGATAATCGACACAAAATCTTAATGTTCCGTCCTTCTTGGCAACCAAAACTACTGGCGATGACCAGGGACTCGTCGACTCCTCAATGACTCCATCTTGTAGCATCTTGTCTATCATTGCCGAGGCATCTTCTTGTTTTGCTAATGGAAGCCTCCTAGGTGGTTGTCGAATAGCGGGTGAGTCGCCAGTATTTATCCGATGCTGGACTATGTCTGTTTTTGTAAGGGCCTCTGTATTCTTGGCAAATACTGAACTTTCCTTTTCTAGAAACTTGATTGCCTCCCTTCGTTCATCCTCAGATAAATACTCCAACTGGGTACTCAGCAAGGTCAAAACTTCCTGGTCTATTTTCGTAGACGAACTTCCCTCTGTTTGTTCCTCGCACCTCGCTACCCATGTGACCGGTTCATAGGAGCCAATCGGTTTGCCTTCCTTAATTGTCACCGAGTGGGAATTTAAATTAACGACTCTAATTGGGATTTTGTCTTTAGTCCGGGTTAAAGTTCTCGCCGCAATAATATTGGCTAGGGACTTAATCGATTCGTCTTCTTCAACTAGGCCAATACGGTACCCTCCAGGATTTCCTTCTAAGGCAGCATCGATCATTTGTTCTGAATGAGCAGGAATCTTGATCGTCTGTGTTGTTAACAATCTTGCTTTATGGAATTGGTCATCTGCGGTTGCCAGAATAAATTCCTCATTTCCAATTTTTAAGACTCGCTCACCTACGTCAACAATAAATCCCTGCTCTCCCATGATGTCTAGACCCAAAATGAAATCATCCATAATGTCAGCCACAATGACCTTGTAATTTAACCTCAACCGTCCAACCTGCAGTTCCAAGTTGACCTCTCCATGGACCGCAGCCCTGTCCCCCGTGGCTGTCCGAATGATTACTCCATTTTGCTTCTTGTCAATCTGCAAGCCTGATATAAACCCTGGCCGCACTATTGAAGACGTAGCACCGGTGTCAATCGTAAACACGCATTTTCTTCCATTCACATATCCTTGCAACAACAGACTACTTGGAATTCTTTGGAGCTGGGAAATCTTTATTTCTCTGGGGGCACCGCATTCCCTAGCCAGCACAGCCCCCTTGGTGCTGGCTATCCTTAGTTTTCCTGCTTCTCTTCAACATTCACAGCATTTACTCGACTCTCCGAGTTCTGCTGTCGACAGTCTCGTTTCATATGTCCCACCTTGCCGCAGTTGAAACATTTAATACCTCCGCTCGGCTTTCCTTTATTTTGTTGTTTTTCCTGCTTTCCGAGGCCATCCAATTTATCGCATAATTTGGTGAATATTTTCTGCATCTCAGTCAGCAAGGGGTTCTGGTTCATTTCTGGTTGCGATTCTTCGAGAGTCACAGCTCGCACTCTCGACCTTGGAGTATCCCTGTAAGCGGCTTCTACTTCGAGTGCACGCACCAAAGCTTCGCTACTACTTTGGTGTCTCGTCAGTCTCAGGACTCGCCTGACCTCTTCGTCCCTTATACCATCTAAAAAGGCCCCCACGGCTAATTGTTCCTGGAATTCTTTAGGTGCACTCGGATACGCCAGGTGTGCCAGTCTCTCTATCGCAGCTTCAAATTCTTGTAAACTTTCCCCAGCTTTTTGCATCCGGGATTTCAGTTGAGCCTGGTATAATTGGGCAAGGTGTTGATCGCCATACCTCAAGTCTAATGCAGCTTCCAAGACTTTAAAGTCCCTTTGTTTCTCAACTGGGATGGTTTGGAGTAACTCTGAAGCTTGGCCCCTTAATGCTAGAACTAATGCCATGGCCTTTTCCTCATTATCCCAATTGTTCGCACATGCTGCTGCCTCAAACTGCCTCTTGTACGTCGTCCAGGAACTTTGGCCATCAAAAGTAGGAGGTTTTAGTCGCTGTCCTGATGATACCACCTGCTGGCTTCCTCTTTCTCTCAACTGTCGTTTAAGCCGGTCTATTTCTCCCTTGACTTCTTCTTCGAACTCATTCATCTTTTCTTCAAACTGATTTACTTTTCCTTTTACTTGACTGACTTCTGTCTCGACTACTCCTACTTTACCTTCGACCTTGTTTATCTCTTCTTTGACTTCACATTTTAGTACTTCATTGGCAGAAATTATAGCGTCCTGTTGTATTTTGATTTGTTCATTTAGAATTTTCCTTAATTCTTCCTGGCGTCTTTCTTGCTCCTGTTTTTCCTCTTGTTGTCGTATCTTCAGGTCTTCCATAATTTGTCTCAATTCGTCTTTCTCTTCTTGACGTCTTCTTTCTTCATCCTCTTTTTCTTTCTGACGTCTTATTCCCTGATCTTCCATCATTTTCTTTAATTCGTCTTTTTCTTCTTGACGTCTTCTTTCTTGCTCTTCCTTTTCTTCCTGGCGTCTTCTCTCTTCATCCTGACGTCGTTTTTCTCGCTCTTCCTTTTCTTCTTGGCGTCTTAT
Organism: Rutpela maculata; assembly: GCA_936432065.2. Classification (NCBI taxonomy): domain Eukaryota; kingdom Metazoa; phylum Arthropoda; class Insecta; order Coleoptera; family Cerambycidae; genus Rutpela; species Rutpela maculata. Next base: position 51,612,837 of record OW386294.2, read on the forward strand.
TTCCTGGTCTTCCATAATTTTCTTTAATTCATCTCGCTCTTCTTGACGTTTTCTCTCCTGTTCTTCTTTGTCTTCCTGCCGTTGCTGCTCCATCATTTTTTGGAATTGTTCGAATAAGTCCTGTATTTGTTTATCGGATGCCATACTTCTTGTTGTTACGGGCATACGACGAAATTAAAATAAAATAAATTTAACTGTCACGTCAATATCGGTAATGGAACTTTCCAGACAAATCTCGAAATAGCACGAAAAAGTCTTATCCAGAGTCTTTTGTCACTATCCAGTTCAGAGAATTTAATAATCTCCACTAATGTCCAAATAGAAAAGTTCTAGAAATTTTCACGCACTAAATGAGTCTTTTTCAGTGTCTCTATCACTTCTGAGTTCAAAGGATTTAATTATCACACTAATGTCCTAATAAAATGTTCTACAATGTCTCAAAAATGCACTTAAACACTATTTTCCTGTTCGAAAACAACCCTCGAACAATGTCCAGTAAATTAGTCCTGTGTTAGCACTAACCCTCGAGAATCCTTCTCGAACACTCCAGCACAACTTCAGAGCTCCTCTTGTCATAAAATTCCGCTTCTGACACCAATTGTAACGTGTTTCCACCCTTAGGAAACTACCCCTTGCAAAATCCGTGGGTTCCAAAGATTATAACAAGAGATGTCCACTAACACACTTTATTAAATATTTACTGGATACTTCACAATACTATTATTAATTTAAATACACTTTACTGACTAAAAATCACAATGTTTATTACTTTGTTTATCTTTGAACTCTTAACCTCACTTTCTATACTTTCTGAACTTTCTGAATTACTCGCCGGGAATGCGATCGGTCTTTTATACCTAAAAATAACAGATCTCGATTGTTCTGTGATGACGCCACCATTCTCTCGATAATTCCAGATGTCACTTTGGAATCTTCTGGTAGGTTCTTTTTCGAGTAGGTGCAAATACACTACATTCATTCTGACATTCGATCTGTTGAAGTCTGCCTACTTTTTAGTAACCAACATAACCTTAAATTTTTAAGGGGTTACAACATATTACAATAAGTTATCGCAAATTCAGTATTTGCTCTCTGGTACCGCGTCCTTTAACAAAGCCTGCTTGCTCGGGAGATATTTGCCATGACAGATAATTTTTAAGGCTGTATTGAAGAACATACACCATTATTTTACTGGCATGCGATAATAGTGCCAGCAACTGTAGTTATTCTAGAAGAACGCATTACCGGGAGTCAAAATGACGCGATACCAATTTATTTCTCAGGGGCACCAGCCACGTGCTGCCCCATTCTTCTACTCCCAGACGGGTTCGAGATAAGATCAGGGGTCCCAAATGTTTTAAAAATCCCAATAATCCTAAAATTTCTCTAAACTACGAAAATGTCCTAAAATTGCCCTTAAATTGGATTAATTGTCCGAAAAATCCTAAAAAATAGCGATGTTTTAAATATATTTTTTAAATTATGCGGATGAAAAATGCAGAGTGAAAAGAAATATTTGTGACATAATAAAAGTAGACTTCAATAAGGACGACAACTATAAGACTTCAACTGAAATTGATTATGGCACAACCACAAAACTATCTATATCGAAATTGTCAAACGACACCAACAGTTATCGTATAAGACTAGAAATGAAAAAGTGCTACAGAGAGACTGCCAAGTACCTGATTGAAAAGTTGCCAGTTAATTCCACAGTTTTGCAGGATCTGAAATATTTGAGCCCAGAATTTTGACTGCAAGAAGACAGTGAAAACGCCATAAGCAGATTGGCACAAAAGTTTGGACTTGTCTTGAAAAGTAAATTGAAGGATACATTTGACCTCAAATTCGGAGATAGCAATCCCAATGTTTTAGCTGATAGGATAAAAGTCTTATAGCTACTTTTTCAGACTGAAGAGATACCAGAAGATTGGTATAAAGAAGGAGAATCCTATAAAAGAATCGATGAATTTTGGAACAGAGTGTTAGAAATAAGGGGAGATCAGGGCGAAATGAAATATAAACTGCTGGTTCAATTGGCGCGTTGTTGTTTATCACTGAGTCATGGAAACGCAGGTCCTGAGAGAGGCTTCAGCATTAATCGCTCTTTGTTGGAGTCCAGAATTTCTCTATCTGAAAATACAATCATTGCGCTTAGAATTGTGAAGGATCAAATGGATTTACAATGCGGTATATTTGCGAATATTACCAAGAAATTACTAGAATACGCGAAGAACTTGTCGAAGAAATATTTAATCGAGTTAGGAAATAAGAAGAAAGCGGAGGAAGAACAGGATAGAATAAAAAAGAAACGGGAGCAGGAAAACCAAAAAAGAAGGAAACAGTCTCAAAAAAGCGAAAGGTGGACGAGCAATTAACAGATTTGAAGAGCCAACTTAAAAAAAAGTCAGTTTAAAAATTACAGAACCTGATTTCCAGCGGAAATTACAAATTGAAATTGGCCATGTCAGTTAAGCCTGAACAAAAGTGATACGATGGATGCTAATGCTGTGATCTCAATTGGACTTGACTCTTTTCAAAGAGTCAACTTAAAAATTGCAGAGCTAAACAACGAAATTCTTAGTTTGAGTAGCCATAAAAAAAGTAATTTATAGATGTTATTCCTTTTTTTATTGCAACATTTTCTTGAATTTTTATGGCAATTTTGTAAAGTTCATGCATTAGAAATATTTGTTTTGTTTAGTTTTCTTTTGTTTATCAATGTCAATTTTATCGTTCATGTTCTCAATATTGTATTTGTCCTAAAATCATTTATAAAATATCCTAAAGTCCTTAAAATAATGTCCATAGAAGCCTTTGGGACCCCTGTAAGATGCACTTCGATAGCCGAGTAATGGATCAAGGCTGCACTACCTCAGATCATTAACGGCGCTCTCTCTGGACGTGATTTCCCTGTTTTAGGGTTTTGGTACCTTTTGAATATTTAAATTTTCGCATAAAGAAAATCCCAGTCGAAGAATTTCTCTTCTACAGGATTAATTTTTGACGTGGGGGTCACGTTTTTATCTGCTAATAACGGACTCTACACCTTAGGATTTCTGAGAAAAATGCATAAAAAAATTCCTATCAAACCTCCGTAAGGCAACCAGAAGGTCAAGTGTTAATGTGAGTTAACTCGACACATCCAGTTTTCGATACGAAATTTCCAGGGATGGTAGACTAGCAACAAGTCTCAAGATCAATTAAGATGCAAAAAGATCAAAGATTCTGTTTATTTAACAGATATGATTATACATAAAAGAGGGTATAGTAAAATTCTTATTTTAAGAATCACGCCTTCCCCAATTAAGGCAATGGCTTTCAGACCATACAAGCGAGAGCGCTTACGCTAACGATCGATTAGGTAGAAAAAATTCATGCATACCTTCTCAGAATCAAAATGCGAGCTTTTTAGAGAAGTCTTAGACTCTAAGTAATTTCATAATTACGGCTGACTGATTATAATTTAAAAAAGTTTTACTAAAAAATTTAGTTTCCCTAGAGACTACTTAGCTTTAAATTTCTCGTATCGTGGCGGTTCACGTACTAAACCACATTCATGAGGACTTATTACTGCATAAGTTTGATAGCGTTCGATCAGTCCACAACTTACTTGCCCCTATGCAGTTGTTCAATATTAACAAAATTACAACGATCCACCTCCGAGCGACTTTTAGGCAAAATTGAATTTTTGGTTTTTTATGCACAAGGCGTTTTCCTCTATGACTTTATTATTTGGAAAGCCCTGCTATTGGCTTTCGTACCATCGCTTTGTATGGATTACTCAACGCGCTCGACCAAATTGCGAGCCGCTGAGTGAATCCAAACTCTTTCTATGCGAGAAACCGGCCTTGTGCATGTTCATTGATTTTTATCAAATTTCTGCTTATCGGCGCTATGCCGTCTTTATAAAAATCGTTGGTTTCGCCTTTTAGATGCATTGCATCGTTACAATTTTATGCTCATACTTTAGAACAGGACATTTAATGACCGTACCTCAATTGTCAATGTCTTTGGTGGAGGAATAAAAATGGAAAATATTTTAATATTTTTCAAAGTGCATTTTTGGAGTACTTTTTAAACTAGCTTCGGCGTACTTTTGAAAAATTAATCTTCAAGTCCAATTTTGGCGTACTTTTGATAAAAATTATTCTCAAGTCCGTTTTTGGCGTACTTTTAAAAAATATCATTTTCTTCAAAGTCCAACTTTGTTTCACCTTTGAAAAAGTATACTATTCTTAAATCCTTGCCACTATATACTTTTGCTCTCATATCCTGAACCAAAACATATTTTCCTAAGTGAAAATTCGGTGTTTCTTCGAATTTTCACCTGGTCATTTCTAATGCCTTATAGAACTTATAACGGTCCCTATGGACTGGTCTGTGGCTCTGCAGTCCCTCAGATTCTTGAAAATGTCCTTAAATGAAATTTTTGCCTAAGTCGAATTTTGATTCTGTCTTCGACTTTGGTCGAATCTGGAGGGTTCTGCAACATTATCACAGACATCTGTCACTCCCTTTTTATGTAGTGGCACAAAGATTGAGGTTCTCCAATCATCGGGTCAGACTCTTGTTCCCATATTCCTTGGCATAGTCTGTGATATTATCGTCCTTAGCTGCTTTGCCAGATTTTAGTTTTTGTGTAGCTGCCTCCACTTCCGATTTAAGTATTGAAGGTTCATGTTCGTAGCCCCGTTGCCAGTCGTCTTCTACCTCTGTATGGTCTCTTTCAAAAAGTTTTTTGCAGTATTGGCGCCAAACTTGAATGATCTTATCCTTATTAATTCTTAGAATACCGGTGGAGTCCATAATTGACCACGTTTTTGGTTTAAATTTATGTGTAATCTTATTGAAACTAAAGATAATATAGAGTTTTGCCAGTGCCAAAGCACACTCTTTTAATAAACAACCAAAGGAGACTTTCCTTGGCAAAGAACCGCGCACTAATCTAATGGAAATTGGATACCAGTAAAATTGGCTGAAAACGTAGTATGTTATGCTTCAAGCCATTCTAATCAAAAGTCTCCGTGGACACAATGTACAAAAATGGGTAGATTAGAAGTTATCGTAAAATCAGTAAAAGAAACTCTTGAAAAAACGCTATTTTTGCATTTTTTTAAGGACTTATTTTGACTAGAACATGATTTTACGAAAAATTCCAATGAGATTATATGTTTTTTAACTGCTGATTGTTGTTTTGAATCAATTTGGTCCTACTTTCGAATAGCACGTACTTTGGCCAATTTTTGGGACTTCTGGATGTAATTTGGCTAGAACATATAAAAGTTATGCTTTAGTTTCAGCATCTCTAAGAAAATTGTTAAGAAATATTAGTGTAAATTGTTCTATCAAAATAGGTCTTTTTTTTTATTTCCTACTTATTTTCACTAACAATGCCATCGTAGAACATCCTAGGAGGTAAACTAAGATTTTCTCTTTTCATTTATGAATTTCCCAATGGTTCGAGGATCATTATTGGGATTAGCCTCAATTTTCCTGATATAATTTTGATAACAGCACTTCGTTAATTCTTTATATCGAGATCTTGTTTATGGAAAAACCTGGAAGTGACAGAAATAAATGTAAAATATTTTGTATGTCTAATTAGATTATAGATTACTGTTTATCTTTTTAGAATATCCTTGCAGAAATACGGTATATGGCAATTGAACCAATGTATTTTGTGATATGCAACTGCTTAAGTGCAGAGGTACAGGAAAATGCTTTATCTCGCCTGGGAATGGAATTCTATAATGCCCTCAATGAGCCATACAGTGTATATTCGGATTTTAGGCTGAAAAGTGAAATTATACTCTACATAACTAAATTTGAGGTACTTGGGCCAACTAAGCATTGTCATATTATTACCAATTCATTGCCTGCTATTGGACAACTAATGACTAACTGCTGTGACCAGTTCAAAGAGATAATAAAGCAAACAAGCCCTATTCCCAAAGATTCCAGTGAGAGTTCAGATGATGAGTCTACAAATTTTATTGATTTGATTAACCTGATAATTGATTTGATTAAAAACATGGTATTTTCGATGTATTTTGATTTACTGCTAGAGGACTTGGATAACTTGGTGTATTGCCTTTTTATCTTCATGTGCTGTTATGATGAAATGGAGGAGGAGCTCTTCCTCGAAGATAATGAAAAAACTCAAGTTTTTCCTATAAGAACAAATGCATCTCATATTCTAATGGTAAGTTATTTGGTCATATTAGTTAGACTAATGAGGTATTTATTACTAAAAAAAAATGCGTTTGTGTTCAATATACAAGGTGTCCCGGAATATGGGGAATACTTTGGGAGCATATAGTTTGGATCACAGTGACACTTAAAGTACCCATAATTTTTTTTCCTTATCCTTACAAGATTTTAGAAACAGTTACAAATAGCTTTACACTCACCTTCAAAAATGCGTGAAACACAGTGTTACAATATTTTTAAAAAAATTTGTTTTACCTAGTTTTCCTAATAGAGGACCCCACACTAAACCTAAGGGAAAATCGGTCCCAGTCGAATTGGATGAAAATTTGGTATAATGTAGTTTATGATGTCCTGATCAAAAGTCTTAAAGAAGCGAGATAGAAAAATGGACAGTTTTTGAGTTACAGGGAGTCAAACATGCGGAAAACGGGTTCATCGGATTATTGATTTCACGTAGTTAAATATCACAAATATTATAGTTATATAGTGCGCAGTTTGAATAGTTTGTGTATAAGGTGCGCCACTTAACTTGAGGCAGCCATATATCTCGAAAACGATGCATTCTACAGGGTGGGGCAATAGTGCTTAGGACTTAGATATCTCTAGTTCTACGATAGCTAGAAATTAAAAAAAAATACAAGTAAACCAGATAAAAAAAATTATAACCGGAAATTATTTTCGAATATACAGGGCGAGTCAAGACGAAATTACAGGATCAAGTGTCTTTTTTTTTTAATGGAATGCTAAGTATATCAGTACATTTTTTTAAGCCCCTTTCTAGACTCTATTCATTCCTATATTATTATTGACTATCTAGCAACCACTTGGATGTAATGAATTTTTTTTTGTTGAAATAATGCCATCTGCAGATGCATATTGAAAAAATCACCAAAGTCACAGTTATAGGTTTTAAGAAAAACTTAGTGAATGCTAGTTACGAGACATCTAATTAATGTTTTTCAATCATATTTACTTCCTAAAAATTTATAAGGTGGCCAAAAATTATTTTTCAATTAAGAACTTTTTAAATTGAATTTTCTTAATTTTTTCATATGAAACACCCTGTACATTTTTCGACGATGTGATGTGGAAATAAAAAACGAACATTTTTTATAAGTACTTCCCTATGGCTAATTGCAACCATTTTTGTTTTATTGAGCAATAAGTACGACATTCAAGAATAAACGTTAAAAATAGAGATTTCTGCAAATAATTCATTTGAAAAAATTATTATAATAATAATAATAATAATAATATTTCATTTATAAATGCTCTACACGTTGCCCATTTTGATTGACACACATCTCTATGCGCTTTTGAAATGAGGTTTCTACTGCTCCTAAAATTGCCGTTATTATCCTTTGTTTCATATTTTGTACTGTTGGTGTGTCTTTATAAACAATTTCCTTCACGTATTCCCATAAAAAGAAATCAATTTTTGAGAGATCTGGGGATCTATCAGGCCATTTAGTGGATCCATTTCTTCCAATCCATTGAAGTGGGTAGGTATTATTTAAGTGGTCTCTAACTGCATTTAAATAATGTGGTGGAGCACCATTTTGCTGAAACCACATCCTGTTTCGAATCCTTTCAGGAAGATTCACCAATAATTGTTGCAGATAGTTTTCCAGAAAATGAAGATAAATAGTTCCAGTCAATGTACCATCAAAGAAATGTGGCCCTATTACAAGTTCTGGCCTCATTTCAAAATTGCATAAAGACGTGTCAATCAAAATGGGCAACATGTGGAGCACTTATTATAATTTTTTCTAATGAATTATTTGAAGAAACCTCTATTTTTTAAGTTTATTCTTGAATTTTGTGCTTATTGCTCGATAAAACGAAAATGGTTGCAAATAGTCATAGGAAGTACTTACCAAAAATGTTCGTTTTTCATTTCTACATCACATTGTCAAAAGATATACAGGGTGTTACATTTGAAAAAATTGAGAAAATTCAATTTAAAAAGTTCTTAATTGGTAAATATTTTTTGGCCACCCTGTACATTTTTAGAAAGTGAAAATGATTCAAAAACATTAAATAGATGTCTCGTAACTAGTACTCACATAAGTTGTTCTTAAAACCCATCATATTGCGACTTTGGTGATTTTTTCAATATGCATCTGCAGATGGCATTATTTCAACAAAAAAATTCATTACATCCAAGTAGTTGGGAGATAGTCAATAATAATATACGAATGAATAGAGTCTAGAAAGAGGCTTCAAAAAATGTACTGATATACATAGCATTGCATTTAAAAATAGAATTATATAAAAAAATATTTTTAAGAAAAAGCTTTTATTTGGAAAAAACTACTAAAAAGTAAAAAATTTTTTGAATTCATATACATGGAAACCAAAAGCTTTGGGGGCGGTCATATAGCGCTATTGCTCAACTTTGCTCAATTGACCGCCCCCAAAGCTTTTGGTTTCCATGTGTATGAATTTAAAAAAAATTATTTTTACTTTTTAGTAGTTTTTTCAAATAAAAGCTTTTTCTTAAAAATATTTTTTTTATATAATTTTATTTTTTACTTTTTAGTCTACTTATTTTACAAACAGACAGACAAAATCCTTTCATTTGCCACCGCCATCCACCCCTTCCCTCTCCCGTCTTCTCTAACACTACTTCCCACTTCTTCCCACCTCTTTCCACCACTTCCCCTGCCCTTTCCCATCTCTCCCCACCTCCGTCCACCCTATTCCCACCGCTTCCCCTGCCCTTTCCCATCTCTCTCCATCTCTTTCCACCCTATTTCCACCCTATTTCCACCTCTTCCCACCCCTTCCCCATCTCTCCGCCATATTGGATTTAGAATGACGTTACATTGTGTATCGTATTTTACTCGTCAAACCCTTTCATTTGATACCCATATCAGGGGGGTTGTGACTAAAAAGCGGATCCGCCTTCTTGGGACGTCCGCCATATTGGATTTAGAATGACGTCACATTGTTTATCGTATTTTACTCATCAAACCTTTTCATTTGATACCCACATCAGCGCGGTTGTGACTAAAAAGCCGATCCGCCATCTTGGGACTTCCGCCATATTGGATTCAGAATGACGTCACATTGTTTATCGTATTTTACTCGTCAAACCTTTTCATTTGATACCCATATCAGGGGAGTTGTGACTAAAAAGCCGATCCGCCATCTTGGGACGTCTGCCATGGATTTAGACCGATAATGGCTATACTGTGTTGCATTGTCACTGGACTTATACACGTGTGCCAAATTTCAAAGCTCTAGCTTAATTAGAACTAGTCGAAATTCAGCTTGCAAGATTTGACCTAAACCAACAAACATACAAACCCACAAACAAACATTGCAAGTTAAATAAAAGCTTTTAAAAATGGCACTTGATGCTGTAATTTCGTTTTGGCTCGCCCTGTATATTCGAAAATAATTTCCGGTTATAGGCTTTTTTACCTAGTTTACTTGTATTTTTTTTTTTTTAATTTCTAGCCATCGTAGAACTCGAGATATCGAACTCCGAGGCACTATTGCCCCACTTGGTTCGAAACAACTGTTATTTAAAACATTTTGTTATAGAATGCATCGTTTATATAACTATAATATTTGTGATATTTAACTATGTGAAATCAATAATCCCATGAACCCGTTTTCCGCATGTTTGACCCTCTGTAACTCGAAAACTCTCCAGTTTTCTATTTCGCTTCTTTAAGACTTGATCAGGACATCATAAACTACATTATACCAAATTTCCATCCAATTCGACTGGGACCCATTTTCCCTTAGGTTTAGTGCGGGGTCCTTTCTTCAATTCTGTTAAAATAAAACTAGTTTAATATAATTACGAGTATAATTAGCTGTCTTATTTAATAATTTTTATTTTACTGTAAGTTTTATCGCATGATAACCACTTAATTGTTGTGAAAATTTTTTAAAAAAGCCGAATTAGGCAGAGAGAGTTTACCCCCTTATCCACTCTAACTGTGGACATACTGTATATGGCTCTATTTTTTAAATTTTTTGTCTTAGCAAAAAGTTTGCTATAGCTAATTTAGGTGGCCTGACCAATTTAAATTACCGTCAAAAACAGCAGCTCTGCATCTGCATTCCCATCATTTTGAGGGGTAGTGGAAAAGGTGAGTCGCTGTGTCTTGGTAGCATTTAAATTTAAGAAATTTGCAGAGAATCATTTCTCGGCTTTAGTTTCGTTGTTTAATGTTAAAGTGTTTGAGTTGTTTAAATTTTGATCACTACAATACACTAATACACGAGGGTCAGGAAAAAGGTATATGAATATATGATGTAAATAACAGAGTAGAGACTTGGAGTATACCATGTCTGGCTAGAAGACTAATTGAAGTTCGGTCATTTAAAGAGACACACTGTGTCCCATTATTAAGATAAATATTTAGAATATCGTGGATCAGATCTCTTATTACATAGCGGGTTAATTCAATATCAGCTTGTGGTTGACACAGTCGAGGGCCTTGGCAAGGTCACATAATGTTATAGACGTATGTAGCCCCAACTCAAAGTCCCGGACTGCATCATTCACAATTTTAGATACTGCTTGAATTGTCAATTTATTTTTGCGGAAACCAAATTGGTTTTCATTTAGTAATGAATTATTCTCAAAGAAAAAAGTTTTAAGTCGCCCTTTTGAAAACAGGGACCACTCTAGCTAGTTTAATCGAGTCAGGGAAAACACCTTCAGCAATAGAGGCATTAAACAGTTCTGTGAGAGGCAGAGCCAAAATGCCAATTGTCTCCTTCAAAATTTTGGTACTAATATCATAAATATCAAGCGAGCTAGTATACTATTTAAAGACAAAAATTGCTGTTTCCACCACCACCTGTTCAGTGAGAAGTATTAAATAAAAAAATTAACATATTTTTCAGCACATCCGTTTCCGTGTGACTCGAAGCAGAAGGAAGGGTCCAGAAATATTTTACAAAAGTATCCATAATGTGTTCCATAAGCTAATGGAGGAAGTGCAATTGGTAAACACCAACCGTCAGCTGTATCATGCAAGAGTAACGGAATCTTTGATGTTTGGACTAGGATTCATGAACTACGATCCCCAGATAGATACTGTTTTTCCTCATAGGTTCTATTTAGATAACTGGACAGCTCATATGCAGCAGGAGTCCGACCCTACTGTAAATGGCCGTTTGCTGTGGCTTGGTGGTATCTTCAGCCCTTTACTGAGCCCCAACACATTATCTATTCACCTAAAAGCTATCATTCAAAATTTACGGGGTGAATCGGTATATTTATATGTGCCTTCCACAGAGTAAGTTTAAAAAAAAAGTTAATTGATTTTTTTAAGTATTTTCCAGGACCGCTCTTTTATGTGTGTGTCTCTTTTTAGAGCCCTGCGAAACCACATGGTGACTTATGATAATGAAACAATGCCTGTAGAAAATCGCTTTATACTAAAGAGTCTTTCCAATGAATTAATTGAGTGCCTTCTGACCATGATACAAAAAATGAACGACAACCCTACCTCGTGCTTGAATGCTCTGGGCATCTTCGTTAAGGTAATTATTGAATTCTTTAAACCTGTTTAGTGTAAGTGATCATAATGGTATTACTTGACTTTTAGTCAGGTTCATAAAAGGTCCATCATGTTGGGTCTATTTTAGGATATTATTGAGTCAGGTTTTCAATCTTTTGCCAAAAAACGTTTGGGGATAGATTTACAGACAATTGAATATCATATAAACTAATTTTTAGTGTTATAAATCAAACTGTAAAAGGAGTGGTCTTAAAACGGAACCTTGGGGAATACCAGTAACTAGTTGCTTTTTTTGTGATCAATTTAATTATTTGACATCGTACTGTCGTACATCTTTAATTTTTTAGGTCGTAAGTTTTCGGACCCCTATTAAAGTCTTAAATCCACATTTATATGCTAAATGCTTAGGAACACTACGAGCCGGTCCCGGAGGACAGGCCGATATTAGCGGGTCGTAAAATATTTACTTATGTCCACAAGTTCACATTTTCAATGTCAAAAATTGGTGCCCAAGAAATTCATTTATTCTGACATTTGAATTACAAAAACAGTGTAGGTGAACGTATCACTGTAAGTAATGAATACATTTTTTGTGGATTTATGGGACGTAAGAAACAAGTTACATAATAATATACTGCCCTCCTAAGCCAAAAAGACGTATCTCAAGGTTTCACTGTTTTGAGATATAAGGCATGTTTTGAATTTTCGAAATCGCGTCAATATTTTCAAATATTTACTAATATTTTTTTTGTAGTTGTACTAATGTAGAGGTTAATAGTGGTGTAGTTATGAATTTATATTAATTAGGTTACTAGTTTTTTTTACAATGAGATACGTCTAATTGGCTAAATCGCTTAGGTTTTCTCATATTTTTTTAGATACGTCAAACTTTGTTAGCACTTTAAAAATACTTAACGATTGAAATACGTTTATTTCGCTATGGAAATATATAGAAAATGGCTCCAGCTATCCTAAGGTATAAAAATATGCATTTCGGCCAAAACTTGAGATACGTCTTTTTGGCTTAGGACGGCAGTATATATCTTGCAAATAAAACACAAACATTTTTTAGGTCATCAGCAAACATTAATCTATTACAGCCTAGCAAGCTGATTAAATCATCGACAAATATTAAAAACAATAGTGGTCCGAAGTTATACCCTGTGGAACCCTAAATGCAGATATAAATGTATTTTATTTAAAACCGTTGAAAAAAACATACTGCTCTCTGTTTTTTAAGATAACAATAAAAAACTCTCTCTTATGAGCAGGTATTCCCGAACATGGTCATTTTATTCTGTTGTTTTTTTTTTAGCACCAAGAAGAGTGCGCATTTGCTTATGTCCACAACATGCAACAAAGGCTTATCACCTCAATGTATACACATTTATCGAACGTCTCTATTATGAAAGAAGTGAATTTCATATTGGGAAATATTGCAATGAAAGAAAGCTTACAAGAACCATTACATCAAACTATGGTTCCTTTCCTTTGCAAAATTTTGCAAGGTGATATGCCTCAACAATTAGAGGGCAGAAAAGATGCTCCTGAAAAAGCGTTGGAACTACTAAACACTATAGCGACATATACACCTCAACCTGTTAGTGAGGCCTTAGTAATCCAAGGATTTTCAGCTGCTGCAAATCTTATGCTGAATAATGAACAAGAAGATGATCGTAACGTGAATGAGGTATGTATGCTTGAAATTTTGTGATATTGCCCTCAGAAATGTTCCATCCATTTTATCAAAAATTGCTTTTCTAAAGATCGACTCAATTGGAGAAAGGGTGCCGAAAGATTCCGAAATGTTCAAAATTTTAATAATGAACAAGTCTATTTTAAAGGTTAAAAAAAAATTCGAAAAATAAGATATGTGAAATATTTATTTAACTAAATTCATTATACATCCCATTCATTATACATCTATGTCAGAATTATGTCAAGCACCTCAAATATTTTGTGTTTTTAAAGACGAATTTAACTTGAATGTGTTTTTAAAATATTTGTAAAATTGTATTTTACGATTTTCCTGAATTATAAAATACAATAATATTTTGCTTGTATCCGTTTAATAACCCTGAATTATCTATAATTAATTATTTGTGGCATATTCATTAATGATTTCTTACTGTTTGTTGGGTATTTTGCCACTTGATCTAATAACTTACCGGGTAAGCTAAAAGATCATAGGAATGAGCATATTTTTAAGAGCACAATAAAGTATTTGTTTGTGTAATTCTATACTGTTTGTAAGTTTTTTTGTACATATGTTGAAGTTTTTAAGAGCTCTGCTAATTAAGTTTACAGTGTATGCTATTTAATATCGCAATTATACGTTATTTTGGAACGCGTTGCCCGATTTAAAAATAATTTTTTTTCTATGAGCTCTATTTGTAATTTTCATATTTTTAAGGCCTATACCGGGTGCCACAGGCTAGTGGCTCCCCCCTATATTTCCTTTATTTTTTAACTTATCCATTTGAAAATTTGGAAAGCATAAACTACCTGTAAAAGTGGATTTTTTTACATAAAAAACGGTAAGAGACCATTTCCGGTTTACCCGGAAATGACCGCAACGTTCGATTTCTAAATGGAACACCCTGTATAGTTTTACATATTTGAATTCAAGACAAGATTCTGAGTATACCATGAGATTTTCACGAATTTTTGAGTCGATGTTGAGTTTTTTAAGCATTTTAAGATATTTGTCTAGAGTCCTTTGGAATACCAAAATTTGTTCTACGGCAGGTAAAGTCCAAGGGAAAAATATAATTTTTCGGTTAATTTCATTAATAACTATTTGCGAAGCCTCCAAAATTGAACAAATCACTTTTTTATCGAAATTTTTTTTTTAATGGGAAGGTGGTGGCTCATAGTATTCAATAAATTATAGATTTTTTCTGAATTTATTGATATCCATTTCAAATCTATGCTATTGTTTTTCTACTTTATTAAATTTGTTTAACCCATTCGATGCGCCGCTCGTTTCTGTTATGCGTACCGTCAGAACGGCTGCGTAATCGCTTGCGGACATATCCTCTTCCCTCAAAACAGCTGTTATTATTTTTATTTTTTCAAGCTTGTTTAAAATTTTTGGATTATCAAGACTGTAGTGATTACAATAAATAAAAACCAATTTATAAGAGAAAACTTTATTTTAAATACAATTCTGAATATTTTCAATATTTTCGTCATCGGAACTGGAGACATCCCATTGCTTACTTTCACTATTAATTTCACCAGTCTTCTTCATCACTGTTCATTAAAATGTCATATAATTCATCGTTAGATAATAATTTCTGTGTCTGATAGTTAAACTTTGCCATTTTCTGTGAAATAACTCGCGAAACTGCAAGCACGACGCATTATTTCGACAAGTTAACAGCTAACCGGGATACGTATTTATCCACCTAATGGAAATAAAATTTTGAATAGCCGCAACTTTTTAAACAAATTAAATACAGCCATTTTCCAAAATCACTTTCAAAATAATTTTTATTAATCCTTACACTTTGAACTAGTACTTATACCTATTAAGAAACAAAAGAGAAAACCAAAAGGCTATTATTCACAAAAAGGTAGTTATTGACATTTCATTATTAGACATAATTTTTGCAAAGGCAACTACGTTAAAGTTCAAGAAAAATTATATTGAAAGAGATTTTTTATTTTTAAATAAATTCAATAAAATAGAAAAATAAATAGCATAGATTTGAAATGGACATCAATGAATTCAGAAAAAAATCTATAATTTATTGAACAGTATGAGCCACCACCTTCCCATTTGAAAAAAAAAGTTTTCGATAAAAAAGTGATTTGTTCAATTTTGGAGGCTTCGTAAATAGTTATTAATGAAATTAAACGAAAAATTAAATTTTTCCCTTGGACTTTATCTGTCGTAGAACAAATTTTGGTATTCCAAAGCACTCTAGACGAATGTCTTAAAATGCTTAAAAAAACTGAACATCGAGTCAAAAATTCGCGAAAATCTCATAGTAACTCAGAATGTTGTCTTGAATCCAAATATGTAAAAATATACAGGGTGTTCCATTTAGAAATCGAAAGTTGCGGTCATTTCCGGGTAAACCGGAAATGGTCTCATACCGTTTTTTATGTCAAAAAATCCATTTTTAGAGGTAGTTTATGCACCCCAAATTTCAAATGGATAAGTTAAAAAATAAAGAAATATAAGGTGCCACTAGCCTGTGGCACCCGGTATACTAATTTCTTCAAAATGGGTCGAAATTTCGAGATCGACTATTAGGCGATTTTTTATCGACAAATTGGATAGCGTATTCGATTTGCAGTTGTCTCAAATACCTCTATACAAAATTTTAGCTCGATACCTCATATAGGGTGTTTGTTAGTAGAATGGGAGGCACTGGCCTTGAAAAGTGAAAGTTAATTACGTCATTAAGTTAATAAGCTTTTAATTACCTTGCTGACCTTGAAAAGTAAAAGTTAATTAGGTCATTAACCTAATGCGTCTTTAATTGCCCTTGGAAAAATCCGGGGAATTTTTGGAATTCTCCGTGACTTTGAAAATACCCCGTGGACCTGGGGGAAGGCCCAACGGTCTGTGGTAAAAACCCGCGTGCTGTGAAAGTACAGTAGTGTAGCAACTTGGTGGAATTTTTTATTGATTTCTACAGACACACTCTAACTCATACATGGGCGCAGCCAGGGGGGGGCATGGGGAACGCCCCCCCCCCCCCCCCCCCAAGCCGTCTTCCACGAGCCAAAAAATAAAGAAGCATAATCTTTATCAGTACAAAGCAGTATCCAAATTATCCCTTGAAATAAATATTTTGTAATTAATGCCAATATTATCTAGTAGAGGAATATACATACACATCCGTTTTCAACCATTTTCAATTTTCCTCATCCTCTGGGGAGGCCGGTTCCATTGCCCCCCCCCCCCCCCCCAGATGAATTTCCTGGCTGCGCCACTGAACTCATATATAAACATATTTTTATATTTTCTGTAGTTACTGTCTGCGTTTGTTAAAAGCTAGTTAATAATATATATATAATGTATAGAACGTACGAAGAACCGACAGATTTAGAAAGTGCAATAGAGGTGCTAGAAGAAAAATTTCGAGATTCGAGGTGGGCTGCTGACCATGAGAGCATTTACGGTGGCGGTTGGTTTGATAATTCATATCTACAGCAGCTCAAAGAACAATGTGACATATCCCTAAATAAATGTCATGAATATCTGAATGGTAAAATCACCATAAATGAATTTTGCAGTGATATAATTGCACAAAGCTTGACATCATATTTGTTCGAGATTAGAAGATTTTTACCGTTTGATATTGTTGAAAAATATCATCTATTTAAACTAGAGATTGACTCAGAAGAAGAACAACCAGTATGTGATAATGGTGATCATTAACCCTAAATATATTGAAGACTACAGTGGAAAAAGAATAATCGGTTCTAGAATGTTTATATAATTATTTTTAATTTGTCAATAAATTTTTTTAGTAAAAACACTGGTTTATTCTTATATATCGTTTTAACACCCTGTATTTAAGTTTCAGAAACATAAACAAGCTTTGAAATCTCAAAAAAATATAACCAACATATTTGTGGTAACAGGAAAAAAAATATACTAAAAAAAATACTTTAGCTTATACATTATGTGTACCACACATACCCAAGATATTTTTTAAATATAGCTGTCATGCTGTAGCGATAACAGAAAAAAAAAATTTTTCTTAAAAAAATATGGTCTTCGAAGTTCTGCCTCGTTTTCGCGCCGTCCAACTTTGGTAATAAATGCTGATCCCCTAGTCTACACACCAGAAATTTGAGACTTTAGAGTTTTTTCATTTGAATGAGTGAAGAATTTCTTTTCATTTGAATTCATAGCTTTATTTTTTTCTCACATTAACTGTTCTAAAAATTAAGTAAATATCAAAGATGACCTAAATAAACTAGTCTGGATCTAAAAAACAACAAATTGTCCCAGTGAAATGCAGTTTGCTGTTATTTTGATAGAAAACCATTAACTATTTTTTGTTGAGATCAATCAGACCGAGTGAAAAAATTATTTTTTACAACCAGTTTCGTAATGTTTATTAAAATTAAGCTATTTAATACATTAAGGTACAGCACTGACAGTTTGTTTTTAAGATGAAATATATTTAATGAAATATATTTACGTAATATATTTATTTGTAAAAATACAAAATCATGTTTAGATGACCTAAATAAAAAAAGGAATGAAATATATTTACATAATTTTTTTTTTGCAGAAATTTGAATGAGTGAGGGAATTCATAGTTTTATTTTTTAAATTATCTAAATATCAAAGATGACCTAAATAAGCTAGTTTGGATCTAAACGATAACGTGCCCCAGTGACATGCAGCTTGGCGTTATTTTATATAAAAATAACAATTATCAAAAAATCTTATTCTCTCTGTATTGTTTGGGGTTTGAGAAACTTAATACACTTACACAAACTTTTTCTAAAAATGGGGCCTCATAAAACTTGAAAAAAATATTTTTTACACTCGGTGATGTAGCAGTGCTTATTGAAATTAAGATGTTTAATACATTAAGGTGTAATTCTGGCAGTTTTGTTTTTTTCATTATTTTTACTGCTAGTCAACATTTACTTTTTGTGACTTTAATTTTTCTTAAATGAACAGGTACTCCATGTAATAAGTGCTGTTTCGCATCTCTTTTAAAATTTTTATGATTCTTTAATTTCCACCGTGCGTAATCTTAACTCAGTTTTTTCAAAATAAAAAAAAAGAACTAGAGCTTAATATTTTTTAATTTAAACACGAACCATTGTGTACCATTTGTACGCGAAATAGATATTTGTTTTTAAATAGAGTCGTCACTATTACAGCAATAACAAAAATATTATTTTTTTCTTAAAATTTAATCATCGGTGTACATGATGATGAATACTTAATTTTTATTTTTCTCATATTAACTGTTTTTAAATATTGTGTCAATATCAAAGGTGACCTAAATAAGCTCGTAGGTGGCGATGAGGCACTAGTTAGCTCACGGGAGAACTTTAGAGCCGAGAAGGATGTTTTTTATGACGGGGTCCCTCGGTGTTATGCTAGAGCTGTATCTGGCATATATGTGAATAAGCTGAAGAAAAATAAAAAATTCCAGTAAATAATGTACGGTTAGTTTTTTCCCTGATCGTTAGTAGTCAATCAGTATTACATAATCACCAGGGGTGTGGGCCCACATTCCCAAATTCATTGTCTGTTATTCTCCTGCGTTTTGTTGCAATTTGTTAAAATTTCACATACACATATTTTAAATAAATTAACGTATTATAAAAATCTTGTCTCCGCACAGAAATAGGTTTTTGCTATTTCTATAACTTCAGGTCTATTTAAAATACGACCACAAGTAATTTAAATATAACAAACAAAAGATATTTTAAAAATTCTGCGACTTTTAGCATATATTTATTATTTTCTTACACACATGAATGAAAATCGATTACAAAAAAGCTCGTACCATGCTCTTTGTCGTTTATTTAATGTTTTCTAACCTTGTTTAGTTATGATACAAACAAAAAATTTACTTTACTCTAAAAACAATGCATGGAATAAGCAACGTGTATTGAAAAAACGGGCCTATCTGCAAATCATAGGTTCTTTTTTTTAATGCTTTGTTTAATGCTTTTTAACCTGTCTCGATTAAAACAGGTTATAAAACACCAAAAATTTGTTAGTGTGCAATGAAATCTTTCCAAGTAAAAAATATGCTGTTTGTAGGGTCTTGTTTAAAAAACTGCTTTGCTTCTTTTTTATTTTCTCGTTGACAAAAATGTATCTACCTAAGACAAAATAAAAAATACTTTCCAAAACTTTGTTGGAAACGAAACAGAAAATGGGGAACAATTATTTTATGCATTCCGAACACAAAAATTTGTGATCAATACTGCATATTATTTTTATTAGCTTTAAGTAAAAAAATGGTATTAATGATTTGTAAAAACTATTTACTTATTGTGTTGCGAATAAAATGACATCATCTCTAAAAATTCTGTTTAAGAACTATTTCCAATAAGTGAAATTAAGAGATAATTTTTTTTTCCTTCATTTATTTATTTTCATAAAATACTTTCCAAAACTTTGTTGGAAACGAAACAGAAAACGGGAAACAATTATTTTTATGTATTTCCAAAGAACACAAAAAATTGTGATCAATACTGCATATTATTTTTATTAGCTTTAAGTAAAAAAAAATGGTATTAATGAATGTGTAAAAACTGTTTACTTGCGTTGCGAATAAAATGACATCATCTCTAAAAAATTCTGTTTAACCCATTAACGGTCAAGACATTTTAGAGATATTTTTATTATATCATATAACACAAGACAAGGGCATTTATTAAAAATAACCAGTTACAATACTACCTTATATAAAAAATCTCCGTATCATGCTGGCATAAAAATGTACAACAAATTACCACCAGAAATAAAATCTATAAATTCTATAAATAAATTTACTTCTTGTTTGAAAAACTTTCTAGCTGTAAATTGTTTCTACTCAGTTGAAGAGTACATGAATTATGAGCCACAGTGATGCAGAACACATGTACATAATACAATCAGTGATATTAGGGTTAGGTTTACTATTGATACTATTGATATCTTATTTTTTTTTTAACTTTTTACTATTGTGATTTTTTACTATTGTGATTTTTTACTATTATACTATTTATCGTAACTTTCTATATGCATATATTTTCATCTTATATTATTAAAATTTTGTATCCTAAATTTTTGTAATGTGACGTTCATATATATACCATGTATATCTAACATGTGATGAAATAAATAAATAAATTAAAGTACATTAAGAATACATAAATTAAGACTAATTTGGCATTAAAAAAAATTTGTAAATATTTGAAAAAAAAACACGTAGGTGCGTATACGCACCTTTGGCGGAAACCGACATGTAAATTATTAAACAAAGAAAAATGAAATGAATCAGAATAATTTTTTTTTTCCGAAAAATCTCGAAGTAATCTGGGTGCAAATGTCTTTTGCACTTACATAGATAAATAGTATTACTTGACGTTTCGTATTTAGCCGTTGCTCAATTCGTCATTTCCTCATTTCATTTTTTCATCGTCAGACATTTCTTCCTATGCGGCTCGTTTTTCCGCTTTGTCGTGATTTTCTTATTTCGGCCTTATTGATTATATTGTTTATAATTTATTATTTGTGGCATATTCATGATTTCTTAGTTTGTTGGGTATTTTGCCACTGTAAAAATTTTGATGAAATAAACCTCTGCGCCAAAAGGCTGAGGCTGGTTTTTATACTTCTATTACAAAATGTCTCACACCTAAAAATATATAAACTGAAACAAAATTGTTAAATGATAAATTGAAAAATTAAAACGAAGGCAGTTGAGGTTTCGGAAAATAGTTCTTTTTCCGTTATCAAAACTTTCACTTTTGAGAATGTCAAACCAGACAGTTTGTTGTTTATGTATTTCCATAGTCACGTGAGACATTAAATTATATTTATTTTATTTTTACTTACTTCGTCTCTGAGGATCGGCAACCAGCTGGTACAGAAATCTACAGAATAATTAGAAACACATTTATCCTCATTTAACAAAATAATAGTCCCACTGGATCCTATGATTGTTATCCCATGCATGTTCACAAATTTTTGATTTTTGAAATTCTCCCTTTCTAGCATAATCTCGGTGTTCACCAAGCCTTACGTTGAAAGGTCTAGATGACTCACCTACATAATGCTTACCGCACTGACATGGGACACTATAAATACAATCCTTGGAATTTTGAATAATATTCACCGGTTTAGTCTTTGATAAAACAGATCTTAATGTGGTTCCTGTTTGAAAAACTGTTCGTACAGAAAATCTATTTCCGATTTTTCTCAATTTATCCGATAAACCTTGTATGTATGGAATTACTGCTAAAGATCTAAATTCAGGTTGTAAATGTTGAGTGGTTACTCTACTTTCAATGTTTGCCATCTGGCTATCAACAAAACCCTCGGGGTATTGATTATTGAATAGAACGGTTTTAATAAATTTTTTCTCATTACTTAAACTTTCATCATTTGAAGAAATTACTTTAGCCCTATCATACAAACATTTTACGACACCTTTCTTAACGCTAATATGTTGATTTGAATTGAAATTCAAATATCTGTTTGTGTGTGTTTGTTTTCGATAAACACTGGTTTCATATTGTAATATGTTGCACCCCTTAAAATTTAAGGTTATGTTACTAAAAAGTAGGCAGACTTCAACAGATCGAATGTCTGAATGAATGTAGTGTATTTACACCTACTCGAGAAACCTACCAGAAGTTAGTTCTGGTGACATCTGGAATTATCTAGAGAATGGTGGCGTCATCACAGAAAAATCGAGATCTGTCATTTTTAGGTATAAAAGACCGACCGCATTCTCAGCGAGTAGTTGAGAAAGTTCAGAAAATATAGAAAGTGAGGTTAAGAGTTCAAAGATAAACAAAGTAATAAACATTGTGATTTTAGTCAGTAAAGTGTATTTAAATTAATAATAGTATTGTGAAGTATCCAGTAAATATTTAATAAAGTGTGTTAGTGGACATCTCTTGTTATAATTTTTGGAACCCACGGAATTTGCAAGGGGTAGTTTCCTAAGGGTGGAAACACGCGACAAATTGGTGTCAGAAAGCAGAATTTTATGACAAGAGGGACTCTGAAGTTGTGCTGGAGTGTTCGAGAAGTATTCTCGAGGTTTAGTGCTAACACAGTGGACTCATTTACTGGACATTGTTCGAGGGTTATTTTCGAACAGGAAAATAGTGTTAAGTGCATTTTTGAGACATTGTAGAACATTTTATTAGGACATTAGTGTGATAATTAAATCCTTTGAACTGAGAAGTGATAGAGACACTGAAAAAGACTCATTTAGTGCGTGAAAATTTCTAGAACAGGAAAATAGTGTTAAGTGCATTTTTGAGACATTGTAGAACATTTTATTAGGACATTAGTGTGATAATTAAATCCTTTGAACTGAGAAGTGATAGAGACACTGAAAAAGACTCATTTAGTGCGTGAAAATTTCTAGAACTTTTCTATTTGGACATTAGTGGAGATTATTAAATTCTCTGAACTGGATAGTGACAAAAGACTCTGGATAAGACTTTTTCGTGCTATTTCGAGATTTGTCTAGAAAGTTCCATTACCGATATTGATGTGACAGTTAAATTTATTTTATTTTAATTTCATCGTATGCCCGTAACAACAAGAAGTATGGCATCCGATAAACAAATACAGGACTTATTTGAACAATTCCAAAAAATGATGGCACAGCAGCGCCAGGAGGAGGAAAAACGGCGTCAAGAAGACAAAGAAGAACAGGAGAGAAAACGTCAAGAAGAAAAGGAAGAGCAAGAAAAGCAACGTCGGAAAGAAAAAGAGGATGAAGAAAGAAGACGTCAAGAAGAAAGGGACGAATTAAAGAAAATTATGGAAGATCAAGAAATAAGACGTCAGAAAGAAAAAGAGGATGAAGAAACAAGACGTCGGAAAGAAAAAGAGGATGAAGAAACAAGACGTCGGAAAGAAAAAAGGATGAAGAAACAAGACGTCAGAAAGAAAAAGAGGATGAAGAAAGAAGACGTCAAGAACAAGAAAGACAACGTCAAGAGGAAAAAGACGAACTCAGAAAAATAATGGAAGAAAGACGCCAGGAGGAATTAAGGAAAATCCTGAGCGATCAAATAAAAATACAACAGGACGCAATCATTTCTGTCAAGGAAGAAGTTAAAGAAGAGATAAACAAGGTCGAAGAAAAAGTAGATAAGGTAGAAGAAAAAGTAACTGAGTTTGAAGTAGAAATAGACCGGCTTAAACGACAGTTGAGAGATAGAGGAAGCCAGCAGGTGGTATCATCAGGTCAGCGACTAAAACCTCCTTCTTTTGACGGCCAAAGTTCCTGGACGACGTACAAGAGGCAGTTTGAGGCAGCAGCATGTGCGAACAACTGGGATAACGAGGAAAAGGCCATGGCATTAGTTCTGGCGTTAAGGGGCCAGGCCTCAGAATTACTTCAGACTATCCCAGTGGAGAAACAAAGGGACTTTAAAGTCTTGGAGGCTGCATTAGACTTGAGGTATGGCGATCAACACCTTGCCCAATTATACCAGACTCAGCTGAAATCCCGGATGCAAAAAGCTGGGGAAAGTTTACAAGAATTTGAAGCTGCGATAGAGAGACTGGCACACCTGGCGTATCCGAGTGCACCTAAAGAATTCCAGGAACAATTAGCCGTGGGGGCCTTTTTAGATGGTATAAGGGACGAAGAGGTCAGGCGAGTTCTGAGGCTGACGAGACACCAAAGTAGTAGCGAAGCTTTGGTGCGTGCACTCGAAGTAGAAGCCGCTTACAGGGATACTCCAAGGTCGAGAGTTCGAGCTGTGACTCTCGAAGAATCGCAACCAGAAATGAACCAGAACCCCTTGCTGACTGAGATGCAGAAAATATTCAGCAAATTATGCGATAAATTGGATGGCCTCGGAAAGCAGGAGAAACAACAAAATAAAGGAAAGCCGAGCGGAGGTATTAAATGTTTCAACTGCGGCAAGGTGGGACATATGAAACGAGACTGTCGACAGCAGAACTCGGAGAGTCGAGTAAATGCTGTGAATGTTGAAGAGAAGCAGGAAAACTAAAGATAGCCAGCACCAAGGGGGCTGTGCTGGCTAGGGAATGCGGTGCCCCCAGAGAAATAAAGATTTCCCAGCTCCAAAGAATTCCAAGCAGTCTGTTGTTGCAAGGATATGTGAATGGAAGAAAATGCGTGTTTACTATTGACACCGGTGCTACGTCATCAATAGCGCGGCCAGGGTCTATATCAGGCTTGCAGATTGACAAGAAGCAAAATGGAGTAATCATTCGGACAGCCACGGGGGACAGGGCTGCGGTCCATGGAGAGGTCAACTTGGAACTGCAGGTTGGACGGTTGAGGTTCAATTACAAGGTCATTGTGGCTGACATTATGGATGATTTCATTTTGGGTCTAGACATCATGGGAGAGCAGGGATTCATTGTTGACGTAGGGGAGCGAGTCTTAAAAATATTAAAAAACAACACAGACGATCAAGATTCCTGCTCATTCAGAACAAATGATCGATGCTGCCTTAGAAGGAAATCCTGGAGGGTACCGTGTTGGCCTAGTTGAAGATGACGAATCGATTAAGTCCCTACCCAATATTATTGTGGCGAGAACTTTAACCCGGACTAAAGACAAAATCCCAATTAGAGTCGTTAATTTAAATTCCCACTCTGTGACAATTAAGGAAGGCAAACCGATTGGCTCCTATGAACCGGTCACATGGGTAGCGAGGTGCGAGGAACAAACAGAGGGAAGTTCGTCTACGAAAATAGACCAGGAAGTTTTGACCTTGCTGAGTACCCAGTTGGAGCATTTATCTGAGGATGAACGAAGGGAGGCAATCAAGTTCCTAGAAAAGGAAAGTTCAGTATTTGCCAAGAATGCAGAGGCCCTTACAAAGACGGACATAGTCCAGCATCGGATAAATACTGGCGACTCACCCGCTATTCGACAACCACCTAGGAGGCTTCCATTAGCAAAACAAGAGGATGCCTTGGCAATGATAGACAAGATGCTACAAGATGGAGTCATTGAAGAGTCAACGAGTCCCTGGTCATCGCCAGTAGTTTTGGTTGCCAAGAAGGATGGAACATTAAGATTTTGTGTCGATTATCGAAAATTAAACGATGTCACGAAGAAAGACAGTTACCCATTACCACGAATTGACGACACGTTAAGCACGTTGGCAGGCTCACGATGGTTTTCTACGTTAGACCTTAGGAGTGGATACTGGCAAGTGGGGCTTCATCCTGATGATAAGGAAAAGACAGCGTTTTCAGCAGGCAGTGGTCTTTATCAATTTACCGTGATGCCTTTTGGACTTTGCAATGCGCCAGCTACCTTTGAAAGATTGATGGAATTTGTGCTGCGAGGACTAACCTGGAGGACGTGCCTGGTTTACCTTGACGACGTGCTTGTTATGGGACAGGATTTTACAGAACATTTGAAAAATCTTCAAGAAGTATTTGGGCGAGTCAGGAATGCCCATCTGAAGTTGAACCCGAAGAAGTGCCTGCTATTCCAGAAAGAAGTCAAATTTCTTGGTCACGTGGTGTCTTCGGATGGAATACAAACAGACCCCGACAAAATTTCTGCTGTACGAGATTGGCCAAGACCATCTAACGTTCATGAAGTACGGAGCTTCCTTGGCCTCTGCACTTATTATAGGCGCTTTGTGGAAGGGTTTGCCGAAATTGCGAAGCCATTACACCGGCTGACAGAAGAGAAAGTACAGTACCAATGGACACCGGAATGTGAAACGCCATGGAGAAAATTGAAGGCAGCTCTATGTATTGGTCCTGTGCTAGCATACCCACAACGGGAAGGACTTTTTATTTTAGACACGGATGCCAGCAATTCTTCGGTCGGTTGTGTACTGTCCCAAATCCAGGATGGGCAGGAAAGAGTGATCGAGTACTTCAGCAAGGTGCTGTCCAAACCAGAAAGAAATTATTGTGTAACTCGGAAAGAGTTACTGGCCATCGTTAAATCAGTGGACCATTTTCATAAATATCTTTATGATAATAATAATAATAATAATAATAATAATAATAATGATTTATTGGTGCTAATACATATAAATGTTTACACATGTCACATAGAAGTACCCCACAGGGGCATAAAGAAATTAGATATCTATCCATAGGTAGTAACTAAAAACATTTTATTAAGAAAAAAATCTAGACTAAGTTTAAAATTAGCAATTAAAAGTTAAATGCAATTAAAATACAACAGTTACAATAGTAAAACACTTTAAAATTACAATAAAAGCATATCTGAGAAGTCATTTTGGAGGTATTCGTTTAAATTATAGAAAGCCTTTCTTTTCAAGTATTTTTTTATTAGCACTTTGAATGCACTCAAATTTAAGACTTTCACCTGGTCAGGTAGTATATTGAAAAATTTGACACCATAGTAGCCCGTGCCATCTCTAGACCTTGTTAGACGGAGAAAGGATTGTTTTATATTGTTTCTATTTCTAGTGAGATGCTCATGAGTCTGTGCGTGTGTAGAAAACATATTGATGTTCCGTTTAATATAAAGTAGACATTCTAAGATGTAAACACATGGTAGCGTAAGAATTTTAAGATCGACAAAGTGTTTTTTGCAATCATCTCTAAATTTAAGTTGTGCAATGACTCTGATGCATTTGCGTTGGAGACCGAAAATTTGTGCACTGCGAGGCGCATGTCCCCAATTTAATATCGCATATGACATATTGGCATGAAAAAATCCATAGTAGGCCATAATTAGTGTTGTTTCAGATACTGAATTGGACAGAGTACGAATAAAAAATATGTTTTTAGTTAGTTTTTTGTGATAGGCTATGTATGTGATTTTCCCAGGTCAGTACAGAGTCCAAGCCCACCCCTAGAAATTTAACATGATTGGGTTCATTGAAATTATTCATGTTAGTGTTTCTTAAAGAAAATGTCATGGTTTGGGTTTTGTTTTCATTCAAGTTTAGACTATTGGCATGAAACCATTGCTTGATGTTAGCTTGAGAAGTATTGGTATTTTCTGCTAAAGTATCTAATTGGTTATGACTATTCAAAACCGTAGTATCATCCGCGAATAGTATGATATTAGATATATCATCGCATTTTGCTATGGACGACATTTCAAGATCCGGACCGACCATGCTGCATTAAAATGGCTGTTGCAGTTGAAAACCCCTGAAGGTCAACTGGCTCGTTGGATAGAACGGCTGCAACAGTATGATTTTAAAATAGAACATCGACCTGGAAGATCTCATAAGAACGCAGACGCTTTATCTAGAAGACCATGCAAGGAAGATTGCAAGCACCGCCGTTGAGAAATTGCAGGGTACGGTGGCTGTCAACACTATTAAAACAGAGGTTCCGGACGATTGGACAACCGAAGCCCTGAGACAAGAACAACTGAATGACACAGAAATTGGGGCTATATTGAGAGCAAAGGAGAAAGGAATTCGACCAGCGTGGAAGGATGTTTCGGATAAGGCAGTTGGATTGAAGGCTTTGTGGGCCCAATGGGATTCACTTAAAGTCATGAACGGGCTGCTAAAGAGAGCTTGGGAAAGCCCGGATGGCAGGGAAGTCGTTATGCGTCTAGTGATTCCCAGGTGTCGAGTACCGAAAGTACTTCAAGAAGTGCATAATGGAGCATCCGGTGGGCACTTCGGCGTTAATAAGACCCTGAATAAAGTACGAGAACGATTTTATTGGGTAAATAGTCGTCAAGATGTGGAAGCTTGGTGTCGCAATTGCAAAATTTGTGCAGCCAGTAAGGGACCACAGACTAGAAGTAGGGGTGCAATGAAGCAATATAACGTCGGAGCTCCTTTCGAGAGGATCGCGATCGATATAGCCGGCCCATTCCCAGTAACCAAGGATGGGAACAAGTACATACTGGTTGCCATGGACTATTTTAGTAAGTGGCCAGAGGCCTATGCAATTCCAAACCAAGAAGCAGTCACTGTAGCCAAAGTCTTGGTAGATAATTTGATATGTCGGTTTGGTGTACCCCTGGAGCTGCACTCAGATCAAGGGAGGAACTTTGAGTCAGGGGTGTTTCAGCAAATCTGCAAGTTATTGGGGATACACAAAACACGGACAACAGCCCTTCACCCGCAATCAGATAGAATGGTGGAACGACATAACAAGACCATGAAAGAACATCTCTCTAAAGTGGTTCATAAGAATCAACGCGATTGGGATCTCCACATACCGTTCTTCCTCATGGCATACAGAGGTGCTATCCACGAGTCTACAAAACAAACACCAGCCCGTGTAGTTTTTGGACATGAGATCAGACTGCCGTGTGATTTGATTTTCGGAACACCAGGCGGAGAACAGCTTAATGTGAACAGCTATGTGGATGAAATGAGTGAACGGCTAAGAAATGTTCATGAACTGGTTAGAGACCAAATCACCATAGCCAGTGACCGAATGAAGGCTCGATACGACCGTAAGGGTAGTTCAGAAGGGTTCAAGGCAGGAGATCTGGTTTGGCTGTACAACCCACAGCGGAAGAAAGGGAAGTCACCGAAACTTCAACCTCCTTGGGAAGGACCTTATACTGTTATTACCCGAATTAATGATGTCGTCTATCGTATTCAACGAAACAAAAAGTCCAAGATGAAGATCGTACACTTGGATAGACTGGCGAAGTATGTGAAAGAGGCTAAATCGCCTGACCGGGACGTTCAGGCTTAAGGAGGGGGCAGTGTAATATGTTGCACCCCTTAAAATTTAAGGTTATGTTACTAAAAAGTAGGCAGACTTCAACAGATCGAATGTCTGAATGAATGTAGTGTATTTACACCTACTCGAGAAACCTACCAGAAGTTAGTTCTGGTGACATCTGGAATTATCTAGAGAATGGTGGCGACATCACAGAAAAATCGAGATCTGTCATTTTTAGGTATAAAAAACCGACCGCATTCTCAGCGAGTAGTTGAGAAAGTTCAGAAAATATAGAAAGTGAGGTTAAGAGTTCAAAGATAAACAAAGTAATAAACATTGTGATTTTAGTCAGTAAAGTGTATTTAAATTAATAATAGTATTGTGAAGTATCCAGTAAATATTTAATAAAGTGTGTTAGTGGACATCTCTTGTTATAATTTTTGGAACCCACGGAATTTGCAAGGGGTAGTTTCCTAAGGGTGGAAACACGCGACAATATTTATTATCTAACTTTTTAATTAAAATATCTAAGAAAGGTAATTCATTATTATTCTCTACTTCTATTGTAAAATTAATTGAAGGTTCCTTTTCGTTAATTTGATTTAAAAAATTATTTAAATGTTCTTTGCTATGAGGCCATAACGCAAAAATATCATCAACATATCTCCACCACACTATAGGTTTATAAATTAAGTTATTAATATTATTTTCTTCAAAATTTTCCATAAAAATATTGCTTAATATTGGAGATAAAGAAGAACCCATGGCCATACCAAAGTTTTGTTGATAGAAGTCATTATTTAATTGAAAGTATGTCTTTTTAATGCAAAGAGTAAGTAATTCCATTATAGTTTCTATGCTTAATTTAGTTCTATTCGCCAAATTCCCATCATGTTGCAATTTACTTTTAATTATTGTTAATGTTTTATCTACCGGAACATTTGTAAAAAGGCTTACTACATCAAAACTCACCATTAGGTGATTCTTATTAAAATTGTTTTCAAATAGTTTTTCCAAAAAATGTTTGCTATTTTTAATATAAGACTCAGAAGAACCTGATAAAGGATTTAAGATTTTTAATAAAAATTTTTGGAGAGATTACTAAATGGAGAATTAATTGAGCTCACAATCGGTCTAAGAGGAATTTGAGGTTTATGTATTTTTGGTAAACCATAAAAATGAGGAGGTTTACTATGATATGGAGTTAGAACTTTTCGCTCAAAATCGGTAAATTCATTTTTGTATTTAAATAGAGTCCTATATATTTTGCTCTCTAAAGATTTTGTTGGATCATTATTTAATTTAGAATAATTCCCATCATTAATTAAGTTCATAATCTTTGTATTATACACAACTGTATCTAAAATTACAGTGGCATTGCCTTTATCAGCGGGTAAAATTTTAATACTTTCGTCATTTCTTAAAGATGTAATTGAAAGTTTTTCATCTGATGTTAAATTAACCCTCGTCTTATAATGTTTTTCTAATTCAATTTTTGAACGAATTCGGTATTCATTGACATCATCTATTGATAGTTTCTGTGCAGCTTGTTCAATTGCAATTATGATATCAAATTTAGGAATAGTTTTCGGTGTTACTGCATAATTCAAACCTTTAGTTAATGCAAGTATTTCAGATACATTGAGTTCGCGATTTGACAGATTAATGACAGTTTTGTCAATTAAAGGGTTATTTTGAAAATTTTGTAGTTCTATGGTTTGTTTTTCACTACACAAATTTCTAAATTTGTTTAAATGTGTACTCTTTTGTCAACTGCCTTCGTTTTAATTTTTCAATTTATCATTTAACAATTTTGTTTCAGTTTATATATTTTTAGGTGTGAGACATTTTGTAATAGAAGTATAAAAACCAGCCTCTGTCTGATCCTTTTGGCGCAGAGGTTTATTTCATCAAAATTTTTAAATATTTTTACAGTGGCAAAATACCCAACAAACTAAGAAAACTTATTGATTATATCGTCAGGTGGACTTTTTGCTGGCCGATCTTAGGATATGCTATTCTGGTCTGCTGTTCAAGTTTCCATCGTCGTGACGGTTTTTGTTAGTTTTTCGAAAACGGAAGAAGATATCGACTTGTGAATATGAAAACGATATCGTCGTACTATTTTGTGCTATAGTCAAAATAAGTTGAAAATGGCGGTTTCGCTCTTATTGTTTCCATCATCGGGTGTTTTTTTTTTCGATTTTTCCTAAAGGGAACGTTGATATCTACTTGCAGTGCACGTTGTAATAAAGTAGGTAAGTTGAAAATGGCGGTTTCGCTCTTATTGTTTCCATCATCGGGTGTTTTTTTTTTCGATTTTTCCTAAAGGGAACGTTGATATCTACTTGCAGTGCACGTTGTAATAAAGTAGGTGCTTTGTATATGACGCATATGCGAAAGCGAAATGTCGCCATATCAAAGTAGATTTTATTATATTTCTGTTGCGTGAGGCGGAAGACGATAGTATTTGACAAAATAATTTGGGACAAAAAATAAATAGTGGCAGGGCCGTGGAGAGAAATACGGGCCGGGGGGGTATTTTTTTGAAAATTGATGAGCAAAGGAGGAAAAATCTAAAAAAATTTATTTTTATTTTGGTCCGAAAACATTTTTTGGTGGGCGAGGGGGGAAAATCCAAAAAAAAAAATGTTTACTAAGAAAAATTTTTTGATGAGCGGGTGGGGCAGAAATCTGAAGAAATTTATTTTGGCTCAATTTTTTTTTTGATGGGCGGGGGGAAATCATCCTCGCACACCCTCCCCCCTCTCAACTGGATTGAATAGTGGACCCGTGTCTGCTTTCATGCACGATGTTGACATACCGAGATTTTCATCTTTTCCACACTTGAAATAAAGTACATAAAAATGTTAACTGTTATTGGCCAAAGGTGCGTATACGCACCCATTATATATATATATATATGGCAATATGGACGTCATTTTTAAAATATGAGTGGATACAAAAATATAGTTATCACAATGTATGTATTTTATTTATGTATAGCATGAAAGAATTGCTGTTATTTTATAATTGCTAATTCAAAAAAATAATTTGATGATGATGTACATAACCGGTTAAATTGTGGCATATTCAAAAAAGTTTTAAAATATGAAAGAAAGATATTTCTAATAAAACAAAAATATTCGTACACTCTCTGAACTGTTGATATACATTCTGTAAAACTTAGAAGTGTAAAATATTGGTCTTGAACTTGAAAAAAAAATTTGGTTGAAAGGGTGCGTTTACGCACCTTTGGCCGTTAATGGGTTAAGAACTTATTTCCAATAAGTAAAATTAAAAAAACAATTTTTTTTCCAGTGTTTATTTTCATCATCACATACAATTTATTTCCTAGCTCTTGACCTATCTAAGTACTAATATTTTCATTATTATTAAAATAAATACACATTCATAGTTTTTCAAAAACAAAAGAACGAAAAAACTTATTGTATATTTTATTTTTTTAAATAGGCTTCTCTGTATCGTATCATGATAAAAAGAAAGAACGAAAATAACTTGGAAACATGTTTTTTAAAAAACCTTCCAGTGTGAAATCACTAACTTGCTGTAGATTTTTAAAATAAGAGGAAAAAAAATCAGACCTGTTGAAATTTTTTACACTCGGTGATGTAGTATTGTTTATTGAAATAAAGTTATTTAATACATTAAGGTGTAATTCTGGTAGTTTGTTTTTCATTATTTTTACTGCTAATCAACTTTTACTTTTTATGATTCTTTATTTTTGCAAAAGCCATGATTTTTATTATTCATTAAAAAAAACCTTGCATAAATATCATTCATAGTTTTTTCGAAAACAAAGAACGAAGAAACTTATTGTACATTTTATTTTTTAAAATAAGCTTCCCTGTATCGTATTATAAGGTAATTTTTGTTGTTTTGTATCACGACTAACCAAGATTAGAAAACCTTTAATCAAAAAGGCTAGTACTATTTTGGTTAGCTGTGTGTAAGACAAATAATGTTTACATAGTCTACAAATATAAATATAAAATAAAAGAAAGAAAGAAACAACAAAAATACATTGACTACTATTCGCTCATGAATGTGTTTTTATGCCAAATAACGTGTATTAAAATCGAGTTTTAATTACCCCAAAAATTCCATCCAATTTGTTGCGTCACTACACTTTCACTGTATGCGGGCTTACCCACAGACCATTGGGCCTTCCCCAGGTCCGCTGGGTATTTCCAAAAGCCGCGGGAATTCCAAAATCCGTGGGGTTTTTCCACAACTCTGCACAATAGTCGTAATGTTTGAATGTTACGTATTCGAAATACGTCAGTTCATTAAAACCAACGTGCTATCTTTACATAACGGTTATTTTGAAAATATATATTTGCATATGAGAGATGGTGTATGTGTGACGTGACAGATTAGTGTATTTTTCTAGGGATATAATTTATAATGTTTCTATGTTTCTACCACTATAAACGGCTGCTATATATTTTTAAGAAAAATATTTTTTCTGTTATCGCTACAGCATGACAGCTATATTTAAAAAAATATCTTGGGCATGTGTGGTACACATAATGTATAAGCTGAAGTATTTTTTTTAGTATATTTTTTTTCCTGTTACCACAAATATGTTGGTTATATTTTTTGAGATTTCAAAGCTTGTTTATGTTTCTGAAACTTAAATACAGGGTGTTAAAACGATATATAAGAATAAACCAGTGTTTTTACTAAAAAAATTTATTGACATTATAAATAATTATATAAACATTCTAGAACCGATTATCCTTTTTCCACTGTAGTCTTCAATATATTTAGGATTAATGATCACCATTATCACATACTGATTGTTCTTCTTCTGAGTCAATCTCTAGTTTTAACAGATAATATTTTTCAACAATATCAAACTATAAAAATCTTCTAATCTCGAACAAATATGATGTCAAGCTTTATGCAATTATATCACTGCAAAATTCATTTATGGTGATTTTACCATTCAGATATTCATGACATTTATTTAGGGCTATGTCACATTGTTCTTTGAGCTGCTGTAGATATGAATTATCAAACCAACCGCCACCGTAAATGCTCTCATGGTCAGCATCCCACCTCGAATCTCGAAATTTTTCTTCTAGCACCTCTATTGCACTTTTTAAATCTGTCGGTTCTTCATACGTTCTATACATTATATATATATATTATTAACTAGCTTTTAACAAACGCAGACAGTAACTACAAAAAATATAAAAATATGTTGTTTATATATGAGTTAGAGTGTGTCTGTAGAAATCAATAAAAAATTCCACCAAGTTGCTACACTACTGTACTTTCACAGCGCGCGGGTTTTTACC
Source organism: Rutpela maculata (assembly GCA_936432065.2). Lineage (NCBI taxonomy): Eukaryota > Metazoa > Arthropoda > Insecta > Coleoptera > Cerambycidae > Rutpela > Rutpela maculata. The sequence goes on from OW386294.2 coordinate 51,647,177, forward strand.
ATAGACGGGCCTTTCCCCAGGTCCACGGGGTATTTCCAAAGTCACGGGGAATTCCAAAAATCCGCGGGGTTTTTCCAAGGACAATTAAAGACGCATTAGGTTAATGACCTAATCAACTTTTACTTTTCAAGGTCAGCAAGGTAATTAAAAGCTCATTAACTTAATGACGTAATTAACTTTCACTTTTCAAGGCCAGTGCCTCCCATTCTACTTTTGTTATAGCCAAATTTAAAATTTCTCACTTTTCGACAGGCCCTGTATAAAAGTCGGCTATAGGTTTACTAAAAAAATAAAGTAGTCATTCGACTTAAAGAACAGCAGAACTAAATGAGGAAGAAAAAAGAAAAGTTTAAATAAACAAATAGTGCTTGTATACATTATTCGGTTGCTGTACAAAGGTGCCTCAATGAAAATTTTTCAAACAAATGGATTGGACGGAATAGCTTTTCTTCCTCATTTAGCAACCTCAACATCAGATACTAAATGGGGAACTTTATCTACCAATATTTAATTTAAAGACGCTTTTTGGTAAACAAATATACAGGGTGGAGCACTAGTGCGTCGGACTTCGATATCTCGAGTTCTACGATAGCTAGAAATTGAAAAAAAAAACAAGTAAACTAGATGATAAAGTCTAACCGGAAATTATTTTCGAATATACAGGGCGATCCAAGACGAAATGACAGGATCAAGTGCCTTTTCTTTCAATGGAATGCTATGTATATCAGTAGTTTTTTTGAAGCCTTTTTCTAGACTTCATTCATTCCTATATTATTATTGACTGACTATCTACCAACCACTTGGATGTAATGATTTTTTGTTGTTGATAAAATATATTTAACCCTTTCGCTGCGCAAAGCGGTTTCACGTAATTCTCGTGTAGTGCGCAATAAATTGACCGCTTGCGAGTATACGCGCTTGGAGCACGCAGATCCGATATTACGTTACTATTTGATTTGGTTTATTGTATGCATGGTCTATTATTATATATAAAATTGAAAGAAAAACAAAAACCAAGTGCTCTAGTTTCAATAATAATAATTTATTTTTTTTAAATGGTTAAAAACAGTACAAGTAAACATAAACATAAAAACAAAACAACATTCTTATCAAAAATATTAAGGTACAACATAAACTTGTGTAAGTATATAAAAATGTATTAATAGAACATATACGCGTGTTAAATCGCTTTGAGCAGTCTGAACCAATTTAAAAACGACAGGCGAGTTAACACGCTTGGAGCACAGTGGGCCCATTTATTTTTCGCGCGTATACACGCTTTGAGCAGTGAAAGGGTTAAAAAGAGCTTTGAACGCGAGGCGTGACGCTCCTGGTTTAAATTCGTAGAAGTGTGGTATAAACGTTAGCGAATGTGACGAAAATTAACTAAACGGTGACCCGAAAAATTGCGCATAAAATGGTGCTACTCAACATAAGCATATAACTGAGAAACAATTGATAATTAATAAATAAAGTTAAATAAAGAACAGTGTAAAAATCTCAACTCTGTTATAAGTGGCTGGTGCATCTGGTGCAATAAAAAAGGGACACATCTGGAAACCAAGTGCTCTATGTAAAATGCTATAAACATTGATTAGTGAGTAGACAGATTGAAGGCTAAAAGTATAAATTACAAAGTTAAGATTGTCCATCACAAAAACAGAGCAGGACCGGAGTGTAAATTTTTAGCGGCCCCCAATGTCAATTTTATTTTATTAGATAGGAATGTTAATATCCTGGCCCAGCAAATACCTTTAAAGATTATTAGAGTAGACCAAAATGGAAGAGAAGGAGAAAGAATGTGCAGAGTGCCAACAACAAATAGAAGATGTTTTTTATCATTGTGATGTTTGCAATGTAGAAATACATAAAGCATGTGCTGGATTAACCTCAACTGAAGTAAAATGTATGCCTCTACAGAAGAGAAATCTAAGACTGATTTGCAGTAAATGCCAGATATTTTTAGATAAGCTCCCAAAACTAATATCAATGATAGAAGATATGAGAAATGAAATACAGGTACTGAAAGAAGTGGTGTTGGATTCTACAGATTCACAGAATAAAGATAAAATAATAGAATTATTGAAACATGATATCAAAGAAATGAAAGAAAAACTAGAAAAAAATGAGGAAACAAAAACAAAATACTCTCAAAAAGAAAACTGAAGAGGTAGTGGTAATTAAACCAAAAAATATTACGCAAAACAGTACAAACACTAAACAGGCAGTACAAGAAACAGTTGATCCAATAACATTAGGAGTAGGTGTCTCCAAAGTAAAATATGTTCGGCAGGGAGGAATAGCACTTTGTTGTAATAATGATAAAGATCCAATAGAAAACATGTGTAAAGAACTGAAACAAAAATTAGGAGAAGATTATGAAGTGGAAAAAGTAGTAAAGAAAAACCCTAAAATAAAAATAAAGAATGTGGCTAAAAAAGATTTAGAAGATGAAACCCTATTTGTAGAAAAGTTAGTTATACAGAATAAAATAAAAACAGATTTAGATAAAAGAAAAATAAAAATAGTACACAAGTACATATTCCAAAAATGCAAAAAAATAATACAGTATGAATGTAACATACAACACAATAAAGCAGAATGAGGTATTATACATTGGTTGGAAGAGATGTAAATTTGAAGAATATATAAATATTTTACAATGTTACAAGTGCAGAAAATTTGGTCACCTAGCTAAAGACTGTAGGAGAGAGAAACAAGTGTGTGCCGAATGTGCAGGGGAACATCAGTCATGTGATTCAGAGATAAAAATATGTGTAAATTGTAAATATGCCTCAGAAGTTTTAAAAATCCCTAACATACAATTTAACCATGCATATGACAGATTGTGCAAGTTTTAAAAGAATCTATGAACAGTTGCAGATGAAGGTAGAGAATCCATCAATATTTAACGAGCAAGCATAGCAACCAAAAAAGAGCAATAATGATATAATATATTTAAACTGTCAAGGATTTATTAATAACAAGGAAGAAATTATTATGTTGATGAAAAAATACAGCCCAGTAGTATTATGTATCAAGAAAGAAGTTCAGTTTAAAGTAATTGTAAATGAAGTACGGGGAAATTGTATTTGGATATTAGGTATTGAGATTAAAATTAGCAATAAAATATATCAACTTGTAACAATATATCACCCCCCACAAACAAATGATAACCTATTTTTAGAATATATTGAAAATTTTGTAGAAAATATTGAATGTAAAGGTACAGTTGTAATAATTTGTGATTTTAATATTGACTACTCTAAAGATACTTTTATGGAAATAAAATAAAAGATATTGTATATAAAAATGGTTTATATCAGTTAGTAAATACCCCAACGAGAATAACAAACATGAGCTCTACGTTAATAGATTATATAATTAAATAATTGGTGATTTTAATATTGACTACTCTAAAGATACTTTTATGGAAAGAAAATAAAAGATATTGTATATCAAAATGGTTTGTATCAGTTAGTAAATACCCCAACGAGAATAACAAACATGAGCTCTACGTTAATAGATTATATAATTACAAATGAGAAAAAATTAACTTATGAAAATTGGCTAACTCCAAAGATAAGTGATCACAACATATTAAAAATTAAAATAAATACAAAACATCACACTGATACAAAACCATATACTATACGAAAAAGTAGAATGATAAAAAGTTATAACACAGATGAATTCCAAGAAAAAATTATTAAAACACAATGGAACAGAAATACAACAGATGTAAATATAATGTCATACAAATTAATTACAGATATTGTAAATGTAGTCAATGAAATTGCACCAATTAAAGAAATAAAAATTTACAATGACAGTCCTGAAAATGACGGTGATATAGGACAGTGATATAAGAGAAAATATTAACATGAGAAATAAATTGTACAAAAAAGCTGTTTTAACAGGTAAAGAAGAGGACTGGGAAGAGTATAAACAAAAAAGAAACTTCGTTACAAGTATGATAAGGAAAAGTAAAGAGGAATTTTATAAAAATGCAATTAGAAATAAAAAGGGTGCCGAGATATGGAAAGAACTTAAAAAAATGTTGCCTGAAAAAGGTGAAAAAATATCTGATAATATAATTTTTGATGGTGCTCTGGAAAAAGAAGAAAATGTTATTGCGGAAAAATTTAATCTGTACTTTATTGAAAGTATAGACACTATAATTAGATCCATTAATGTGCAAAAAAATAATTATATTCTAGGAGATGCAGAAAATATAAGTACCTTTGAAAAATTTGATATAATAACTATGAAAAGGTTAAGAGAAATTATTTATTCACTAAAGGAGACTATAGATCCTGAATATATGATTGGTATCAAAGTTGTCAAAGATGCATTTGAAGTAATAGGAGATCGTTTTCTTGACTTAGTAAATACTTCGCTGACATATGGTATATTTCTTGGTGCATGGAAAACTTCCTACGTTATTCCAGTACCAAAGGTCACAAACTCATTGAAATGTGAAGACCACAGACCAATAAATACAGTGTCAATATTTGAAAAAATTGTGGAAGTGGCAGTTAAAGACCAACTTATTAATTTTTGTGATAATAATGAAGTAATCGTTCAAAATCAGTCTGGGTTTCGCAAACATTATTCCTGTGAGTCTGCTATTATAAACATATGTGATGATTGGTTTAAATGTTTAGAAGATAATCAAGTGGTTTTAGTTATATTTCTTGACTTAAAAAGGGCATTTGAAACGATAAGTAGAGAATTGTTAATATCCAAGTTAGAGGGTATAGGGCTGAGAAAGAATGTGTTAAATTGGTTTAAAAGTTACCTAAGCAACAGATCACAAAGAGTTAAATATAAAAATTCAGTAACAAGTGATCTACAAATAGAACATGGTGTTCCTCAAGGAACTATTCTTGGTCCTATTCTATTCAATCTTTATATAAATGATATTGTTAAGTGTGCAAATGACTGTAAAATATCCATGTTTGCAGATGATACAATATTGTATATAAGTGGTAATGATCTTAACCAGATGTATGTAACTATAAATAAGGAATTATCTGTACTAAGTAAATGGTTATCTGAAAATAGTTAAAAAACATTGTGACTATATATTGAATAAAATGTCAAAAATGGTTAATTTTATGAGAAGAATAGGTAATAGCTTAACAATGAACACAAAAATTTTATTATACAAATCAATAATAGGTCCACACATTGAATATTGCTCAAGTATTCTTTTCAATTTTAATCAAAACGAAATAGACAAACTACAAAAATTACAAAATAAATCTATGAGAACAATCCTTAAATGTAACAGATATACACCAATCAAAACTATGCTAGAAGTACTAAATTTCATGAATGTAAAGCAAAGAATAATAAATTTTTAAAACTTTAGATTTTATTTATAAGTTGAAGAACAAAAAAACTGCTATGTACTTATGTGATAAAGTGAGATATGTAAATAATGTACATTCATATAACACAAGACAGAATAATGACTTTTTTATAGACACAGCCAAAACATCTCTATTAAATAAAACTATATTATATAAAGGTTTAAATATGTTTAATACTCTACCAACAGAAATAAAAATTGTGAGAACTACTTTAAATTTAAAGAAAAGTTAACAAACCACGTACTGAATACTTATGTATAAAGTTAAAAATGAATATATGTTGTCTGATTTGTTTAAACCATAGTATAAAATGTAACTGTTATTGAATGTAAATGGTTGATGGTATCAAATTTGTTGTATATTTGGTAATTCTATAAGTACATTAAGTTAGTTAGTAAGTTAGTATATCTACATTATAGTTAGTATCAACATTAAGTTTTATATTACATTGTATTGTTTTTTGTATAGCAGAAGCTGCTAATAAAGTCTATCTATCTATCTATCTATCTAAAGAATGCCATCTGCAGCTGCATATTGAGAAAATCACCAAAGTCACAATTACGGGTTTTAAGAAAAACTTTTGTGAATACTAGTTACAAGACATCTAATTAATGTTTTTGGATCATTTTTACTTCCTAAAAATGTAGAACTTTTTAAATTGAATTTTCTCAATTTTTTCAAATGGAACACCTTGTATATTTTTCGAATATGTGATGAAGAAATGAAAAACGAACATTTTTTTTAAATAATTCCCTATGGCTAATTGCAATCATTTTCGTTTTATTCAGCAGTAAGTACGAAATTCGAGAATAAACTTGAGAAATAGAGATTTTTTCAAATAATTCATTAGAAAATATTATAATAAGTGCTCCACATGTTGCCCATTTTGATCGACACACATCTTTAAATGGTCTATAACTGCATTTAAACAATGTGGTGGAGCATCATCTTGCTGAAGCCACATCCTATTTCCAATTCTTTCAGGAAGATTCACCAATAATTGTGGCAGATGGTTTTCCAGAAAATGAAAATAAATAGCTCCAGTCAATGTACCGTCAAAAAAATGTGGCCCTATTACATGTTCTCCAATAATTCCTCCCCAAACGTTTATAGACCATCTGCGCTGGTTATCAACTTGCCTAAAAAAGTAAGGATTTTCCAAGCATAATAATGGAAATTGTGTCTATTAACAAATCCATTTTTATGAAAAGTTGCCTCATCAGTGAATAAAACATTATGAAAGAAGGTGACATCTTGCATTTTATCTGTGGCCCAATTACAAAACTGTAGACACCTTTGAAAATCGTCATCAGATAATTCCTGGTGCATTTGGATATGATATGCATGAAACTTATTTGTTTTTAAAATTCCTACCAACGAGCTCACTTTTCTTTGACTAATATGGGGATTCTCAACTGTTCATGATAAAAAATAAATTTTGAGCGGACTGTAGAAAAAGGCTGAATAAATATAATTTTGAAAATAATAGGAAAAATAAAATACGGTGGTTGCAACATGACTTACCGAGTTTCCTATGCAGCTCGTTCATGCAATGTGGAGGCTTCTTGGTAGGTAGCAAACCAGCAGGAGTAGTTTTCCCAAATTGAAGGTAGTGCACAATATTTAAAGGTTTTAAATAAATTCACTAGAAAGACGTGACTTCAACTCTCCAAGTGCGATAGTATCTCTTCACGTTACAAATCAGAATTCGATCTTTTCTGCCTCGCGGCATTGTGAGGATAAAGTATGGGAAAAAATTAGAACAAAAAAGGCTATACGAAAATAATAATATAACAAGTCCAAATTAAACTAAGTTATTTCACTACCATAACCCTTCATCCAAATATTAAATATAACTATATTATATATATACACATATATATATATATATATATATATATATATATATATATATATATATATATATATATATATATATTGACGTGATATATTGATCTTACATAAAGGACAAAAGGATAAATTTAGTTAAAAGGACTTAATCGAAGCCATTGTTTGCAAATCTGCATAAAAGGTTATAAAACAATTAAAACAAAGAGGAAAACAAACCTCGAACAAGTATGAGTTACAGATGGTGAAAACAATGCCAGTGTATCATTCGCTAGGTTAATCAAAGATTAAATAATAACAAAAAAAAATATTATGTTAGCTTAAAATTTAAAATAAGTAGATTTAGGAATTTCACAAAACTCACTTTATCTTGAGAAGCTAGACTTCTGTATTTAAAAACCAAAGGTGAGAAATTGATATAGAGAATCCATCGTTGGAGTGTTTCGGGTTGGTGGACAATCACAAATTGATCCGGGATATTCCAAAGTGGAAAAACTTTCATAAAATAAGGAAAGCAGATTTCCATACCTGAAAATAAGAAATTAGAAATTTAGTATTTAGTTACATTGAAATGTTAATTTGTTAGTAGAAATAAGTAAGTTAAGTAGTAAATAAGATGAGAAAGGTAAATTCATATCCCTAAATTAGTTTAAATCCTGTAACTTTGAAATTTGTATAAAAACTACACAACATTTGGAACTATTTTAAAAAGGAACATTGTTAAATAAGAAGCATACTGAAGGAACCAGGAATTTGATTCAATTAGAAAATTAGACAGAAAAGGTTTTAAAGGAAAATTTAATTTCATGTCCAAGTAAAATTTATTAAATTTGACAGATCAAGATATCCAAATCTAGAGAAATGTCATGAAAAATAAAAATTTCAGGAAACAATTATCACCCAAATTTACAAAATTATCAAAACAAGCACATTAGAAAACGTAGTAGTTGCAGTTTGTCAACAAAGCGGAATCAGAAGAAAGACAGTGATCAGTGCGGCATCTCTGTGCTCCGTGTCGGAATCGTTTGTAAAAAGTACAGGTACCTGTTTTCTCGTATTAAATAAAGCAAAGATCATAGATTTTATTTATTAGTAGTTAAGATTTATAGAATATTGTCATACCAACAAACCAAAGGCCAAGGTTTTAAATTAAAATAATTCAAATTTGTACATTTAATGATTTACCTTTCGCAAATAAACTTGTTATTATTTAATCTTTGATTATTTATATTGGTCCATGTTAATTATTTGAGCAAATTAACCAACCTGCAGATTGAGTCAACACTTAACTCTGATTCATGCTATTATTGTAATGGTTTATTGCAGAGGAGAAGACAGTGGCGCCGAGAAATATAAATTTCTGTCTTCAGAGTAATATTATTTATAAAAATTTAACAAAATAAAATATACCTAGTAAGTATTGAATATTTATCCTCTATAAATAAAATCACTACAATATATATATATATATATATATATATATATATATATATATATATATATATATATATATACAGGGTGTGCGGCCGAAACATACCGCCCACCATAAAATACAAGTTTTGTATTTTATTGTTGTTGACCAGGCAATGGACAAAGCTTAACCATAGGTGCATTAATCCGTTACCTCAAACGGTAGCAACACGTGCTATCCCTTCAGTACCGGGATGAACCTTTTCAATGCGACCAAGTCGCCAAGTTAGGGAAGGAGCTGTATCATCTTTTATTAATACGAGCTCACTGTGCGAAATATATGAATTTTATCTATTCCACTTTTTTCGCTGCATTAGTGTAGTAAGATATTCTCGATGCCAACGTTTCCAAAAATCTTGGTGTAGGCGCTGTAAAAGCTGCCACCTAGTTAATCGATTTAATTGTAAATGAGTTATGTCTTTATCAGGTAATGCAGTAAGAGGTTCCAAAGGTAGGAAGTGGCCGGGACTCAATGCTTTAAAGTTGTTAGGATCAAGACTTAATGGACAAATGGGTCTTGAGTTTAAGAGGGCTTCGATTTGTGTAAGGACGGTACAAAGCTCCTCATGTCAAAATGTGATGCCCTATTACACGAATCAGATGGCATTTTACGGATTTAATGCCAGCTTAATACAACCCACCGAAATGTGGGACTGAGGGTGGATTGAAATGCCATTCCAATTTTTCCGCTTCTACAGCGGTTTTCATTAATTCGACGATATATCTGCGCACACCTACGAAATTGGTGCCCCAATCACTGTAAATATAAGAACAACGTCCTCGCCTAGCTATAAATCACCTGTTAGAAAAGCTTCAGAGGTTAAGTCGGAGACAAACTCTAAGTGAAGCGCCTTAGTGGCAAAACATACAAAAAAGACACAGGTATGCTTTCTGAGTCTTAGCACCTCGAGTTTTTCCAAGAGTTATAATAAATGGCCTGCCGAAATCAGCATCAACACATAAAAATGGTTTTAACTGCGATATATAAAACTGCTTTATTACGGTCTTGTACAGTGTGTTACAATATGGACTGATATTCTGGGGCTCTTCCCCTTACCTCAATAAAATATTCATAGTACAAAAGAAAATCTTAAGCTGTATGAATAATGCTCACCCACTTTCTCATTGTAAGCCAATATTTAAATCTCACGTTACCAAGTCTCTACCTTTATCAGTTGATAATGTATGTGAAGGAGAACGAAACATTCTTAAAGAATAGTGACACGCACTCATATTGTACTCGAAATATGGAAAATATACATCAGCCATATTCTAAACTCTCAATAAGCCAATGTAATCCAAGTTATATAGGGGTTATATGTTACAACAGGATAAAAAGTATCTTAGACTTTGATAATGTAAATTTATTTAAAAAAGAATTATACGCTTTTCTAGTAAATGAGTCATTCTATTATGTGGATGAATTCCTTAAAAAAAATTGTTCTAAGGAAAAATAATATATTTTTTTATGTAATTTATTTATTCACGTTTTTATGTATTTTATTAAATCACATCTTATGTATTTTACCATATCTTTTATCTTGTATGTCTTGAATTTCAATTTTAAATTAAATGTATATTCTGTTAGTGATTTGTCTTTTAGTTTTAAGCTTTTGTTTGACTAGTCCGATAATTGATGCTGTACATTGTATCAATTTTGTGATGAATAAAGATTTCTGATTTCTGATTTATACGAAGAGGTGGTAAATTGCCCATGAAAGGCTGTACAGGCTTGGGATTGACTGAAAAACATTTTGATAATGCGGAACGGATAGCACGTTTAGGATTCATACCCAAAAATTTTGAGAGAGTATATATTGTAAAGTTTGTAAGCCGGGGTGACAATTCTCACAATGAGTTTCTTCAATAATAAGATTAGTTAATCGAGGATCTCTAGCCAATAATATGGGATGCTTCTGATTTAAAGCTAAATTCGAATAACAAGCCGACTGCCTACCCCAAGAATACCATTCTCATCTAAGAAGGGCGTCAATTTACGCAATGGTTTGGAGATGGGCCTGCCCTTTTGAATATTGATTATATGCTCTTTGAAGGTTTTATGTTGAGAATGTCTAATCAGGTAGATAAGAGCTTGATGAAGTTCGAAAACATCAAAATTAGATGTTTTCTTGTCTGTAGGATGTTTCAAATTGTGATGAAACCGAAAACAATACGCAATGATACGTTTAATTTTAGACAACAAAGAAAATTTTGTCAACAATTTGTCACATCTCTAAATTCACCGAAGCAGAAAGAACCACTTTTCTTCTTCATTCAATATAGAAGGGTTGTCAATAATATCAATGACAGGACATAAGCAACTTTCAAGTCTTAACCAATATGGCCCCGCCCACCATAGAGAATGGTTCAATAATTCTAGAGGCATTAAACCTCGGGACGCACAGTCTGCCGGATTTTTGGAAGATCGAACATGATGCTATACCAATGGAGGACCTCTCTTGAATATGACTTACTCGATTACTTACGGAAGTTTTCCGGCAGTGGAGATGATTTCACCCAAGATAAGACCACCGATGAGTCTGACCAAGCGAAAATATTGTTAAGGTGAAGTTTTCCGGAATATGTTTTGAAAACGAATGCAATTAAATTCGAGAGAAGTACTGCCGTGCACAGTTCGAGACGGGGCAGAGAAATTCATTTCAAAGGGGCTACTTTAGATTTTGCACATACGAACAAAACAACAACCTGATTGTCTTGACATACATAACGCAAATAAACAACAGCCGCATATCCCATCTTGGAACTATCGCAAAATCCATGAAGATCACACGATAAAGAGTGAGATGGTTTTAGAGAACAAGGAACATTATCAGATGATAAGTTTGGTAGTTCCCTTTTGTACTGACTCCAACGACTCATAACCTCAGAGGGAGGTGTCTCATCCCATTCCAGTCCCATAAATGTTGAATAAGATGTTTGGCAAAGAAGGAAAGAGGGACCAGGAAACCAAGCGGATCAAAAATACGTGCCAACTTAGACAAAACTGTACATTTTGTACAAAATCTGTCCAAGGGTTCGACACTGTACGAAAATGAATCGGTCGACTGAATCCATTTTAATAGCAAAATTTTAATTCCTAAATTTTCCTCGCTGTCAAATGATAAAGCTTGTTGATGTCGATGATCATTTGGGATAGCCTCGAGTAGCTTAGGATGATTACTAGTCCATTTTCTGAGTTCGAAACCTTCTTTATTAAAGAAGGAAATAAGGTCCTGTTGAGGGATTAAAGCTTCATCCAACGAGGAACAGCCGGTGACTAAGTCATCTACATAGATGTCAGACAGCAAAACTTCTGAAGCACGAGGAAATTGGAATTTTTCGTCTTGGGCTAACTAATAAATTGTACGAATGGCTAGAAATGGTGCAGATGATACACCATATGTAACTGTGTTTAGCCTAAAATTTTGAATTGGCTCTATGGGAGAAAACCTCCAAAGAATTCTTTGATAATCTCTGTGACAAGGTTGCACTAAAATCTGACGATACATTTGTTTGACATCTGCCGTAAATACGAAATTTTGCAAGCGAAAATTTAACAAAACAGTAGTTACATTCTTTTGTAATTTCGGACCAATTAAAAGAGTGTCATTTAGGGATGCACCATTCGAGGATTTACAAGAGGCATCGAAAACGACACGAAGCTTTGTAGTGACGCTTTCGGGTTTCATCACACTATGGTGTGGAATATAATAAATTTTATCAGAATTATGTGTAGTACTGGAATGAGAAGAAATTTCTTCCATGTGACCATTCTTTAAATAATCGGTCATGAAATCAGAACACAATTCATGTAGAGATTGATTCTGAAGCAAGCGTTTTTCTAATGAATAAAAACGTCAAAGGGCAATAGCACGAGAATCAGAAAATGTAGGTTCAGTATTTTTAAAAGGAAGTGCAACGATATAATGACTTGATTGATCTCGTGAATGACTTTCAACAAACGATTTCTCACAAAGATCTTCTGGAGAAGATGTATAAGCCTGAGGTACCTCTTCGAGTTCCCCAAATTTTTTAATCGACTCATCCAACGAACACTCAAGAGTGCTATGAAATGAATTAAGACATTTACGAGAAAGACTTAAAACTTTGCCCATTAAGAACCACCTAAAAATGGTGTTAATTGCAGAAGGTTGACTTCCATTGCCTGCAATTTGGCCATTTGTTAGGATTAAGGGGAATATATCTGCACCCAAGGAGATCAACATCATTTGGAATATTGAACTTTGGATTGGCAAACTGAATGTTAGATAGGTTCGAAAAATTTTGAATATCAATCTGTTCGTGAGGCATAGTGGCACAAATTTTTGGTAAAACTATTGCATCAACTGTTAAGTTGGGTGAAAGTTGACCTGTAGGTCGAATGGTACTAGTTGTACTTCCTGAGGCGTTGGATGACATATCGCCCAAACCATGAATTGATAGAGACAACCTTGCACGAGGGAGTCCTAGGCGATTACAACATTTTTCTGTTATGAAGCTAGCCCGACTGGCACTGTCAAAGAGAGCACGAATTATTTGAAAATTCCCCTGAGAATCTAGGGTTTCCACAAGTGCCGTAGATAGAAGCACTGTAGAGGTTCTAGGCACAGCATTAGTTAAAGAAATCACTGGCAGTTAACAATCTGAACTGGTTGAGGGAAGCGGATCAACTGATACTGATGAAGAAGAAGTGGGGTAAGAACACTAATCTGATTTGAAGTAGAGGCCGCCGATGGCTCCGTAGAATTATTAGTATTTAAATGTTATGAGTATGGTGCTTCGAATGACACGTTCCACAAAAGGACTGTAAACGGCAAGATGTTGTACGGTGTGATGACAGAAGACAATTTTTACACAAATTTTTTTGCTTAACAAAATTAGATCTTTCAAGGGATGACTTAGCAAGAAATGAGGAGCATCTATGAAAAACAAATAACGCATTTAGGTGTATTGTATATAGCATTTATGAAACATGAGTTAAGTTTGGGTGAACTAAAATTTGAAGTTTTATTATAATTAAATTCTTTAGTTTTCTTTATTGATGTAGATGAGGAAATTTCCACTGACTCTAATGCCGTACATTGTTTTACTACAAAATGTATCAATTCCTGACACGAGGGATATTGGTTGATGCATGTTGCAGTTCAAAGCGAGTAACTGTTGGTTGATCTAATTTCGATTCCAAAAAGTGAAATAAAACAAAGCTGCAACTATCAACAGGAAGATTTAAGTTGTTTAGAGCCTCTAAGTTTTCAAAAAAAATATAATAAATTTCGTAACGCTGAATCACTTTCAGACTTCACTTTTGGAGCATTAGTTATCTCTCGCCAGTAGGTATCAAGCAACCACGAATTCTGATAACGATCAGTTAAAGCTTTGAATGCAATTGGGTAATTTTCGTTCGTTAACGGAATAGTTTTGACAATAGATAATGCATTTTTTGATAAGAGAAAATGAAGCTTCTCTGCATCTGATAAAGAATTATTGTTTGTATGTAACAAAGCAGAAAATAAATCGATAAATGTGGGCCAATTTTTTATGTTACCATCAAACTTGGGTACATCAATTTTAGGTAATTTCACATTAGGTTTACTTGCAACAGTCTGATCAACCGGCAGGTTAAGATTTTCAAATAATTTTTGATAAATCGATTTAATTCTATAAAAGAAATCATCAAATTCAGTTAAAACTGCCTTTTCAGCAGCCATGTCTGGATTTTCTGTGATAGCTAACTCCTTTAGTACTGCATTATAGTAGTAGTACTGTATTATAGTAGTAGTACTGTTATTTTACTAGACAATCAGGCCGGGATGGCCCATTTTGCTCTAGGGATCTCCGGTTTAGCGTGGACTCCAAACCACGGTCCTCGACCACCAACTTTGACCCACCCTTCAAGGCGGCACATTAGCCCGGGGTTCCCGGGTCTCCTGGACCAGCCACCGCCTTTCAAGGTGGTTCACTAGCCCTAGGATTGCCTCTGTTGGCAATCTACCGACTATTAGATGAGATCATGGGTCACCCATCCAAGTGCCGGACGCGCACAGCGTTGCTGCACCTCGCTGATCGAGCGACGGATCTTAAACCAGTGATCGAACCTCATCCCCGTAGTACTGCATTATGTTGATGTAAAAATTCTTCTTGAATATTTATTATATCGGAGTATCAGATTTTAAACATATCATGATGATTTGCATCATCTAACGTGAGTTTAGCACGTTCTTCAAGAGAAGCAAGTCGATCTTGCCATATGTCTCTTTGTGCTTTCAATTGTTAAGTTTGTTAGACATTTCAAAAATGAAAAAATTAAAATACAAAACAATTAGTATCACTAGAAAGGTTTTTCTAATGAAAAATGAATAAATTTTAAATTTATGAATGAGAAAAATTATTAAATCAATAAACACAAATAACAAATTTGTTTTTGTTTATGAAAAATGTAGTGAAGTTATCACAGAAAACCGTGTAAATGTATTGACCACAAGCAGATTACACAAGATTGATAATACACCAAATAATAAAATTTTTAAAAATAGGCAAAAAGACCCTATGTTAAATTCCGTATGTTTGCCACAACAACAATAAAACACCCTGTA
Organism: Rutpela maculata; assembly: GCA_936432065.2. NCBI lineage: Eukaryota > Metazoa > Arthropoda > Insecta > Coleoptera > Cerambycidae > Rutpela > Rutpela maculata. The sequence goes on from OW386294.2 coordinate 51,662,466, forward strand.
TAGCTCTTAAATAACAATTCAATGCTGTATATAGATACATAATTAACCAAGAAAAAAAGTGTTTATAAGTTTTATTAATTATAAAATTTAAACCATAAAGTACCATACTATTAAACTGCAATAAATTAGTAGCTAAGTTTGAATAAGATACCGTACTAATATTTTATACCATTTACCAAAGAATATCTAAAAAACCGACAGCAGTCTTTAAATTAAATACACCAAATCAAAAGTGAAATTGACAAAAAACACGCTGTAAGTGTAATTTATAAGACTATGTACAAATTTGATAATAATTAAAGCATGTAAGTACTAAATATAAATTAAGTAAAAACGAAATCCCTACAAAAACTGTCACGATAAGTAAAGGCTAATAATGAATAAACGATGTATAAATGGACTTGTTATACTTAAATATATTATGATATTAATAAATTATTTAACAGTAAAGATTTGCAATATCCTTGGCTCGATTAAGGACCAAAATGTTAATGATTAAAAAATGAACTGTCCAGTTTGAGCAACGAGGAGCAGCAGTAGGCAGCTTTCAGCGAGAACCTGAAGATGACAGATGGGATTCTGCTGAAACGTCGTTTAGACAACAATGGCAGGAGCCCATCAACTACGTGGGAAAACACCCGGAAGCACACCAACACGTCATTTAACACCCGCGAAAACCTAAGAAACAACAAGTTTTGTTGTCCTTCCGGGTATTTTCCCGCGTTGTTGGTAGGCTCCTGCCGGAGCCACGGTTGTCTAAACGACGTTTCGACAGAATCACATCTGCCATCTTCAGGTTCTCATTGAAAGCTGTCTTCTGCTGCTCCTCGTTGCTTGGAGTGAACTGATGTTGTCCGTGTTGTGCGGTTCCTTGTATATACTGGGGCCTAGAGCACGTCTGCACCTCTGGCTGTGTTATTGGCCCTCTACTATCTGTAGATCTGTATATATATATACAGGGTGTGCAGTCGCAACATCAACCATTGCCAACACCACAGAAAACTCATTTTCTTCATTCATAACACGTTTTATTCTTTCACTTTTTTTTATGACATTTCCAATTTCCACAAATCTATCGAGATAACTGAAATGATAAGTAACGATCAGTAAGTGAGATAAATGTTCATTTGTGCAAGACAATTTATACCAAACTGAGGTTTTATTGCTTGTCGAATAACAAAAACAGCAAAAAAATTTACAAAAAACTATTACAGTAAGGGACCAGTAAAATACTATTTACCCACTTCATTGGATTGGAAGAAATGGTCCCACTAAATGGCCTCATTTCAAAACTGCATAAAGACATTATAAGACACTTATTATAATTTTTTCTAATTAATTATTTCAAGAAAAATCTATTTTTTAAATTCATTCTTGAATTTTGTACTTATTGCTCAATAAAATGAAAATGGTTGCAATTAGCCATAGAGAAGTACTTACAAAGAAATATTTGTTTTTCATTTCTACATCACATCATCGAAAAATATACAAATAAAAAAAATAATATAATATAATATGCAACGTGATCTACCAGGACATGCGGAAAATTTAACAGTAGGTTGTCCCCACCGAAAGGAGTAAAAAAAATGAAAAATTTTTAAAAAATGACCAAAAAAATTACCTTATTTTTTTGTAGGAATGCGCCGCCAATGTCTTCAACTAATCTAACGTAACGCGGTACAACCATATCACTTTATCAGACTTGGGATTGACACTACTGACAGCAAAGCTGGATAATAAGATAGAAGTGACTTTTTGGTTTTAATCAAATCACACTACAAAAATACCGAAATAAATCGAAGACATTGATCTCATGCTGAAAAGACAAGCAGATATACGAGATATTTGGTTAAACCGGTCAATGACACGGCCGTGTAAATATTGTTCAACCGGAAGCAAAACACGCGGGGTCTACACACGATCCAGCCGCACGGAGCCAGCCTTGTCGGCATGCTTTGAACTCATTCGTAAAAGTGAATTGGTCTGCAGGAATTCCAATTATCTTCAAAGCGTACCAACAATGTTGACTACCTGCCGCTGGATCGTGTGTAGACCTCTTTTTTTGATCTCGCCGGCCGGCTTCACTTCTTATGCCAATTAAGGAAATGTAAACAACTCGAATACGTTCTTTCACCAGTAAGTTCGTCGACCTCTTCAGAATTAGGTCAGGACTTACACAACATCAGTAGTGTATCTTCGCAAATTGACTAATAATTTTATATACTAAATTACCTCAGAATCCTCTAAAATTTTGCAGGGGCTTTCCCACATTGAAGACTAGCACACCATTTTATTTTCCGCATTTCTTGGTAGATCACGTTGTATATAATAAAAAATTAAGATAATTCAATTTAAAAATAATTATTTGCTACCCTGTACATTTTTAAGAAGTAAAAATGATTCAAGAACATTAATTAGATGTTTCGTAACTAGTATTCACATAGGTTTTTCTTGAAACCCATAATTGAAGAGCTAAGTGGATAAAGGTGTTATGTCACAAAAACACGTTATTGAGTAATTTAGCTCGAAAGTTTTTAGGCGAGAACTTTTTTGTTATAGCGACTATATAGCTTGCATTTTGCGATGATATTGACATTTGATGTACTTTTCAGAGACAAATAACTAAAGTTGTCAGTTGTCATTATGTTCGAAAATTTTAAAAAATTAATGTACATAACACCTTTATCCGTTCATAAGTTTCTCTGAAATGAATAAGGAATTAGTGAATAAAAGTGTTAAGAAATTAAACATATTTTATTATTATTAAAACATTGTACAATTTTTAGGTAGTCGGACAGTTCTACGGTTTTGAGCCACAGTTTGGTCATTTCCAAGTATGTTGTGATAATACGGCCTTACCATTCATTTATGAATGGTAATTTTTCTTTAAGATTGGCCAGTTTTCCTACACTTAGGCTGCCCTTGTTTTCATTAAACACCGTTAGAGCAATACCGTCAGAATTTATCTTATGCATATTCATTTTCTTTAAAATATCGACTTTGTAAAATGGAGTCATTTCATCTAGTGATGTAATAGTAGCACCCATAGGTGCCATTTTATACCGTCGCGAAAATAAACCTTTTCATTGTTCAAGTTTTTCTTCCTGTTGTACAAATTGAGTTTTGAGGCAATTCCATCAATATCCTTGAAATTATTCTTCATATCTATGACAACGGCGATACTGGTAGATGTTTTGATGTTTCCTTAAAATTTTCTCGACTCTGCCAAAGTCTCTGTCTGAATCTAAATATGAATGTCCCACCTCCGAAAATTTATAGTCGATAACTTTAAATTCTCTCTTTAAAATCAACAATTGGTAAAGTATAATGATATTGAAGTTTTTATTTTGTCCACCACAGGAGTCGGGCCATATTATAATGTGATCGATCTTTTCTTGGAAATATTCATTGTAAATTTATGAAAAGGTATGTAAGCAATTTCTAGGCTTTCACGGCTGGCCATATCTTTAGTCCATGTGAAAAAGAACGTTTTTTTTTCAGTATTCCTCAATGTATGTATGCCAAGGTTGTAAAACCACATTTGACGAAGGTAAAATGCTTTCGATGTACTTAATTTTGGCAGCGGCATGGTTTGCTGAAGATCTAAAGTAAGAAAGCATATCGTTCTATCTACTGTAACTTTTGCTCCGTCACGCTTTTGTTGTTCGAAAGCTAGTTTGTAATTTTCTCCGTATTCTTTAGTATTATTTCCAGCATCACATTTGAGAAAAAATGTGAGTCATTTCATGATCTCAATTAAACAATTTTGAATACCATGGACGTAATTTCAGCATTTTTATTGGGTAGGCAGGGATTTTTCACAGATAATCCAATAGATGTAAGCATAGCGAACCCTGTAATTCTTAAACGATAACCTTAGAAACCCAAATGACCTTTGACTTGATTGGCATAATTATCATACTTATTATTTTTTCCGCAAGAATTTCGGAATTCGCCAGATTTGCCTTAAACAATTTAATGCTCTTTCAAAATATTGGGTGGGCAGAAGCCATACCAGATATCAGTTTTGCTCTTGTCATAAAAATTTCTATGGTCCAGCCCTCTTCTACTTGTCAGCAGGTAAATTCGTGTTTTATTATTGCATTTTATATTGATAATGTTTTGTTTTTAAAACATTATTAAAACTTGCCTGGGAAGAAATTGCCACTATGCGACTGAAAGGTATAAATGTGTTTACAGCAATTAGATACTCAAGTACCATCTCGACTCTTGTACCATCTCATACCATTCCTAAATTGAACGAAATGAATATATGGATTAAAACACTATAAGCACTATTTCCAAATATCAGCCAATTTATAAACATCTTACATGATTCATGAAATCGTTTATTCATTGCCATTTGTAATATCAGTTTACTATGACTGGCAATTTTCACTATAATAGTAAGAAACACTTAACACAACTTGTCACATTAATGTCAATATAACACAACTTTAAAAGTAAAATGTTTTGGATTAAAACAATTTAATATCGCACAGTAATGGATAAAGGTGGTATGTGATCATGACACCTTTATTCATTAAATTATATAAAAACCATATGTACATAACACTTTTATCAAACATTAAAATGCATTTAGGAAAGGTTTATTATCCCAAAAACTTATTGAAATGTTAGATTATAAGTTAAAATAGTTGTCTGTGTAGAAATCTCAAAATTTTCAAAAATGTCACATAACACCTTTATCCACTTAGCTCTTCAATTGTGACTGGTGATTTTTTCAATATGCACTTGATCCTGTAATTTCGTCTTTGCTCGCCCTGTGTATTCGGAAATAATTTCCGGTTATAGACTTTTATCTAATTTACTTGTATTTTTTTTTATTTTCTAGCTATCGTAGAACTCGAGATATCGAAGTCCGATGCATTATTGTCCTACCCTGTATATACCAATTACATGGTATTATAGACTTTATGTTTTTTGATTTTTGTCATTTGGTCTTGTCAGTCAAAAGTTACACTACTTTTTGTGTAGCACTTGAGTATCGCTCCGGTGAGTTCCGTTCTGAGTGTTGTAAAATTTCTAGCTCTGATAGTTTTGCTCAAATGAAAAAAGCGATACATATATTTTTGATGTAAAATTTCCTCCTCTTTTTGTCCTCTTATCATTTTCCGAGAAAAATCAAATTAACAAAGTTATTTACAAAAAAACACAAAATTCGGAAAACTTTTCTAATTCTCATTTCTACCATTTTTGAGAATATCTTATCAATTTTTCAGTGAGTCCAGAGAATTTCCGAATCAAAAATCCAAATGTATTGGACTATGTCTCATTGTTAATTTTAAGCACTTTCATTTCTTTGTTAGGCAGCAGCCAACTTCATAACGACCCTAGTAGTCAAAATGGGTTCCCAAGTTAACTATCTTAGAAACTCCAAAGAAATTCCCTTAGCAGAGTATATTCCAAAAATAATTTTCGAATGCATTGACCCTGTGAAACATATAACGGGACTACAAGTTGGGAAATTGTGTATTGTCAGCATCATGACTTTGCCTGAAGTAATGGAACCGCACTTCGAATCGATTCTAAAGTCCATTCTGAGTGCCCTACAACTTGACAACTGCTTTGACAACATCCGGGGCTTGTGGTTGGTTTTCATCTATATTTACATGTGCCGTCCAGCTAACACTACCAATTTTTTATCGAGCATTCCCGGTCCTGATGGCGGAAGTGCATTAAATTTCCTTATTAATATGTGGCTACCTGAATATGTCAGCCTCATTACCAAATTTGAGAGGACTGTGATGTGAGTATAAATAATTATAATAATTTTTTAGTTTAGTAGTTAAGTTCTGTAAAATATTTAATCATTCTATTATGGTTTTTGCCTTTATATCAAATTCAAACTGGACTTTAACTCCCACCTCAGAGGAGAGCTGGTACAAGAATCCCAGAAATACCGTCTGGGACACCTATAGGCAAGCCCTCTCGAGCAAATTAATGAGTCATTATACCCGGGCATACAGAGGAAATAGAATCCTCCACTAAGCTTCTTAATGGAGCGGTCACTGCCTCGTAAGAGAGAAGCTGTCCTCTAAAAAGAAGAAAGGAAAGGAAAAACATTGCCTGGTGGAACAGGGAGCTCTAAAACCTACGCAAAGAGACACAGGCTCTTCAATAGAGCAACACGTACTCAGCTACCAGAGGACTGGGACAGCTACAAACGGTCCCGATGCCTTTACAAAAGTTACATTCATGACAGCAAGAGGGCAGCCGGACTTCTTTGACAGCATAGAAGATCTTCCAGAAGCCGCAAGGCTCTGCAAAGCCCTCGAAAAAGGCAGCACCTCTAACCTAGAGAACTTGAGGCTTCCCTCTGGTGGACTAACGACTACCACTGAGGAGTGCCTCCTGTTACAGCAGCGGATTGGAGGAGAGCCTCAAGGGTGGTGACAGTGGAATGGGTCAAGTGGGCTAGTTCCACCTTTGACCCATACGAAAGTCCAGGACCAGATGGAGTGTTTCCGGACCAAGGCTTTAAAGTCAACCCCTCTAAGGCAGAACTGGTAATTTTCACTAGGTGACGCAGGCTAGACGGTTTCATCGAACCAGTACTCTATAACGTGACTCTAATGATCTTTAGGGTGGTGAAGTATCTGGGTGTCATCCTGGACTCTAAACTGAACTGGAAAGATCACAGAGAGACAAATACAAAGGGCCACTAGAACCCTTTGGGTATGTAGAAGGATCTTTGATACAACATGGGGTTAGACCTCAGGATAACAATGTGATACTATACTGTGATAGTAAGACCAATGACCACTTATACTTCTGTTGTGTGGTGGCCTTCAGTAACCAGACTATCTATGTATTCAACAGAAGCTAAAACAACTCCAAAGACTTGCCTGTTTGAATGAATTTTTATTGAAAGGTGCCAAAATTTGACTCTAATGCATTTAGAACAAATATTACTAATATGCTTACTTTTACACTTATGATTGATTGGAAAAAATTCATGTATGTGTCTCTTTGAGAAAGTACTATAAATGTATCATATTAACTTTGTATGTTAACGAATTCGCTAAAAAGGTAATTCATAACAATATAATTGGGTCATACATGCATGAAAATTTTTACTTGATCACTTAGAGCCAACTCTGGTTTTGACGTCCTTTTCGCTGCAATCCAGGGTCTACATTGCACAGTTGCCAAATGGAGATTCCAAATTAAATGCCCGAGATTAAATTTCTCAAGGGGGATTTATGAATGGCATTGCTCTGAGCGTGGTCGTGTCTTATTTATATTATATTGCTAGCCTTAGATGACACAATATTTTGACTTGTTTTTGCAGTATAAATAGATACATTTCGTCATTTTTATATTGTTCAGGAATCTTTCATTATAACAACATATTGTTGTGTTTCAACCCTCCAGACATGTAGTAAAATCTAGAAGATTACAGACATCCTCTGGAACATTGTAGAATGTGCTGAAATGTAGTGGAAAGATCCAGAACACATAACCTGGTATATAAACAGAGCCCGTATTTTGGATGACATTGACGTAAAATGCATGGGAGGGTAGTACAAAATTATAATAATTCTTATCTCATTTTGTAGTTAACTGCTCATCCAATTGGAAACATTAAATCAAACTGTTACATTGCAGATTAATACCACGTAATTAACAATAGATGATTAAATATGAGTCTAAATATTCGACACACGAAAAGAACGCCGCGCGCCGTTTATCTAAGAATATCACTTGTAAATCCCTATTTTCGTGTTGATGGAAGTTAGACGACACATGCCATGTAATTAAAAACTTGCGCGATCATAACAGGGTAATATTGCACCTTTGATAGGTACTTGAGCTTTGCATCAATTAATGTTAACCCGGCGTCTTCACAAATCCACGATTGTACCATTTGTATTACGGTAATGGACGCGCCATTATTATACTAAACTGCCGAAATAGTCATTGGAAAGTTTCCCTTACCCATGTCTGGAAATAGTATATCAGCGGGTAATCGACGCATAGTGAAACACTGGATTTATTTATTATTGTTTCATGTTAAATTAATAAAGAAATACCAGCATAGAAACACGCCAAACACAGCGTATGCAATGACAATATTAGAGATGCAGGTAAACGAAAATATACATATGGAGAAGAAAATATAAAAGCTCTGAACATATTATGATTTAAAAAACAGCTAAAAGTCAGTACATAAAGTGGATGGCTCGAGATTTTTACAAAAATATTCAACTCTGGCAGCCCTTCATTTTTAAACTCGGTGTGCGTTAATCGAAAATATACACACGGAGAAGAAAATCAAACAGATTTGGATATATTATGATTAAAATAAAAAGTGTATACATAAAGACGATGACTCAAGATACCCACAATAATATTCAACTTCAATAATATATTCAACTACATTAGCGGTTGCGTTGCGATTTCATTACCTACTACCTCAATAACAGTTTAACAGCAGTTAGCAGAAATATTTTTACTACATCGTGTTTCTTATCTGTTGCTTTCTCACCTGTTATTTTCTAACAGAAATAACAGTCTGTTAATGCTATTTACAAATAACAGTTATAAAATAACAGGTTGTTAAATCATCATCTCTAGTTTGGCTTTGGCAGTGTGCGTTGGGTTTCGGGCGGGTGAGCCACGCAGTGTTGATAGCCAGATAGCCCCAACACTCATACTCATACCTTTACTGTTAGTACTTTATAGCCGATGAGTTAATGTTTATGCATGTAAAATAAATTTGACAAATTTATTTTAAATACTTTCGAGTCAGTAAAATAATTATTATACTTCGGGCTCCATATCATTGAACAATATTCAATACAACTATAACTACTAACGTTTTATATAATAATATTAAAATCCAATTTATATCTTTAAAATCGAGATATTGTATAGGTCGACCAAAATAGTATATTGTAATGTATTTCAACCCCAAGTGCTCCAAGAGAATTCCAAGAACAATTAGCCGTCGGGGACTTTTTAGATGGCATAAGGGACGAAGAGGTCAGGAGAGTTAACGCGGCACCAAAGTAGCAGCGAAGCTCTCATCCGTGCCCTTGAAGTAGAGGCTGCCTATAAAGACACCCCACGGTCAGAAGTGCATGCTGTGACAGTAGAAAAAACACATTCAGACAAGAAGAACCCTGACATGGACATGCATGAAATGCTAAGTAAAGTATTGACCAAATTGGATTCCCTGGGGAGACAAGACAAACAACAAGATGAAGCGAAACCAAACGGACGTATCCGATGCTATCAGTGCTGCAAATTAGGGCATATTAAGAGAGACTGTCGACAGTGGAGCCCTGGGAGAGTGAAGGCCACTGGGGCGGTGCTGGCTGAAGAAAAAAATGCGCCCAGAGAAATAAAGGTTTGCCAGCTTCGAAAAATCTCGAGTAGTCTACCATTACCAGGACGTGTAAATGGAAGTAAAGAAATTCCAGAGAATTGGACAAAGGAAGTTTTAAGACAAGAGCAACTGGACGATACAGAAATTGGACCTATATTACGAGCAAAGGAAAAAGGAACCCGACCAGACTGGAAGGATGTTTCAAACCAAGGAGTAGGAGTGAAGGCTTTGTGGTCGCAATGGGATTCACTGAGAGTCTTAGATGGGCTGTTGAGGAGAGCATGGGAAAGCCCGGATGTAATGCAGGTTGCCATGCGCCTAGTGATTCCCAGGTGTCATGTAGCAGAAGTACTCCAGGAAGCGCATAGTGAAACGTCCGGCGAACACTTCGGCGTAAACAAGACATTGAGTAAAGTACGAGAACGATTCTATTGGGTCAATAGTCGCCAGGATGTGGAGGTTTGGTGTCGCAAATGCAAGAATTGTGCTGCCAATGGGAAACCACTTTCCGGAAGCGACGATGCGAATGAAAGTCGAGAAGAGCCGAAGAATGACCAAGAGCAAGAGCAGATGACCAAGGCTGGTAACCGAATGAAGGCTCGTTATGATCGGAATGCCAGTACAGGAGGATTCAAGGTGGGAGATCGGGTCTGGCTGTACAACCCACAGCGGAAAGAATCGAAGTCCCCGAAGCTTCAACCACCTTGGGAAGGACCGTATTTAGTCATCACCCGAATTAATGATGTCATCTATCGGATTCAACGAACCGAAAAATCCAAGATGAAGATCGTACATTTGGATAGACTGGCGAAAGAGGCTGAATTGCCTGACCGGGACGTTCAGGCTTAAGGAGGGGGCAGTGTAATGTATTTCAACCCCTAGAATGTAGGCAACACAGAATTCGATTAATTGATTGGAAGTCTGCCTAAATATAGAGATTTGCACCTACCAGAGAAAGAACATACTAGAAGGTCTAGAGTGATGACATATCTGTTCCGGAACTGTCTAGAGTATGGTGACGTCATCAGAGAAGCTTCTAGATCTGTCATCTTTAGGTATATAAGGCATGGAGTAAACCAAAAGGGGGGAAGTTAGTGCAGTACTAATTGTCAGTTGAAATGGTCAGAGAGTAAACACAGTGATAAAGTTCAGTTTAGATAACAAGAGTAGTAAGATCAGAACAGAAGAGAGTAAAGTGACTGAATAATTGAATTGTAGTACACAGTGTATTATGAGCCAAGTAATTATTGTTGTAATTAAGTAAGTTAATAAATTAGTGTTTAGTGTTACCCTGCTGTTATAATTTCCGAACCCACGATACAGGGTGTTTACAAAAAGGGTGTAAGCACGCCACAATATTAAAGTATAAGTGAATATTAAGGTCTTTAAAACACGCGCGATTTTTCGAGCACGAAGGCACAGCCGGAGTGCTCGAAATAGAGCAAGTGTTTTAAAGACCAGTTATCCACGAATACTTTACGCTATTTTTTTTATTGGTACACTTTGAAATCATAAATACTGGTATTATTACTACAAAAAATGGAAACAATAATTAAGAATGTAAAATGGTTGAATTCGTGATGTGACATCTGGATACCTGTCAGTGTCATGAAAATGAGAAAACAAAAATTAATTTGCAATCTGTCACATAGGATTAATTATTGTCACTACAGTTGTCACTGATTGTATATTGCTTTAAAATGAGTTCTAACATTGATTACTTAAATAGAAAAGCAGAATCGCGGTTAATACCGCAAAAATCGGAAGACGCTTATAAAAAAGAATGCGACAAGTTCATCAAATGGATGGAAGAGCAAAAGGTAACAGATACAGATGAACGAGTTGTACTTGCTTACCTTTGATGTTGCCATGGTAACTTTAAAACGCGCGTTTTTAAAACTTGGATTTAAACACTCTGAGGTGTACTTTAAATAAGCAAAATGGGGCACCAATAAAAAAAAATACTATTTAGAACTTGCAATATTTAAGAATAATTACTTTACTGTGTAATGATACTATATAATACGACTAATAATTTTTTACCTGTCTGGAAGGTCAGGGACACTTTTTATCTCAATAAGCGTTCGCCTGGACTTTCACTAAGCTTTATAAAATAAAAATTGTGTATTAAAGAGTTTTTGGTTTGTGTGGCAAAAATACTTATTGTTAGCGACCGATGTTTCTGATTGTAACTTTATAAAAGTATTAGATAGTATCGTGCAATTGAGAGTCCGTCTCTGAAATGTCATCCGAAATACGGGCTATGTATATAAAGGAATGAACAATTCAGTTTAGGAGACAGTTTGAGTTTGGTTGATGTACAGTTCAGATGGCCAGAGAGTGAGACCAAGTGATCAAGTGACTGGATAATTGAAGTATAGTACACAGTGTAAAATAAATAAAACAATTAATTGTTGTAATTAGTAAATTAGTACGTAAGTTAATAAATTGTGTTTAGTGTTACCCTGGTCTTATAATTTTCGGATCCACGATACAAGGTGTTTGCAAAAAGAATGTAAACACGTAACAATATGTACGTAAAAGCCATCTGGAATTTATGGTAGTGATCCAAGCTCTGGTAATTATCAGGTTTAGGAGATGCAAGAAAGTGTTATATAAATTTTTTTTTATGTAAACAAACAGTAAAAAAGTTTCTCCCATTTCCACTTTATCATAGGTTACACTATATATAAATTAAAATTCCTTATGAAATTAGGATTCTGCAGGCAAAAACAGGCATGTCAAAAAAAATTGAAATCAAACTTGGTCTTAAATAGTTCAGGCTTGTTTAAAAACAATAAATATTAATTAATAGTCATTTTAAACATTTGTTTAGGAGCATGGCACTTGTCCAAATCATCACTTTCTCACTGGAAACCGTTGGCGACAAATTGAAGGAAATTGAAGTGCATTTAAGCACTGCTGGTAGAAATCCCAGTATAATGATGGGAGTCGAGTACTTATATTTGCTACTTATTTTCGTCGTTCTGATGGAACATGCACTGGTAAGAAATATTTTTAAAAACTCTAATTTCTATTTCATACGATGTTCACATTCTGGATAAATCTTGAAAACCTGGAAAAACCAGGGAATTTTAAATCAAATCAGTCAATTTTTACTTAAGTATAGAACAAATTAGGATCTACTCATGACCAGAAAAACATTCGCCTCCTACAAATGCAAAGCTACCGGTACCAAAATATGCGAAGAAAATAAAAAAATTATTGGGCATTTTTTTATCGGAAAATTTTGTTAATGAAACTTGTTCAAATTGTCCAAAAACCTTATTCCCAAAATTTAATCGAAATTAAAAAATTGAAAAATAAAAATTTTAAAAATAATTATTTAAAAAGAACTGTAAATTGCTTGACAACTACTTGGCAGCTTGGATTTAATTTTAAACAAAATTGTCATAGTACAGTTTTCTAAACAAAAAAATCCATTAATATATTTTCGGACATTATTTTAATCAAAATTTATATATTTTTTTATTTTGATTAAATTTTGGACTTAAGGTTTTTGAACAATTCTGAACAAGTTTCATTAACAAACATTTTCCGATAAAAATATGCCTGATATGATTTTTTGATTTTCTATTTTCTCTGCATATTTTGGTATCGAAGGTGGCGTTTGATATCGGAGGTATTGTAGGAGGCGAATGTTTTTCTGGTCATAAGTAGATCCTAATTTGTTCCATACTGAAGTAAAATTTGATTCAAATCGGAAAAAAATCAAAAAGTTATTGGGGTGTTACCATTTCAAGTGAAACACCTTTTGTGTTTTTTCCCTTTCCATTCACAATGTAAAAAAATACTTTATTTTTCATTTGAAGTTCTAACTGTTCATTTTTTAATGTTTAGATAGATAGATAGATTTATTGGTGTTTTAACATATGATAATGTTTTACACAAGTCAATTTGTTACAAATAATAAATATGGACATATCACATTTGTATACTTCTATATCTATGTAAATAGTCTACAACTATCACATTTATTATACTAGTATCACAGTTACTTTTAAATCACATGTCTGTAGTATCGCAGTTTATAAACTCTTGTATATTGTAAAAGGCATTTTTTATTAAGAAATTTTTTATCCTATGTTGATATTTCAACTTTGGGAGATTTCTTACGTAAGTAGGGAGCTTATTGAAGAATACTGGGCCAAAATAGTTACTGCCTGAGTCACTAGACTTTAGTCTGTTATAATTAATTTTTATGTTTTGGTCATTTCGAGTATGGTATTTATGATTACTTCCTTTTCTCTCGAGCAAGTGTGCATTGTCATGTATGTATAGTAAACATGTATAAATATATAAAGAAGGAAATGTGAGAAGTTTCATTTGAATAAATTTTTGTTTAACATCGTCTCTGTAGCCCAAGTTTGCGATGATTCTAATGGATTTTCTCTGTAGTCCGAAAATTCTGCTGGCTTGGGGTGCATGTCCCCAGTTCATCAGACCATATGCCATTTGAGACACTATTAAAGAATGGTATGCAATCTTTAAAATATTTGCGGGCACAGTGTGGTGCAGATTTCTTAGTACAAATATGTTTTTACTCATTTTATTTGCCACGCTTTCCACATGTTGACTCCAGTTCAGCTTAGGGTCTAGATAGACACCCAGAAATTTAATTTTATCAGGATTATTATGATTTTCTAATGGTCTTTGAGTAAAAATCATATTTGTTGTCTTTTTCTCATTTAAGGATAGATTGTTGCTTGTAAGCCATTTGATTGCGTTTTTATGTGTAGCATTCAGTTGCTCTTGAACTATATTTAATTTAATATTTGATGTTAGTAGAGTGGTGTCGTCTGCAAATAACACAACGTCTGCCTCTGTGACTGCCTGCTTTAGGTCATTGACATATATTAAAAATAGAATGGGACCTAACACCGATCCCTGTGGCACACCACTTTTTACCTCCATGAGTTCTGAATTTTTATTATTTGCACTGGTATATTGTTTTCGGTTCGTTAAATACGATCTTATGAGATTGCAACTGACTTTATCAAAGTTCAAGTATTTTAGTTTGTCTATCAACACATGGTGTACGACACAATCAAAGGCCTTTTGAAGATCACAGAAGGTTACGCCAACATATTCTTTTTTTTCCTGTCCTTCTATTATTTTATTAATAAGATGATTTATTGCATCATTTGTTGACCTTTTGGTACGGAAACCAAACTGATTTTCATAGAACATATCATGACTTTCAAGATGACTGGTCATCTGATTTTTTAAAATTTTTTCGAAAATTTTTGAGATTAACGGTACTATCGATATTGGTCTAAAATTATTATTGTCAAGGACTGTACCGCCTTTATGTATTGGGATAACCTTTGTGATCTTCAAAATGTCGGGATAAATTCCAGAGCTTATGCTTTGATTAAAAAGAATGACTAACGGGTTTATTAATATGTTTTTAATGTACTTTATTATGCTAACATTTAAACTATAATGATCTCTACTTTTCTTATTTTTTAAATTACATATAGCGTCCCTCACTGCATTTTGTCCGATTTTTTTAAATTTAAAATTAGGGTAATTTGGTGTTTCTATTAAATATTCATATATTCATATTATTCATAGTATTTACAATATACAGTCGGGCCCGCTTATAACGAATGTGTAGGTGACAAAAAAAAGTGCTCGCTCTATCCGAACGCTCGTTATAAACGGTTTTTAAATGGATCCGGTTATAACGAATATACTCGTTATAAACAATTTTTACTGGGTCCTAATATAACGAGTACGCTCGTTATAACCGGTACGCACGTCTCTATAGGTATGTAGTCTTAAACGGTTACATATACATATAATATGTACGTGGATAACACGTACACAATTGTACTCAAAAATATAGAAGTTTATGTATGTAAATATATATTTATTCAGTATAAAATAAAACATAAAATCTGATTATAAGAATCTAACAAAAGTAAGTTTATAAAATTATGTAAAAATACATATATATGTACTTACATATGTAGTGAAAAAAAAAAATTTTATGCACATACATACTCTTGCGTCGCAGTAATTTACTTAAAATAGTCAGTAATCTTTTTCTGAGTTGCATTTTTATTTAAAAATGATATTTCAAGGCTTCTCTGAATGGAATCAAACTTGTCCCTTACATTGTTTTCAAAATCATTAAATTCTAAATAAGTAGATATGGTTTTCATTGCACTAAATACTTGTTGAGTTGTTGGGGGTTCAAACAAGTCATCTTCGTCTTCTTCAGGTGTTTCCAGTTCGTCGTTAGTTTGCATTTCATGTGATTTAACAGAAGCCGCTATTTCAGTTTCCGACGGATACTCACAAGTTTCTAAACAATCGTCAACCTCTTGATATGCATTTAGTTCGTCACTAGTAAAACACACATTTAAAATATTGTTTTTAATAGCCCAATCACGTAAACACATGGAATCTTCGTCATCAACACTTTCAGAGTTTTCATTTCGTAATAACCACTGAGCCAAAGGTAGGTCATCATCTTCATCAAATTGTGATCTTGGATAAAAACCTGCATGCCGATAACAATTCACAATTGTTTTTTGTGAAACACGTTTCCATGCTGTGTTTATAGTTAATATCCCATCCAACAAAGAAAATTTGAAGTCCTTTTTATCATTATCGACATTATCCAAATGAGATATCATTTTACTTAAAAATATTTTTTTATAATGTTTCTTAAGACAAGCGATGATACCCTGGTCCATGGGCTGTAAAGTTGCTGTTGTATTAGCGGGGAGAAAAACCAATTTTATGGATCGTAGGTTTGCAATCTCAGGGTGTGCAGGACAATTGTCAATCATAAGAATTATTTTTCTTTTTTGTCTTTGTAAATCAGCATCCCAGTTTCTTATTTCTTTCTCAATAAATTTTGATGTCACCCATGCTTTTTTATTGGCTGTGTAAGTAACAGGTAAAACTTTACAAGTTTTAAAACATCGGGGTGTTTTTGATTTACCAATGACAAATAATTTTCTTTTTTCTGTGCCCGTCATATTGGCACAGACAAGAACTGTGATTCTTTCTTTACTTTTTTTGCCCCCATGACATTTTTCTTTCTGAAATTGGAGAGTTTGGTTCGGGACAACTTTATAAAACAGCCCAGTTTCATCTCCATTAAAAATGTCGTTATTAGAGTAACCTTTACGTATTTCAGGCCAAGTATTATCAAGCCAAGCCTTTGTTATATCTGCAGAAACACTCGCAGCTTCTCCGTGGATTTTACTCGAAGAAATGTTGTACCTTTTCTTAAAACGGTCTATCCAGCTTTTCGAGCATACAGTCGCCTCATTATTAGGGAAAAATAATTTAGAAAATTGTTCTGCTTTTTCTTGCAATATGGGCCCAGTTATGGGTATGTTTTGAATTCTTTTCTGCTTAAACCACTCAAGCAATGCCTGATCAACTTGCTTTTTCGCTGGCTTCCGGATTCGTTTTAACTTTGAAATGTTTGAATTTAAAGATCCTCTAATTTTATCCCGGTTTTTCCAGACAGTAGAAACAGTCGAACTGGATAATTTGTAATTTTTACACACATCGGCATTAGATATGCCACTGGCAATAGCATCAATTATTTTTATTTTGTTCTCTAATGTAAGGGACTTTCTCTTACAGGACATGGCTGTTATATAAATCAACGAACATCGGCGATTGATGACAAATCACTGAGTAAATAGTAAAGACCCGTTGCCTAAATTATGTGCATAACTTCCTAAAAACATTACATCTACCTACTACTGATAATATAATAACGAGTCATGGCAAATTTGTTGGAATACTAGCAGGCACTGTTTCGATACAATAAAAGCACCGACGTTTCATATCTACCACCCTCAAAGCACCGACTACTATTAAGTCGGTGTCCGTCAAATGGCAGCGTTCCAAGAACTGACTTCGTATGAACTAATATCACTCGTTATAAACAAAGTTAATTCTCCAATGAGTCATCGAGTCCTCGTTGTAATCGCAGCCGCAGAGAATCTCCGTCATCCCTACAAAGGTACTCGTTGTAAGTAAACATATTCAGCAACTTATTAGAAAAATATTACTCGTTATAACAAAAGCGCTTGTTATATCCGAGCTCGTTATATCCGAACTGAAATTGTGTTGAGCTTAATGGATGATTTTTTGTATCTATGGAAAGTACTCGTTAAAACCGAACGCTCGTTATAAGGTGTACTCGTTATAAGCGGGCCCGACTGTAATTAAATATTTACTTGAACAAAATTCGTAACTGATTTTTGTCCCACACATATGTCTTAAAATAAGGTAATATGGATCAAAATCAGGGACCGAAACTGAAATTTATCTCGGTTCGGTTTCGGTTATGGTTAACTGATGTACACAGGTTTCGGTTTTCAAACTAGCGTCAATTCGGTTTGCTGTTACGGTTTTGGTTTGCCAGAATCTCTCATTTCGGTTTCGGTTACGATTAGGAAAAATTCGTAATTATGGTGCAGTTTTCGGTTAAGATTTCGGTTAAAATTAAATTAATGCTTGCAGGGACCAAAAACGAAATTCATTTCGGCTCAGTTTCGGTTACAGTTACCTAACGTACACCATTTTCAGTTTTCGGTTACCGTTAATTTGGTTTTCGGTTTCAGTTTCGGTTTTCAAAGCAGCGCCAATCCGGTTTTCGGTTACGGTTTCGATTTTCCAGAATCTCTCATTTCGATTTCGGTTACGGTTAGAAAAAAATCGTAATTACGGTGCGGTTTTCGGTTACGGTTTCGGTTCGGTTATGGTCCCTGATCAAAATGCTTTCCTGAGGTGTTTGTAGCATTTTATTTCGACAGAGTATTTGATTTGTTCTCGTCGGTTTATTATGCTTTTCTGATTACAAGGCTGTGTTGGGCCTAAAGTTTTTTTGGTTTGTACTGGAGTTAGAGTTTTGGTTGTTATCTAAGATTGTTTCACGTTTCTAAGAATGTTGTTTCATGTTCCTTGTGTGACCTTTCCTTTTAGAGGTTCCCAATCGATAGTGGTGACAGAAATATTTATTTTTGGGCGTAAACTCTAAACAATGTTGAGAATTTGTTTGTTGCTGCTATTAAAAGCATCGGTTAAACATTATAGAACATGGAAGAAGATATCAGTGTTAAGTGGTTAGAAACATACTATAAAGTGAAGGATAACAATTGTTATTTAATAGGGTTTGATCAAAAAATTATGAACAATATATATGATCCAAAACTGGCCAAAAGGGGTGATTTTTGAAAGATTTGATTTTCAAAAAGGAGAACGGTTTCTGGATAAACCTAAGTATCACAAAGGTGGAGTAGGGAATAATGAAAATGGACATAAAGTTATGGAGGAGGATTTTCACATAGATTAGATGAAAGCAAAAGTATAGGAAAATTTAATAATAAAATTAAAAATCGAGCTAGGGATAAAATTAAATATGATTTATTTTATGCGAATTGTCAAAGCCTCTTAAAAAATTTGGATAATATTAAATACTGCATTTCCTACATTAAGCCACTTGTCATGTGTTTTGCTTAGACGCACATAACTGATGAAATAAGTGATCATGAAATTGAAATAGCTGGTTATAAATTGCTGATTTGTAAGTCTCATAGCAGACATACAGGGGGGGTTGCAATATACGTTAATATAAATTGTTCCTTTTCAGTTAGAAATGTGTTGCCGCTAAATACTTGGAATTTGACCATTAAACTTAATATAACCATTCTATGGTTATTGTTTGTGTAGTGTATCATTCTCCAAATGGTTCTCATGCTGATTTTATTAACTATTTTGAAGAATTATTGGAAGATATTGTTGCCAGAAATGCAAAAATAATCATTGTGGGTGACTTTAATATAGATAGTATAATATTAGTAGAGTCTACATAGAGTAATAAAATAAATAGACTTATTAGTTCGATAGGCCCGAGTCAATTAATGAATGTTCCTACGAGAGTTACAGCAGATTCCGCAACACTCATTGATTATTTGATTACGAATGAAAACAATATAAAATATAGTGTTTGTGATTATCACAAAGTTGCCGATCACCATAACATACTAGTTTCACTTAATCAGCAGAGTAAGCGAAATATAAATATTCGTGATGAAACTAAAATTTGTAAAAGAAATTTCAAAAATTTTGATAACTTGCAATTTCAACTTGCACTCATTGACACCAACTGGGATAATCGCTCAGTAGATGTTGAAATATTAGCATCATATTTAAATGCTACAATCATTGAGGTGCTAAACGACTTTGCTCCATTTAAGGAATATAAAATATTTAACAATTTTAAACTTAATGTTTGGTTTTCTAATGAGGTCATTGCAAAAATAATAGAAAGAGATATGTTATATAAAGAAGCAAAAAGTAACAATGATACAGAATTATGGAACACATATAAATTAAAAAGAAATGAAGTGACATCGTTAATGGGGTCGGGTCGTTGCACTATATCGAAATTTTATTTATTTTTTTATTTATTCATATAAACGGTCGAACCCATTAGTACAGACAATGAGTAATAATGAAGGAAGAGTGACAACAATAAAATGACAAGGACAGACTAACATATAGCTAAAATACATGGTAGATTGGTAGATATACATGAATGATAAAACAGAGTTAAACACTAATAAAAATTTTACAATAATAAAAACTTAATACTAAAGTGAATGGTAATAATTTAATGAATAGATTGATGAAGTTGATGTTTAAAAGTTCTAAGATTTGCATTGAAAAAATCAATATTTTCGAACTGGTTCGCTAACCGAAGTATACGCGGTAAACAAGAATTATATGCATAATTTGTCCTGAAGAAGGGCACGAAAAAAGTAATATTTTGTCTTGTATTTCGAGGAGGAACGTAGAAATTTATGTGCGATAATAATTCAGGACAGTTACATTTAGAATTTATAATATTAAAAAGCAATATCAGGTCTTTATGCTGGCGGCGTATATCAAGAGATTCAATGTTTAAAAGTGATTCAAGATCAGAATAGTCATCAATAAAAATATTTAACTTGAAGGCAACATGTCTCAAAAATTTATGTTGAACTGACTCAATCTTTCGTACATAAATATTGTAATGTGGTGACCAGACTGAGGAACAATACTCTAGGTGTGGTCTCACAAGTGAGCAATATAAAATCTTTAGAGTCTGTATGTTGGAAAAATCGGTAGTTGTGCGTTTGACAAATCCCAGTAATTTTAATGCTTTGTTAGTTACAGCAGAAATATGAGCCTGAAAATTAAGGGTTGGGTCAAGTAAGACACCCAAATCTTTAATTACTTGTACATCATCTAAAAGATTGCCGTTAATTTGATAATTAAAAATAATAGGGTCCCTATTACGGTAAAATCTCATTGTATGACACTTATCGATATTTAATGTCATACCATTAACCGAGCACCAGTTATCAAGAGTATCTAAATCAGCTTGCATATGTAAGGCATCATTTTCAGACCGGATTATAGAAAACACTTTGAGGTCATCAGCGAATAGAAGAATTTTTCCAAAAGAAAAACAGTGTTTGATGTCGTTAATAAATAAGTTAAACAACAATGGTCCCAAATGTGACCCTTGTGACACACCGGAAGTGACTGAAATTTCATTAGAAAGAACATTTTTGATACGAACAATCTGTTTTCTCTCAGTAAGATAATCTTTTAACCAGTCGATAATTGAACCACTTATACCATAGTATTCAAGCTTGGCCAGTAAAACACTATGGTTTACCCTGTCGAACGCCTTGGAGAAATCAGTATAGATTGCATCAACCTGATAACCGCTCTCCAAGGCCCCCGACAGATAGCTAACATAGGTCACCAGGCCGAGTTCAGTGGACCTACCAGCAAAAAATCCAAATTGTTCATCGAAGATCTCATTATGAAGCTTCGCGGTTAAGTAATCAGTAACTAAGCTTTCGAATAGTTTAGGTATAGTGCTAAGGACTGTTATAGGACGATAATTTCTAATATCTGATTTATTGCCTGACTTGTATATAGGTGTGATATAACTGAGTTTCCAGTAGACAGGGAATTGACCAGAGAGTAAAGACTGATTGAATATATAATAGAGAGGCCTTGCCAAAATAAAGCTGCAATGTTTAAGTATGCTTGGTGGAATAGCGTCTGGCCCTGGCCCCTTATTTGCATTTAATGTACTTAACTTTATGTATATATCAAATATTGAGATATGATAATTTGTTATATTAGTGTTAGAGGCACAAGACTGTTTGGGTAAATCGCATGTACTCGTGGAATAAACTGAAGCAAAGTATTCAGCAAATAAGTTTGCTATTACTGGGATTGAGTTTGTTTGATTGTTATCCAAAAACATTTCATTGGGTAATCGATTGTCAGATCTTTTCAAATTGACAAATTTCCAAAAAGATTTTATATTACTCTGTATGGAAGACTCCTTAAAACTTATGTAGTTCGTATAACATTGTTGCGAGAGAATTTTGCATCTGGATCTCAAAGTACTAAAATCATTATAGTTTTCAGGGCTGTTGCAAATCTTATACTTTTTGTGCGCCTTTTTCTTTAAAACAATCAAATTTATCAATTCAGGAGAAAACCACGGAGGAAATTTACTAGCTGATGATTTTTTTATAGGAACATATAACTCAAAAACACAGTAAAGAGCATCATAAAAGATATTCATCATAGAGTCTAATGATTTATCACTTAATAGGTCATCCCATGGGATGGCACCTAAACATTCACAAATAGCGGCATAATTTGCATTCTTGAAATCATAATAGTACTCTTGAGCAGGATGGCTATTAGACGATTGATTGACCAGTTTTATAGTAGTTAGTAAGTATTTAAATCAAGTGGAACTAAGTAGTCATCTGCATATTTTACTGGAAGTTCGTCATGAGAGAGAATCAAGTCTAACAAAACACCTCTATCGTTGCGGACAACGTTGGCTTGGAATAAATTGTGATAAGAGCATATATTAGACAAAATTTCGATCGCTTCAATTTCATGTAATGGTGCAGTTGGTGTAGCACTTCCTGTGGAGGATAAGTTTTCTTTATTCCAAGTACAGTTGGGTAAGTTAAAGTCGCCAAATAGGTGCACTTTGGTATTAGGAAATCTTTCCATTATAGAGTCAATATCATCGCTGTACGTACGATAAGCATTTGGGGACGATCTCGGGGGTAGGTATATAACTCCAATAATATGTTTATTGCCTCTACCTAGGGAGACAAATAATTCTTCAAGAGATTGAGACGATTCTAGCTGAGAACTGCATATGGATTTGTGTATGGCAATAAGTACACCGCCTCCCCTATTGTAGATACTGGTTGTAGTTGACCGATCTTTTCTATAAATCATATAATTGTGTAAACCGATTTCGCTGTCTAAGATGTCCGAGGTTAACCATGTTTCTGTCAGGATGATGACATCATAGGAGGAGGTTAAAACACTGCGTTGGAATAAAGGAAGTTTAGTCCGCAAACCACGAACGTTCTGGTAATAAATTGAGTCTGATTTTGTATGGAAAATGTAACTGGGTTTGTTAATGCCCTGTGTTACATAAATTGACCAAACTATTGCGCAAAATTTGAACTACACCACTTTAAAATAAATGGCGCCGTCAGCACAATTCCTGTGCCCTTGCTACGTCATGAAAACGCTGATGCGCTTGATAGAGATGGGCGGTCCGGGCGGACCTGTTTCAAGTGAACAAATCCGGAGGTGGAATGGGTCCGAACGAATCCACGATGTCGATCGAACCGGGTCTGCGGTCCATTGATCTGGTATGATATGTGTGTACTGGGGTCGTTGCACTATATCGAAATTGAGTGTGATTTTGTATGGAAAATGTAACTGTGGGTTTGTTAATGCCCTGTGTTACATGAATTGACCAAACTACTGTTCGAAATTTAAACCACCAAATTGAAAACGATGATGCTCTTGCGTCGGATTATTGATCGACACATAGGCTTAGGTCAAGATTTGACAGGGACGGGCACGGATAGATCGGTAAGTTCCGACTAATTTCGGAGGCATTCGGCGTTGCCCGCCTACGTCAACTTTGATGCTAATTTACACTCTTAAAACGCATGCAACAAAAAAAGAACAAAAATATCCATTGACTTGATATTGATAGATAGTAGATACCAGTATAAAAATAATAGAAAAAAGTGATGGACAATTTTTAGTTTCCTACCTAATTGTGTAAACATTTTGAAGCGGATCCGATGGAACGAATCCACACGCGGAACGGTTCCAAACGGACCGAAACCACTAAAGGAACCGCTTGAATGACAGGGACGGGCACGGATGGATCGGTAAGTTCCGACTATTTTCGGAGGCATTCGGCGTTGCTCGCGCTACGTCATCATTTCAACTTTTATGCTAATTTACTCCCTTAAAACGCATGCAAAAAAAAAAACAAAAAACACGGGTCTAATATTTTTCATTATATTTTCAGAATATGCAATAAAAAAAATACGTGCAACGACCCCATTAGACAAGAAACAAAAAAATATTATGAGACACAAATTGATCAAAACAAACATGACGGTAAAGCTATGTGGAAAGTTTTAAAGGAATTGGTGAATAGTAAGAAAAAATATAGTACTAAAAGTATTATGTTCGAAAATACAGTTTTATCATCAGAGATTGAAATAGCAAATGCATTCAATACATATTTTATAAACAGCATTGATAATATTATAAATAGTATTGTTCTTTTTCACGATAATAAATATGTGTTAAACTGTATGACAGAAATAAAAATAAAATTTCATACGTTTGAGAAAATTGATTTACAAGAGTTATCGAAAATCATTAAATCTATAAAGAAGGATACATGTGATAGAGATGGTATCACTCTTAAAACAATTAGAGATGCATTTGAAGTCATTGGAAATAGATTTGTTGATGTCATTAATGTCTCAGTTGAAACGGGGGTTTTCCCAAATGTATGGAAGCTATCAACAGTTATACCAACTGAAAAGATTTATAATACAAACATCTGCTTAGAGTTTAGACCAGTTAATTCTTTACCGATTCCTGAGAAATTATTAGAATTAGTTGTGAAGCAGCAATTATTAGAATTTATTCAGGAGAACGACATAATTATAAGTCAGCAATCCGGTTTTAGGAAAAATCATTCTTGTGAAACAGCACTTCAATTTGTTTTAAATCAATGGAAGGTAGATATTTCTGATAACTTGGTGATAGGGGTAATATTCCTGGATTTCAAAAGGGCTTTTGAAACGGTAAATAAAGATCTACTTTTATTGAAACTAAAAGAATATGGAATTGATGGGATAGTATTACAGTGGTTTACATCATACCTCGAAAATAGGAAACAAATTGTTAAATTTAATGACAGTTATTCAGACGAATTAGCTATAAATCATGAAATACCTCAAGGATCGGTACTTGCTCCTATACTTTTTTTATTATACATTAACGATATTTGTAACTGTTGTAAGAAAAGTAACCTTAAATTGTTTGCAGATGATACAATGGTATACGTGAAAGGTAAAGTAGAAGATATTGAAATTAAATTAAATGACGATTTAAAAAACATATATAAATGGACATGTGACAATGGTCTAAAGCTGAACTTGGATAAAACTAAATTTATGATTGTGGCATCTAAAAATAACTTGAAGAAAATAAAACAAAATAAAATAAAGCTTAGTATAAGAATAAATGACTGCTTGATAGAGGAAGTTAGCAAATTTAAATATCTAGGAGTAATTATTGACTCTGAGTTGAATTTCAATGCACATTGTGACTATATAAAAAATAAAATGGCAAAAAAGGTTGGCTTCTTATTTCGATTATCTAATAAAGTGTCAATGTTCGCTAAATTAACTATTTATAAGTCTACGATAGCCCCACATATTGATTACTGCGGTACTTCATTTATCTTCCTTAATAAACAACAAATTCAAACATTACAAGTTCAGAATAGAGGCTTGAGAGCTATTTTGAACTGTAGTAAATATACACCAATCAATGCAATGTTAAGCGTGCTGAATTTCATGAATATTGAACAACGAATTGTTTATAATACATTAATATTTGTATTTAAAATGAAAAATGGAATGATGCCATCCTACTTAACTAATCAGTTAAACTATGTAATTGATTTACACTCTCATAAAACACGGGCCACAGTAAATAATGATTTTTATATAAAAATTGAACATGTAAAATCCAATACTATATTGGGAAAAGGGCTAATTTGGTATAATGACTTACCAGGTGAGCTAAAAGAGTGTAGGAATAAGCATATTTTTAAGAGGCTTTGTATAGAGCACATAAAGAAAAATTTTAATTAAGTAATTGTTTTGTGTAATTTTATGCTGTTTGTAAATTTTATTGTACGTTTGTTGTATTTTTTAAGAGCTCTGCTAATAAAGTTTATATATATATATATATATATATATATATATATATATATATATATATATATATATATACATACGTATGCAGAGTACGGTGCCACATCCAAAGTAGTTACTGGCTAATCGTTGTCACCTCATATATAACGCTGCTACCTCCGATTTCGGAGGTGACAACGTTTTGCCTTGTTTTCAACTTTATAAGCTTGTAGATGGTATCAGAAGGCTATATTGAAATTTTTGTGTGGAGGTCACAAAGTCACGTTTATACCCGCAATTTAAATTTTTAGTTCCACTGTATACCAGTGGCACTGCTATCGATTTCGTTTGTATAACAGCCAGTGCGATGCTACCTCCGCCTATATATAGTACTTTTTTGATGATAGGCTATACGTTGTTACCTCCAAATATTGGCAACGTCGCGAACAACGCCAGAATGAGCTATTATTAAATGCTTTTAAGAAATGCATCGGGTAAAGGATTACAGTGTGCTGAGTTGGGTACTGCTTAGAATATTTAAAAATGTGTGGGTCATCACGTAAAATTCTCTCCCGCTTCCGAATCTGAATTTCTCCACATAATTCGAAATTGCAAAATATTAGAAAGCCATGTTCTTATGTAGATATTGAAAAACCATAAAAACATTTATTTTTTTATTTCTCACTAATACCTCATTTTCTATAGAGTAAGCGCCAGAGATGAGAAGAAGACCAAATTACTGACGCGTTTTGGCCTTTTTTGAGGTGGTTGCTGTTTTTTTTTATCGCTAGACTTTATGAATCTGAATAAGTACCTAGACTGAAGAATAAAAATATCCTCTGCTTACTTTTTTACAATCAAGAAAATTTTGAAAAGACAAAAAAAAAATATTCGGGTAAAAGTTATAAACATAGTTATCCATCGATCTGTTTAAATCCGATGTCAAAATAATGAAATTTTACCTCAAAACTAAGAAAAAAAACAACTTATTCCTTTAAACCCAAAATATTAAATATAGTCAAATTTTGAAAATATTATTTTCTCGCTCCTTAATCTAAAAAGAATGGAAATCAAGAAAGTTGGTATAATTTCTGGGATCGGACACGATTGTAGGGGTTTTTAGACTCAAATTGTAGGTTTATATCTCTATATTTAATATCTGTACAGGAAATACTTTTTTCTTTAATTTAATTTAACTTCACTTTGAAAATTATCCAAGTTTTCTAAATGGTTCTAAACTTCATGATTTATTCAAAATGGTGTAGCAGAATAAGCAAAGTGAAATGGCCTTAGAAGCTTTGGACCTAATTCAGTGTCAGTAGATCTACAATAGGAAAATAAACATTTTCCTCGAGTTTTAGCCCTCTGTTGCCACTAGTAACCTATGTACCTAATAAATATAATTTTTCGTACTCATTTTTTATCCCTGCAAGTTATGTGTTAATTATTGTAAAACTAATTGTGGACGTGGATGTAATTTAAATACATCCGAGGGAAAGGAATGTGGTAATTTTATGGCCCCTTTCGAATGAAAGAAAAATATATTAAACTAATTATTTATTCATGAAAATAATGATTCGCGTTCACTAACTTTTTACCAAAAATGTACTGCTATGAGTAGTTTATTGTCGATTTTTTTCAAATTTTTAGAAGCGGTGCACATAACTAAAAAAATAAAGACTTACGACACAATGTTTAGAGGTGTTCGCTATAGAAACTTGATGTATTTCTATTTCTTACGTATTATTCGTTTAGATATTGTCACTGAGGAGGAGGTATTGGTCAAGTATTCGAAATATAAACATCACCACCCCATTATGGTTGTTTATTTTATTATTCACTGAAACGTAAATTGTTGACAAAAAATCGTACAAGTTAATTTAAAACATTAACTTTTACTACAAGGTGCCATATGTTACTTATATTGATACAAAATTATCTATGGAAATAAAGAAGAAGTTTTAGGTAAATATATAGGGTGTCTCACTTAAAACTCCTGGTGCCATTTTATTGATAATTAAAAGAGATATTTGAATTCTGTAAGAAGTATTCACCAGAATATATAAATGACTTCAGTTTTTAGTAAAAATGATCTCTCTAAAAATTAAAATATAGATAACGCTGTGATGCAAAGAAATTTTTAAGGACTTAATGGATTTCCCATAATAATACGTTCAACAGTGCAAATAAAAAAATTACATAATTTATATTTATTTGACATAATCTTATTTTAAACTTACCGAAAAGATATTTATTATTTATTGTATTTTCATAATATCGACGTTATTTTCAAGTCCGGTTTCTAAATAGTGTTTTACATCTTTTGGGTGAAATACTTGAAAAGAAAGATTTTTTCTAGATCAAAGGAAATAAGTTTAAACATTATGGGTAACCTGAGATCTGTTTTTAATTATACCAAAAACTAATCTTTCATGGAAAGCGTAGAGGAAATGGATCGTGCTGTAGTTTGGGAATTCCTGTCCCGAAATGGATAAGGAAGCGTCGACTAAATCAAAAACCAGATTCTTATGCAGAATTTTCTATCGGATTCGAATTTCGACAGTTTATATGGAATTTTAAAAATAGAATAAAAAGCATTTATCTGCAAAAACTGCTAGAAACATGAAAATATGTAATTATCTTTTTATTTCTTACTCAATATTGCTATTAAAAATATCGAACATATATTTCAACAAAACATCATTCAAACTTTTTTTTAGCTGTAGCCAGACTAAAAGTGAACCTTACATGGTGTTTTATAGTAAATATTTAGAGTTGACTTTTTTATTTAATGATTGATTTTAATTGCCTTCAAGTAAATATATCCCGTGCACTAAGATTCTTTAACATTGCAGGTGCCATTAGTTAGTGCGTTTCACTAGGCTTTTTAAATTATTGTTTCAGACACATTCATCTAATAGAAAATGCCTTCCTGTATCATGCGAAAACAGCTTTTCCCCACGCTGCAATTTATAGAACACTTGTGAGGTTCTCTGCCTGATATTTTACTTCCACATCAAGTGGAAGTATAGTAACGACAAAAAAATTTTTGAAAATTTTTATGTTTCAAATAGGTTTAGAATGTCATGAAACGTCGAGATTTTAAATTTGAGCGAAAAAAAAAATCTCTGTCTGTCGTCTGTCGGTCTGTAACTTTTTTTGTGCGCACGTTTACTCTGGAACCGTTTAAGATATTGACTTGAAATTTGGTACACGTATGTCCTTTAACGGGATCTGGAACTAGAGTATATTTTCATCTCATTCCATTGAAGGGTTGGGTGGTAAATTTGGGGTAAATTGATAAATCAAGCAGGTAAGGGTCCACTTAATCCACCCCCACCCCCACCTACACTTCCGATGTGGCATATCGTTTTATAGGTTTTTGGGGTAGGCGATTTCAAATATCATGTTATTAAAGTTACCTCGAGTAGTATGGATGCGCAGTGGGTTTCCTCGAGTCAAATGGATGCGCAGTGGGTTATTTGAAGTAGTATGGATGCGCAGTAGGTTTCCTTGAGTATTATGGATGCGCAGTAGGTTACCTCAAATGGCATGGATGCGCAGTGGGTTTCCTCGAGTAAAATGGATGCGCAGTGGGTTTCTTCAAGAAGTATGAATGCGTAGTGGCTTTCCTCTAGTAAATCGGTTGCGCAGTGGTTTACCTCAAGTAGTATGAATGAGTAGTAGGTTTCCCAGAAGAAAATGCTTGAAGTAGAGGCTTTACTTCTATCGTGTAGTCCACGGCACATAATGATTTTTTATATCTTTGTCATGCCATTTTCTGCGTATTACTTCCACATCCAGTCGAAGCATACGAACTCAAGAAAAATGTTTGAAAATTTTCATTGTTCAGATAGGCTTAGAATGTCATTAAACGTCAATATTTTAAGTTTGAATAAAAACAATTTGTCTGTCGCGTCGGTCTGTCTGTTGATCTTGCAACTTTTTGGTACCCACGATTATTCTGGAACCGTTTAAGATATCGACTTAATAAAATCTGGCACACGTATGTATGTATTACTTCCAAATCCAGTGGAAGTATAGTAACGACAGAACATTTTTTAAAAATGTTTATTTTATTTCCACATCCAGTGGAAGTATAGTAACGACAAAAAAATTATTGAAAATTTTTATTGTCTAAATAGGCTTAGAATGTCATGAAACGTCGAGATTTTAAATTTGAGCGAAAAAAAAAATTCTGTCTGTCTGTCGGTCTGTCGAACTGTCGGTCTGGAACTTTTTTGTGTGCACGTTTACTCTGGAACCGTTTAAGATATTGACTTGAAATTTGGTACACATATGTACTTTAAGAGGATCTGGAACTAGATTATATTTTCATCTTATTCCGTCGAAGGGTTGGGGGGTAACATGGGGTAAATGGGAGGTAAACAGGTAAATCAAGCAGGCAAGAGTCCATAAAATTGGTATTTAGTGTATACAAGAGAGCTATGGTTTCAAACAAATTTTTGGCATTAACCACCCCCATTACCACCCCTACCATTATTAAAAGGGATGGAAAAAATCTGTGGGTTACCTTAACTAGTATGGATGCGTAGTAGGTTTCCTCGAAGAAAATGCTTGAAACAGAGGCTTTACTTCTATCGTATAGTTTACGGCACACAACGATTTTTTACATTTTTGTCATGCCGTTTTCTGCGTATTACTTCCACATTCAGTTGAGGTGTATTAACGCAAACAAAATTTTGGAAATTTTCATTGTTTAAATAGGCTTAGCATATCATGAAACGTCAATATTTTAAGTCTGAGCAAAATAAATTCTTAATCTTTTTGGTGCTCACGATTACTCTGGAACCGTTTAAGACATTCACTTAAAATATAGCACACGTATGTATTTTAACGAGATTTGGAACTAGATTATATTTTAATCTTATTCCGTTGCAGAGTTGAAGGGTAAATGGGGGTACATATGTAAATCAAGCAAATAAGAGTCCATAAAATTGGTATTTAGTAAATATAAGAGAAGCTAAGGTCTCAAAAAAAAATGGCATTTACCACCCCCACCCCATTATTAAAGGTGTGTACAAAAGCGAAAGTCATCAAGAATTTTTTTCACTTCATTCACCACCACCTCACCCCCATTATTTTGGGGTACATGATTTCAAATATTATACTATTAAAGTTCCATAAACAATTATTTCCACATAGTGGAGTGCAAATATAGTATTTTGTTGTAAGAGACTTGGATGTGGAAGTAGTGATTCCTTGGGCAGCGGTTTTTTATTTTGGCTGGCGTAAACTAGATGAAAACATAGTTCCAATAATGATGAGAAAAGAGCCAAAGCCTAAAAGTTTCAATTTACATTCATTTTGTAAGACTGTAAGATAAACTGTTGTAGTTATTATCGTTACCGTGCAGCCAAACAGCAATGCGAACGCATTTATGTAAACAATTATGATTAATGGCACGTCGTATATTTGTGTGCTTCTTCAAAAAGCTTAATAAAATTTTTCTCTGAAATTATAATAAAACAGTTCATACAATATGCACTTAATATGAAACGCTTCCAGCGATCACTCTGTATAATGGATATGGTCCAATTTCAATTATTACAATTATTCTACCATTACATCAAATAAAGATCATAATGCATTTGTAGTTTTTCTATAAATTTTTTTTCATTTGGGTACTTAACAAGTTCTATGAGATATTGAATATTTAACAGATTATTTATGTATAAGTATGCAATAATATAGTTAAATTCATTTTGAGAAAAAATCATGAAACGTTATTTATTATTATATAGTCTCAGATAATGTTCTTTTTTAATTTGTTGATGGCATATAAAATCTTATGTAATTAACAAACATTTTTCACTTAATGAAAATTTCACTTACATTGGAATCAAAGTGCTACTTAAAATTTGTTTAAGAAAAGTACGTACTTTCTATTTAAAAAATAAGTCAGTCTTTCAAACCTTTCTCGATATTATTAAAGACAATTTACGAGTACCTAGGTAAAATTTTATTACGGTCGCTCAAATTCTGTAAAAATAGCGCGAAAATGATAATATTTACAGTTTATTCCCAATGAATCATCTTCACGAAGTAGGTAGTTAGTTTCAAAATTTAGAACACGTTTCACATTTGTTGTAATGAAGATAGATTATATGCACTTTATATATTATTCTGTGTTTCTGCATGTTAGCACGTTTTATCAACCATGCTTTCTTTTCAAGTTTGATTTAATAAATACGCATTTAGTCATTGTTAATTTTTTAATTTTTCTTAATATACAGTATGTCCAGGGATTACATTTGGAAGAAAGAAAACTTTATTTGCAAGTTTTTTTCATGAAAAGTCCGAAATTTATACTAAATATAAGAAAATGGCTCAAATAAAAACTTTTTATTCTCATGATCATGCTAGGCTTTCAGAAACAAAAAGATCATAATCCGTAAAAGTAATTATAATATAGACCAGTAGTACAACCACACCAAATTTATCCAATATCCAATGCTGTCTGATTCATGCTTTACTAAAAGATAAATATGAAAGATTTTGAGAAATTACTTAAAAGAAAAAGTGAAAACAAAAACATAACAACACCTATTAATTTCACTGGAAGATTATTATACTCTTCACAACTAGGAAAACGTTGATGATTGAATTCTGAACGACTTTCAAAATGTCCGTCCATCCGTTTGTCTGTCTGTCTGTCCGTCCGTCACGTTTCTTGTAAGTACGGTAATTTAAGAGTGAAAAGTCCGATTGTACCGAAATTTGAAAAGTAAGTTAGTGCGAGCCAGAGGAAGAACCCTATTATTACTTCCACATCCAGTGGAAGTATAGTAACGACAAAAAAATTTTTATTGTCAGAAAACGTCAAGATTTTAAGTTTGAGCGAAAAAAAAATTTCTGTCTGTCGGTCTGTCTGTCTGTCGGTCTGTCTGTCTGTAACTTTTTTTGTGTGCACGTTTACTCTGGAACCGTTTAAGATATTGACTTGAAATTTGGTACACGTATGTACATTAACGAGATCTGGAATTAGATTATATTTTCATGTTGTTCCGACGAAGGGTTGGGGGGTAAATTGGGGTAAATTTGGGGTAAATGGGTAAATCAAGCAGGTAGGAATCCATAAAATTGGTATTTAGTATATACAAGAGAAGCTAAGGTCTCAAAAAAATGTTTGGCATTAGCCACCCCCATTACCACCCCCACCCCCTTATTAAAGGGGATGAAAAAAAAATGTGATTTAGTGTATGTACAAGAACCAGAAACCTCAAAATATTTTTTTACTTCATCCACCCCACTACCCACTACCACCCCCTATCACCACCCCCACCCCACTACCGATGTGGGGTATCGTTTTATGGGTTTTTGGGGTAGAGGATTTTAAATATTATATTATTAAAGTTTCATAAACAATTATTTCCACATACACAGTTTTTTCGTTGTGAGTGACTTGGATAGAGAATCTGGATGTGGAAGTAGTGATTCCTTGGGCAGCGGCTTTTTTAACAAGATTGATCAATAAATAAAAAGTTATTAATTATTTAAATTTTTTAAAAATCTATTTTTTTATGTTTTGTAATTAAACAAGAATATCTAAAACTAATATTATTTACAAAAAAATTGCGAAGAGTATCCTATAGAATGGGCAACAATTATATGAAAAGTGCTGTAAATCGGCGAAGAGTATTAATGATAACTTGTTAATAGCGTGTACAATGTAAAAGAATCTTAGTGCACGGGATATATTTACTTGAAGGCAATTAAAATCAATCATTAATAGAACAGTCAACTCTAAATATTTTCTATAAAACACCATGTAAGGTTCACTGTTAGTTTGGCTATAGCTAATGAAAAGTTTGAATGATGTTTTGTTGAAATATACGTTTGATATTTTTAATAGCAATAATATTGAGTAATAAATAAAAAGATAAATATATCTTTTCATGCTTTTTGCAGTTTCTGTAGATAAATGCTTTTTGCTTTATTTTTACAATTCCATATAAACTGTCGAAATTTGAATCCGATAGAAAATTCTGCATAAGAATCTGGTTTTTAGATTTTGTATACAGTTTAGTTGACGCTTCCTTATCGATTTCGGGACAGGAATTCCCAAACTACAGCATGATCCATTTCCTCTTCGCTTTCCATGAAAGACTAGTTTTTGGTATCATTAAAAACAGATCTCAGATTACCCATTCTTGTTAAACTTATTTCCTTTGATCTAAAAAAATTATTTCTTTTCAAGTATTTCACCCAAAAGATGTATACACTATATAGAAACCAGGCTTTATAAAAATAACGTCGGTATTATGGAAATAAAATAAATAATAAATATCTTTTCGGTAAATTTAAGATAAGATTTTGTCAAATAAATGTATATTATATAATTTTTTTATTTACACTGTTGAACGTATTACTATGGAAAATCCACAAGTCCTTACTAGCAGACATTTATTGCACAGATGGATTTATTATCGAAAAATCCCTTAAGTTCCTACCTTCTGAATAATTTAGAAGCCATAACCCACAACAATAAATTATATATTTGTATATACAGGTAGTTGTAATATTCAGTCGACAAAATATTTTCAATTCTTTGTCGAAAAATAAGAAAAAGATTCCATAACATAGGTTTAGAAACGCTTCATTTCGGACCCCGTACCAAATGCATGGGTAATTTGTTGTTGAAGTAACCGTTGCAAATTCAAGGCATATAATCCTTAGGTCATTCTCAATGAAAACTGTTATGGAAAAAGATCCAAAATGTCTTTATTTCAAAAATACAGCAGGTCGAATCTCCAAAATTCAAAATTTTAAAACCACGATTATGCGTATTTTTTATCGAAACGGTAAATACTTTTAATATTTAATTCGCTTTGATAATAAAATACTAAGGTACAGTATACAGACCTGGACAAATTACTTTGAAAAAGCAATTAATTATAAATTACAAATTACTAATGTTAAAAAGTAATTTGATTACCATGTAATTAAATTACTATTAAAAAAATGTAATTAAATTACTAATTATTTGGTGATGGTAATTGAATAAATAAATTACTTTTATAATTATTCTACAGCTTCTAAATTTGTTATAATGGAAATGGGAGATGTTTAGAAAATTATAAGATCATTTGTTAGTGTACAAATAATTATAAACATATACAAATACTGAATAATACAAAAGGAAGATATATCTAAATTTTGTATTAACCAGTAAAGGAATGAAAATCTATAACTAAAAACAAATATAAAAACCGCTGCCCAAGGAATCACTACTTCCACATACTGATTTTCCATCCAAGTCTCTCACAACGAAAAAAAACTTGTATGCAGAAATAATTGTTTAAGGAACTTGAGTAATGTAATATATTTGAAATCGCATACCCCAAAAATCCATAAAACGATATGCCATATTGGTAGTGGGGGTAGATGAAGTAAAAAAAAATGAGGCCCTTAGTTCTTATATATACACTAAATCGCAATTTTATTTTTTCACCTCCTTTAATAATGGTGTGGGGATGGCAATGGGGGTGGCTAATGTCAAAAAATTTTTTGTGACCTTAGTTAGCTTCTCTTATATATACTAAATACCAATTTTATGGACTTTTACTTGGTTGATTTACCTAATTTATCCCCCAACCCTTCAACGGAATAAGGTCAAAATATAATCTAATTCCAGATCTCATTAAGGGTGGTGGGCGGTGCCGTGCTTAAGAAAACGATAATTTTTAGTTTGTTCTGTTCATTTTTTAAAAATTTTGTTAATATGTGTTTCACTCTTTCGTTTTTTTTTTTTCTGTAGCTACAGGAATATATTAGTATTTGTTTCTTTTGTAACCCTTTTATAAATAGCCTTTCATTGAAAATAATGATTACTGTTTGTAATTTATTAATAACGTATAATATCAAATAAATCTACCGTAAAAATAGGGCCGTATGAAAATACATATACTTTTGTAAAAATAAATCAACTTTGTAAATATGTGTAAACTTCTGAACAAAGCAGACCCTAGATTTTCTGAAAGTCGTTATGAACTTATGGTACCTATTCTCTAGTGAATAAAATGCACTCGAAAATAAATGAATTATGTGAAACTAGACGCTGTGTTTCTGTTATCATTTTATATATTCAAAGAATGCGATTCCTTGTTACAAATATGTCATTGAGTATATGTACTCAACTCATGAGCTGTTAGTAATATATTTGAAAATGATAATAACCATGATTTTAAAGCAAAATGCCTAAATACGAAATAAATAGATTTATTTCGTATTTAGGCATTTTGCTTTAAAATCAGGGTTATTAGACAATAAATAAAGCAAATGTATTTTAATTTGAATTCTTACCAAAAGTCAAGAAAAAAATGATAGAAAAGTTGTATCTTTGTTTAGCGGGGCATATAATTATTTTAACCAGAAAAAGACTGGTTTACTATTTTTTTAAAATAATTAAAAATAAAAAATTCTTATCAAGAATATGTTTTATAATTTTTGTTTCCGAAAACGGATGCACATATCAATAAGTTAATTAATATCAGCGGTGACATCCTTGCCAAAGACTGACTCTCAAAATGTGCACATCATTATCGTATTCATTAATACGTAAATAAAAGTATTGTTCATAAAAAATATCATGAATTTAAAACCAATGAGGCCACGTCATGGTCAGAACATCATTTTCTTAAGATTTACAATAGAGCATGTTGATTCAACGATATAATATATGTATGTACATTACATCACTGCGGATAATGACAGGGCGTTCCGACCTCCAAAGATTTGGCAACGTTGTCAGAGGTAACAACGAACTATCAGTATCTTTTCATATATATATATAGGAGGTAGCTACGTATCTTCAGTATCCTACAAAAATGAACAAGAAAAAAATAAGATATCGTTTCCCCTCTCTTGAAATTTGGATTCTGGAGATTCCCCTAACCATCTATACATCAAATTTATAGCGATATATAAAAGGGAAGACCCGGATGTGGGGCCGCCACTTGTATATGCCGGATGTAACAGCTTAACTAGTATCAATAAATATATATATATATATATATATATATATATATAAATATATATATATATATATATATATATATATATATATATATATATTTGTCCTGCAAATAATGCTGCGTCCGTACATGTGCACGATACCATACACTGCTGCGTCCTGTACAATACTGCGTCTATATACCGGACGCAGTATTGTTTTCCCGTGTTATCTTCAACAAATCTCTGAAATGGTCGACTTTAAGCACCTCGAAATGTTCTTCGTCTCCTGGGTTATATGTAAACATAGAAATGAGTTCTGTTTCGTTTCAATTGAGCAAAATATCGACCCGAGTTTTTTTTGGATTCGGACGCAGTATCATATGTTCCGTAAAACTAAAAGTATATTTTTAGTTCCATCGAATTATGTTTGGGGGCGCATAGATTTGTGAACATAAATATACTCCAAATATTCTCTATTCAAAAATCGTATAATGCTGCGTCCGAGATTTGATAACACCGACATTAATAAATATCCAGTCATTCTTTCATTCTTACTTGGGAAGCCGGTGAGCTCGGACGAGTGTAAAATTCTTGTGAAAATTTATATAAGTTTACAAGTAATTATGTTTCATATTTAAACAGTTATCTTCTTACTTATAATCTGAATGTTTTTATCACAGAAATTTATTTTCAGGAAATGAAATTAATTTCAACGGAAAATAATTTACAAATATTTAGTTATATATAATCATAAAAACAATACCTCCTCCAAAATTAAACTGGTAAGCCGTTACTTTGTGGTAATTAGAATAGAATAGAATAGAATAGAATATATTTCGTACTAGGGACAATATACAGAATTGTATTGTACAGGTCAAGCAAAACATGAGCTTAATAAGTAAAAAGAAATCACATTAATAACATTAACATTAGACAATTACAAAATAAATAATCTAAAATACATTAATAAAATCGCAACAGTTATATACTTATTAATATAAATTAAACGTAAGAAGGACATTACATTACTTCATTATTTGGCATCACTACAGATTAGTCATAGGAAGGTGGCATCATTAATCTCATTTAAATTGTATGGTTCAGATTGTATTAATATTTTCCTGATTGTTTTTTTAAATAGTGTTAAGGTTTTTATTTCTTTTATGTGTCTGGGCAGGCAGTTGTACCATTTCAAACATTTATAATAACAGCCCTTTTCGAGCAAAGCACTCTTGTGTATGGGATAACAAAAATTATCTTTATGCCTTGTGTCGTGTTTGTGGTCTATAATAGCCTCTTTAAAGATTTCTCTATTATTGTAAACAAAACAGAGACTTTCATATACATAAATCCCCGTCACAGTTAAAATGTTAAGTGCTCTAAATAAACCTCGACATGATTCGTTTGCTCTGCTCCCTGTCATTGTTCTGACCACACGTTTTTGTATTTTGAAAACCTCTTGACTGTGTGAACCACACCAAAATAATATTCCATACGTCAATACCGAATAAAAATTACCATAATAGGCTGTTAATAGAGTACTCTCATCTACAACCTTTTTTAATTCTTTAATGGAGTAGCAAACTTTGCTGAGTTTTCCACACAGCAACTGTACATGGACCTCCCATTTCATATACTGATCAACAGTAACACCTAGAAATTTTGTTGAATTTGCAAAGGTAACATCTACATTATTAATCTGGATTTCTGCTGGGTAAGTATTTTCATTTCTACTATGCCTGAATAGAATGCAATTGGTTTTGTCCGTATTTAGCACTAATGAATTATTTTTAAACCATTCTGAAATTTGTGTCATGTTAGCATGTGTCTTTTCTTCTATCATCGCAAAAGTTTTTTCAGAGATAAGGACGTTTGTATCATCTGCATAATTTGTTAAGATAGTTGTTTTGTCTGTGATTACCTTTGATAAGTCATTTATGTATAGGATGAATAAAATGGGTCCAAGTACACTACCTTGTGGGACTCCCATGGTTATACATTCAGGTTCTGAGTAATAATCTACGTAGTTGTCTCTAATGTTTACTTTTTGTGAGCGTCCTTTAAGGTAGGACTCGAACCAGTTATAAGCTAATCCACGTATACCCATTTTTTCAAGTTTGCTTAAAAGTATGTTGTGGTTCACACAGTCAAAGGCTTTTGAGAGGTCCAGGAAGATGCCAAGCACATGGCAACCTTCATCCATTAATTTTAAAATGTTTTCAACAAAACTGAAAATTGCAGTCGTTGTTGATTTGCCCCTTTGAAAGCCATGTTGATTCATGGCAATAATTTTGTGAAGATTAAGAAAGGATAATACTCTTGAACACATGGTTATTTCAAGCACTTTGGAGAAACTCGATAGCATACTTATAGGTCGGTGATTTTCCATTTGAAGAGGATCACCTTTTTTATAGATGGGTTTAACAACTGCCACTTTCAGTCCTACTGGAAAGACACCTTTAGATAATGACTCATTAATAATATATGTCAAGGGTTCAACTATTAGAAAACTTATTTTTTTCAATAATATATTGGATATATGATCATCGCCAGCAGAGAATTTGTTTTTTAAGTTATTTATAATTTCTAATACTTCATTTTGAGTTACTTCCGACAGGTAAATTGAGTTTACATTTACTGATATATGTGCTAAATCAGGATTTGTGGGATTATTTCCAACAAGGTTAGGGGCCGCTGTAATGAAATACTTATTAAATGCATTACATGCTTCCAGAGGAGAAGTAATGGTTTCATTGTTTATAACAATTCCTTGGAATTTATCATTTTTGTGACTATCTTTGTTGTTTTCTGCATTTATAATATTCCATACAGTTTTTGTTTTATTATCTGATTCATTTATTTTTTGCCCGTAGTATTTTCTTTTCTCATTTATCAGCAAGTCAGTATAAAAATTTTTATATTCAATAAATACATGTTTTGGTAACCTGTTATGTTGGTATAACTCCGATAAGAAATTCAAGGTCTCTTTAGCATCAAGTATATTTTTTGTTATCCATTTTTGTCTCCTTTTTGTAGCAATTTTTACTTTTTTTAAAGGAAATGAGGTATTGTAATGTTCTAACAGTATTGTAGAGAAGTTGTTGTATTTGTCATCAACAGAGATAGCTTCAAATACAGGAAGCCAAGATTCTTCATTTAAACAATTATAAAAAAGTTGATAATTTGCATCACTGAAAATACGTTTGAGTTCATAAGTAGGCTTTGTGCTGGTATTTTTACCAGTATATATATCAAGCTTTTGCCCATAGTGATCAGAAATATTGGTATTTATAATTTTTGAAGTAAAATTTTGAGACTTTTTTATGAATATATTATCAAGACAAGTTGTTGTGTTCTGAGTAACTCTAGTAGGCTCCTGTGTTGTAATTTGCATATTATATGAGTTTAAGAGGTTGACTATTAAATTTAAATTTTTTACATTCTTTGCCGATGGCTGCATATCAACGTTAAAGTCCCCAGCAACCAAGACTGATTTATCACCCATTGTAGCTTTTTCTAATAGCACGTCTAGTTTATTTATAAAGCAATCAATGTTGGTTGCTGGTGGAGCATATACTACACATATTACATAAGTAACACCATTAATTTTAAATTCAGCAGAAGTACACTCAAAGACATAGTCCTCACTTAAACAATTTATATCCTTACGGATCACAGCATTCAAAGATTTTTTAGCATATAATGCTACCCCTCCGTGTGAGTTTTTGCCTACTCTGCAGTGTGACGATATTAGTTTATAGCTTTCTAATTGGAAAGCTCCTATACAATTATCCGTTTGCCAATGTTCAGTTAATGCTACGAAATTTACATTTAGCTCACTAATTACAACATTTATGTTATTAAGACAGTTTGAAATACATTGAACATTTTGATGAAAGATGCTTACTATACTCTCTTGATTCTTTGGAAAATCCACATTAAAATTGTTCTGTGATTGCTAGTCGTTTTTTGTTTTTTTCATTTCAATTTCCAGAATCCTTTTGTAACAAGCACAAATTGGGTCAGTAACAGCATGGTTAACATTTAAAGATTTTTTAAGCTTAGTATTCGTTTCTACACAGTTTATACATGTTAGAGTATCACAGCTACAGTCACTCGTATTATGTTCCTTTGCGCAATTGTAACAGGTAACTTTATTTTCACATTTTGTAGCAACATGTCCATATCTTGCACA
Organism: Rutpela maculata; assembly: GCA_936432065.2. Taxonomy (NCBI): domain Eukaryota; kingdom Metazoa; phylum Arthropoda; class Insecta; order Coleoptera; family Cerambycidae; genus Rutpela; species Rutpela maculata. The sequence continues at coordinate 51,703,345 of OW386294.2, forward strand.
TTTAAAACATCGCACTACACTATAGTACTCCTGTACCATGCATCTTCTCCATCCAATGTTAACTCTTTCCATTTGACATATTTTATTTTTTAGTATACTGTCTAGGGAGATAATGATATTACCTTTATTTTTCCTGTCTTTCTGCTTGTATTTTGTCTGTACTTTAAAAATCGAGTTTTCATTTACAGTAAGCTCATTTTGCTCAATAAGAGAGTCAAGTATAGTTTTGTCATCACCATTAATAAAATCTTCTTCTACTCCACGTATGATAATCTTTGGGTTTTTTTGTATACCATCTACAACATTATACTGGTGTCCAAGTTCAGTATTAACTTTTTCTCTGATTTTTTCCTTTGCGTTAGAGTTACTGCAGTTTATAATGACTGCCCCTTCTTTTCCTTCTTTAAGATTTTCAACTCCAATTGCCATGACTTTGGGATTAATTTTTTCTTTTAAATCGTCTTTTGTCTTATTACTCTCTTGCTTTTCTTTTGGTTTTACTATAAGCGTCTCTTTGCTATTTTTTACCACACTTGCAAAAGTGTGACTCTTTATTGGCTCCTTTGAATCCTTTATGTCCTTATTTAAGTTGTTTAGCAAATTGTTTTGCTCCATAATTTTTACATCTTGATTTTCAATGATTTCCCGTAGTTTTCTTATTTCTTTCAGGATTGCGTTTTCAGTTGCTTTCATTCTTATATTAATTAATTCATGAGTAGAGAGACCAAAACAATTTTTGCAAATAAGGCTTAATCTTCGATTGTTCTTTAGTTGCATAACTCGAACCTCTGAAGATGATAGTCCAATGCATTCATTACAGAGATGCTCTCTGCAGAAATCACACTGAAATATTTCTCTTCCTTTATCTTTGGATTTATCCGGTGGCCTGTCACAAGAAGAACACTTCATTTCTATTTTTTCTTTATTGAATTCAACATTAGCAACTATAATATTTTAAAGTCCGGTCCTGTTCTTATCTTAAATAATTTTATCAGCTTGTTTCTGATAAACACAGAAAAAGGTTGTCACAAAAAAAAATGACAAAAAAGCACTTAAATTCTCTGTTTTTAGATAAAGTTAAAACATTCAAATGACTATTTATGCATATATATGCGATATTACTGCATATTGATGCTCAGTTTTTCCAACCACTATACACTAGATTTTCAGTTTACTTCTGGTAAAAAGTCTAGAAATTGAAGCTCTAAAATAGCACTGTAAAATCACTACTATTTAGAGAGAGATATTTATTACAACTCTAAGCCTGGACACACACATTAATTATGATGATATAATAATGAAACACCAACATTAACATTTACTTTATTTCTTACCGCCAAATTATTGTAACTTGCACCTTACTGCAGTTCGGCACTCAACGTGACATTTTCAGATGATTAAAGTGAATGAACATACAAAGGCAGTCAGTCTACAGGACATTATACTAATTTTATGGTTACTGTTTTGAATAAGGAAATAGGAGAATTACACACAATATTGTGAATGTAAATAGGATTACAAATATTAATAAGATATTGTAGGTAATATTCTAGGTATGCTAAGTTAGGATCAACAAGAATCTATGACTAATGTAAACTACTTTTAGTTATTTTATTTACTCTTATTAGGTTATATACTAATTAATGAACTGCTTTTGAACAATTAATAGTATCCATAAACAAATAGCGTGGGTTATAATGAGTGAGTTATTATAAATCACTAGGTGACAGTGCCAATCACCTTAATCTTCATGCCTAGCCTATCCAATGTGTGGCTCTGCCCGAGGGAAATCCTTAAATTAAGTTAAATTAAATTTTACAGTTAATTTTATTAATAAACAAACTGAGTACCTAATTAAAACAAAATGTTCTCAATTTAATATTTATTGTTATAATCGTAGAAAAAGTATAGTATTCAACTTGCGGTAATGGTAATAACCCACTTGATGAATTACAGCACTCGCCTGCGGCACATGCTGTAAACTTCATTTGCGTGAGTTATTACCTACATTACCGCTTGTTGAATAATATACTACAAGTTCATCAAATAGTGTGGTTTATTATAAGTCTAATAACTATAAATAGAACCATTATTATATCTTTTTGTTTGATAAAAAGGGAGGTTGAAATTTTAGGTTTTTCCAGAAACGGTTAGATGCATAATGCATGAAATTTGGCAGAAATATTTTTTGTTGAAATCTATTAGATCGTGTTAAGACGAAATTTCGATTTTCACTTTTTGAAGAGGTCAAAACGGGGGTGGTAGATGGTTTAAAGCGCACCTGTACTTTTGAAATCGCGTAAGTCAGAAACGTGATTATTCAAGCGATGGACACTTCTGAGGAAATAAGAAGACACGCACGTCTTTGACGGTTTTCAAAAAGAGACCTCCGAACGGGGAGGGGGAGGTTTTTTAAGCCTTCCGGGAACGGTTAAACCCAGAATCATGAAATTTGGCAGAAATACTCTTTATTAGAATCTATTAGACACGTTTAGGACGAAATTTCGATTTTCACTTTTTAAAGTGGTGAAAACGGGGGTGGTAGATGGTCTAAAGAGTACCCGTATCTCTGAAATCGCGTAAGTCAGAAACGCGATATTCCAGCGATAGGCTTTCCTGAGGAAATAAGGAGACACGTATTCGACGGTTTTTAAATAGAGACACCGCGAACGGGTGAACAGGGAGAGGGATGTTTTTAAGCATGTAATTTGACACATACCCGCCCATGTGTTCTATTGTGGATTAAAATAATTATTTTTTCGTTTAACTCGCTCTAACACAAAAATAGAAAAATGGATTGTTATCAAATTGCGATGCGCAGTGGGTTTCCCCGAGTACTATAGATGCGCAGTGGGTTTCCTCGAGTACAATGGATGCGCAGTGGATTTCCTCGAGTGCAATATATGCGCAGTGGGTTTCCCCGAGTACTATGAATGCGCAGTAGGTTTCTCCGGGTACCATGGATGCGCAGTGGGTTTCTACGAGTATTATAGATGTGCAGTGGGTTTCCTTGAGTACAATGGATGCGTAGTAGGTTTCTCCGAGTACCATGCATACCATGATCCTCAATTTTAACCAAACTTTGATTTAAGAATGTTGGGTTATTCCTATTGTTGTGTTAAATTTTGATTTGTTTAGAGTCGTTTTGTTAAGGTTGTAGGGAACACGGTTTCAAATTCATGTCACCTTAAAATGGCTATAACTTTGCTAGGAAACATCATAGATGACCATTCGAAAGCTTATTTTAAAGATGAAGGATGTTACTAAATGATATATTTATTAGAAATAAGCTGAAAAATTTGTTGGGTTCTAGACACAACTTCAAAACTTGCTAAAAAAAGTCATTTTTTAAGTACTTAACCTCAAATATTTCAAAATCCTGATGTGATGGGCCAATTCTGAGGCCAGATTCGAATTCAGCGCGAAAAATTACTTCGGAAATGACTTTAGCTGCACAACAACATTCATGACCTGTGTTATTGAACTGTCAAACTGGATAATATAAGTGAGAAGATCCCTAAGAGATCTTATCAGTGTAATTTTGTTCTGATTGGTTGTTTCAACACACATGATTAGAAATTGGCGAATTTAATAGGATGTTGCTATTTGAGCTAAAAATTTTCAACAAGTTTTTATTTCCCAGTCAGTACCAGTAAAAAGTGTTAAGCTCTCGGAATTATTATTCAATGAAAATTGTATTGAAACTGTCTTTGTTTCATTTAGAATTAGGTTATTATTTTGAGACCAATGTATGATTTCTTGATAAAATCTTTCAGTGTTTTTTTTTCTTCAATTAGGTTGTTGCCGGTAACTAGAATGTTTGTATCATCAGCATAACAGATCACATGAACATTTGGTATCTTTTGTTGATGGCTGACCATATAATTAGTAAATATTATATACAAAAGTGATCCCAAAATTGACCCCTGTGGAACTCCTTGTGTAATATCACAAATATTAGTTTCAAGTCCACCGACCATTTTTACAATTTGTGTCCTGTTGTCTAAATAGGAGGAAAATATTTGTAAATCAGTTAGTCGAATAACGTATAGCTCTAGTTTGGCCTTAAGCAGCTGATGGTCTACCAAATCAAAAGCTTGTGAGAAATCTTCGAAAAGACCCACAACTGGTTTCTTGTTGTCTAAAGCTTTAATGATTTTGTGATGAAAATCACGCAACGCAGACTTGTTGCTTTTATTTGTAGTGAAACCATGTTCAGCAGGAGACAGTAACATATTCCGATGTAAAAAATCTGATAATTGCTCCTTGAGATGAAGTTCTTAAAATTTTAGAAAAACTATTGACTAAATCACCTTATTATGATAGAAAAACATCAAATTGGGTGATTAGGGATTTCTTTTGCAATTAAAACCAATAAAAACTCTTAAAAGATAAAATCCACCACCTTGATTGGTGGGGATGGGTGTAAGAGTATTCAGAAGTAATCACATTATAACCTGATAATAGCCATTTAACAAGGAGTAATATTGTAACTATACACCGTTCTTAGGGTGGTGAGGGATGAGAACGAGGGGGAGGAGTGGTGAATTTAGAATTTTTGCTTCTTTCATTACTTACCTAATGAAACTGAGTATCTTGAAAGAATTTCCTGCACTAAGGAATAACTTTTTGTTGCAAGCTCTAATATCAATTTCAATGCCCCAAATAAGAGTTATTTTTTACTGTCTTCCCAATGTTTTTAGCCAAATTGGATGACAGATTCGTATTCAGCACCCCAAAGCTAGTAAAAAGATGGTTTCCACACTTTACCGTGGATGGGCCAAAAAAGGACTCTTCCTCGCGTTCCCCTCACCTTTCGCCACCCATTAGAACGGTGTAAGTTACAATATATAATATACGATTATTTATTTATTAAAAAAAAAACAAAATACCTTATTAAATGGCTATTATCAGGTTATAATGTGATTACTTCTGAATACTCTTACACCCATCCCCACCAATTAAGGTGGTGGATTTTGTCTTTTTTTATTGGTTTTAATTGAGAAAGAAATCCCTAATCACCCAGTATTTTGTCTTTTTATCATACTAGGGTGATTTAGTCAATTTAGATGAATATTTTTCATCCCTGAATATTTCTCACACTTTTGGGGTTGGGGTGTACGGTGTGCATGTCACTATCCAGAAAATATTGTTTTTCATATTAATAATTCTTTAATTATTTAAATGACTTTTGGTTTGGAAAATGAGAATCTTCACTTTATGGCACCCAAATAGGGTTGTTTTTTAATGTGTTCCCGAGACTTTTCGTTAAAACGGGTGATGGATTCGTTTTCAGCAGCCCAAAATTAGTAAAAAAAAGATAGCTTCCAGACTTTACCATGGATGGGCCAAAAAAGCCCTTTTCTAACATTGTTTTTTACAAAATAGTAAATCCGAAGGCATTTATTATCAAACACATTTGTACTTCAAGAAATGGGTTTTTCAACTTTCAAGACTAAAACGCTTATCATTCGAGATATGTGCAAAAAGCAAAAGCAAGAAGCATATGCTGTCCCTTCTATTCTAAGGTGAACTCATCGCATAGTGAAGGAGTAAATAAAAATGAACATCTATCCAAAATTCCATTGATCTCCTAAATTCAGCATTTTATATTGCAAATTAGAGGCTACTTCTAGTGTACAATTGAAAAACTGATCCTAAAATAATAATCGACAGAAAAATCATATTTCGAATTCTACTGACATTTAGAAATAACTGACGGCTAGCGATTTGTTCTACTACAAGTGCAATAAAATTATTACGGTAAATATGACAACCGCGCCGGACGCAGTAATATGCTAAGTTTCACAAAAAGTAGTCATCTCGGACGCAGCATTGTATTGAAGAAGAATGAAATTATTCTCGGACGCAATAACGTGCTGTTTTTGAAAGGACGCAGTATTGTCCTGTATATTAAACTTTTTTATTTCTTGAGTTATTGCAATTCTAAAACCAGATATTAACTGAATTTGGTTAGTAGATCCAATATACTTCATTAGATTTGAGCTAACTCCCGTATTTCTGGGAGACGCAGTAAGGTTGGCTTGTGAAAGGACGCAGCATTGATAGCGGAATATATATATATATATATATGTGCATTTGTATCGTGTCCGCCTCCTTACAAATTTGTGGCGCCCGCACCTCCACTAGAAATAATATAGATAGATTAGTTCTGTTTACATATACATAACCGCCAAATTTCACTTACCAAGGGCATGCGGAGAGGGGAAAGGATTTTTATCTTTTTTTACATACACTTTTTTGTTCATACGATTGGTATGTTTACACCTCGTTATATAAATAGTACCTCTCTGACTCAATGTATTTAAAACTGTTATATATAACGGTAGACTTTGCCTCCTTCGAGGTTGCCAGACTTCTATAGTGTAAAATGCTCTAGCGCTTGCGCAATTAGTTGCGCTATGTAATCGTGTGCGTTTGTTATTATGATGATTCATATTGTGTAAGTTATACTCTATCAGATTACATTGGTGTTTTACCCGATAATGTACGATTATCTGTTTTAAAATGAACCGTTCACGCTAAATATCTATTGTAGAATAATGTATGTAATTCAAAATATGTTCTTAAGGGAATTATTATTACTATTTAAAATGCTTTTCAAAAGACATCACTGAATCAGTTCAATTTTGTAACACAATTGTTACATATTAGTCCACGTAAATTAGATATTTTAGAAGAAATAATTTATAAAGTATTAATATTTGGGATGCGTAATCTAGATAGGGTTCGAAATAGATACCCGAATAGTTCCCCACAATTTAGGGGTGAAACGTCCGTAATGATTATGAATAGAGCTGCTTCGGCCATATTACGGGGACTTAACGCTGGTTTTTCACTTTTATCTTGTAAACCGTTCGTCGAAAGAGAAAAAAGTATAGGAAATAAAAAAATCGTCATGTTAAATTCTGCATAAAAAATGTACTATTAACCTTGTGCTTATCCTCACCCATTTCGCGCTAACAGCGTCCGAACAGAGGCGTAGTTTGGGGCGCAGAGGTAAAAATCCATCCTATTCCAAGTTTGACTCCGAATATCTTAAAACCGGTTACTTTAACGAGAAAAATGCTCAGAATTTTCTCTATTAGATGCAAGTAGTTTATGTGTTTTCCCCTTCTTTGCAATTATATTAGAGGATAATCTGTACTGTTCACACAAAAGAAGATTTGGAGTCATGTTTCAACTCTGAGCTTGCTTCAATTCCACTTCTTCTCTTCAATAAGAAAGGGTTAATGAGGAAAATTAAGAAATCGTCTGTATGATATTTTCAATGCTGTACGAGAGAGGCCAATAGATTTTCCGATTGCCAGTTCATTGTTGATGGCGGCAATTTGATTCATCGTGTAGTATGGCCGAAGCAGATTTATTCGTAAACATTACGGCCAAAAAGTGACTGTAGTGTTTGACGGATATGCTGACTGCAGTATGAAGAGCATCGAAAGACAGCAGCGTCTTTTGAAATGCATTTCACCGGAAATTGTTTTTCATGAGAACACGCCACTGACTGAAACGCAAAATAAAATGATAAACAATCTCACAAAAAGGAACGGTTTATTTCGCAATTGGTGGAGAGATTTAAAAACGAGGGAATCAAAACAATTACTGCTGTAGACGACGTTGACGTACTCATAGTTCAAACCGCTCTCGCACCTGAAGATGAAGATATCCGTTTCTTAAGAGAGGCTCAGAGATAAATAAAAAATAAAGATTACAGTTCTCGTGACTTGCAGTCCTCGGAAATTTTAAAAAGCTGTATGGCCACACGTTCAGTGGATGCGATAACACTTCAGCTTTCTTCGGTAAAGGAAAAGTGCAAACGGTGGAATGCGTCAATAAAAGAAAAGATCTCGAAGAGGTTGTCCGTATATTCAACAACCGTAGCTCAACGAAAAAAGAAATTACATCTTTGAATCATCAAAGATTCATTATCTTCAATAAGTTAGTCCGCCAATCTAGTACTACCGGGATTCTACGAAGACTGCCAGCAACATCCGACGCATTACGTCAACATTCTTACAGAGTATTTCTCCAAATTCATGTTTGACGAGGAGAAAACTTGGAACCAACGGAATGGAGAAAAGCAGAAAATAATATAAAATATTTCAAAGAGATGATATACTTAAAGAAGTAAAATGTTCAAAACTTAATCATTTTGGAGTAAAAATGTAAATATTTCCCTCCAGCAAGAGAAAAATTTTTGAATTGTTTAAAAATTTTTGAAAAGCATTTGAGATGACTCCAACAAACTATCATTAATTAGTATAGCAAAATTTATGATTAACCAACAAATATATTCTAGAGTTTTGGTCTCGAATGCTTTTTAAAACATTTTTATTTCTTGCTAGAGGGAAATATTTACACTTTTGCTCCAGAATAATCTAGGTCTTTAAAATATCTTTGGAAGGTGGAAGATTACACTGGTCAACATTCAGTTTGAAAAAGTACACCGGACTCTATCTAGGTACCCAGGGGTTTTGGGGTCGCTGATTCCGTTGCCGAGGTCGATTAAGCTCTATCACATCAGGTTCAAGGTCATTTGAAGGTCAACCTAAGAAAAGGTTTTTGAAAAAATCTAAAAAAATTCATACATAGGCTCTTGGGGGGTCTCTGAGTCCGAATCCGATGTCGGTTGACTTTTATCACCTCATGTTCAAGGTCATTTGAAGGTTAAAGTAAGAATAGGAGGTGAAAAAAATTAGAAAAAATTTATACGAATGCTCACCTGCCTCCTTATTGTCTGTTTATCTGTCTGCCCTTATACCTGCACACCTGTTTGTTTGCTTGTTAGTCTGTATTTATCATCCGCCTGCATTTTTTCTCTGTCCATCTGTTTGACATCCTGCATTTCTGTCAGTAATTCTGTCTGACTGAATGACTAAATGTTTCTATCTGGCAGTCTGTCTGCCCCCTTGTCAGTTTGTCTGACTCAGGAAACCATTAAATTACTTTGACCCTGACAGGATTGAGCTCAGGGCCGGTTTTAGGTAACCGGAGGCCCTAAGCTCTATGTATGTTTTTCGTTGAAGCTTTCTCTTCTAATAAAATAAACGTGCATATCTGCGTATGAAATCTGAGTTCTGAGGCCCCCTAAATGCGAGGCCCTAAGCTGGCGTTTACTCAGCTTATAGGCAAAACCAGCACTGATTGAGCTCCAAGTGAGTGAAGCCAACGCCCGTGGTACTCTTTACTTGCATGTTCGCTCTGCTTCTGCAACTATACCTAAAGGCCATCCTTTCACAGAAGAAAATAGGTAGGTGATTCATTGAGTTAAATATATTTGCACTGAGATAGCCGAAGAATCTTCATGTGCAGCTAAAGCTGGCGGACGAATGCCGGCTTGAAATGACCTCAGAATGACCTTGAAATGACCTCTGGATGTCTCTTTTTTTTAAGGGTAAGCGAACAATGGATTCGGACTCAGCGACCCGAAAAACCTGTGTGAATTTTTTCAGATTCTTTCAACCACCTTTTCTTACTTTAACCTTCAAATGACCTTGAAACTGACGTGATAGAGGCCAACCGACATCGAATGCAGACTCAGCGACTCAAAAAACCTATATATAAGTTTTTTCAGATTTTTTGAGAGCTTCTCCTCTGTTTTTCTCAAATTAACCTTGAAATGATTTCCGGATGCCTTTTAAGGGTAAACGAACACCGGATTCGGACTCACCGATCCCAAAAACCTATGCGTGAATTTTTTCAGATTTTTGCAATCACCTTTTCTTAGTTTGACCTTCAAGTGACCTTAAAACTGACGTGATGGAGGTCAACCGGCATCGGATACAGACTCAGCGACCCAAAAACCCTATATGTAAATTTTTTCAGATTTTTTAACAGCTTCCTCTCCGTTTTTCTCAAATTAACCTTGAAATGACCTCCGGATGCCTTTTAAGGGTAAGCGAACACCGAATTCGGACTCAGCGACCCCAAAAACCTATGTGTGAATTTTCTCAGATTTTTTCAACCACCTTTTCTTAGTTTGACCTTCAGATGTCCTTGAACCTGACGTGATAGAGCTTAACCGACCTCGGCATCGGAATCAGCGACCCCAAAAACCCCTGGGTACCTAGGTAGAGTCCTGTGTATTTTTTTAAACTAAATGTTGACCTGTGTTATTATTATTCTTTTATTTTCTGCTTTTTAGCCCCCTCCCCCCAATAAAAATCGTCTTCTAATTTTTTTTTACTTTTACTATATAAGGCCAGCAGCAGTGACAAATAGTGGATTAAGGGCAACTAGTTACGTTAAGGAATGTTCGTGTCCTGTTAAATAAATACCTTAAACAAATACCTTTTTTAATTTGCTCTAAGCTATAAAGGTGTACAAAAATATTTGTTTCTGAACAAAATAAACGTTTTTTTATTCCCAAATTGAAAAAATTTAAAAACCCATTGATCTCTAGAAAGTATTATTTCTGTGTATAAAAGTTATTTATATTTTTAGTAAGATAATTTTAGTTACCATATCTATAGATGTATTTAGGAATAGTATGCCTCTTTACTATGTTGCCAAGTTTAGGAGGCGATATCGCTACTTTATTGTAAGGAAGCATTTAATACCTATATACATCAAGTGTTTAAAACAGCAGCGCCACCTGGTAAAAATGTAGTGGACTATGGTGTATGTTTACATATGTTTATAGGTATTTTCCGCCTCCAAAAAAAGTGTCGTTAAATGCTTCTATCTCTCTATTTCTTCCCTTTTTATCATAATCTTATATGCGCGCCAATAAAGCTGATCATTATCGATAATAATGAGTCATAAATTCTACTAATTATCAAGACATTCGCGATGAAAACAACACAAAACGTCTCCGCCTCTGAAATCGGAGGCGAACGCGTAAAATCGGAGGCAAACACCACCTAACCATATAACATTCGGAGGTGTATGAGTACTAAATGCATGTATATATATATATATATATATATATATATATATATATATATATATATATATATATACATATATTTTCTGAACAAGTCGAGATCCTTTCGTGATAAATAGTATACAAGTGTAGATCCGTTTTTACAAGTCGAGATCCGCAACGGATCTCGGCTTGTTTCTATGTGTATATCATGTTTATTCAATTAATCCAGTTAGCAGCAGTGCATACGAAAATTTTACCTCGGATCTCCTTTTTCCCAATTTTATCCGTTTTTATACACGAGTAGTTAAACCAAACGTTCTTATGAGGGCGCTGCAGTACTTAACTTGTATATAATATTTTATGAACAAAACCAGATCCTGTAGATCTGGCAATGTCGCGTCGTTTATTTCTAACAGAAGCAGGTCTAATTTATAAGGTTGACACAAAACGGGCTCGGTGGTCATTATTTTGGGTATCTGCTTATTAGTTAAATACAACTTTAATAAATTTACTATAATATATAGGACATACAGCAGAATAAGCGGAGGCGCATGGCGTAGATGGATATGTCGCTGGGATATTGTAAAATCAGCTTTTTCGCAAAAACCCTAGGGTTTAATAATAATACTGATAATAATATATGTATTATTTATCAAAAAAAAGAAAATCTGCAAAGAACCAAGATCTCTTAAAATAAATAAAATGTAGGCAATTTTACTAGTAAATTTTAGTAATTTTGTAAAATCCTGAGATGTGTTAGTGAAAGTGAAAATCTAAATATTTTACTTAATTTCACTAATTTATTATAGTAATTTTGAAAAATTCCTAACCAAGCCTAGGGGTGCGGTATAATTCTATGTTTAATTTTATTATATAACAAAATAGAGACTACCATTAAATTTGACATACTTTTAGAATGTAATTTTAAAACTTAACCCAAATATATGTTAAAAAAATAAAACTAATTTAGAATTCTGTTTTTATTTGTTTAAAAAAACTTAACCTATAGTAATATAAAATACAGTGTAATAAAAATAAACGACATATTAAAACCTTAATTTCAAAATTAAACATAAAACTAAATGGCAGTAGGTGTATAGGATGGTTGAGTTTTAATGATTTAATGTGAAAATTATCCTTACCTATACCGGCCCATTTTTGTAAGCCTTTCTAAGATCATTATTTTATTTATAGGTATGCCAAAATTGAAATTCGGCAATTTAAGAAAAGTTAAATACTTAGTTTCTCTTGAGACATTTTGACAAACTAATTAAACGTTTGGAGAGATTTAATATTTTAGTGAGATTGCTATTTTTCTTCGCAGCAAAGTACAACCAATGGTTCTTAAAGTTATAAATAATATCGTAATATAATATTTTTGTACTTGCAGAGGAGATATGTATAAAATTTGATATAGTTTCTTTAAAATACAGGCTATCCATTTTATCAGGGCCCTCGTGGATAGCTCGCTTAATATCAATCGTGCAAAAAAATTTTTTTGCAAAAATTGTGCCGATTTTTGTAGGCTATAAAATGGTTTAAAGAAATTTGAAATCCATGACCTACTTTAATAGTTATGACGAAAATTTCGAAAATGTGGAATGTCTTTAAGTCAGATCTCTCCGTTATTTGAAGAGATACGAAAAATTGCTAATACAATTCTTTTGTACAAAATAGAGTCTTTTAATGACGTATCATTTAAATTTTCTTAGAACCGTTCGATTTCGAGATTTACTCTTCACTGTGTTAAAAAAAATCTGGAATAGACAGCAAATGGTAGCATTAAATAGAGTATTTCTCTCTTTTCATATGCTACATTTATTCATTAAAACTAAACAAATATTTACAAAAATATTTTTTACAGTAAAAAAATAATTTTAACCAACATCGTACTTGCCATGGAGAAGCATGATAAAACAAAAGAATTAAAAAATCCAATAAGTTGTCCCAATCTTTGCTAGAAATGCTCCTGAAAACCAATTATTCTTTGCCAACGTGATTTTTCGGGAATACATTTTTAATGAAAATAAAGATAAAAATCCATTTGTCTGTATTTCATATGATGTACTAAACTGGTTGCACTATTATTGTTATTATTTATTAAAAATAGTTGGCTATGGAAGAACTTGACATAATTTGATTCTCAGACATTTCGTCTCAATTATTAATAGCTATACCCTCACTCACTCGTTTAAGAATTTAAAATTTACAAAAATGCAGGCCTGTCGAGAGGGGGAGGTGCGGAGGTGATTCCCCCCGGGCCCCGGACTCGTTTTGAGGGGCCCGGGCTTGTTGGGGGGGGGGGGGTTGAAATGTTAAAAATTTGTATTATAATTTTTTCCTAGCATAGGCACTTTAATTTTTTTTTTTTTTTTGGATTTTTTCCACAGGGCCCGTATTTTCTCTCCACGGCTCCGCAAAAATGCGTTTCACTCACAATAGTAGTTATAATAATACATGAGTAAGGTTGTAACTATTAACTGTCACAAAAATTAAATGATTTCAAGTTCGTCTATAGCCAATAATAATGTTATTAGTGCAACCAGTTTCGTAGATAACATGAAATACATAGAAATGGATTTCTTTAACATAATTTTTAATAAAAATGGATTACCGAAAAATCACGTTGGCAAGGAGAAATTGGTTTTCAGAAGTATTTCTTAATAAATGCATGGTTTTCCAATAAATGTTAGAATATTTCATGTTTCATTTTATCATGGTACTAAAATTGTATGTAAAGGTTATATTTTAACTTTCTGAGCAACCAATGATGTATTTATACATCAGCATAACTGAGAATACTGTTCCCACAATTGTTCTATGTTGCTGTCTTGGTTATCACTTTGTTTTTGTTCTCTAAATTTACTTTTATTTTTTAAATTTGTGTTTTCTTTAGCATAATAAATATTGGAACGACTTATCGGATTTTTTAATTGTTTTGTTTTATCATTCTTCTCCATGGCAAGTGCGATTTTAGTTTTTTTTTACTGATTTACAAGATATTTTTTTCTACGACTGCCTTCGAAAACAACAAATAACGCACAGTAGCCCTGACTCGAAACTGTCATTTTTCACACATCGTGTGCAAAAATCCAAAAAGCGCAGTACTATCATGTTTTTCACGCACTGACGCCTTTTATTTGTATTTTCTGAAGTAGGCTAGCTTATTCAGTTTCATGGAAACCGACTTGTTTAACGACTAAACATCAGTTTTGAGGTCTTCAAACCACACCACTTTTAAAGAAGTCTTAGAAAAAGTATTGTAAGTATTGTAAACAACACGGTTGAAAACATCTTTTCACATCTTTTCACACGACTTATGGAACTCGCCTTCGGCTCGTTCCACCAAACTGTCTCACTCCTGTGAAAAGATTCGTTTTCGAAACTTGTTGTTTAAAATAATATTGTAATTACTAGCTAATTAGTTTTATTTCTTTATACTATTTTGTAACTTATAGATCGACACAATTTTTGTAAAAACGTTTTTTTTTTTTAGACGATTGATATTAAGCGAGATATTCTCGATGGCCCTGATAAAATGGACAGCCTGTGTCTATATTTTTTAATTAATACAAATGAATAACGCCTTCGGCTCGTTTCACTCGTGTGAAAAGATTCGTTTTCGAAACTGGTTGATTAAAATAATATTGTAATTACTCGCTAATTAGTTTTATTTTTTTATACTATTTTTTAGCTTAATATTAAGCGAGATATTCTCGATGGCCTGTGTCTATATTTTTAAATAATACAAATGAATAACGCAACACACTAATGTACGTAATATGCAAATTTCTGGAACTATAAAAGATGACATTTAACATTTTGAAGGTAAAGGTAGTTACGAACCTTTGGCTAACAGAAAATGGGGCGCTAATTTAAAATAACGAAGTTTTAGATTTAAAAATTTTGAGCTAGTAGAAAAATAGAAATATTCCTAAAATAATCTGCATAAGAATGTATTAAGATATCTGTAAAATACGATATAAATGTTTAGAAAATACCTAAACAATTTTAGCTTGTAACTTGGAAACGTTAAATTGCTGTTTGATAATTCAATTTCTCCTGGAAAAATGAAGTAGCAATATGCATTTGTCGCAATTTGAATACTTTCCCTTTAATATAACCGAAAATGACTATCCCGTACTGTACCTTGCATATTAAAAAATATACATCATTTCAAGTTTTTGTTGCCATAAGTGTTATAAATGAATAAAAAATAAATATAATTTCAAGTTTTTGTTTTATAAGTGTTATAAATGGTTCATTTATAACACTTATAAAAATAAAAACTTGAAAAATAATATACAATATGTCCACAGTGAGATTGGATAAGAGGGTCAACTTGTTTATGTCTCATTTTACGTGGAAAATTTATTCTTAATGAAAAGTTTTGCTTTTGTTAAAAATATGATTGCCATGAAGTAAGTTAATATGTCATGCACGGAGTGTTAAGAAAATTGAAAAATCTGAAATTATTTAAGAGTAATCTACGTTCAATTTTAACGATATGAAAAATTGTCACTAGAAAAGTTGTTTAGAATTAAGATTTATGTCAAAATTCCAACTTGTGGATAAATCTGCCTAATTCGACTTTTTTCCAAAATTTTTTTTAAGCATCAAAAAAAATAAAATAAAAACAAAAATAGTTTAATATAATTACGAGTATAATTAATTGTCTTATTTAATAAATAAGAAGAAAATTATTTTTATTTTACCGTAAGTTTTACCGCATGATACCACTTGATACTTATGACAAATTTTTAAAAAAGTCGAATTGGGAAGATATATACACAAATTTGAATTCTGATATAAATTCTAATTCTAAATAAATTTTCTTAGTGACAGTTTATTATACCGTTTAAAATGAACGTAGTTTACTCTTCCATAATTTTCAGATTTTTAAAATTTTCTGAACACCCTGTACATGACATATTAACTTACTCCATGGCAATCATATTTTTAACAAAGCAAAATTTTTATGAAGAATAAATTTTCCGCGTAAAATGAGAAATGAAAAAGTTTACCCTTCTTATCCCCTCTAACTGCGTGGACAAACTATATTTTTTAATATGAGTTACACCCAGTTCTTTTTCCTAAATAAATCTAGATAATTTGCTCGAAACTTTAAACATTCTGATTTTTTGGGGGCAGTTTGAGTTTTAATGTGACTTTTGAAAAACTTATAGACTTCTGTCGTTTCGTTTCAGGATCCACAACAATTCCAATTTTTGTGTCTTATATCTGCTTGCTCGTCTTCTTCTTTTTACGTGGTTAAACACACGGGGGTCTTTGAATTGTCATTCCAGTAATACAGAGGGGAATCTTTTTATTTTAGTATATTATAAACAGAAATGTATAAAATACCAATAAAAAATTCTAAACGTACTGTCAATTAATGATACGTGAAATTCTTGTGATTAACTTCATATATATATTTTATGTTTCAAGAATTTCAACATTTATTACTTATACATTACGTCACGCGAGTGGAGGGACTGTGTTGGCAAAAGAATTTCCAAAAATTAGTTGATTTAAAATGTTCTAAGACTTAGCAAAAAAACTGAGTCTGTACATCTCTGTGTCCGTGTGTCTTGGAGTCTGTGTGTTATTCCTTATATTCCCGAGACAACTTTCAATTGATTTGAGGTAAAAGTCAAATTTTACAGAACTCAAGGTAAGAAATAATCGGATTGACAATTATTTACCTTTGGTAAAAGAAGTTTGTAGAATAATGTTGGATAATGCAGTATATTGTTTTATTTGCTAACATTTAATATTTCAAGAAGGCATCTGATTGAAATTTACATGTTTTCAACTGCAAATTAGTCACAAATTTATAAATTAATTTTGCATATCGAAAAAGAGAAAACTGCTTACTAGGTAGAATTTAAAAATCGAACAGGGTGTCCCACTTAAAAAATCACAACTTTTTAATCTTCCATGTCTACAAATGAACTTAAAAAGTCATTATACATGCAAAAGTATTTCATAAAACTTATTTTCTCGTATTCCTAAAATTTTTCCAGCACGAAAAATAAAAAACTGAAGAGGGCGGAAAAAAATTGACGAAAAAAAACTGAAACATTTAATTGAATAATTTGAATAAATTAATTAGTATTTCTGGAATTGAATAGTGATATATTTTAATAGTTTTTCATAACTTAACTTCCTCTTGTGTACCACCAGCTGTGGTTTATTTCCATTCAAATCTAAATAAACCTACTAGTTTCTTTCCACAACTGGACATTTTTCAGCTGTCACAAACATATGTCGATTGTTAAAATACGTGCGAAGCATCTAACGTAAGCAAAGATATGGCCTGCTATTATCCAACAAGTATGGCAACATTGCAGGATCTCATCTTGCATTATATGCATCAACATATACATTAGTGGATCTCGGCTTGTTTGGTTTTTATTAAGGATCTCGTTTTGTTTAAATTTTATCACGAAAAATTGAAAGATTGAATTTGTTTCCTCTCTGTGTGTTTAAGGATTGAGGGAATAATTAAGCAAGTTTCTGTGAAAAATATACTCAACAAAGTCTTTTTGTTGTGATGGATCTCGGGTTGTCCAAAATTTATTCGGATCTCGACTTGATATAAAAACATATATATATATATATATATATATATATATATATATATATGTATATATATATATATATATATATATATATATATATATATATATATATATATATATATATATATACATATCTATATATATATATACAAGTCAGTTATATGGCTGTAACTACTTGGCCATTGCAAACTCCAGTTGACATTTGCAGAAAATTAGATTTTATATTTGACTTGGCAGTATTTGACCAAATTGTTGAGATCTCACTATTTTATTTATTCTTTGTAGAATGAGGATATAGCCGAGCACTGTTTTGAACTAGTGGTGGAAGAAGAAGATACCAGAAATGAAGAGGATAATATGATATTAAATTATTCCCCGCTAAATATCGACATAGTTGCTTTTGTAACTCAGTTCCTGAAACACGAAAACGTGTACTATTTGAACGTTTGTAGGAATTATCTTTACCATGAGGAAATTGTTAGACTTTCCAATATGGGTTGTACTGTGCCTCAAGTGTCTATGGAGTAATTTGATTATCTTCAGAAATAAGGTAAACGAGGCTGTGTATTTATATTTCTTAGTTTCGTTTTTGTTAGTTTTTGTTGTTTTATAACCAAAAGAGGTTTTTTAGTTTCTTTTTTTTATTACCATTGTTAGACAATATTCAGGGTTTCTAACCTCGGAGTTTTGCCTGTCAGATTTTATATAATTAATTTTTGTATATTTTGTAGATATAGTTTATAAAGAACTGATCTCATTATATAGGACTTAAAGTTTATTGAACGAAGTTTAATGTAATTTTTACATGTTTGTGTTACCGCAATTGTTCTTTTCAAATAAATATATTTCATACTATGTAGCATTTAAAATAGCCCTTTCACATTTCCCAAATCTTAAACCACATCTTGTGTGGGAATGGGTTAAATTTGGAAAAAGCATTGGCCCTCAACTAAAAAATTTTGACATCTTCCAATGGTAAGACTTGCAGTACTTGCAGCCAAGGACACCATACACAGTATAAGCGAGGCTCGGGATATTTATCTCTGTGACGTAAAAATCAGGTTGGCTCTAGGCCAGCACGGAAAGATTTTGATGCAAGTATGACACAATATATCTTACCTTGCACTTTTTTTAGGGAATTCCTTTAATAGGGTCAGCTTATTATAAACACTCACTCGAAGAGGAGGTATTGGGGGATGTAACATTGAACTAACACACACACACACACACACCTATACTGGTTCATACATAATTATCGCATCCATGAATTACTATCGATTGTGGCCTCAGTCAGAGTAAGCTTACTGCGTAACTAGGAAAAAAAGGGGCAACACGGCGCACTAGGTCTGATATGTTTACACACACTATTTAAAAAGTTACAACTTCATGCATCAACCTCACATGTGGCCTCATGCCACAACAAATAATTCTTAGTACGTGTGTATGAAGATGTCTCAATAAATACTAATATATGCACGTGTGTTAATGATGTCGCAGCAAATTACTATCTAAGTGTGTGTGCTAATGATGTTACAGCAAAGTATTATCTATGCGTGTGCATCAAAATGCCACAATAATTGATGTTTAATATGTGTGTATAAAGATGTTTCAATAAATTCGGCATATACTGGTCGGGTATGCTGACATAAATTATTAATTTTAGTTTGCTATGACAATGTATCTTTGTATATGTAATACGTACGTATATTTTTGTTCGTAGTTATGTACCTGTTTTCTTTTTCTTTTAATATTTTATATACAGTGTGTTTCACTTGAAATGGTAACACCCCAATAACTTTTTTTTTTTTCGATTTGAATCAAATTTTACTTTAGTATAGAACAAATGAATCTACTTATGACCAGAAAAACATTCGCCTCCTACAAATGCAAACAAACTAAAAACGTACTCTTCGCCAATTTACTGAGCTTCTTATATACAGGGTGATTTTTTTTGGGCGTCTATTAGAAGTATATCGAGAAAGAAAAATGATATCGATCTGAAAATTTGGCTATAGGCCTAACGGGGTAGGATCTATTTAACGGAAATATTTTCAAAATGGTGGCATTTCCGGTTATACCGGAAGTTGACCCCAACTTTGTTATTTTTCAATTTTCAATTTTTTTTTAGATTCTGCAGTTAATTTAAAGAACATTTCGTTAAAGGTTTCCTATAGCTAAAATTAATATTTCCGGAGATATTAATTTTTTTCCTAAAATTTTGACAGAAAAGTTGTATAACATAAAAATTAATATCTCAGTAACAATAATTGATAACATGTTGATTTTTCAATGAGGGTAAGACAAGGTATTAGAGTTACTCATCATGTAAGAAAATTATCGAAATATCCACTAAAAAGTTTCTAAAATTATTGACATATGTCGACCACACAAAAACAGCAAAAACTCATTTTTTTTTAAATGGCACCATACCTAACTAAATGCACCATTCGATAGAGAAAAAAAATGCGCATCTAACCATGTATCATGTTCCTATACCCAAAATGTAGGGTTCTTTAGATATTTGCGATTTTCGGTGTTATTAATGAAAATTGAAGAGTATCTCAAAGAGTGCCGTCTTCTAAAGAGTAGGCTTTGAGTGTTGACAAAACAAAATACAACAAAATGTGACAGATAGGTAATTTATGTTATTGTATTTCATTACACGTAGTTTCTGTTGTACTTATTTACTGTGGGGAAAATGGCAAACAATTACTCACACTCGGATATTTTGAATTTATTTAACATTCATGGACAGTGTGACAAAATAATTAGCAGAACATGCAGACAATTTAATGAAACGTATCCTGATTTACCATCAATGAATCCACAAAAGTTTAGAAGATTGCAAAGCAATTTTGTTAGATTTGGCAGTCGACACGCAGAAAGAACACTAGCCAGACCTATAACATCAAATGAAAATAATGAAATTAACGTCTTGGCCTATTTCTATGCAAATCCCAATCATTCGATTTGTTCAGCGGCAGCGGATTTGGACATTTCCTACAGTTCCATTCGGAAGATTTTAGTGAATCATAAATTCCATAATTTTAAATTTACTACTGTGCAAGAACTTTATCCTGAAGATCCACAGCGAAGAACAGAATTTTGCGAAATGATATTAATCCGAACACAAGAAGACCCTCAATTTTTAGAAAAAATTATTTGGACTGATGAGGCAAAATTTTCAAAAGAAGGTATTTTCAATCGCAGAAATTCGCATTTTTGGGGCAATCAAAATCCTCATGTTATGCGACCGAGGAATTTTCAGTATAACTTTAGTTTTAATGTGTTTTGTTTGTTAATGGGCAATAAATTGTGTTACCACATTTACGACGAAAATTTGAATGGACCAAGATATTTAGAAATTTTAAGAATTGTCGTAACGAACTTTTTAGACAATTTACCTGTTAATCAATACTTTTCATGCTGGTACCAACTCGATGGAGCTCCAAGTCATTGTACCGGACCAGTTAGTAACGAATTGGATCAGATGTTCGATGACAGGTGGATAAGGTGTTTGGGTCCATGGATTTGGCCTGCCAGGTCTCCTGACTTGACCCCAATGGATTTTTACCTATGGGGCCGTATAAAGAGTGAGGTCTATCGAACCCCGGTAACTAACCGAGAGGAACTATTGGATAGAGTTCAAAGAGCATTTGAAGGTTTGGACCCAAATGAAATTCGGAGTGCTACTACACACTCAGTAAATAATAGGATTCTAAAATGTTAATGGAGAACATATTGAACAGTATAATTAATGTTTCGTTATAAAATTTTTATTATTAGTAAATTATACAATTTTCATTTTTTCATTTCATTGATAAAATTAGAAAATCGCAAATATCTAAAGAACCCTACATTTTGGGTATAGGAGCATGATACATGGTTAGATGCGCATTTTTTTTCTCTATCGAATGGTGCATTTAGTTAGGTATGGTGCCATTTAAAAAAAATGAGTTTTTGCTGTTTTTGTGTGGTCGACATATGTCAATAATTTTAGAAACTTTTTAGTGGATATTTCGATAATTTTCTTACATGATGAGTAACTCTAATACCTTGTCTTACCCTCATTGAAAAATCAACATGTTATCAATTATTGTTACTGAGATATTAATTTTTATGTTATACAACTTTTCTGTCAAAATTTTAGGAAAAAAATTAATATCTCCGGAAATATTAATTTTAGCTATAGGAAACCTTTAACGAAATGTTCTTTAAATTAACTGCAGAATCTAAAAAAAAATTGAAAATGGGGGCATTCCATTTAAAATAACAAAGTTGGGGTCAACTTCCGGTATAACCGGAAATGCCACCATTTTGAAAATATTTTCGTTAAATAGATCCTACCCCGTTAGGCCTATAGCCAAATTTTCAGATCGATATCATTTTTCTTTCTCGATATACTTCTAATAGACGCCCAAAAAAAATCACCCTGTATAATTGTTACACATTCTATAGGATACTCTTCGCAGTTTTCTTATAAATAATGTTAGTTTTTGGACATCCTAAATTTTGTGATATCATCTTTGTTGTGAAAAAAATTATATGAAAAAAAAAAATGAAAAAAAAATCCAACCTGTGTGAGATTCGAACACGGGACCTTTGATTGCAACGCAAAGCTTTAGCCGCTACGCCACCAACTATTGTTAGAAAAACTGATTGTCTGTGATATATATCTTTCGACAATCATACATAGGTATTTCAATTCGTACTTCTATGAAATATATATTAGTAAAATTCATAAACAAAAAAAAAATATATTATGGAAATAATATTTCGCAAGATTTCCATTTTAGTACAAGCGACAAAAATTAAGAGAATATATATTTTTTTAATTAAATAATTAATAACTTTTTTATTTACCGATCGATTTTCTTCAAAAACAATAGGGTTCTTCCTCTAGCTAACACTAACTTACTTTCTAAATTTCAATACAATCGGATTTTTCTTTCTCAAGTTATCGTGCTTACAAGAAACGTGACGGACGGACAGACGGACATTTTGAAAGTTGTTCAGAATTCGTTCACTAACACAATGATATGAAAATTTTTTCTCTAAGAGCGATATTTACGATTTTAGAAATGTGCAATATACTCTTCGTTTTTGCGAAGAGTATAATAAGCCACCTGCGGTACCAAAATATAAGCGGTGAAAATAAAAAAATATTAGTCATTTTTTCATCGGAAAATTTTGTTAATGAAACTTGTTCAGAATTGTCCAAAAACCTTAAGTTCAAAATTTAATCAAAATGATAAAATATTTATATTTTGATTAAAATAATGTCCAAGTCCGAAAATATCATTTTTATGTTGTTTTTTTTTTTGTTTAGAAAACTGTACTATGAAAACTTTGTTTGAAATTAAATATTGAGATATACAGTGTGTTTCACTTGAAATGGTAACTTTTTTATTTTTTTTTTTCGAATTGAATCAAATTTTACTTAAGTATAGAACAAATAAGGATCCACTTGTGACCAGAAAAACATTCACACCTCCTACAAATGCAAAGCCACCTGCTGTACCAAAATATGCGGTGAAAATCAAGAAATCATATTAGGCATTTTTTTATCGGAAAATTTTGTTAATAAAACTTGTTCAGAATTGTCCAAAATCCTTATGTCCAAAATTTAATCAAAATAAAAAAAATCGAAAAATTAAAATTTTAAAATAATTATTTTTAAAAAAATTGTGGCTTATGTACCAATTCTTACTACATTATTGTCTTTTTAAACATTGTATATTATGCTGACGTGTCTGATTGTGTAATTACACTGAAAAGGCAAATAAAGAATTTGAATTTGAATAAATACCAAAATACATATGGATGATACAGCCAAAATGTAAACCATATGTAATGATGTCACGACAAATTATTATTTATGTGTGTGCATCAACATGTCACAACAAATAATATTAGTATATGTGTATGAAGATGTTTCAATAAATACCAAAATGCTTAGATATTGCAGCCAAAGTGTACAATATGCATGTGTGTTAATGATGTCGCAGCAAATTATTATATACGTGTGTGTGCTAATGATGTTACAGTAAAGTATTATCTACGTGTGTGTATCAAAATGCCACAATAAATAATTTTTAGTATGTGTGTATGAAGATGTTTCAATAAATACCAAAATACATGGATGTTAAGCTGAAGTATGTAAACTATGCATGGGTGTTAATGATGTCACGACAAATTATTATTTACGTATGTGCATTAACATGCCACAACAAATAATTATTAGTATGTGTGTATGAAGATGTTTCAATAAAAACCAAAATGCATGGATGTTACAGCCAAAGTGTAAACAATGCATGCGTGTTACTGATGTCACTCAAGACGGCGGTTATTATACTCTTCGCAAAAACGAAGAGTATATTGTATTTGATCGGCACATTTCTAAATCAGTAAATATCGCTCGTAGAGAAAAATTTTTTATATCGTTATGTTAGTGAACGAATTCTGAACAACTTTCAAAATGTCCGTCTGTCCGTTCGTCACGTTTCTTGTAAGCACGATAACTCAAGAAAGAAAAATCCGATTGTATTGAAATTTGGAGAGTAACTTAGTGTTAGCTAGAGGAAGAACAAAATAGATTGGTAAATAAAAAAGTTATTAGTAATTTAAAATTTAAAAAAATATTTTTTACATTTTTTTATGGTTTGTAATAAATAGAAACCTTGTGAAATGCTATTTCCTATCACTATTTTTTTTTTTAATATATTTTACTAATGTGTGTTTCCTAATAATCACAATAAATTTTCTAATGGTATATATTACACTCGTTAACAATTTTAGTAATAAGAAATGGTGGTGTAGCGGCAAGAGTTTCGTCTCGCAATCCAGGAGTCCCGGGTTCGATCCCTCACATCGTGATTTTTTTTTTCATATATTTTTTTTTACAACAAAGTTGGTATCACAAAATTTAGAATGTCCAAAAACTAACATTATTTACAAGAAAAATGCGAAGAGTATCCTATAGAATGTGTAACAATTATATAAAAAGCTCAGTAAATCGGCGAAGAGTATAATGCTTCCTCTAGTTTAACTTTATGTAAACAAAATGAATTTTGCAACTTAGTTTTTTGCTTATATCTCCGCGTCTAAAGGTCGCATAAAAACGTTCGACCCGTCAATTTCTATTATAATAAAAGATCAAATTAATATTTTACAGTTCTGTTTCGGTAAATACATTGTATTTGACGTACATTTACGCCATAAAAAAGAATATTGCAAAAAATTTTAATTTGCGACTTTTTTACGCAAAAAATCGATTTTGCAGTTTAAACAAACGTAAATATCCCAGTGGATTTTACATAAAATTTATTGCAACCAACGGCATTTCAATTGCCATTAAAAAAACACGAATTTAAAAAAAAAATTGTGCTCCGATGCTTTAGAGCCGAGATTCACGTTTTTACGAACAATTACGTTTTTCAGTTGTTTTAATATTTATATTTTGATTTCAAATTTTAAGCGACGATTGTACTACATTTTCCCTAATTTTCATTGAAATTTATCAGTCCTCTTCAAAAGAATAATAATTTCTTTAAAAATGCCTAAATTTGCAATATTTTGTTTTTTTTTAACACGTTCGCTGCGTACGGGAATTTCAATTGTGCACCCCATATGCTAAATAAACTTTCTGGCAAATTTCAATCTGAACACTCAATATATGAGTTTTCATATACTTTTATGACTTCTAGGGAGTGTTTATACTGAGTGTTGGAAATACACAATCCGCGTGCCGGATCCGGGACATCAGCACAGGGACGTAACTTACCTAACTATGTGCGTAGTGTACCGGATATGGGACGCACGGATATGCCCGTATAAAATAAAATAACTAGCAGATTTGCGATCTAAACCTTTAATGAAATATAAAAGTTAAACAAAATATAGAGAAGAGCAATAGCAAATGAACAACTTGATATATACATTCATCTCAGTGGTACATTTGAAAACATTGTCCAAGACATAGACCTGGTTTTTCAGGACACTGATTGCATTCATATATAGTTTTTTTTGTTATTTTATTTTTAGAACACTGTCTGCATCTCTTCCTTTTTGTTTCGCCTTTTTCGTTGGTTGCCTCAATTTTTGTAGGTTGATGAGCCAATACAACATTTGTTTTTTTTTCTTTTGATTTTGAGACACAAGCTCCAAGTAATTCGCGAATTACTTCCAAACGGTAGTCATAAAATGTAAGCCGTTTTCCTGAGTATTCATTAAATATATAGTGAGAATTTAGCAAAATCAATTGAAAAAAGTGAATGGCTAATTTCTTGTACCAACGTAAGGTTTTCCGTGAACAAGGGTAATAAGCCATCATTTGATCTTGCCGATCAATTCCAGACATGAACTCATTATATTTTATTATAGGTAGAGGTTTGACTTTTTCTTGAGAGCGTTTATTGGTGAATGTCACCATTGTATTTGGGAATTCTGTTGATATATACAAGACATCTCTCTTATCTCTCCATTTACCTGTCATAATTCCGTTGCAGTATTTTGCTTTTGTGCCACCTTTCGGTAGTTTAGCAGTTACCAAATCTTTAGGATTACCTTTGCGGTCTGATCTTAATGTCCCCGTACAAAATGTTTTGTTCTGTAATAATTCCCTAGCCAAAGTACAACTGTTGTAATAGTTGTCCATATAAACTGAGTGCCCTGAATTTAATTTGTGCTCTAGAAGCTTCAGAACTACTTTGGATGCATGTCCTTTTCCTCCCTTGCTATCCATTGCACCAGTATATACTTCCACTTCAAGCACTGTGCCTTTTGGTTCTGTCAACATATACAATTTTATGCCAAACTTATGGCGTTTATTTTTTATGTACTGTCTGAAAACAAGGCGTCCTCTCCATAACATCATCGATTCATCCAAAGACAGTTCTTTTCCGGGATAGTACGTATTGCGCATTTTGTTGTTGAAAAATTCTATGACTGGCCTTATTTTAAATAATCGGTCTTCCGGATTCGGTGCACCTTCTATAGGATTCCGTGCAAAGTGCAGGCATCTTAATATAAGTAAAAATCTGTCCCTACTCATATGATTCGAAAAACATGTTAGAGTAAAAAGAGGATCAGTTTTCCAATAATCCTGCAATCTATTACACTTAATAGTTCCCGTATGAAATAATAGCCCTAAGAAAATTAAAAATTCAGATCTTTCCAACGGCTTCCAACTTGTTATCCTGGAACGCTCAGATATATTTCCAGCACAAAAAATTTCTTCAGCATATTCATTAGTTGCCTCTATTATAAGACTGATAAATTCATTATCGAATAAAAGAAAGAAAAAATCGATTGGTTTTTGAGATGCTGGTACAGCAACGAGTAGTTCCTTCCTTTTAGAAAATTGAAATTTGGACATACCACTTTCTTCGTCTTGCCATAAGGGCTGTTCCGGATCTGTAATGAACAGATCTCATGTATTTCAAAATAGCTATGTATTAGTAGTTCAGATCGTAAATCGAGAATAATAAATATTAAGATTCTTACCTGTTGCGGGAATTTCCAAATATTCATCACCATCCTCCCCTGAATCGTCATAATCCGTATCACTATCATCCGGCAGGTAGTCGTCGTCGCTAAAAGATTCATTCAGAAATTGCTCTAGTTCTTCGTCTGTTAATTGTTCAGTAATTTTTAATGGAATTTTAGCTCTCTTTGGCCTAGAAGGTCCAGCTTCACTGTCACTCATATTAGTACTATTTGTATTAATCACTTCTCACGTAGTTTTATCGAAATCCGCAAACGGCTGCGATTAAATAAACTTGATATGTTTACACAATATGCGGCTGCAAAATATAAACGATCCGTTTGAGTGCTAACTTTAAACTGGCTGTAAAAGTTTTCATGTACCATCGTTCCACATCCGGGACGCACGCACCTAGTACAACCATAAGACAGTGCCGGATCCGGCACGTACGCACCGAACGTGTTAAATAATAATAAGTCAGAACGAATTTTAGTTTATATATGTTTTGTTGTACAATTCATAAACAATAGTTTCCTATTTTTGTTCGCCATGATAGGACTTACAGATCTTGAGATATTGAAACAGAAATCGATGAAAAACGCGCTCTAAAAACTTAAATTGCTTAATAATACAGCACCTCTAGAGGTAAGAAATATGCAAAATTCCGGAATAATGTCATATTGACCGGATTTCCTTCATTTTTGGCAGTATAATAGTAGATGCTTCACAGAAAAGTTTCTATATTGTGCGGGGGCTTGCTAATTTATAGGGGGTGGATGCCACCCTTTCTCAGGGGTGGCACTTAAAAAATATATATATATTTATTGGAGCTGAAAAAGAATCAAATTTTAAGAAAAAAAGGTTCTACGCAACTTTTCACATAAATTGAGAGTTTTTAAGTTATAACGACTTCCAAATTGGGATTTTAGCTTAAAAAAAGGTATTTCCAAACGGCTTTCGTCAAGTATCTCGAAAATAAATTATTACTTAGTAGAAACTGGGAATTAATTATAATTTTTGTTTATTGATGTAGAATTAATAATTTCGGAGATATTTAAGTTTATATTTGGCATCCAAGTGTTCATAAGATAATTATTTACAGTGAGAGTTAAATATCTCAGAAACTGTGACACCTACATCAATAATGCTAATAGGTAGAATAATAGGTTATTAATTAAGCTTTCAACTGTTTTTTATCTGTTTCTGTAGCATAAAAACAAAGAAGTTATGACCTAAACAATGTGCGTCTTCACATTTTTTTAATAGCAACGTTGCCATTTTGTTACTGTAATTAGCCAGTAATTAAAAAAAAAGGAATTTCAAACACTGTTTCTCATTAATATATAGCATGACGTAAATGCTCCAATTTTTTTATTTGTATACAGCACTTGCTTTAGAAAAAATTACAGTTTAAACTAGGTATTTTCGAAAAAACGTATTTTACTTCCACATCCAATGGAAGTATAGTAACGACGAACAAATTTTTAAAAATTTTTATTGTTCAAATAGGCCAAGAGTGTCATGAAATGTTTCCTTTCTTTTCCAAATATCTGAATAAATACTAGTTTTATTGAAAAATGGGTAGAGACAAAAAATAAAGCTCATAAACTGAGAGTGAATTTCGCCTTTTTTATTTATTTACATAAATTTAATAGTTTCGGAGATATGGAAGTTTAAAAATTGCATCCGAACGTTTATGAGACCAAAAATGCAGTTTAAATGTTAAATATCTCAGAAATTGTGACACCTACGTGACGCATGCTAAGAAATATAATTAAAGACAATTAATTGAGCTTTCAAATTATTTTTTACTCGTTTCTGTAGTATAAGAAATAAAGAAGTTATGACGGAAAAATATGCGTATTTATGTTTTTTTTATATAAAAAGGTCGCCATTTTGTTACTCTAATTAGCCAGTAATTTTAAAAAAATGATCTCAAGTACAGTTTTTCGTTAAAATGTAGCATTACCTAGATGCTCAAATTTGTTTGCTCATTTAAAGCACTTACTTTAGAAAATAAATGCATTTTAATCTTTAAAGGTAATGCGGAAACACTTGGATGCCAAATATAAACTTAAATATCTCCGAAGTTATTAATCCTACAACAGTAAACAAAAAATATAATTAATTCTCAGTTTATACTTTCTGTACTTGGTCTGTAACATTTTTTCGATAATGTAATACTTTTACAAATATGGATATTAAATTTCTAGTTTAATTCCACTATAACCAGATTTAACTTATAGAGCTCGGAAAAATCCACCGCGCATCCATAGTACTCGAGGAAACCCACTGCGCATCCATAGTACCAGAGAAAACCCACTGCGCATCTACAGTACTCGAGGAAGTCAACTGCGCATCTTTAGTACTTGGGGAAACCCACTGCGCATCCATAGTATTCGAGGAAACCCACTGCGCATCCATAGTACTCGAGGACACCCACTGCGCATCCTTAGTACTCGGGGAAACCCACTGAGCATCACAATTTGTCTATTTATGTGTTAGAGCGAGTTAAACGAAAAAAATTATTATTTTAATCGACAATAGAGCACATGGGCGGGTATGTATCCAATTTCATGCTTAAAAGCATCCCTCTCCCTGTCCGCTCGTTCGGGGGTGGGGGGTGTTGAAAACCGTTGAATACGTGTGTCCTTATTTCATCAGAAGAGCCCGTCGCTGGAATATCACGTTTCTGACTTACGCCATTTCAGAAATACGGCCATCTACCACCTCCATTTTCACCCCTTCAAAAAGTGAAAATTGAAATTTTGTCATACTCGTGTCTAATAGATCAAAATAAAGAGTATTTCTGCCAAATTCCATGCTTCTAGGTCTAACCGTTTCCGAAAAGGTTAAAAACCTCCCTCTCCCCACTCACCCGTTCGGGGGGTCTCTTTTTGAAAACCGTCGAATACGTGTCTCCTTATTTCCTCAAAAGAGCCCGTCGCTAGAATATCACGTTTCTGACTTACGTGATTTCAGAGATGCGGGCAACCTTTAGACCAAATATCACCCCCGCTTTCACCCTTTCAAAAAGTGAAAATTGAAATTTCGTCTTACTCGTGTCTAATAGATTATAATAAAGAGTATTTCTGCCAAATTTTACGCTTCTAGGTCTAACCGTTTCCGAAAAGCTTAAACCTCCCCTCCCCGTTCACCCTTGGGGAGAACGGGGAGGGGGTCTCTTTTTGAAAACCGTCAAACACGTGTCTTCTTATTTCCTCAGAACAGTCCATCGCTCGAATAATCACGTTTCTGACTTACGCGATTTAAAAAATACGGGTGCGCTTTAAACCCTCTGCCACCCCGTTTTCGTCCCTTCAAAAAGTGAAAATCGAAATTTCGTCTTATACGTATCCAATAGATTTCAACAAAAAATATTTTTGCCAAATTTTACGCATCTAGATCTAATCGTTTCCGAAAAATTTCAACCCCCCTTTTCACCCTCTTTCGTCGAATTAATGTCTGATGTTTTTTTAATAACTAATTTTACACCCTTTATATGAACAAAAAAGTATTTCCACTACCAGATTTTAATGCACTAGAATGATATTTTAATATTTATATATTCAAAACTGCAATACCTATTTCATTTGATATAATGCGACATTTATCTTTTACAGAATTAAATATATCCACATGTGCGCATGCCCGCTCATCATCCAGTCCGAATAGTCAAAACTAACATTAAACGTATTCGTAAATAAACGCGGAACCTTGAATGTCTGGCCGTTTTCTTTCTCTCTCACAGAGAACGAGGTTCTCTTTCCAACTTACTTGAGTAGTCATTAGATTTATACACACGAGATTAAGTGTGTATCCGTTAGGGGGCGCTCAAGCTCAGTCCAAATCAGTGATGTCAGAAGTGGTTTTCATGCCCATGTGACACATCATGAATTGTCACACTTTTTACACATTTTCAATATCCAATATGGTAAGTGTTGGAGGGAAAGCAACTACTGCATGATTTTCTGTTGCCAAGTCAAAGCGCGGCAATTTCAATTGGGAGCAATTTCGCAGTGAAATTACCAGTTTAGAGGATATTTTGCTGTGACATCGGAGTGTAAGATGCCACAGGTAGAACGGAGGTAAGAGTACAGCATTATGCACGCACATTATGCCACAGCAAATACAATACAAACACACACACACACGTACGCGTTTCGGCAAGACTATGGCAACCCATGAATATTCCTCAACACGGCAGTTTTAAAAATATTTCTTACACAGGTAGCGCCATCTTTTGGTAGACATTATCTATTTGTAACACTTCTTTACACTCTGAAATCTGTAACTTATGGTTATTATTAATAGGCCTGTTCAGCATTTTTTTTTAATTTTAGAAATCAAAAGTAGAACATTTTTTAAGGCAATTTCCAAATTTTTAGGTTTTTATTCGGACGTTTAAGCCCTTAAATAAATTACCAAAGTTCTCGTGACGTCATTTTGTAGATGCTGATCAGGCGACAGTCGAGATTTAATAATTAAAAACATTGGAGGTGTAATAAAATAAAACTTTAAAAAGAAAAGGTTCTATACAACTTTTCATAAAGATTGATACTCTTTAAGTTATAACGACTTCAAAATTGTGATTTTAGCTTGAAAAAAGGTATTTCAAAGCAATATTCGTCAAATAACTCGAAAAGTATTACATTGAGCGAAAACATGCTAGAGACAAATAAGAAAACTACTGAATTGAGGACGAATTTTGTGTTTTTCTAATAGACCGAATGCATGTAGGCGGCGTCAGAGTCGCGTTTGGGTACTGCAACATAACCTCATTTTCTGTGCATCTTTGTTTACTACTTCTTTAAAAATGCCAAGCAATTGTTGTGTGCCTCAATGCATTTCCTATTATAGAAAAAATAAAAATTTAAAGTTTCACTAGTTTCCAGTATGCAGCAGTTTTAGAAAAAAGTGGATAGTTGCTCTCAAATTACAAAAAAGCCCATCTAGTGTGTTCAAAACAGTTCAGACCGAATGCATGTAGGCGGCGCCAGAGTCGCGTTTGGGTATGGTACTGCAACATAACCTCATTTTCTGTGCATCTTTGTTTACTACTTTAAAAATGCCAAGCTTTTCTTTTAGTTCACCTAAACTATCCATTTTCCATAGGTTTCAAATAAATAAACTAATGTCAACACATCAAAACTACAAAGCACAGAACAAAATGAATAGTGTACCCAAAGCCGATCGGTAACCGCCTGGGGGCGAAATATTTTACTAAACCTATGCATTCCTCCTATTTCTGTAGAGTTAATGGTCTCGGAAATCTGGAAATATAAAGGTTGCGTCCGAATGCCTATAAGACGAAGTATTTAGTTTAAATGTTAAATATCTCAGAAACTATGGCACCTACGTCAAAAGGGGTAAGAACAAAAATAAAAGACTGTTAATTAGGCTTTCAAATGGTTTTTTTTCTATTTCTATAGCATAAAAAACAAAGAACTTATATGACAGAAGCAATCTACTTTTTCAATTTTTGTTTATGCAAAATGACGACACGAATCGGTGAAGCGCTTTGTACTGAAACCCAATCTTCAACATTGAATATCTAAGGATTGGATATACTTATGAAGCTGAAATTTTAACAGCTTATCTAGATGATATAATTCTATTTAATATCATAAAAAAAATAAGGAAAAAGAATTATTGGTAACAAGCCCATTGTGGCGACTGTGCCAGAATATAGTCAGCATGTGAAATGTGTATGGAGTTGCCACACCTGAATCAAAACAAGGAAGTGTGTGTGTCACAGTTGCCAAAATTGTTAAAAAACAAGACGAATGTTACATGCAACGTTGCCAAATATGTACATATTTGTATGTATGTAATACGTATTGGTAGTATGTATATATTTTTAGTTATTAAAATTTTGTGGATTTGGATTTGGGGTAAAGTGGAATTTCTAATATACATGTAAATACAAAATGGGTAATGAAAGTAGTTGAAGTGTGAAAGTATCAGTCTGGGATATTTCTTACTTTTGGCGCTTTATTGGGGCTATGTCCGAAAAACTATTTAATAGAAAAAATGTAAATTTAGTAAGGAACTGCTAACGAAGAAATCAGCGAAAGCAGAAGATTACAAGGGGGACGCAATAAAACAAAATTTTCAACTCTGAAGAAAATAATATTTATTATGTATATACAGTATCGGAAAGTGTTTGTTTAGGTACGGCAATAAGAGCAAGCGAGAGGAAAGCAAGCATTCATGTATAAATTCTCTTGAGGGGGCGTGTCACTGTTTACCTCTGCTAGAGTACTGGTAGATGTCTTTATTGTGGGTGGTCGGTTATAGCGCAGTGCCAAAAGCACGACTTTCCGGTTCTGTATATATAGTTGACACTATTGTCAAAAAACAAATTGGATGTGTTTTTGACAAATCTGATATAACAGGAATATAGTGGGGTGAAAGTGAACGTCTTAAAATATAATAACTACTTCAATTACTAGAAGTAATATTTGATATGCAGTTGACACTGCCAAGGAAGAAACCTTAATTAGTGCTGTGTATCTTTTAATAATAATAATAGATTCACATTACGCATATTTAGAACAAAGTTGGGAAAAATGCCAGTTACCCTCATTACTTACAATAAAATGGAAAGTTTATTCGAAGTTGTAAAGAAGTCAACGGATAAAGAATACATAGTGGTGCATGGTAGTGTTACTGCGAGACAACTGGCAATGGATTAACCGATATTCTTTCGTTACTTGGAGTAAATTGTGAAGTGTATTTAAAGACAATAATAAAGTAATGACTACGTACCGAGAGTGGCAATTGATCAAAAGTATTTAGACTAAACTTCGCTATTCCGCGAGAAAAATTCATAGCAAATATTATAACAGATTCTTATTAGCGAATATGAATGTTGAGAATTCTTCAAATTAATTCACCGATTCCATTTTAGCACAAGAAAAAGTTCGGAATGCTCATCGTATTACCGCGTATTCCGCACATTTTCAAAATAATGGAATATTGTTTTCATTTTACGTTGGTAACACACTAAAATCACTAGCCTAGAACCGCACAAATTTATTTTTTATTTCTAAAGACTGCAAGGTATTTTAAAAATGGTGTGGTTAATTAGCTGCTTCAACCAATGTGAAAACAGCAGCCAAAGATAGCAGCTAATTTACATGATCATGCACGAGCGATACCATCGATATATAAAATACGATCCTAAACAAAATTTAAATTAATAGAGACCATCAAGAAATCCATGGGTATTCCCTCATTAATATAGAGCGTCAGGGCCATAGCCAAGGGGGAGAGCATGGGGGTTCTCCCCCCAACTTTGTCAGATTTGGCAAAAGTTGGAAATTTGAGACATAAGTTGGCAAGGCAAGGAATGATTTTTTAGATTCTGGCAACGCATGTACAAGGGTATAAAACGAACCCTTATTATAAATAAAATTAATAACTTCTAAACCGCATGTAGATGGGACTTGCCAACTACTCACAAAAATATTCTTTATTAACACTAATATGCTGCTGTGAAAATAATTTCTCGCAAGGTATGAACAAGAGTATAAAACGAACCCCTAATGTAAATAAAATTAATAATTTCTAATCCGCATGTAGATGGGACTTGCCAACTACTCAGAAAAATACTCTTTATTAATACTAATATACTGCTGTGAAAATAATTTCTCGCAACGCACGCATAAGGGTGTAAAACGAACCCTTAATGTAAATAAAATTAATAACTACTAAACCGCATGTAGATGGGACTTGTCAACTACTCAAAAAAATACCGCTTATTAATACTAATATGTTGCTGTGTAAATAATTTCTCGCAACGCATCAACAAGGGTATAAAACGAACCCTTACTGTAAATAAAATTAATAATTTCTAAACCGCATGTAGATGGGACTTGCCAACTACTCAGAAAAATACTGTTAATTAATACTAATATATCGCTGGGAAAATGATTTCTTGCAACGCATGCACGAGGGTATAAAACGAACCCCTAATGTAAATAAAATTAATAACTTCTAAACCGCATGTAGATGGAAGTTGCCAGCTATTCAGAAAAATACTGTTTGTTAATACTAATATATCTCTGTGAAAATAATTTCTTGCAACGCATGCACAAGGGCATAAAACGAACCCCAATGTAAATAAAATTAATAACTTCTAAACCGCATGTAGATGGGACTTGCCAACTACTCAGAAAAATACTGTTAATTAATACTAATATATCGCTGGGAAAATGATTTCTTGCTACGCATGCACAAGGGTATAAAACGAACCCCTAATGTAAATAAAATGAATAACTTCTAAACCGCATGTAGATGGAAGTTGCCAGCAATTCAGAAAAATACCGTTTGTTAATACTAATATATCGCTGTGAAAATAATTTCTTGCAACGCATGCACAAGGGTATAAAACGAACCTCTAATGTAAATAAAATTAATAACTTCTAAACCGCATGTAGATGGGATTTGCCAACTGCTCAGAAAAATACTGTTGATTAATACTAATATATCGCTGGGAAAATAATTTCTTGCAACGCATGCACAAGGGTTGGCAAATTTCATCTACATGCAGTTTAGAAGTTATTAATTTTATTTACATTAGGGATTCGTTTTATACCCTTGTGCATGCATTGCAAGAAATCATTTTCCCAGAGGTATATTAGTATTAATTAACAGTATTTTTCTGAGTAGTTGGCAAGTCCCCTCTATATGCGGTTTAGAAGTCATTAATTTTATTTACATTGGGGGTTCGTTTTATACCCTTGTGCATGCGTTGCAAGAAATCATTTTCCCAGCGATATATTAGTATTAATTAACAGTATTTTTCTGAGTAGCTGGCAAGTCCCATCTACATGCGGTTTAGAAGTTATTAATTTTATTTACATTGGGGGTTCGTTTTATACCCTTGTGCATACGTTGCGAGAAATCATTTACACAGCAGTATATTAGTATTAACAAACAGTATTTTTCTGAAGAGTTGGCAACTTCCATCTATATGCGGTTTGAAAGTTATTAATTTTATTTACATTTGGGGTTCGTTTTATACCCTTGTGCATGCGTTGCAAGAAATCATTATCCCAGAGGTATATTAGTATTAATTAACAGTATTTTTCTGAGTAGTTGGCAAGTCCTATCTACATGCGGTTTAGAAGTTATTAATTTTATTTACATTAGGGGTTCGTTTTATACCCTTGCGCTTGCGTTGCAAGGAATTATTTTCACAGCGATATATTAGTATTAATTAACAGTATTTTTCTGAGTAGTTGGCAAGTCCCATCTACATGCGGTTTAGAAGTTATTAATTTTATTTACATTAGGGGTTCGTTTTAAACCCTTGTGCATGTGTTGCAGGAAATTTTTTTCACAACGATATATTAGTATTAATTAACAGTATTTTTCTAAGTAGTTGGCAAGTCCCATTTACATGCGGTTTAGAAGTTATTAATTTTATTTACATTAGGGGTTCGTTTTATACCCTTGTGCATGCGTTGCAAGAAATCATTTTCCCGGTGATATATTAGTATTAATTAACAGTATTTTTCTGAGTAGCTGGCAAGTCCCATCTACGTGCGGTTTAGAAGTTATTAATTTTATTTACATGGGGGGTTCGTTTTATACCCTTGCGCTTGCGTTGCAAGAAATCATTTTCCCAGCGATATATTAGTATTAATTAACAGTATTTTTCTGAGTAGTTGGCAAGTCCCATCTACATGCGGTTTAGAAGTTATTAATTTTATTTACATTGGGGGTTCGTTTTATACCCTTGTGCATGCGTTGCGAGAAATCATTTTCACAGCAGTATATTAGTATTAACAAACAGTATTTTTCTGAAGAGTTGGCAACTTCCATCTACATGCGGTTTGAAAGTTATTAATTTTATTTACATTTGGGGTTCGTTTTATACCCTTGTGCATGCGTTGCAAGAAATCATTATCCTAGAGGTATATTAGTATTAATTAACAGTATTTTTCTGAGTAGTTGGCAAGTCCTATCTACATGCGGTTTAGAAGTTATTAATTTTATTTACATTAGGGGTTCGTTTTATACCCTTGCGCTTGCGGTGCAAGGAATTATTTTCACAGTGATATATTAGTATTAATTAACAGTATTTTTCTGAGTAGTTGGCAAGTCCCATCTACATGCGGTTTAGAAGTTATTAATTTTATTTACATTAGGGGTCGTTTTATACCCTTGTGCATGTGTTGCAGGAAATTTTTTTCACAACGATATATTAGTATTAATTAACAGTATTTTTCTAAGTAGTTGGCAAGTCCCATTTACATGCGGTTTAGAAGTTATTAATTTTATTTACATTAGGGGTTCGTTTTATACCCTTGTGCATGCGTTGCAAGAAATCATTTTCCCAGTGATATATTAGTATTAATTAACAGTATTTTTCTGAGTAGCTGGCAAGTCCCATCTACGTGCGGTTTAGAAGTTATTAATTTTATTTACATGGGGGGTTCGTTTTATACCCTTGCGCTTGCGTTGCAAGAAATTATTTTCACAGCGATATATTAGTATTAAATAACAGTATTTTTCTGAGTAGTTGGCAAGTCCCATCTACATGCGGTTTAGAAGTTATTAATTTTATTTACATTAGGGATTCGTTTTATACCCTTGTGCATGCGTTGCAAGAAATTTTTTTCACAACGATATATTAGTATTAATTAACAGTATTTTTCTAAGTAGTTGGCAAGTCCCATCTACATGCGGTTTAGAAGTTGTTAATTTTATTTACATTATGGGTTCGTTTTATACCCTTGTGCATGCGTTGCAAGAAATCATTTTCCCAGCGATATATTAGTATTAATTAACAGTATTTTTCTGAGTAGCTGGCAAGTCCCATCTACGTGCGGTTTAGAAGTTACTAATTTTATTTACATTAGGGGTTCGTTTTATACCCTTGTGCATGCTTTGCAAGAAATCATTTTCCCAGCGATATATTAGTATTAATTAACAGTATTTTTCTGAGTAGTTGGCAAGTCCCATCTACATGCGGTTTAGAAGTTATTAATTTTATTTACATTGGGGGTTCGTTTTATACCCTTGTGCATGCGTTGCAAGAAATTATTGTCACAGCGATATATTAGTATTAATAAACAGTATTTTTCTGAATAGCTGGCAACTTCCATCTACATGCGGTTTAGAAGTTATTAATTTTATTTACATTAGGGGTTCGTTTTATACCCTTGTGCATGCGTTGCAAGAAATCATTTTCCCAGAGGTATATTAGTATTAATTAACAGTATTTTTCTGAGTAGTTGGCAAGTCCCATCTATATGCGGTTTAGAAGTTATTAATTTTATTTACATTAGAGGTTCGTTTTATACCCTTGTGCATGCGTTGCAAGAAATCATTTTCCCAGAGGTATATTAGTATTAATTAACAGTATTTTTCTGAGTAGTTGGCAAGTCCCATCTATATGCGGTTTAGAAGTTATTAATTTTATTTACATTAGGGGTTCGTTTTATACCCTTGCGCTTGCGTTGCAAGAAATTATTTTCACAGCGATATATTAGCATTCAAAAGCATTCATTCATTAATTAACAGTATTTTTCTGAGTGGTTGGCAAGTCCCATCTACATGCGGTTTAGAAGTTATTAATTTTATTTACATTAGGGGTTCGTTTTATACCCTTGTGCATGCGTTGCAAGAAATTTTTCTCACAACGATATATTAGTATTAATTAACAGTGTTTTTCTAAGTAGTTGGCAAGTCCCGTCTACATGCGGTTTAGAAGTTATTAATTTTATTTACATTGGGGGTTCGTTTTATACCCTTGCGCTTGCGTTGCAAGAAATTATTTTCACAGCGATATATTAGTATTAATTACCAGTATTTTTCTGAGTAGTTGGCAAATCCCATCTACGTGCGGTTTAGAAGTTATTAATTTTATTTACATTGGGGGTTCGTTTTATACCCTTGCGCTTGCGTTGCAAGAAATTATTTTCACAGTGATATATTAGTATTAATTAACAGTATTTTTCTGAGTAGTTGGCAAGTCCCTTCTAGATGCGGTTTAGAAGTTATTGATTTTATTTACATTAGGGGTTCGTTTTATACCCTTGTGCATGCGTTGCAAGAAATTATTTTCACAGCGATATATTAGTATTAATTAACAGTATTTTTCTGAGTAGTTGGCAAGTCCCATCTACATGCGGTTTAGAAGTTATTAATTTTATTTACATTGGGGGTTCGTTTTATACCCTTGTGCATGCGTTGCAAGAAATTATTTTCACAGCGATATATTAGTATTAACAAACAGTATTTTTCTGAATAGCTGGCAACTTCCATCTACATGCGGTTTAGGAGTATTAATTTTATTTACATTAGAGGTTCGTTTTATACCCTTGTGCATGCGTTGCAAGAAATCATTTTCCCAGAGGTATATTAGTATTAATTAACAGTATTTTTCTGAGTAGTTGGCAAGTCCCATCTATATGCGGTTTAGAAGTTATTAATTTTATTTACATTGGGGGCTCGTTTTATACCCTTGCACATGCGTTGCAAGAAATTATTTTCACAGCGATATATTAGTATTAATTAACAGTATTTTTCTGAGTAGTTGGCAAGTCCTATCTACATGCGGTTTAGAAGTTATTAATTTTATTTACATTAGGGGTTCGTTTTATACCCTTGCGCTTGCGTTGCAAGAAATTATTTTCACAACGATATATTAGTATTAATTAACAGTATTTTTCTGAGTAGTTGGCAAGTCCCATCTACATGCGGTTTAGAAGTTATTAATTTTATTTACATTAGGGGTTCGTTTTATACCCTTGTGCATGCGTTGCAAGAAATTATTTTTACAGCGATATATTAGTATTAATTACCAGTATTTTTCTGAGTAGTTGGCAAGTCCCATCTACATGCGGTTTAGAAGTTATTAATTTTATTTACATTGGGGGTTCGTTTTATACCCTTGTGCATGCGTTGCCAGAATCTAAAAAATCATTCCTTGCTTTGCCAACTTATGTCTCAAATTGCCAACTTTTGCCAAGTCTGACAAAGTTGGGGGGAGAACCCCCATACCCTCCCCCTTGGCTACGGCC
Source organism: Rutpela maculata (assembly GCA_936432065.2). Taxonomy (NCBI): domain Eukaryota; kingdom Metazoa; phylum Arthropoda; class Insecta; order Coleoptera; family Cerambycidae; genus Rutpela; species Rutpela maculata. The sequence goes on from OW386294.2 coordinate 51,743,341, forward strand.
CTGACGCTCTATATTAATGAGGGAATACCCATAGATTTCTTGATGGTCTGTATTAATTTAAATTTTGTTTAGGTTCGTATTTTATATATCGATGGTATCGCTCGTGCATGATCGTGTAAATTAGCTGCTATCTTTGGCTGCTGTTTTCACATTGGTGCTGCTTCATGTATATCAATTCGAATATCTAGAGACTTTTAGTCTTCTGCCAACTGTCAGGTTCCCCTCAAAAGAAGCGCTCGCCCATTCTTAATAGATTATGATGTAATCGGTGGATTCTACTGATTTTTTGAAAATTAATGACTATTTTGTGGGACACGTACAGTCACTATTTTTATTATTATTATTGTTACCATGCATTTGTTAACCTGCTTTCCGTATTTAGGCCATATCTTGTAATCAATTTTGTATCCACTAATGGTCTCTAAAGTAATTAAAATTAATTAAAAAATGATGAAAAAAATATTTAGCGTAGGAGAATATTATTTAGGTATTAAGCAAATATATTTAACATTGATTGTTAAACAATAAAGTAAATTTCAATTACATTTTGCAGAATTGTGTTACATTCTGAAGGTGTATTAAAAATAATTATAGATATAAAAAATGTAAGATATACAAACGTACAAACTTTTTTTTTTTTTAAACACAGTTGCCCGACTGCTCAATCCGCGCACTGCTACGCTCGCGCACACTACTTTTTAATATTTTTCGAAGTCCAATTACCATAGAGTAACGTTTTTTTTTTTTTTTTTTTGAGGTGAACTAAAAAAAATAGAACTTGAGAATGGTAGACATGATTTTTCGACACTGTATTCCATTCAAAAGATATTTAACCTTAATTGAATTCTTTATACAAAAAAATTTTCTTTTTATTCAAATTAAATTTTCACCACTTTTTTCTGATTAATGACCATATAGAAAAAATTTGTAATTATTGAACAACTCTCAAAGAATAGAATTTTTCTTTTCATAGCAAAATCTGACAGAAAGTGAACAGCCATTTTTCGAAGCCCCTTTTGTATGAAATTACGAAAAATTATTTAATCAAAATTTCAGATTTCTAATAGCACCCCCTCATGAGGCGAAAAAAAAATTTTTTGGATTTTTATTTGCACCCCCCCCCCCCCGCCTTCCATGAGGCGATAAAAAAATTTTCATATCTCTAATAGCACCCCGCTCCATGAGGCGATAAAAAGTAGTGATCGCGGAGTCCGAATGGATATCTTTTTACTTTAGTATGAAGTACGTCCGTGATGACCTTAGGAAAGGACGCCAAAAAGTGCTCCCGCCAGGGTGGAAAATTTACCTTGAGCCGCCCCTGTGTGCTTTGTGCTATTGATAAATCCATGAGGAGAAAGCATAAAAGGGAGTGAGCTGCCCTTTAAAAGAGGAGATGAGGTGTAGAGGGACTATCACCTCTCAGATTATTAGCCTTCTATTTAAATGCGAAGAACCGATTTTTCAACTTTACGACCTCCTATCCCCCCCCCTTATCCGGTATGACATCAGTTGGCACACTATAAGAACTAATAGGATTCTTAGCATTTTAAAGCAAAAAAATATATTAAAAATACTGAAATCCTTTATTTAAATTCAGTCATTCACACTTCTTTATTTAATATGAAATTATCTACTTTCTGTATATTGGTATCTTAATCTGGTCACGCTAATATACTACATTCTATTTCAACTCTAGAAAAAGTTCTCATCAGTAGGGTATAGAAACATTCGTTCATTATTTATAAGCCTATTCTTGATTTATTTTTATAATTATTTTTTATTTATTTGCTTTCATCATGATTAGAAATTATTATTTAAATATTAAGCAAATAACAACTTACCTTCCTGTATATTGTTGCCCTAATCTGGAAACGCTAATATACTAGTTAGGTAAATACTTTAATTATTGGAGAACGAATCAAAACAGCTACTCTTCTAGCTAATACTGACGAAGTATTGAACTACATGATCAGATTCTTAGCATTTTAAAGCAAAAAAAAATATTAAAAATACTTAAATCATTTATTCAAATTTAATCATTCACACTTTTTTATTTAATATGAAATTATCTACTTTCTGTATATTGGTACCTTAATCTGGCATGCTAATATATTACTTACGAAGACTCATCATTGGAGAACCAATCAAAACAACTACTCTTCTAGCTAATACTGACGAAGTATTGAAAAAAACTTGTACAACTTTTCTTGAATTGAAATAGAATGTAAGGTTCAATAATTGTTGTGAATGACTGAATTTCAATAAATGATTTAAGTATTTTCAATATATTTTTTTGCCTTAAAGTGCTAGGAATCCTATCATGTAATTCATTACTTCGTCAGTATTAGCTAGAAGAGTAGTTGTTTTGATTGGTTCCCCAATGATGAGTGTTTTAAAGTGTCTTCCTAAGTAGTATATTAGCGTGACCAGATTAAGGTACCAATATACAGAAAGTAGATAATTTCATATTAAGTAAAGAAGTGTAAATGACTGAATTTAAATAAATAGTTTTTTACTTTAAAATGTTAAGAATCCTATCATGTAATTCAATACTTCGTCAGTATTAGCTAGTTATTTTGATTCGTTCTCCAATAATGACCGTTTTAAAGTATTTACCTAGCTAGTCATTAGCGTGCCCAGATTAGGGCAACAATATACAGAAAGTAGGTAATTTCCTAATAAATAAAAAAGCGTGTAAGTTGTGATTTGCTTAATACCTAAATAATATTCTCTAATCATGATGAAAGCAAATAAATAAATCTGTATGTTACAAATATTTGAAGTAACTCACTTTGTATAGTGGCATTTTTTATAATACACCTTAGATACCATACCTACACTAAAATAGATTCTGAAGCAATAAGCACGATGTCAAAGCACGTTTAATTTTTATATTTGAGGTTAGAAAATACATATTATTAATTGATAATCTATTTGGAATAATCTAATTGCATACTTAATAAAATAATATTCAACATTTTAAGAGAAGTTAAGTGAAAGTAATTGCTACCTATGGAAAGTATGGGGTACTAGGTTTCATCCTGGAATAATTTCATGTTAAAATTGGTACATGGGTCAAAGATATAACGTTTACAAATTCGCTTCTCATTATTTTTAAAATAAAGTAAAGTAAACAAAATATTACACTGACTAGCTCATCAATTATTTTATACTTTAGTTAAAAAGATACTACTTTAAAGGTTTAGAAATAAAACCCTAATTAGTTAATAACAAAAATATATTACTAAATATTGCAAAGAACATTAGACCTACAGGTTGCGAGTGAAAAAAAAATACCGCTTTTACCATAGAGACAAATTCACAATATATTAACATAATGTTAATAAGATGAACAAAGTATACAAAAATATTAATAGTGGCCGACCGATCTGATGAAACTCGTATAAACATAAAGTTAATTTACTCATTCATTAAACAAAAGTAACTAATAAACATTGTATCAGAAAAGTTTACAAAAAATGTGAATCAAAAAAACTTTGACAGTTACAAAGCCGGCAGACATCGTCTGCGTATTGAACAAAAGCTTTTCGCACATAAATACCAATACAGTAGTTTGTGTCATGTGAAAATCGATAAAAGTTAAATTTCTTTTACTCAAGAATAAAAGGTACCTAACGAAATCATTACACGGACACTACACAAATATCCACCGCTGGGTATAGCGTAAGTTGTTGAAAATTGATGCAACAGGATGAAAAGGGAAAAATTGTACTTACGGAAGCCGGATCTTAAATACGGAGCACTTTACACATACTCTAATTAACAAATCAAATTTAAATAAGTAGACAGCTATTTGTTAATTAGTGTTAGGAACAGCAATACAGTGTATACTAAACTTAGAACAAATTCTTCTTAGTTTATTCACCGGACTATACTTTACATTGTTTCAAACAAATCTCAGTTAACTAATTAACCCAAATTTCACAATTACTGGAGCCGGCAGCAGCCAGCCTCTCTTCGAAGCATGTCCCCTCCGACTCGCACTTGTAAAAAGCACATCTTTACTATCCGTTCTTCTAGCCAAACATTTTACCACGAATAATAGAAATTTTGTCATTGTCCAATCGGAACTCGTACTTTTAAAAGTATGACATCAGACTATAACGGACTGGGATAACCATGAAATATTCCCTAGTTTAGAATATAGCTTAGATAATATGAAAACTACAGACAGCACAGTGGCGTGGGTACGATATTTACTTTGGAACAATAAATAAATAATGTAATTCAGCAAAAATAAATTTAATTAAATTAGTTACCAAACGAGAATGGTACAAATTAACTTAAGACTATATTTAAAGGGCCTACGAAAATTGACCGTTACACTCCCCCTTTCCTTCATTAGGAGGGGTTCCTAGCCCGACATCAAACAACAAGTACTACTAAGCTTAACACAAATGGTAAAGAAGGTAAAGAGACCTAAGCTTAACACAAACGGTAAAGAAAGTAAAGAGACTCTACAAAACAAAGGAGTCACGAAAATACAAAAAGACATAATAACCGTAACTTAAGAAATCCATCATATGCATACGAGAGCGGACGGACATAAAATAAGGTCCTAAGACCCTCCGCAATAGACAACTAGCCGGGACGGTAAGGTAAGGTTCTAAGACCCTCCGCACTAGAAAACTAGCCGGAACGGTAAGGTAAGGTATGGTCCTAAGACCTCCGCACTAGATAACTAGCCAGGAAAGAAAACAAAAACCAAAAACCCACAAAAGAAAATCGACCAAAGGAATGTTCGTGGCACCATGACCACATCATAGGACTCTACAACTCTAGGTACAGAACTCAAAATATAGCTTAAAGGCTAAAATAAACAGAATGTCACTAAATTAACGTCAACCGACGAGGCGACATCTGCCTTTAACTAAAGGAACTAAATATAAGGTACTGAAATCGAACCCACAAGACTAAATTTTAAACTTAGCCTCAAAAACTAAAGATATTGACAACATACGTTGTTCCAAACTAACCTAAACTTAACCTAACTAAACTGTAAAAAATTAGATAAGACGATACGGAACTCAAAATTTAGCCTAAAGGCTAAAATAAACCAAAATATTTCGGCCTTTGCTTAGAGCAAGTCGAAAACAACAAAACAACGTTTTAAGAATGCTAAAATCTAACCGAAATATAAGAGGAAAACTGAAGTTTACTCAATCCAAAGCTAAAATTGAAGGGAAGAGCAATGAATATACTCAAATATAAAAAATTGAAGGGCGCCAGCTATTTTTATGGGAAAATAACAAACCAGTTGGCATACAAAAAATCTGACTGAAACTTTACAAAGCATACTCAAGAACTATACTCAACAACGGAGAACAATTTTTAAGAGAATGTAAAAATCTCAAAATACATTATTACAGAGATAAGACCAAGACCCAATTCTATCCAGCCCACATAAGCAACCCAGGACTTAAACATAATCAATACTTCATTAAAAATTGTCCACATTATCCTAAAACCAGAAATACTGAAAATAATAAAAAGGTAGCAAAAAAATTAATACAAAATATTAAATGACTAATCTCCAGATGTTAAACCAAAAAAAGTACTATACTATTAAAATATGACTAAAATGTATTTACAAATCGCAAAACTAAATAAGTAGACTCTAACATTAAAAAAAAAACAGTGAGCATTTAGAGGGCTCCTACCCCACGCAGGTATCACACGATAGCAGTATTCGCAACCCTTAGCCATAGGGCAATGTCAAAGGTCGAGAAAAGAAACCTAATATTGACAATACATCAATAAGATTCATTGGAGCAGGCCAATAACACGACTAAATTGGTTTCAAAACAGTGTCAAGATAAACGAAACAAATTCTTTCAGCTTATCAAACACAAATGTTGACCAAATCGGAAAAATTAGCTTATTTACATAAGCATTTGTTAACTGTCAAGTCAACAAGACTGTAATAGCAGATTCTTACATACAGAAAAGGGTGACCATTTAGAGAGCTCTTGCCTCACGCAGGTGTCACACGATGGCAGTATTCGTAACTCCTTGCTATAGGAGTTGAGTGAAAAGTTATACCAAGAGGCGTAAGCGTGTACTGAAGACCGTAGCCAGCGCAGGGTCTGATATACAGTACGGCGCCACCGGCATTGTGGTCTAGATCTTATTATTCAGTTGCACAAACATTAGTCTATACTGTGCTCGTATGGTTCACGTCGCGTGAATCGTTACTTTTGATAAACAAGGCTTAGGAGATTTGTATATACTCCAGAGGCGGCTCTCATATAGACATAATATTATTATATTATACTGAAACATTCAGAAAAACGACGAAATGGTGAAATATTCATAATTGCCAGCTACATTGTATTTTTAAATTTAACCTAAAAACGGTAATGATTCTTACAAAAACATGTAATGCATACCCAGCGAATAAAAAACAATTTTGAACAAAACACATACCTTCCTCTTCTGTTTAGTATGTGTGGCGTGTTTATTATGTTTATTTTCATAACAATTAAATATAAAACCCAATGAGCTGCTGGCAACATAAAACATTTCTTTTCCAGTAAAATAAACCATTTTTATATAATATTAAATCATACATAACAAAGAAAATTAAGGATTAATGGCATAAAACTGCCATGTACCGTGTGCATCACAAATGCGCACAACGTGATAAAGTGAATTTTATTACTTTCACATCCAGTGGAGTATAGTTACGGTAAAAAAATTTAAAAAATTTTTTATTGTTCAAATAGGCTTAGAATGTCATGAGACGTCGAGATTTTAAGTTTGAGCAAAAAAAAATTTTTATCTTTCCAACTTTGTTGTGCGCATGTTTACTCTGGAACCATCAACATTTTACCTAGAAACACCTCACACGAACAGTCAAATTAATTCACCTTTATATCGGATGTGTTCACTATATAATAGCATACAAGATACTGTTGATATTTTTCATTGCACTCAAAGTAGGTTAAAAAATATATTAGAAGATGTGATGTAACGCCTGTGGTATGTAGGCAACTATGTGTATTTTTATGTTAATAATATATGTATGTATAATTTGTGTAACTTGTGATATTAACGTTCTACATTTTTACTTAAATTTGTTATATTTATATTTTTTATTGTACGTTTCACAATACTCTGTAATGGGGCTGTGCCTGTTGAGTATTTATTACCAAATAAATAAATAAATAAATAAAGATATTGACTTGAAATTTGATACACGTATGTATTTTAACAAGTCCTGGAACTAGATTATATTTTCATCTTAATTCCATTGAAGGGTTGGGGGAAAAATTGGGATAAATGGGGGTAAATAGGTAAATCAAGCAGATAAGAGTCCATAAAATTGTTATTTAGTATATATAAGAGAAGCTAAGGTCTCAAAACATTACCCTCATTACCACCCCCACCCCAATATTAAAGGGGCGGGGGGGTTACAAAATTGTGAGTTAGTGTGTGTAGGTTTTTGGGGTAGGCGATTTCAAATAATATGTTATTAAAGTTTCAAAAACAATAATTTTCACATAGTGGAGTGCAAATATAGTTTCAACATTTTTTTCGTTGTGAGACTTGGATAGAAAATGTGGATGTGGAATTTGCGCAGTAGGTTACCTCAAGTAGTATGGATGCGCTTTGGGTTTCCTCGAGTAACATGGATGCGTGGAGGGTTACCTCGAGTAATTTGGATGCGAAGTTGGTTATCTCGGGTGGTAAAGGTGCGCAATAGGTTTCCTCGAGTATAATGGATGCGCAGTGGCTTTCCTCGAATACTGTTGATGCGCAGTAGATTACCTATATGAATACGCAGTGGATTTCCTCGAGTAAAATGGATGCGCAGTGGGTTTTCTAAAAGAAAGTGCTTGAAGTAGATTACGTCCACCATTTTTTATATTTTTGTCATGCCATTTTCTACGTATTACTCCCACTTCCAGTGTAAGTGTAGTAATGCAAAAAAAATTTGAAAACTTTTATTGTTCAAATAGGTTTAGAATGTTATGACATGTCGAGATTTTTAAGTTTAAGCAAAAAATAATGTCTATCTTGTCGGTCTGTGACGTTTTGGGCGCACGATTACTCTGGAACCGTATAAGATATTGACTTGAAATTTGGTATTTTAACGAGATCTGGAACTAGGTTACCTTTTGATCTTATTCCGTTAAAGGATTGAGTGGTAAATTGGGATAAATGGGGGTAAATAGGTAAATTAAGCAAGTAAGAGTCCATAAAATTGGTATTTAGTTTATTATTATATAAAAGAAGTTAAGGTCTCAGAAGAATTTTTGGCATTAACTACCCTCATTATCACCCCCACGCAATTATTAAAGGGGGTGAAAATAAAATTGTGATTTAGTGTACAGGAACCAAAGACCTCAAATAATTTTTCACTTCAGCCACCTGTCTACCACCTCCTCCCACCACCCCAACCCCCTCTATCGATGTGGCATATCATTTTTTGGTTTTTGGGGTAGACGATTTCAAATAGAAAATTCCATAAACAATTATTTCCACATGGTGGAGTGCAAATATTGTATTTTCATTGTGAGAGACTTAGATAGGAAATCTGGATGTGGAAGTAGTGATTCCTTGAGCTGCGACTGTCATTTTAAAATGTTAAAACCGCTGCCCAAGGAATCACTACTTCCACATCCTGATGTTCTATTCAAGTCTCTCAGAACGAAAAATATTTTGATATTATATTTGCATTCTACTATGTGGAAATAATTGTTTATAGAACTTTAATAATATAATATTTGAAATCGCCTACCCCAAAAACTCATAAAGTGATATGCCACATCGGTAGTGGGGGAGGGGGTGAATAAAGTAAAAAAATGTTTGAAGCCTTTGGTTCTTGTACACACACCAACCCACAATTTTATTTTTCCCACCCCCTTTAATAATGGGGGTGACAATGGTTAATTTTTTTGAGACCTTGACTTCTCTTGTATATACTAAATACCAATTTTATGGACTCTTACTTACTTGACTTAACTGTTTACCTCCATTTACCCCAATTTAACCCCAACCTTTCAATGGGCCAAGATCAAAATATAACCTAATTGGTACAAAAATATTTTCTTTCATCTTCTCCCAAATATATGCTACTGCAGTGATGGGTTCATTATTTGTTTATAGGTTTTCTCTGTAATTGCATTTTTTTTATAATTAAAACGAAAAAGCGATTTTATTGGGAAAAAGAGTAATAATTAGTAAACACAGGGGCGTAGCGAGCCAACTTTTTTGGGGGGGTTATTTTTCAAATTTGCCAACTTCCTAAGACTTAAAAGCCAACTCTGTAAATAATTAAATAATACAGTAAAAATTGTCATCTGGCATCTCAAATTTCCAACTTTTATCCAACTTTTACCAGGTCTGACAAAGTTGCTACGCCCCTGAATAAACATAATAAAGTTTAATTAACTTAATTTGAATATCTGCTGAAAGACTGCTTAAATTTTTTTTTTAATTACAAGTAGGTATTACTTTTTCGAGAGCAAAGTTTTCGAGGCGATAAAGTATCGCACTGCACAAATGGCACACTTCTGAAATCACTTGCATTTATTTTCTGGTACTAGCAAAAAAAACCGCTGCCCAAGGAATCACTACTTCCACATCCAGATTCTCTATCCAAGTCACTCACAACGAAAAAACTTTGTATGTGGAAATAATTGTTTATGGAACTTTAATAATATAATATTTGAAATCCTCTACCCCAAAAACCCATAAAACGATACCCCACATCGGTAGTGGGGTGGGGGTGGTAGTGGGGGTGGATGAAGTAAAAAAATATTTTGAGGTTTCTGGTTCTTGTACATACACTAAATCACAATTTTTTTTCATCCCCTTTAATAAGGGGGTGGAGGTGGTAATAGAATAGAATAGAAAAATAGAATAGAAAATATTTATTAGATATATATAATACATAGGAATTGTTACAAAAAAAAAAATAATTACAATGAATTTTGCTACCTAGTATTATATACTCTAATAGGCAAAGAATCGGCAAAGCCGTTTTTCATTCCTGCCTATTATAGAATTTGCATAGAAATTTTTTATAATATGAATCTAGACATAACCTTTATAAAACAGTTAAAATGTATTTACAATTTTTTTTAAAATAATGTGTTATCATATTTTCTAAGTTTCTTTTTTAATTTTATTTTTAATTATTTTTAATTTTTCTTTTTCACGTAAGGAATCAAAGATGACCTAACTAAGAACATTTAAAATTACATTTAGAAAATCGTTCAGTATTTAGTGTCTTGGAGAGAAAGTAGATAATTTTTATAGCTAAAGTTTGAATTGGCTAAAATTAGGTATGCAAAAAAGCTCTTGAAATTTGTTGATTGTTGTAGGAGCTATATACTCAAAGCATTTTTGAAACTTAGTTGCATTGTGTTTAGCTATACTATAGGAGTGTGCGTTCCTGACGTTTAGGTTGTGAATGTTAGATCTTGTGACTAAAAAGAGAAATAGATATAGAGGTGTTTGGTTTTTTACAACATTATAAATAAGTGAGCCGTATAACAGAGCAAATCTGAATTCTATTTTAAGAATATTCAGTTTAACAAAATGAGGAGTAATATGTTCACGTCTGCTGATATCAGGATAAGAGTATCTTAGGCAAGAGTTTTGAAGGACCTGTATTTTATTCTTGAACGCTTCTATCAGAAAACTAAAGTATACAGTACTACCATAATCTAAATAACTTAAAATTACTGCATTTACTAAGTTCCATTTAGTTTCGTTAGGTAATACATATTTATATCTCCATAAAGATTTGAATTTAGCATAACAAATGCCTATCTTACGTATAACATGTTTTTCAAAGGACAAATTTTCGTCTATAATCACACCCAAGTTTTTCGCCTCCGTACTTAAGTTTACAATGTATTATTTAAAGATATCTGACGGGTTTGTTTTTCCTTAGCTTTAGCTACCTGATATTTAGTTCCTATACACAAAGCCACTGTTTTTGTTGGATTTATCACTAAGCCGTTATTGGTGGCCCATTAAGAAATAACATGCAAATTAGTGTTTAGTTCATCTATGATTTCATCAACTAGATCCGGATTGCATGATTTGTACACTTGTGTGTCATCGGCATACAAATGTATCGTCCATTGATATTGTAAAATATTTGGCAGATCAGCTGTAAACACAATAAAAAGAAGTGGACCCAATATGCTGCCTTGGGGAACACCGCACACTACACTTTGTTCGTCTGATAACATATTATCAAGTTTAACACACTGCACATGATCGGATAAGTAATTGTTGAACCACGTTAAAAGGGTGCCTGAAAATCTGTAGAATTTAAGTTTGGCTATTAACAGATCATGATTGATAAGGTCGAATGCTTTACTGAAATCCAGCAGGGTAAGATAAGTAACCTCAGAGTTGTCCATATTTTTTGTGATATCACTAACAATTTTGATTAAGGCAGTACTTGTGCTATGATATTGTCTGAATCCTGACTGGATAGCTGGAAGAATATTATTTTGAGATAAATGCGTCTGCACTTCTGAGTGTATTATTTTTTCAAGTAATTTTGACATTGTTGGTAGTACGTTGATAGGACGAAGTTCCTTCAGATCATCGGCTTTAGTAGTTTTCGGTAATGGTGTGACTACAGCTTTTTTCCATATTGTAGGAATTACTCCGGTTTCCAAAGATCTATTTATTATAGCTGTTAGTGCTTCTGTACCGATGGCATTTGTTTTAATTGTGTTTAATTTCTCTTCAACAAGTTCAACTGATACTGGATTAACTTTATCAAAATTTTGAAATTCGCCTACAGAGTTGTTAGAGTAATAATCAAGAAGATTTCTATCTACATTGACATTTTGCACACATTCAACAAAATAATTATTAATCAAGTTAACATCTTGAATTTTAGTTGATATTTTACCGTGAGTTTTGCCATGAATATTCCAAGATGAAAAGTCTCTCCAGAGCTTTCTAGAGTTGTTTTTATTGAGTCGTATTTGATGTTGAATGAATGCTGTCCTTTCGTTGCGTATCGCCATAGAGACATAGTTTTTCAGGTCTTTGTAGTAAGCTAAATGACTAGGTGATTTCGTCTTTAAGTATTTCTTATAAGCTTTTTCTTTAAGAGTCATCATGCTTTTAATAGTATCAGTGATATAAGGACGGTAATTCTGTCTTAATTTAATTGTTTTGAACGGAGCATGCATGTTGAACAGAAATTCAATAGATTTATTAAGGTAATCTACCTGCCCATCTATAGTGGTAATGCTCTGTATATAATCCCAATTTATTTCTTTGGCATCAAGAGAGAACTGAGCCTCATCAAAATGAGAGTAATCTCTGATTGTTATAAATTTTGGTTTCGGTTTCTTGATGGTGAAATCTAATATAGAGTATACTAGTCTGTGATCTGTCATGTTCAACATATCCATTGTGCTGCTTTCTATTACACCCATATTTGTGCTTGTACATATGATATCAATTAAGGTGGAAGAATGTTCGCCTACTCTTGTTGGTTCATTAATATTTTGGTTTAAGTTAAAGCATTTTATTATATTATTGATTTGATGATATTGATGAGTGTCCGTTTTTAAGAAGTCAATATTGACATCGCCCATAATCATAATATCATGAGAATCCAAGCAAGCATTTGAAAGTGCTTCTTCCAAATCACTTAAGCAGGTTATTGGTGTATGAGGTGGCTTGTATAATAAACCTATGTATAGTTTAGTGTTGTTTATACTGACTGATATCCAAAATTGTTCCAACTCAGAATTGTAATTATTATTTTTCATACCTATTTTATATTTAAGACTGCAATTAATGTAGTAGCATAACCCACCACCGCGAGTTGGTCTGTCCAATAATTCATATCCTGATAGTTGTATATATTCAGAGGGGAACTCTGTTGAGAGCCAGCTTTCGAATATTCCTATTATATGGAAGTTATGTTGGAGTATGAAGTCAGCAAAACTGTCAAAGCAGGAAATAAGTGATCTGATATTAACATGACAAATTTTTAGAAGTTTTTTGAATTCATTTGAAGATTTAAATTAGAAGTGGGAAGTAAACTAGTGTTAGAGTTCTGAGTATGAGTAGAATTGGATTGCATCGAGATATTATTCATATTTTGTATTTCTGGGTTAATTTTGATGATTTCAGGTCTACCATTAATATATTTTATGGACAGGTCGGTTTCACCAGCTTCGGTTCTTGTATTTAATTCCCTACGTAAAACTTCTAGATGTTGTCTTTCCTCAGGAGATTTATCATTTTGAAAGGATATATTTTTGTACTCAGTATTAGTTTTTAAAACTGATTTATTTCGTAGAAGAAATTTGGAAATAAGTCCATTATCAAAATATACTTTAATTGGTCTTGGTTTTTCCGACTTAGTATTGGTGCCAAGACGATGAATTTGAATTATACGATATTCAGGATAGCCACTATTCCTGCATGACGTAACAAAATTTATAAGGCTATTTACATTTCTTATATCGTAGTTGGCATCATCTTTATCAGGTACACCAAAGATTATTAGGTTTTTTTCACGATTTAAACAGTCCTTTATATTTTTTATACTATGACCCAAAATGTATGACGGTGTTGCAGCTGCAGATAAATCAGTCTTTAATGCAGTAACAGCAGCTTCCAAATTAGTATTTGATTTAGAAAGGAGGTCAATTTTATTTTGACATTCCAAAATTTCTGTTTCATGTTTGCTTATATTTAGTGAGTGTGATGATATGGCTTGATGGCATTTTCCTAACTCCGTATTAAGTTGTTCTTGAGTGTTACGTATTTTAGAAATGTCTTCAGCCAGATTATGTTGTGCAAGTGAGACTTTGCCAAGTTCTTCCATTATTTTATCAAAATGTTTGGTCGAAAGCGGTTCTTCGTTATCCGTAGTAGATTGATTAGTTTTAAACATCTTATTTTGCTGGGTATTAGAAGAAGTTTCTGTATATGCTCTATTTCGTTTTGACCCAGTAAAGCAATTTACACAATGCCACTTCGAATTACTTTCCTTATAATAGGTAATATCTGTAGGTGCTAAGTTTACACAGGATCCATGATAATTCTTTGAGCATAAATCACAAGAAATCTTTGGTTGTTGAGAAGTAACATTTAATGTGCAACTTTGGCAAACAATCGACATAATGGTATTTTAATTTAATATATCTCTTTCACCGCTTGTGTGTTTCAAATTAAATTTCGTATTAAGAAATTTTTAAAGTTTGAAGAATAGAACGCTTGTAGTCTGAGTTATCGTTGATGTCACCAGAGGTTAAAGGTTGGTGTCTTAAACTATAAAAGCTTGTTGAAATCTCCACAATCAGGTGTAAGCTCTAGCTTAAAGCTCAAAAGCTCTAAAATTAAAGAGTTGAAAAAAGCTCCCTGAGCTTTTGATGCACTTGGACTTTTATATGGATACGTACATTGGCAAGGTTATAAGTGTCGTTATATTTAAATTATGACTAAATTTGATTTAAATTTTATTAGTTAGAAAACTATGCTGGAATGTCTTACTCTGTCATAAATATATTGTTTCAATTTTATGAATAGTTTCTTTTATTTTATTGTTTCCATTTATATTATGATGTTGTTTCTCCAACTAGCATGACTGATTAGATTTTTTGTTGATTTTTGCACACTACACTACACTAGACTTCATATAAACATGGTTATAAATGCATTTTTCTCATAAATTCTGTATTTTAAAATGTAGTTATTTTGACTATGTTACAAGTCTTTAGAGACCTACTCCACAGAATCACTTTCGCGAATTTTATAGGAGTACTTACACCCCAAGAATCAAGTTATTGCAGAGCACTTCACAACACGTGTTTGCACTTTTTATACTTTTATACCACAATGGTGGTGGCTATTGCCAAAAATTTTTTTGAGACCCTAGCTTCTCTTGTATATACTAAATACCAATTTTATCGACTCTTACCTGCTTGATTTACCCATTTACCCCAAATTTACCCCCCAACCCTTCATCGGAACAACATGAAAATATAATCTAGTTCCAGATCTCGTTAAAGTACATATGTGTACCAAATTTCAAGTCAATATCTTAAACGGTTCCAGAGTAAACGTGCGCTCAAAAAAAAGTTACAGACAGACCGACAGACAGAAATTTTTTATTCGCTCAAACTTAAGATCTCGACGTTTCATGACATTTTAAGCCTATTTGAACAATAAAAATTTTAAAAAATTTCTTTGTCGTTACTATACTTCCACTGGATGTGGAAGTAATATTTCAGTGCGATTTCATCGAGTTCGATGGTAACAGTATTTGTGAGTATTTCAAGACCTCCCAATTTGCTTACACGATTTTTAAAAAAATATATTGAAATTTCGAAGAAGGTATTTTTTGACTTTTCACAGCTTACGCAGCAAGAATGGTAATAAGTATAAAGAAAATGCACTTCACCCTTTTTATAAAGCATCGAATTTTGTACAAAAAAGTCCCTGAGAGCATATTTTTATCTATTACAGCTCACAGGCGCCCGCGCGCGAACCTCACAATAACCGTTTTTCGCGCTGTTCTCCAAGCAGCCCGTTAAAGCAGTTAAATATTAGCTGTCCAATGAGAATTTGTGGTCGATTTTTTTACTTATGATTATGAATTTCTGATCGCTCTACACGATGGCGTCCTTTATTTTTCTTAAATATGCATTTTTTAATGCAAAACACATTTAAAAAATCGTAAATTTGGACTTCTAGGATGTAATTGATTGATTTTAAAAAAATGCTCTTTTAATGGGTCGGCGAGGAATTGATTTAAAAAATAATATTTAAAAATTGTTATAAACAGTTCATAAAAAATGTATTTCAGCAGTCGATGAGGCTTAAAGATATAAAATCAAGCCCAATTTTCTTTCTTCAAAAAATGTATTTGTTGTTGACATATCATTTTGTTTTTATTTATCGCATATAAACAATAATTATTAGGTACCAAAAAGTGTAATTTTTCATTTTCATCGATTTTTATATAACTGGAACTTGCCGCATATTTTTATTAATTAGTGTTTTTTCTGTATTCTGTACATACATTTCAATAACACAAATAATGTTTAACTATTTTTTTAAATTTTATTTCAACATTTTTTTTAATACTTGTAACTCCATTATTAAATACTATGCATTGTATAAAAAACAGTTTTAAACAGAAGTTACTCATTATATTTTGCGTAATTTAAATTAGACTATTCCCTAGCAGCATTCAAAGTGATGGGAACTGGCATCTGAGGCATCGGAACTTTAATACAGTAGGAATGACATTACTGTTACTAAATTTGCGGCTTTAAGGTAATATTCACTTTGTGGTATGCCTTTGTAGTAACAATTATGTAGATTCTACTGATTTCAGGCATTGTATAGTTATAGCACTTTCAAGTAACTGCTGCAGAATCTGCAACGTCGCAGATACTACTCTGCATTACTTTGAAGCATCCTCAACTGCAAAGTGAACATTTTTAGTAATGCCGACTGCACAGCATTACCAAAGGACCACTTCAAAGTAACGACAACTTCGAGTGTTCAATTTTAAGTCCCTGATACGTTGTTGGGAAATTTTCTGGAACTTCAAAGTTGTCTAACTTATTAGTGACACCTTGAGTAAAAATGAGGTTATTTCTACGAACATAGGGGCTTTGAAGTTATTTTTACTACTCCCCACTAATTGAGAATGACTACAAAGTTACATATACCTTAAAAATCCACTATAAAGTAATATTAACTTTTGAGACAATTTATATCATTATTGGCATTGAATAAAATGGCGGCATCTGAAATGCTCAGTAAAAGCGAAATAAAGTTTATCGGCATGCACTCATCCACGTTTTATAGAAAACTGAAGAAACAGTCAAACAGTAGTAGAAATAGTGATTCTTCAGAATATGACGCAAACATGAAAGATTATTCACCACGTCAAAACCATCATCTTTGATAACAAGTGCAAAAGTGTTCCCATCAACACAAGGAGAAAAGTAATCGAAAACTATAACAGTTGTAGTGATATTAATGATGCTGTGTACTGCTCGAAAGTTACAACTTGTCTTTAACGCACAGATTGACCTAGTCCAGTTAGTGACCCACTGAGCATATTAAATGAATTTGCCGATTAAAAACTCCAAATGTAATAAATATTGTGTCGATGGGGAACGACAATATCGGTATAACGGCATAAGACATTGTTTGTGTACAATAAATCGAATTGAATGAAATTAAATATAAACTGATCACTAAAATATGAAAACTCTTATGTATTTTTTTCATTATTACATACCTTACGTTAATAAATATATGTATCCAACTTTCATATAAAGTGATCTTTATTGATGAGATTTTGAAGGTATGAAGTGGCTCATAAGTCACTAGTAAGATAAAGTAGTGAGCTAAAGTGATTTAGTCACTAAAGAGTAATTTTAATATAAAAAAAAATCCAAGGAATTTATTTATTGTCTTTATTATAGGGAAAATTAACAAAACAAAGAACCCATGGACTAACACTTATTTATTTATATTTATGCTAACATTTATATTGTCATCATATTCGATTTTCCACAAAGAAAACTGCTCTTCTGTACACAATTTTTCTCTATACTAGTAACGACGTCTGTATCGCCTGACTCGTTATGCTGCTCTCCCTGTATTTTTTCAGCAATAACAATCTTGACTGAATCTTCCAAATAACCCTCCGCCCGTGAAGTTTAAGGGTGGTAATGTCACCCCCAGCATTGGCCAAATGAGTTGCTGAGGAAAGGCGCATGCTATGGCCAGTATACAAATCTGCATCTGGCAATTGCAAATAATCAGTTACAATTCTTGGAATATTTGAGAGCTTATTTAATCCAACCATTGAACAGTGCACTTTCCCCTTTGAAAATTTACGAAAAATCTTTTATGAGACACATTTTGCGGTCTTAAAGACATATTTCCTAATCAAATCAAATGGGTTTACCGAAAATCCTTCGTTTAAAACTGTGAAACTTCTTGATTTATTTGTCTTGGTATCTGGTATGGATATATATATATATATATATATATATATATATATATGTATGTATATATATATATATATATATGTATATATATATATATGTATGTATATATATATATATATATATGTATATATATATATATGTATATATATATATATATATATATATATATATTGTTCTTTAACTTTTATATCTTCACCGCAATGGCAGGCACCGCAAACTCCAATATCAATGCAACCTAAAAAACCCAAACAATTAAATACCTGAAAACAAGAACATCACAATAAACACCTACCTTTGACATAAGATGCCCATCGTCAGGGGCATCCGACAAATATTGTTCGGTACGTGCTCTTTCCAAATAATATCAGATAATAAAAAGTACTTGTAAAAGTATAATAATTGTTATTTTTAATCCACATCACACACAGTGACACTTTAACAGTTATTACCGCGTTGCCAATTCAAAAACAAAAATTACCTATATCGATTCTGCCAATTCTACCAACATGAAAATAAGTTGGTAGCAATAGTTACTAAGATCTTATAGCATCATTGGTCCCATTTGCTACATCTAGGTAAATATAACTACACAGTGAAATTGTTGTAGTTCCCGTCACCACTTTTAAAGTAGCAACAACTATAACGTTGGTGGCATCTGCTACTTTACAGTAAATGCAACTTGTAAGGAAATAATTTTGGTTTTTACGACCTCTAATATGTAACAAATACCTTGTTGACATATATACCAGTACAAAGTGACTGCAATTAAAATCGACATTTTTCTGTTGTTGAATGAAGACGCCATATTGACACAGATAAAAATATAATTCAATAAAAAAAAAATTTGATGATGGTCATTTGCAAATATGTTTTATAAAAAGATTATTACTTTATAATATATAAAATTTAAAAAAAAACGTTTTCCATAAAAAATTTTGCAGTTTTGCTTCTACACATAATTTTTGCAAAATTTTTTTTTCCGAAAAACCAATTTTTAGAGAGGGCGTCTTTTTTATCGAAGTATCATGATAACATTTTACAGAAAACAAGTGGTGGTTTTAATATCCACACCAAGGGTAAATGCAAAACATCATGATTTATAATATATGCTTATGCATGCTATATTATATAATCACCTTAACTTGCACCTTGGACATATTATGTGCTCAAACTCAATAAGTCATTAATTTGCTATTCGAATAACAGAGAGCCAAATATATAGTTTGCGCTCTCGTTCCTGTCAGCTGAGCTGTTCCAAAAATTAGTCATTTCTACTACTTGGTTACATCCCGTTTACGTAATAACCTAGTCTTCAACATGGTAATGGTAGAAGTACCGGAATAGTAATTTGCTACGTAATTATTATTCCCCATTTTGGTGAATACTTTGTAGAAGGATGGTTTCCATTACGTAACAGTCCTTAGTTGCGGAAACCTTTAAAGTTCCCCTAATGGCAACTATTACGTAGAAACTACTAAAATTGCTGCTTTTTTGTTAGTTAAGTCGGCGCACGCCCGTGCTACTTGCAGAGTAGCGTAAAAAACAGTCATTTTTATGCTTACACGTGGGCACCTGCGTAGCTCGAAAACTATAATAGATAAGAATATGCCCTTGCGGACTTCCAATATACAAATTCCATGTTGTACAAAAAAAAGTGCAGTGCATTTTTGTCGTATTTATTATCGTTTTCTCTACGTAAGCGCTGAAAGATCAAAAACACCATCCTCGACATTTGCATATTCTTTTTCCTCATTATTTAAAAAAATTAGGAGGTCTTAAACGTACTCATAAATACTATTCCATGAAGCTGAACCGAATGGCAAAATAAAATATTTTTAATTACCTACATCTAATTGCACTCCAGGGCCGGCGAAGGGGTGAAACAGCGAAGCAGATGTTTCAGGCGGCATTTTAAGACTTGATTATTATTACCTTTTTATAAATTTCAGAAATTCAAAATTGCACAAAAATCTCAAAAAAACATTTTTTAGAACCCCGAATGGGTGTTTTATTGTGGAGCGTTACATATTCTAATCTGTACTCCGTACTTATTTGTTTACTCGTACTAAACATGTCAACGCCGCGCTGGCCGTCGGCCGCTTTTGTCTTGAGGACAAGAAACAATTGCAATTTCGAGCAAAACATGATTGTTACAGCGCGACTTAAAAGATGAAATGCGACAATTGGTAATTAAAAGGTTTCTCTTTTTTTTGAATTTTAAGTGAAACTAGTGAAAGAATTATTTATCTGAGATTTTTGTTTATAAGTTTTTATTAAGAAATTTGTCCTAACAGTAGTAACTTGTAAATGTTTTTTCTTAGGGCGGCAAGCAAATATTTGCTTCACATTCCAAATACCCTGGCACCGGCACTGATTGCGCTGGTCTACAACCTGCCTAGAGAATTATAACTTTTAATAAACATAAGACCCTCGTTCGCTGGACATCAACGTGTTTGTATCGCGATTCGTGAGTTTATGACTGCTTCAGCAAAATAACAACGGTGGCACCACCAGTCAACGAACAATATGTGGATAGGGACGTGAGGGAAATCGTGATGAGTAAGATGGAGATATAGGAATGGTTTTGGCCATATAGTTGGAGTTGCACATCTATAAGGACTTTTCAATCAACTCTATAGGGCAATGTCAGAATCGGGAAAACATAAATAATATTGGCCCCCAATAAAATTCATTGAATCAGACCAATAGAACAGAAAAATCAGTTTAAAATGTTGTCAAGATAAACGAAACAAATTCTAGCAGCTTATCAAGCACAAAAAATTCGAAAAAATCGGGAAAATTAGCTTATTTATATAAGCATACTTCGTCGCTGGAGAGACAAAGTGGTGTAACTCCAAAAATTACGATTTGGAGTTACGTCCGCCATTCACTTCTGTAAAGTAACTTTAATGAGGCGACAAACTGGCATATCTCTCCCGTTTACCGTTATGGTGATATTATTACATTATATTTGGACGTGTCTCTGAATCGAGTAGATTCTGAAATAACAAAGTGGCGTAAGTCGACTTACGCCACTTTGTCATTTCAAATATTTTCACTATGTTTTCATCGCGGGACATACGCCCAATTCATATATTATAATACTGATTGTAACATACCTATTATATCCACCTACTTTAAAATGTGTGATTTTATGTTCGGAATTTATCGTTATAAATAGTGAACAAACGGGCGACTGGAAGCAACACGCTGCAGAATACAGTGCTTGGGTTATGCTTTGTGTATTAAATGTTGACTTCAGGTAAAATGAATATAGTTTTCTGTGTTTTTGCGGTATTGATCGTTTTTTTGCCGTATTATTTATTTGTTGACCTAAATCGGTAAGTAATGTCCTCAAAGTAAAACAATTGTAAATATTGAGGGATAAAAAATAATGTAAACAGTGTTCTAACAAGCGTTCGCATGAAGAAGGATGCTGCAAAATTTGACATGAATGATAAAACAGCTTGCTTAGTATTCGACTTGCAACAAATAATATTCTTGCCTAAATGCAATGAAAGCAAGCTATTTTATAAGAGAAGGCTTTCTAATTATAATTTCACCGTATATAACATCAAAACAAAGCAATGTGACTGTTTTTTGTGGCATGAAGGACTAAGCAAGAGGGGCTCTTCGGAAATTTCCATTTGCGTTTTTCTTCATCTAAATATGTTACAAGGAGTAGAAAAAGTAATATTATTTGCTGACGGATGCAGCGGCCAAAATAAAAATTCCATTGTGGCCGCAATGCTTCTTTATTCAGTGTATTCTCTAAAGAACATACGATCTATTTCATTATCATTTTTTGTACCGTACCATGGGCAGAATGAAGGTGATTCGGCCCATAGTGCGATTACCACTGCTATGGAAAAAGTTGGGGAACTTTATCTCCCATGTCAGTTGGTGCCGATTATTAAAATAGCAAGAAAGAAAAACCCACATATAGTTCACTCTCTTACATCACAAGATTTTCTTAACTCCAAATCAGTAGCACTGGATTTACGCATACTTTCTGTAAGACAAGATGATAGTGGGCATGCAGTGGATTGGACAAAAATGGTTGAAGTGATGGTAAAAAAAAAGTAATCCCAAAAAAATATATTTTAAGGACAGTCATTTGCTAGAAACTTGCCGTGTCATTACATTAAAACAGAAGAAAATGTGAATTGAATACAGCACCACTAAAGCTTAACAATCAACCTCCAAAAATACAGCAAGAAAAGTTCAAAGATCTTGTTGCTTTAGGTGAAGAAGATACTCCAGTGATGAAGCTAAAAGAGCACAAAGATTTTTATGCGAACCTTCCTCACTGATTTACAAGACATTTTGTTTTTCTTTTTAAATTTTTATAATAATTTTAGAGTTGAAATTGTACGTTTTTATGTTGCATTTGTTGTATTATTGTATGCCTTACCTCCTTATCTAATAAAATGACAAATTTTGTTCAAAAGTCGTTGTTTTATTTTAAATATACAAATTATGATTCGGCGTAAGTTACAGCTATTAGATTAAATTTACAAGACAAAGAGGCGTATCTCTTTCAAAAATCGATTTTTCCTGAACTAAACAAATTTTAATAGGAAAATGTAATTTGACAGAAACTGTACAACCTAATACACAACATAAGCATAAAAGTATTTAGTTATTATAAAAGTAATGAATGTAGTGAACTCTTTAACATAGGTGAAATCTTAAATTGCCTCTCCTGAAAAACAAGTAAAACGGAGTTACGCCACTTTGTCTTTCCAGCGACGACTTATGTTAACTTTACGGTCAACAATAAAATCGCCTAAAATAAAAAGTGTTGTTTTCCAAATGACTAGGGAGTGGGATTTATAAAAAATAGTGGGAGTGGGTAAAGTAAAAAAATATTTTGAGGTTTCTGGTGCTTGTACATACACTAAACCACATTTTTTTTTCATCCCCTTTAATAAAGGGGTGGGGGTGGCAAGCCAGAAAGGAAGGTAACAAAAGTACGATAAAGATCATACTCAAACAACTATACTAAAAAACTATAACCTAACCTGTGTTCATATTCAGCTAACCAGGTGAAACACCAACAAAAATATACTACATTTTTACTGTACAGAAAATAAACTATATACAAACGTACTAAACATATTCAAAATTATAATATTAATATGGCAACTCGAACTTTCAGAAAACAAATCCCAACACTCAGCTATTTGCACTAGCAAAGACCAAATTCTATCTAAACCGGCACAAAAAACTAACAAGACTCCATCATTTTCAACACTTCGTTCAAAGTCTACCATAGTAACACACAATAATGGTATAAAAAATCTCAAACAATACTAAAGATTGATACTGAAAAATTTATTCAATTTAACACAAAACTTAAAAGCTACAAAACGTAAAGCACAAAAACAAGAAATCGGTCCACCAACTTAAACAAAAATGTTAGGATACTAAAAATTTACGGCATTAAACGGAATAAAAAAATTGTAACATGACGTCACACAGCACTCGGAAAGATAAACATGTACTGAAATACACTAAAACACAAAACAAGTTATCAAAAACATAACTCAAATTTACTCAAAAAATAAAATCGAAGAAGCACTACTAAATCTCAGAAACAGCCACAAAATTGCGAAAGACTCAAAAATGCTAAATACCGAAAAAAGTAAGGTACCTAGGTACTAAAAAAAATATTTCTAGGAACGCAAAACGAGGTAAACGACACAAAAAAACACAACACTCAGTAGATAGCCAAAAATATCCGGAGCACTAAAAATTTTCAGTATGGCCTAAAAATACATATTACAATTTTAACTCAAAATAAAGCATAAGCAACCCGAGTGGATTTTCCCACATAATTCCTGAAACCACTCCCGAGCTACTCATATTCAATTTATAATTCATCACGAAAAAAATAAATGTTTTATCACATTATTATTTACCTAAAACGTATCCCACTAGAAATATTATTCCCTAAAGTCTACCAGGAATATTTCATAATCTCCTTAAAACAGAATATTTTCATTATATATTTGCCCTTCGAACAACACCGCACTGTTCAAATAGAATTATACCTTTAGCTAACTCAAAAAATGACATCGACACGCGTCGAACTTACCCCGACAAACAGCCTATACCTTTACATACTGAGAAATTTACTACTTTTCTGTTCTCCTAATACCAAAATTCAATAGCCATCTACCTACATACATAATTTTTACGCTTAAAAGACATCAATCACAAAAATAGAGTAATTTAAAAATTTGCTAAACGTACATATGCGTCCTAGAGAGGAGGAGGGTCTCTAAGGCCGGTTTTCGGCCTAATTTATTTCTTGAGGAAAAAATTTGAAAAACTTTTTTTTAGTATCTACTAACAATATTTAGTTGATTCCACCCCAAACGAAATTTTCCCCCATCCTCCCTTTTACCCCCTGTCACCCCCTCCTCCCCCCCTCCCACCACTTCCGAAACAACGAAAATACACGTACAGAATCAAAAATATCCTTATTCAGCAAAAATCATGTTAAAATGTTTCAATGGCCTCCAAAAAAATCAACTGAATGCTGATTATCTAATAGTTTAGGGAGGTATAAATAGGAGAGGTGAGTGCAGGAAAGTTTCGTTTGGGGTGGAATCGATTAAATATTGTTAGTAGATACTAAAAAAATGTTTTTCAAATTTTTTTCTCAAGAAATAAATTAGTCCGAAAACTGCCCTTAGAGACCCTCCTCCTTTATTGACAAAAGCGACATTTAGTTTTTTCTATTCAAAACTTAATTTTGAACACCGAGAGCCCCACGTACAGGGAAAGCCAATTATAACGTTTGCAAATTCGCTTCTCGTTATTTTTAAAATAAAGTAAAGTAAACAAAATATTGCACCGACTAGCTCATCGATTATTTTATACTTTTGTTAAAAAGATACTACTTTAAAGGTTTAGAAATAAAACCTTAATTAGTTAATAACAAAAATATATTACTAAATATTGCAAAGAGCATAAGACCTACAGGTGGAGAGTGAAAAAAGAAAATATCGCTTTTACCATAGAGGCAAATTCACAATATATTAACATAATGTCAATAAGATAAACAAAGTATACAAAAATATTAATAGTGGCCGGCCGACCTGAAGAAACTCGTATAAACATAAAGTTAATTTACTCATTCATTAAAGAAAAATAACTAATAAACATTGTATCAGAAAAGTTTACAAAAAATGTGAATCAAAAAAACAGTTACATACAAAACCGGCAGACATTGTCTGCATATTGAACAAAAGCTTTTCGCACATAAACACCAATACAGTAGTTTGTGTCATGTGAAAATCGATAAAAGTTAAATTTCTTCTACTCAAGAACAAAAGGTACCTAACGAAATCATTACACGGACACTACACAAATATCCACCGCTGGGTGTAGCATAAGTTGTTGAAAACTGATGCAACAGGTCTCTGGCCAACGGATGAAAAGGGAAAAATTGTACTTACGGAAGCCAGGTCTTAAATACGTAGAAAGCTATTTGTTAATTAGTGTTAGGAACAGCAATACAGCGTATACTAATCTTAGAACAAATTCTTCTTAGTTTATTCACCGGACTACTTTACATTGTTTCAAACTCAAATCTCAGTTAACTAATTAACCCAAATTACACAATTACTGGAGCTGGCAGCAGCCAGCCTCTCTTCGAGGCATCTCCCCTCCGACTCGCACTTAAAAAAATCACATTGTTACCACAGAAGAAGAAACAATTGTTGTTTCTTCTTCTGTGTCGTTACTATCCCTTCTTCTAGCCAAATATTTTACCGCGATATTTACTTTAGGACAATAAATAAATAATGTAATTCAGCAAAAATAAATTTAATTAATTTAGTTACCAAATGAGAATGGTACAAATTAACTTAAATATATATATTTAAAGGGCCTACGAAAATTGACCGTTACAAAGAAAACTATTCAAAAGCTTATGGCAGCAAGTGTAAGTTGCCAGAGTCTCTAGCAGTTGTCACACTTCAGGAATATTCTCACACAAGTTGCTATAAGTGTTGTAATACAAACACACCCACACATGTATTTTTCACTATCAAGTAACACACACATATGTAATTTTTCACGACCTAGGTATAACGAGAGGTATAATGAACATAAAAATATATTATTAATATTTGTTCTAAATCTTCTGAAGTTAAAATTTCTGAAAGTCGCCCTATTGACGCCTGGTGTAGAAAAGTCTACTTCTTTACCGTTTAAAAGGTCTATCACAGATGACATCGTTACAAGTCCGGGATTGTTTTTTAAAACTCTTTGAAGTTTTGTTTCAACCCTCTCAGCGATTGCTTTAGGTAATTGAAAATATTGCCAGAGATTGAACACGATGTTTAATGCATCAACGGTACTAATGTTGGCATATGTTGAAGGTCCCATATGGCTAGAGGAATTCGCGAAAAACTTCCTTTCTTCTTGAACAGTTGGATCCAGTGGCGGCTGGTGAAATTTCAATATTTTTTTTCTCATCTGTGGCGCATGGGACCCATACGAAATATGGGAAATAACATCTAGAGAAGCACTTCTCTAATAAATTTTGAAAAAGCAGTTTGCGAAAAAATTTTTGAAAATTCGTTAGCCTCCCCTGGGTCTAGGGACTCCTGTTTATTTTTATTTTTTTTGTCATATGCATTTGACTTTTCATGAAAATACAACAATAGATATTGGAGTTTGTGAAAATATTTTCATTACTAACTGAAATACAATGAACTGAAATGTTGTAATTTACAATTTAACAAATTACAATATTTCAATTCGTTGTATCTCAGTTAGTAATGAAAATATTTTCATAAACTCCAAAATATATTGTTGTATTTTTATGAAAAGTCAAATGCATATGACAAAAAAAAATAAAAATAAACAGGAGTCCCTAGACCCAGGGGAGGCTACCGAATTTTCAAAATTTTTTTCGCAAACTGCTTTTTCAAAATTTTTTAGGGGTCATTAGAGAAGTGCTTCTCTAGATGTTATTTCCCATATTTCGTATGGGTCCCATGCGCCAGACGAGAAAAAAAAAATTGAAATTTCACCAGCCGCCACTGGTTGGATCCATAAATGCCTGTTGAGCCTGTGAAATAACAACTGCGTCATCTGGATTCAACTGCAGTACTACTAATTTGACGTTTTTAAAATGACAAAAATAGTACCTCTAGCCAAGTTCCCCATCGTGTTAAATGGGCTGTGAATATAATGGTATATTTGGAAGAATTTTCTTAAGTAACCGTAAGCGATGTGGTGCTTTCAGGAAAACTTTCTTTACACTAGATATTAAGTTATCAACATTAGGGTAGCACCCTCTAATAGTTTCAGCAATTGTATAGAATCCATGTCCTAGACATGTTACATGCAGCATATTCTGATATGTTTCGTTCATAATTTGTCCTGCAGCTTTCATGTAATTCACTCCATTGGTAAGAAATAATAAGACCTTGTCCTTATTTTCTACATATTTGTCACCCCATAACTCTTGTAGGCTTGAACTCACTGCCTTCGCTATAATGCGACAATTTGTAGAGAGAACTTTAGAGGCGATCAAGTGTCCACGCATTGAACAATTTTTCTTTAATGCATCCACTAAAACATTCGCTACCTTCTCACCACTAGCACTGGTGGTTTCGTCCACACTAACCCAGATATATTTCCCAGTAAGTTTAGAACAAATTTTTTGTTTAACATTATCACACTCAGTTGATAAATATTTTCTTCTGTCGTTTCCAACGGCACCTGAACATTGTTATATTTGCCACTAATACACTTCCAAAAATTGTCTAAAAAGTGGATTATCTAGATTTGACCACGGTATGCTACATCCCACCATCTCTTCCACTGAATCTAAATTAAAATTAAGTTGACTGTCACTATCAGTAGAGCCATTAGCACTGATATGCTTTTGTGAGGAAATATGTCTATTAAAATTTGTTTT